>CM065698.1:32018429-32033429 GCA_017654935.2 Phymorhynchus buccinoides
AGCCACAGTGATAAAACACGGTCGTTAGTATGATAGTCATAAAAAGTTAAAGACCCCCCACGTCACGTGTCACATTCCCTCTTATGCTAGGAAGATTTCTTAAGATTTCTTACCAGCTGTAAGAGGGAAAACACGTGAAAATCGTGATTGATTCTGACACGTGACGTGCTGGGTCTTTAAAGACCCACCAGAGCACGTGTCAAAATCACGGGTTTCACGTGTTTTCCCTCTTATAGCTGGAAAGAAGTCTTGTTTTGACACCAGGTCTCACTCCCACACAAATGCCCCCAAATTCAAACCGAAACATCATTTTATTAAGAGCAGCCTCAGTTTGAAGCTGGGGACATCTGTATGTGGGTCACAGCTACCCAGAAAAACAAGGAACTTAATCGTGGTGCGTCAGTGTATCTTTAAGATTCACAGTCTGATTATGTTCTAGGATGAATTATTCTTTTTGTTTCATTGTTTCAAACTCGCTTGAAACATATCTTTCTCTCGCCCACAACGTCTAGATCTACTGACCAAACAAATGTTCTCATTGAAAACAGTAAGGATGTCTAAATCGTAACAACAACAAAAATTCTTTCACAACACAAACAAATTACCTCTTTACTGACTGTTTCCGTCAGATCGGCGGAAAATCCCGAGAACCTGAGCATCGAGTGAAATGTTTTCATCCAGTCATCATTCACTCCGAGGAAGTCCACAGGAGTGGACGAAACCGTCAGTAAAGAGCTAATCGAGGAAGTCCACAGGAGTTTTAGAAACAGTCAGTAAAG
This sequence comes from Phymorhynchus buccinoides, assembly GCA_017654935.2. NCBI lineage: Eukaryota > Metazoa > Mollusca > Gastropoda > Neogastropoda > Raphitomidae > Phymorhynchus > Phymorhynchus buccinoides. Next base: position 32,019,209 of record CM065698.1, read on the forward strand.
AGGTAATCGAGGAAGTCCACAGGAGTGGACGAAACAGTCAGTAAAGAGGTAATCGAGGAAGTCCACAGGGGTGGACGAAACCGTCAGTAAAGAGCTAATCGAGGAAGTCCACAGGAGTGGACGAAACAGTCAGTAAAGAGGTAATCGAGGAAGTCCACAGGGGTGGACGAAACAGTCAGTAAAGAGGTAATCGAGGAAGTCCCGAAACAGTCAGTAAAGAGGTAATCGAGGAAGTCCACAGGAGTGGACGAAACAGTCAGTAAAGAGGTAATCGAGGAAGTCCCGAAACAGTCAGTAAAGAGGTAATCGAGGAAGTCCACAGGGGTGGACGAAACAGTCAGTAAAGAGGTAATCGAGGAAGTCCCGAAACAGTCAGTAAAGAGGTAATCGAGGAAGTCCACAGGAGTGGACGAAACAGTCAGTAAAGAGGTAATCGAGGAAGTCCCGAAACAGTCAGTAAAGAGGTAATCGAGGAAGTCCACAGGGGTGGACGAAACAGTCAGTAAAGAGGTAATCGAGGAAGTCCACAGGGGTGGACGAAACAGTCAGTAAAGAGGTAATCGAGGAAGTCCCGAAACAGTCAGTAAAGAGGTAATCGAGGAAGTCCACAGGGGTGGACGAAACAGTCAGTAAAGAGGTAATCGAGGAAGTCCACAGGGGTGGACGAAACAGTCAGTAAAGAGGTAATCGAGGAAGTCCACAGGAGTGGACGAAACAGTCAGTAAAGAGGTAATCGAGGAAGTCCCGAAAAAACAGTCAGTAAAGAGGTAATCGAGGAAGTCCACAGGGGTGGACGAAACAGTCAGTAAAGAGGTAATCGAGGAAGTCCACAGGAGTGGACGAAACAGTCAGTAAAGAGGTAATCCAGGAAGTCCACAGGAGTGGACGAAACAGTCAGTAACGAGGTAATCCAGGAAGTCCACAGGAGTGGACGAAACAGTCAGTAACGAGGTAATCCAGGAAGTCCACAGGAGTGGACGAAACAGTCAGTAACGAGGTAATCGAGGAAGTTCACAGGAGAGTGGACGAAATAGTCAGTACAGAGGTAATCTGTTTGTGTTGTGAAAGAAGAAACAAATGTTTACAATTTGGAATGACCAACACGATGAACACTTTCAAAGATAAAGAAGTAAGGATGTCTACTATATCTGAGAAAACAACAACATCGCATTATTTTATTTTGATATAATAAAGAACAAGAGGCAAAGTTATCAATGCTCACTCGCTTTGTGTGTTGTGGTTTAAAAATATTTTTTTTATAGATAGATCTAAATGATATATTTAAATGCGATAGACTAAAAAAGGTTAAAGATCAAAGTTATATTGGTTATGAAGGTTATTAATACTCGCCACCACCACCCCCGGACAATCCCCCCCATGCAATGCCCCCCGGAACAATCCCACCCCTAGGATATTTCCCCCGGGACAATTCCCCCCGTGGACTTAACACCCCTAGGATATTTCCCCCTGGACAATTTCCCCCTTGGACTTAACACCCCTAGGATATTTCCCCCTGGACAATTTCCACCAAGGACACCCCTCCCCCTCCCTAGGACAATCCCCATCCATTAGCTCTTCCATGAGCACAAACATAAAAGTAATAATATCAAAAGTAGTATACTCACACAGTCAAAGGTCGCAACAATCATTTGGGTTTTTGACATAAAGAGTTCTTTTCTGTTGGCTTGTAGGGCCTACAAGTGTTTGATAATGAGATGACTGAGCAGAACTCACATCATGGTTGTTGAAAAAAATAGTGAACTAAAAGTTCATCTCTGTCTCTCTCTGTGATGGTGACTGAACAGAAATCGCAATCACTGTAGTATAAAGTAAAGAGCGAATGGGCAAACGTTGTCCGGGGGGGTCCTAGAATCATTAATGCTTAGCATCCCATATGATATTATGCTAGTATACCTACCTGCCAAATATGGGGATTGTATCTGCCAGGATATAAAAGATATAGCCGAAACAAACAGTTGACGGTGCTCAAGGTCAAAGGTCATGGTTAAGGTCAAGAGGGTCAAAGTCACCCAGCATACCATATCACCTTGTTGTTTAAGAGACGATTATCTTCTGCACATTGTGTATGTGCTGTTTGCACTATTACGGGCGAAGCGACATTACGGGTACGTACGCATTCATGTGACTTTCTTTTCTTGATAATATGCCTTTTCTTTTCGCCTAAAGCGTGTGTGTGTGTGTGTGTGTGTGTGTGTGTGTGTGTGTGTGTGTGTGTGTGTGGTGTGGTGTGTGTGTGTGTGTGTGTGTGTGTGTGTGCCGTGTGTGTGTGCGTGTGCGTGTGTGCGTGTGCGCGTGCGTGCGCGCGTGCGTGTGTGCGTGCGCGTGCGCGTGCGCGTGCGTGTGTGTTTTTCTGAATTTTTATTTTTTGTGCTGCTCTCTCTCTCTCTCTCTCTCTCTCTCTCTCTCTCTCTCTCTCTCTCTCTCTCTCTCTCTCTCTCTCTCTCTCTCTCTCTCTCTCTCTCTCTCTCTCTCTTCATTTCGGTGTCTCTGTCTATCTGTCATTTTGTTTCAGTCATTGTTTTTTCCCCCAACTTCTTCATCTCCTCTTCCTTCCTACTATGATTACTGTTGTCAGTATTTTGTACATGATTGTCGTATTGTGCTTGCAGAACATATGTGTATTTGTACCATATTTCTCATTGCCAATTGATTTTTTGTTTACAGTTTTTGTTTTCCACCTTGTTTGCTTCAGTTGTGTTTCTCATTTATTTATGACGACAGGATGAAAAAAAGCTTTGTTTAGATTATTCCTTTATCGTCAATACAGATCATTTTGACTTGACCTTAAGCTAAAGTATTACACCAACATGCCAAATTTGGGGGTCATAACTGCGAACATGTGCAAGACATGGCTAAGACAAAAATTACATGCTAAAGGTCAAGGTCCGTGATTGATTTTAATGTGCGAATGATGCTTCTTGAAAGCTTGCATAAACATTATATACGTTTTCAAAGTTTGACCGATGAACGCCTTTTGATGCACGCACGCAATGACACGCACGCACACGCACACGCACGCACGCACGCACGCACGCACGCACGCACGCACACACACATACACACACGCACACACACACACACACACACACACACACTTTACTTGACTTCACACACACACACACACACACACACACACACACACACACACACACACACACACACACACACACACACACACACACACACACACATGCGCGCACGCACGCACGCACGAAAAACCGAAGAAGCAATAAGAACATAGACTCACTTCGTTAACACGAATGAGCCAAAAATGATATTCAGCCTAGCTTTCCAGAACAGCAGTTGCCTCCCCTGCTTTGGTGTCACTAGAAATCATTGTCGAAGACGATCGACTAGCTAACTATTAATTAGTTATTGTAAAATACTCATATTGTTCAGATTCGTTAACATTGTTTAAAAAAATTGATCCACTGAAGATTCTTTGAAGAATATACACTACTCATAAGGGTGTTTCTTTATTATTAATTTCTTGTGCGCGGTATAAAGGCCTCGGTCAAGTAGACTATATTATTATATAACAATCCGTATAAAGAAAGGCAATCGACGATTGAAAACAGCTGCAGTGTTGGTGTGGCATTCTCAAAATGGATTTGTTCTCAACATGTCTGCACATGTGCGAAATCGATCATGAAGTAGCGGCTACAATCAAATTTTATCTTTTGTGTATTCGACACTAAATTAACCCTAACCCTATTCCTAACCCTGAATCTAACCCTAAACCTATCCCTAACCCTAACCCTAAACCTGTCCCTAACTCTTCGCACATGCGCAGACATGTTGAGAACAAATCCATTTTGAGAATGCCACATTGGTACTGCGCTGGTAAAGAAGATGAGATGTACGTTGCAATCGGACAGACCTTGTTGTTTGTCTGTCTGTCTGTCTATTTACAGGTCTGTCTTTTTATGTCCCCTTCCTCCCCCCCCCCCTCTCACTTTCTATCTGTGTCTGTCTGTCTGTCTCTCTCTCTCTCTCTCTCTCTCTCTCTCTCTCTCTCTCTCTCTCTCTCTCCCTATAAATATCTCTCTCTCTCTCTCTCTCTCTCTCTCTCTCTCTCTCTCTCTCTCTCCCCTATATAATATCTCTCTCTCTCTCTCTCTCTCTCTCTCTCTCTCTCTCTCTCTCCTCTCCCCTATAAATATATATCTCTCTCTCTCTCTCTCTCTCTCTCTCTCCCTATAAATCTCTCTCTCTCTCTCTCTCTCCCTATAAATATATATATATATATATCTCTCTCTCCCTATAAATCTCTCTCTCTCTCTCTCTCTCTCTCTCTCTCTCTCTCTCTCTCTCTCTCTCTCTCTCTCTCTCACTCTCCTTCCTTTCTTCCCCATTTATCTTTCCCTGCATGGGTGTATGGCCGCACGCGCGCGCGCGCGCGTGTATGTGTCATACGCGCGCACATACATATCGTGAGAAAGAGAGGGGGAGTGAAAGAGAGAAGGAAAGAGAGAGACAAAGAGACAGAGAGAGGGGATGAAAGGAAGGGGACAGAGAGACAGACAGAGAGATGCAGAAATCCAATTAATATAATTAACACTTCTGAAGCCATACATGACATGGCAAACGAGCACATACAGCTTACAATCTGGGGGGAAGTTTCCCTTATTAGTGGAAGGGTTTGCACTCTATCTATACTTTCCGCTTTGTTGATAAAATTACTGTATTCAATGTGAGTTTTCTCCACGTGTCAAACAAACAGCAGAGTAGACGAAAGACAGAGGCAGGGTTGTCTAAGACGTGATGTTGCGTGACGTTCTGCTAGAGAAAGCGCTGTAACTCTGCACCTTCTCTGTCAGTGGAAGCGGTGCATTGTTGTGTAGTGTGCCGTCTGTAGCAGCCTCTGAACATTGTTCGCTACAGCTACAAACTGCTGGTCATGGCTGTTGCAGTTAGTACAGTGGAACCTCCCTTATAAGACTCCCTCCCACATAAGACCTACTTCTCTGAGACATTGCCTTTCTTTGTAAGTATTCTAAATTACCTCCCTTTAAGACCTCATTTTGAATGATTTTGAAGGTCTCATTTTGAATGATTTTGAAGGTCTTATAAGGGAGATTCCACTGTACCTAGACAAAGGAATCATATCAAGTTTGATTGTCTTCTTTTATTTATATCAGAAGTTATGTCACAACTACCTGTTTGTATTGTGGCCCAAGATTTGTTCAGATTTGTTTTCTGTCTGTCTTTCTTTTTTAAATTTTTTCTCTCTCTCCCTTTTTTTGTTGTTTTGTCTTTCATTTTTTGTCCTTTGCCGATCTACGATCGCAAAGGAGTATGTTTTCGTTCGTGTATGTTTCTTTGTTTTTTTTTTTGTTTTTTTTTTTTTTTTTTTGGTCAAGGATATCTCCCGAACCACTTGACCGAATCGCTTCAAAGTTTGTATGGTGGTGGTGTGTCACCATGAGAGGAAGGCATCCGCGCATAAATTGTCGCAGTCGTGACCTTGACCTTGGCGTATGACCTTGAAAACCGAAAATCTTTATTTTATTATTGTCTTTGATAGTGTGGGAAAAGAGAAGGGCTGTTATAAAGAAGAAAGCGGCAAAGATGCAGATCAACACCCCTCCCCCCTCCTCCACTTCTCGGTTATTTCTGTCTTTTCCAGTCTTGCCTGTCTTACTGCAGATCGAGCACTTAAAGGTGGACCCTGACGGATGAGTTTTTGCACGAAACACGTCGAGATCACCAGAAAGACAGCCTTTTCAAGGATAGGAACACTCACTTTGCTCTGGTTTCCTAGAAATTAAACCGTCAAAACGGCGATTCCTCCTTGGCGGAGATGCCGGAGAGAGTAGCCATTTTGGATGGGGTGGGTGGAGGACACTCATTGTGGTTGAAGCGTTTACTTTTTTTTTTTGTAGCGCAGTAAAACAGAGAAAATGGAGCTATTCCTTTGTTGTGAGCGAAACTCCTTTTGATAAACTGTATAAAATTTAAAAAAATAAAATAAAAAGGCTTATATTGCGAAAATTTCGTGCAAACGATTTGGCAGCCATTCGAAAAGAGACGGCATACGCCTTCTCTTTGGGTGAAATAATTTGACTTCCAGCACCTCCGCCAAGGAGGAATCGCCGATTTGACCGTTTGATTTCTAGGAAACCAAAGCAAAGTGAGTGTTGCAATCTCTGTAAAGGGTGTTGTTCTGGTGATCTCGACGTGTTTCTCACACAAAAACTAATCCGTCAGGGTGCCCCTTTAAACATCCATCATTTTCTATATTTAATGTTAATCTTCATCCATTTAAACCATTGCAAATATGCATTCGCTAATAGTATAATATAAAGGTACGACGGAAAACCCCCGCAATGAACCAAGACTTTGACAGGGTGTGTGAATCTTCATCTTAGCCGAAAAAACAACATTAGAATTATAATTGTAAATGGTATTGTTCTTGTTCAGGGGCTCTACCGTAGCGCACATTTCTTGCTGAGAACGCTACGTTTGTGGCAATTGTCCCGGGTTGAAGATATTTTTGATTCTGTATTTGATTCTGAGTACTGTATCTGGGTCGTCCATCTGTTGTCGTTAAAATGTTGACCCACACACATTCACGCACGTTCGTATTCACGATTTCACACTTGCGTGTATCTGGGTGCGTGTAAATATACAGTCCTGAGATAACCATAGCTGTTGACGGGACTATAATAGACTAACTAACTAACTCACTAACCCACATTAGTATGTACATTTTGGCTACAGAGGCGTAGTTAGGACTGTTAATCACTGGAATGGAACCTGCTGGACAAAAGTGCCAAACACACACACACGGTACACACGCGCGCGCTCACAGTGACACACACGCACGCACACGCACACACACGCACACACACACACACACACACACACACACACACACACACACACACACACACACACACACACGCACGCACGCACGCACGCACGCACGCGCGCACGCACGCGCGCACGCGCGCACACACGCACTCTCACAGAGACACAATGTGCGCGTACCCCCCCCCCCCCCCCACCCCTCCCCCATATTAGAACAGAATACGCACCAACGCAGGAGCTAATAGGGAAAGGGAGATTACTTGTCTCTGGAACTGGGATAAACTTTAGCACAGTTTTGCCCCTTTATCTGTTTCTTCCGCGCGCATTGTGAACAGTAGAACGCTAATAAATTGTTCTACTGTTCAAATGCGCGGGGAAGAAACAGATAAAGTTATAAATAATATTATAACATCATTACCTCTGCCAAGGCAGCTACAATTATGCTCGAGCCTGTTCCTATGTGTACAAAAAAGCGTCATTAAAATGCAACGAGGGCAGAATGCCTAAAACTGAACTTTCATAATGAATGATTATGAGCATTTGCGTATGCGTGCCTGTCTGTCATTTCCACTGAGCTATACATACAAAATATATATTATTTATAATAGCTCAGTGGTTAATTCCGACAGTGACAATCAGATAGCGGAAGGGGCATGTGCTATTCCAGTGGGCCGGGCTGAAATTTGTTTTACATTGGACATTGCCTTGCCCAGGGTGAATCCTCACTCTCTTAGTCAAAGGATTTGTGGGCAGATGATGTTGGGGAAGGTCCCCCAAAAAACAAAACACCACTCCCTTAGGCTACAGCACTGCTTTAATAATTTTATGTAGCGCTTTGCCTCCAATGAGCTCAAAGCGCTTGAAAAATAAATAATAATATAATAACATTCACTCAACAATGATAGTATGATATACTTTTCATGATGACATAGGAATGAATCAAAATTCATTTAACGTCCTCCGGTCTGGAACAGACACATATGGGACATTAATAGAGATAAAGATGGTGGGAACGATCCTGGAGGCAATGCCCGGAGGCAGTGCAACACCAGGAAAGTCCCGATTTCTTAACAACCCAGATGTAATGATGACATAGGGCCTATAGAACTAGAATAGATGTTGTACCTTTGCTTTGTATTTACATTATGTGTTTGAATGCTCTTTATAATTATTTTTTTCCCTTTTTCCTTTCTCACTTTTCTTTCTGTTTGATTAATTTCTTTTTTATTTTTTTATTATTTTTCGTGAAAAGAAACTTAAAAAGAAAAGAAGCTTATCCATTTTCCCTCAATAAACAAAATCGAGTTCGTGTGTTCGTGTTCGTGTTCGTCAAAGACGAGTACAACAGTGACACAACAGTGATGATGGAAAAGCGGCGCATATGTTACAGTCATGCTAAAAAATAAAAAATAATAAAAAATGGCAAGATTAAAAAAACATTCATTGTTTTTGTTCTAATTTGTTCAAAATTATTCTGATTTTTTTTGGGTGGAATAATTTTCAGTGAAGTATTTCTAGGTGCTGGCCGGCTTAGAGGGTTAGGCCGTGTACACACATAAGCGGATATTCCATGCGGAAACCCGTGCGTAACTTGATCCATAAATAAGTGAAACAAAGAAGGGAAAAAATTTGCGCACGTGTCCGAATTTCCCCTACACTTTTGTCCTTCTTTCTTCCACTTATTTAGGGTTTTCCGTACGGAACTTACGCGTCTAATGTGAACCCGGCCTTAAGGTACCGGCGCATTTGTTATTTTGTGCAGGATATTTTATATTGCATAAGAGTTCGGACCTTGGGCTATACTATTACAGTATCAGAAAGTCTAAAATGTCAGTCTAAGCACTCACAAACGGTGTCTGAAATTTCCGCAGCAAGAGGTTCTTAATTTTTGTGGAGTAGTATAATTATATTCATATTATCTGCCTTTGTGTCTGTCTGTCTGTCTGCCTATTCTCGTCTGTCAGTCTGTCTGTCCGAGTGTGTGTGTATGTGTGTGTGTGTGTGTGTGTGTGTGTGTGTGTGTGTGTGTGTGTGTGTGTGTGTGTGTGTGTGTGTGTGTGTGTGTGTGTGTGTCTCTCTCTCTCTCTCTCTCTCTCTCTCTCTCTCTCTCTCTCTCTCTCTCTCTCTCTCTTCTCTCTCTCTCTCTCTCTCTCTCTCTCTGTTCTCTCTCTCTCTCTCTCTCTCTCTCTCTCTCTCTCTCTCTCTCTCTCTCTCTCTCTCTCTCTCTCTCTCTCTCTCTCTCAGTATGTGTGTGTTCCATGGGGGGTTTCCTTCTCTCTCTGATTGTTATCAGTAACATCTGGGGTTTATTTAGCGCAAACGCACACACTAGGCGTCTCCGGCTTGCCATGCAATTCTTCGCCATGGTGAGAAGGAAGAAAGGAACATTCTTCTGTTGACTCAACTGGTTTCTCATAGTTTACCACCTGCTAACAATAGGGCTGCCCCTTTTTGTATTGATTTTTTTGTTTGTGGCACAAGCCACAAACCTATAACTCACTTTGTCGGTCTGTCGGTCTGTCGGTCTGTCCAAAATTGTCGCACATTTCGCAAAATTGTCGCACATATTTTAAAGGAGAAAAAAATATTTGGACATAAAGTAGCATTTCAGTTGTCATATCTACATATCTACAGTCTTTAAATATGAAAAGAATTGTATACTGAACAGAGCACATGAATCGTCATTTTAAAGCGTAGAAAATAATTAACATACGTAATACAGACACTGCAACAGACACGACGAGTATGCGGTGCTTCTTTCGATGAGCATAAGTAGGATAAATAGTTTTAAATGTTTTGAAAAGCCAGGGGAAGCGACTCAGTGTATGTAATGATTGCAGTGGTAAAAATAGACAGCACTTCAAATCGAGGCTGCTCTTTAAAATGATGTTTCGTTTTTAATTGTCGCACGCCACAAACGATTGCGAATCCGCGCTTGTTTTTGTTTGTGGCACAAGCCACCAACCTATAACTCACTTTGTCGGTCTGTCTGTCGGTCCAAAATTGTCGCACATAATATTGTAAAAGAGAAAAACATACTTGGGCATAAAGTAACATTTCAGTTGTCATATCTACAGTCCTTAGGTATGGAAAGAATTGTATACTGAACAGAGCACATGAATCTTCATTTTAAAGCGTACAAAATTATAAACATACGTAATACAGACACTGCAACAGACACGACGAGTATGCGGTGCTTCTTTCGATGAGGATAAGTAGGATAAATAGTTTTAAATGTTTTCCAAAAGATATGAAAAGTTACGAAATGGTGCAGAGATAACATTCTGGTTTACAGATTAAAATTATTGAAAAGCCAGGGGAGGCGGTTCAGTGTATGTAATGATTGGAGTGGTAAAAATAGACCGCTGCCACAAACGATTGCGAATCCGCGCTTTTTTATATATAAATTCTATGTCTCTCTGCCAAGGAGGTTACCTCCTTCTTAGACGTACGTTGTGCCCTTTGTTCTTTTGTTTATTTACTGTTAGGCAAAATAGTATATGAATGAATCGATAGATAGATAGATAGATAGATAGATACATAGATACATAGATACATAGATACATAGATACATAGATAGATAGAGATAGAGAGAGATGAGAGAGATAGATAGATAGATAGATAGATAGCGAGATGGAGAGATAGATAGATAGATAGATAGTTTAATAGATGAGATAGATAGATAGATAGACAGATAGGTAGATAGATAGATAGATAGATAGACAGATAGATAGATAGATAGATCGATAGATACATAGATAGATACATAGATAGACAGATAGATAGATAGATAGATAGATAGATAGATAGATAGATAGATAGTATGAATGAAAAATCTCAGTGCAGCTCAATTCCCCTAGTCTGAAGGACTAAAATGTTGGTGCATTTGTAATGCAGAATAATTTGCTTTATCGAAGCAAATTATGCATTTGTAATGCAGAGTACTTTGCATGTAGTCCTTCAGATTAGGGGGACGGAGCCCAGCTAATCACTGAGAGCTTTCATTCATACTATTTTAAAATTAAAATATTGTATCCTTTTGGATATCATCTCAGTAGCCAGCCTTCTCTAGTCATGTCTATTATATTTTCAAATAATAATTTTAGAACATTGTTATTTGCGTTATTTTACATACTTTTTTTTAATATTTATGGTTTAACTTATTGCTGATTTGCTTTTATTGTGGACTTTCGACTTGGTGCAAAGAGGACACCATTCTCTTGTAGAATGTCTTCTTGCTGAACCACTGGACAGTCAAATTGCAGGCCGATATGCAGACTGAGGAGACCTTCACTAGGTCGAAACAGCTGTCTCTGTATGGGCACTGTCCTCTCCCCCATCGGGAGAAAAAGTAAGTCAGCACATTTTACTATTTTGTCCTTTTCAGAACACAGAATAATTCTAAAAGTTAATGATAACTGAGTTTGTTTCTGAGGTTCGCGAATAAAAACATTGGACACAAAAAGTTTTATCAAAGCAAATTAGATAGGTATAGATAGATATATAGATAGATAGATTGATTGATAGATAGATAGATAGATAGATAGATAGATAGATAGATAGATAGGTAGATAGATACACATAAATGATATCAGACACATCAGCTTCGAGTGATAAAACTTGATGCGATTCTCTACAGCGGTGTGCAAGATAGTGCCCAGAATCAAAATGCGATTGTATTTGTTTTGTCATACCCTAACCTTCAACAAAATGTTGCCACATTACTCCATGGGACGCATCAGCTTAAGGTAGCTCATAAACCAACTGACAACAGTTCAAGTGATTCTGTGAAGCGGTGTCTGTGCTGAAGGCACGGACACAACCTTGACCTAAGGGAAACAATATGATTGAATAACAAAGCTGTTAACCCCTTGAATACCAGGAGAACAAAAAATCAGGAAAAAAATCATTGTACAAATTTTTTTTAAATCATGATAATTATGCAAACGACAGCTGTTAGAGCCAACCTGGCAAAATAGTCTGGGGATAGAACTCGCTTGACTGTGTAAGAGCAAAACACAGAATATCAGAATTATCCCTCTTCATCTGATGACGTCAGTACATGATACGTTACATGGTAGTCAAGGCGTAAAAGGAAAAACAGACTAAAAGTTGCCTGTCCTCTTTTCAGTATGATCACACATAAAATATAGAAACATCAACTACTCCCAATAATGTTTTATATCTCATGCTTGACAGGCCTCTTTAGCACTACCTGTACATCGGTATATCATTCTATGCATAAAAAAAAGAAAGGAAACGACATAAAATGAAGAGGTGCCATTTCGAAATCGAAAAGATTTTAAAAAAAGAAACATTATTAGGAAAAACGAAAAAAAATATCATTAATTTTTCAGCTTCGCTCGGGAACTAAAAACCAAGAAACGGCCAACAAGGAAAAACGATTGTCGGCGACGGAAAATAGAATAAAATTAATCAGAACACGAAGAAATATAGACTGATCTGTCTCTCTCTCTATCTCTCTCTATCTCTGTGTGTCTCTGTGTCTCTCTCTCTCTATCTCTCTCTCTCCTCTCTCTCTCTCTCTCTCTCTCTCGCTCTCTCTCTCTCTTCTCTCTCTCTCTCTCTCTCTCTCTCTCTCTCTCTCTCTCTCTTCTCTCTCTCTCTCTCATCTCTCTCTCTCTCTCTCCTCTCTCTCTCGGTCCCAAGCGTTTGCGTTTGCGTCGTCATCTCTCTCTCTCTCTCTCTCTCACTCTCTATCTCTCTCTCTCTCTGCTCTCTTCTCTCTCTCTCTCACGCGCGCGCACAGAGAGAGAGAGAGGGAGGGAGGAGCGAGAGAGAGCGAGAGAGAGAAGAGACGGGGAGGGAGAATTGCTCTCGAGAGAGAGCGACCTTCTGAGAGAAGGGTGATTCAGGGAGAGAGAGAGAGAGAGAGGAGAGAGTGAGAGAGGAGAGAGAGAGTCAGAGGGAGAGAGCACTGATCTCACTGAATGATTTCTAATTGCACATTGGCTCTACTGGGCTCACAATCTCTCAATATCAGGGACAGTGGGGAAGGATGGAGCACAATGATGAGAGAGAGAGAGAGAGAGAGGAGGAGAGGTCAAGAGAAGTGCGAGAAGAGACGTGAGAGGAGCGAGAGAGAGAGAGAGAGAGAGAGAGAGAGGGATGTGATCTGATGAGAGGTCTCTTTAGAAGAGACGGATCGAGAGCAGAGAGAGATCTAGGGGTGGTGGTGGTGGACCAAATGAAGCAATGTTTTATTCAGCAGAATCCAACTGATGCCAATCTCCATTCTGCACAGACTATCGCTCATACCACCAAGGGCAGTGGCAAGTTTCACACCACTCCTTCCCCTCTCCCCTCTCCCCTCTCCATACATACAAACACGCGCGTGCACGCACCCATGAACGGCTGCGCAAGCACGCACACAAAGTGGCACGCACACACGCACGCCCGCACCATGCATGTATGCATGTATGCATGCATGAGACTCTGCAGAGAGAGAGAGAGAGAGAGAGAGAGAGAGAGAGAGAGAGAGAGAGAGAGAGAGAGAGAGAGAGAGAGAGAGATGCACACAAACGAACACACAGAATCAAACATTGTCTCCATCTGCGCGCGCGCGTGTGTGTGCATGTGTATGTGTGTGTGTGTGTGTGTGTGCGTGTGCGCGCGTGCGTGCGTGCGTACGTGCGCGTGACTGTGCACGGTTTTTGTTTTCTTTGTACTTTCGTTGTTTTGTTGTTTGTTTTACCTTAGCTTATCTATGTTATGTGCTTTTCCTTTCTTCCAAAGTCGCATTACACTATAATACCTTTTCTCATGAACAGTTTATAATCTTATATACCGATTCCATCCATCATTTAAGGGTTCTGCTGTTATTTTTTCTTTGTGTAATCATTTTCTCATTTAGCTAGTGCATTTTTTCTTTCTTTTTAATTCAAAGGGGGGGGGGGGGGGGGGGGGGGGGGGGGGGGGCGATGATAGTGTTTGTGAGCTCTCCTTTTGCATGCCATTACACTTTTTTAATTTTTTAAATTTCCCGATTAACCCCTTGACAGCCAGATAAAAATTACAGACCAAAATCATTGGGCAAATCATGCCATGAAAAAGGCAACTGATAGGCCTAGAGCCAATCTGGCAAAATGGTCTGGGGATATAATTATCTCTCTTGACTGTGTTAGAGCAAAAAGCCAGCATGTCAGGGTTATTCTTCTTCATCTGATGACATCATCAGTGATGTCATCAGGTCAGTATACGCGATACGTTGGTGGCATTTAAGGGGTTAAAACGGCGGGAAATATTGTTTTTGTTTTGCCCGTGGTCCGTCCGTCCGTCCGTCCGTGTGCGTGCAAGCATCCTACCATCCGGAAACCAACACCAAAATAACTCGCAAAGGAACTTTGCTGATTTCCATTCGTAGCTT
>CM065698.1:32040929-32050929 GCA_017654935.2 Phymorhynchus buccinoides
GCTTCTAAGTTAGCATCATGCTAAGTCTCATGCTATCTCAACGTGAATACAGGCCCAGTATATAAAACGTTCATTTTAACTATATATTACCCAGAGTCGGCCAAAATATATTTCAGTGCCTCTGGAGTCCAGGGGTTTGTTAATTTTAACTAAAATGGGGACCCTAGCTCTCTTATAACTCACCTGTTACAAAACGAAGATGAAATACGCTCTAAGAGCATATTTCGTCAATTATATCTTTTTAATTCTGTTTAGACTTGTACAGCCTAAATATATTTTCGTATTTGCGGTTATTCTTTTTAAAATATTGTTGAGAATAAAAGATAGAATGTAAATAGTTGTTTGTGTCTTTAGACCTTAATCGATTTTAAAAAAAACACGTTATAATGTACTTTTAAAAGTGGTTCTGAAAATGTTAATCTCCTAGTATAGGTCAGGGAGGGAGCAATAGCCAAAAGTTTTAATCCAACATTTTAAAACAAATGTAAATATTTTATAACCCAGAGTAGTTTTGTGCGAGCCATGGCACCTAGAGAAAAATTTGACCTTTATTCAAGATAAACATCATAGAATCAAAATAAAAAATAAATTATAAATTATAAAAATATCTATATTCTGAGAAAATCTTGTTCATTTTCCCCTTCCCCCTTTCTTCCCCAAGATGTACAAATCACAGTAATGTCCCAAATAGCTATGCCGAGAGGACGTAAAACATTAACTTTTCCACGAAAACCGACCATTTCTATTTTGTCGGCTTGAGAGACTGTCTGGGATTGTTTGTACTTCCACTTCTAACAGAACTGGGCTGTTTAACCCTTTCACCGCCAATGTCGCATTTTAGCACCACAGTGATTTAACACCTATGTCAATAAAAGGCATCAAATTGGGGTCTATTATCCAAAGACCCTATTGTCTTAGTTTTGGGAAGTAAGGATAGACCTTATTTTATATATGTCACAGAAGAATCCCCAATACTGCAGATGGAGTTTGTTCTCTACCCAGCTAAATGTAATGGACATTTTTGGTGGAAATAAATAATTATGGCTGGCGGTGAAAAGGTTAAATCCACTTGACTTGACATCGTCAATGGAAGGGGAATAACTCTGGGATATACTAGTTTTTGTGTGTTGCTTTTGCATAGCCAGGAGGGTTAGTCTATATCCCCAGACCATTTCGTCAGATTGACTCTGTTATCTTGTATTTGCTTTGATAAAACATTTCTGTGTCCAGTGTCTGTATTTGTGAACCTCAGAAACAAAACCAGTTAACGTTAACTTTATGAAATGTTCCGTGTTACTTTTTCTCCCAATGGGGGAGGGACAGTGCCTTATGCAAAGACAGCTGTTTCGATCTGTGAAGATCTCATCTGTTCTCTTTTATATTTGACAGTTCTCTTTTGCACTTGACTTTTTGTTTCCTTTTCTTTTTTTCTCTGGCAGTCAAGGGTTAAAATTAAAGAAAGAAAGCAAACGCTTGTGTATTCGTCTTTGTGAGTGTTTTGTGTGTGTGTGTGTGTGTGTGTGTGTGTGTGTGTGTGTGTGTGTGTGTGTGTGTGTGTGTGTGTGTGTGTGTATGTGGTGTGTGTGTGTGTGTGTGTGTGTGTGTGCGTGCGTGCGCGCGCGCGCGCGTGCGTGCGTGTATGTATGTGTGTGCGTGTACGCGTGTGCGTGTGTGTGTGTGTTTCATTGTCAACACGATTGTTTATGTGGATGAGGCTCTAATTATGTTTTAACCTCAATCATTTTGATTGACGAGGCAAAGGGTTCTAGAAGTTTGTTAATTCCCCTTTAGCTAATAATAGAAACGAATGAAAGTAAACGGTACAGTTCTTCGCTACATTGGCCTAAGACACTCGATGATTGTCTACCACTATAAATAATTATGTAATAACTGTTTTAACACCCCTCTGTCTCTGTCTCTATCTCCCTCTCTCTCTGTTTCTCTGTGTATAGATATTTGGGTGTATACACGTGTGTATGATTTAAACGCTGGTCATGAAGATTGGTCCTTTTGAAGATGTATATTGTTTATGAATACGAATACAGATAATAATAATACATACTAATTGATAGTATTTCTATAACACCTTTCTGTAATCATTTTACACTCAAGGCGCTTCCATTCACTGATACACCCGCAGTCACGCGAGACATTATTACCCAATCATTCACCCAGGTACAAGATCAAGAAGGAAAAAAATACAAACCGAATGAGCTTTGAAAGATAGCAAGTGTGTGTGTGTGTGTGTGTGTGTGTTGTGTGTGTGTGTGTGTGTGTGTGTGTGTGTGTGTGTGTGTGTGTGAGTGTGTGTGTGTGTGTGTGTGGTGGGGGGGTGGGGGGGTAGTGTGCGCGTGTGTATGTCTCTCTGTCTCTCTGTGTCTCTGTGTCTCTCTCTGACTCTCTCTCTCTCTTTCTCTCTCTGTCTCTCTCTCTCTCTCTCTCTCTCTCTCTCTCTCTCTCTCTCTCTCTCTCTCTCTCTCTCTCTCTCTCTGCCTGTCTCCCTCCCTCCCTCCCTCCCTCCCTCCCTCTCTCTCTCTCTCTCTCTCTCTCTCTCTCTCTCTCTCTCTCTCTCTCTCTCTCTCTCTCTCTCTCTCTCTCTCTCTCTCTCTCTCTGTTCTTGAAAATCCATCCTGTATTTCCATTAATCATTGTGCATTCGTTCGCAGAAGCGTTGCTACAAAAGCGCATTCCTAAATTAATACCACTTTTATTCTGCGATTTCTTTGCAAAGCGCACGGTTGACGTTTGAAACTTAACACCCACACCCACCCCGCCACCCCCAACCCCACCCCTCTCTATCGCCTATGCTATGTCTCTCCCCTTTCACCCACCATCACATTCATCTTTCCAACCCCTCCCCTCCACCCCACCCCCTTTCCATCCACCTCATCCTTCCCACCCCACCCTACCGCTTTGACCCCCCCCCCCCCCAAATCCCCCCTCCCCCCCCCCCCCCCCCCCCCCCCCCAATCACTTTGCAGGCTAATCCGACGTGGACAGGTCCTTCCCTGTAAAGCAGCTTCAAACTAATTGAAATGATGGACTCGGATTACTGCTAGGGCCTACTACTACTACTACTACTACTACTGCTACTACTACTACTACTACTACTACTACTACTACTACTACTACTACTACTACTACTACTACTACTACTACTACTACTACTACTGCTGCTGCTACTGCTAGTACTACTACTACTATTGCTGCTGCTGCTGCTGCTGTTGACATTCAGCAAACAGCAAAATGGTCTCGCTGAGTACGGCAACAAGTCTTTCGCCGCTTCTCATCTAACGTTCGCGGTTCTGCGCTCGATTTTTCTCTGTCCCTGTCTCTGTTTCACTGTCTGTCTGTCTGTCTATCTGTCTGTCTGTCTATCTGTCTCTCTCTCTCTCTCTCTCTCTCTCTCTCTCTCTCTCTCTCTCTCTCTCTCTCTCTCTCTTCTCTCTGTATGTCTCTGTCTTTGCCACTATCTGTCTCTCTGTCTGTCTGTTTAACTGTCTGTCTTGTCTGTTTCTCTGTCTGTCTGTCTATCTGTCCATCTGTCTGTCTGTCTGTCTCTCTCTCTCTCTTTAATACGTGGTAAGATTTAACGTGGTGACAGCCCTGACATGGCCTTAGTTGTCGAAGGGGCTATAATTTTAATATTAATCTTAATTCTCTCTCTCTCTTGCTCTCTCTCTGTGCCTCTCTCTGTCTCTCTCTCTCTCTCTCTCTCTCTCTCTCTCTCTCTCTCTCTCTCTCTCTCTCTCTCTCTCTCTCTCTCTCTCTCTCTCTCTCTCTCTCTCTCTCTCTCTCTCTCTCTCTCTCTCTCTCTCTCAAGCATAGAATCCGTAAAAACTGCGCATAAACGGATAATATCAGTATCTACAAAATTATTGATGAATAATATATATTTTCTTTCGTCATTTTGCGTCATATCACAACATGAGATAACCGTACAAGAAAGGATTCATTTATCCATGGAACCCATGACTTTTAGCGCGCATATAAAGTTACTGCCTGGCTGACACAAAAGCGTTTTGAAATAATATAGCCTCAAAACAGTTACATAATCAAGGAGAAGATTACAGCTACTCAACATGTGGATAGCAGTTTCTGATACTAAACCATTGCGCAAAATTTAAAGTGATTCTGTTCAGTGGTTCACAAGATATTGCACGTATAGTACAAACAGGGGGGGGGGGGGGGGGGGGGGGGGGGGGGGGGGGGGAAAAAAGACACACACGTGCGCAAAAAACCCCTTCACATCAAAGGTGGCAGAGGGCTAAACAGAAAAAAACCCATTTTACTAATGGAACGGTAGTTGAGAAAAATGACAGACCTTTGCATTAATCGCGTTTTCCGACCAGTCAAAGAAAAATAGATCAGTGAACCATTCCCAGCCCAGCCCGGTTTATTTTTTTTAGAACCGGAACGTGCTTTCTGTGCGTTTATAATGGCAAATGTTTTTGGAATGATGCCAAGTCTTATTATAGGGGCACCCTGACGGATGTGTTTTTAAAAATAATAAGAAACACGTCGAGATCACCAGGCAAACACCCTTGACAGAGATTGCAACACTCTGCTTTGCTCTGGTTTCCTAGAAATCAAACCATCAAGTAGGCGATTCCTCCTTGGCGGAGGTGCTGGAAGTTAAATTATTTCACCCAAAGAGAAGGCGTGTGCCGTCTCTTTTCTTCTAATGGCCGCCTGAGTTTAGATCAAATCGTTTGCACGAAATTTTCGCAATACAAGCCTTTTTATTTTTATTTTTAAAATTTTTATACAGTTTATCTAAAGGAGCTTCGCTCACAACAAAGGAAATAACTCCAATTTTTTTAAAAAACTGCACTAAAAAGAAAGAAAGAAAAAGCTTCAACCACAATGAGATTGGCCTCCACCCACCCCATCCAAAATGGCTACTTTATCCGGCATCTCCGCTAAGAAGGAATCGCCGTTTTTGACGGTTTGATTTCTAGGAAACCAGAGCAAAGTTAGTGTTCCTATCTTTCTGGTGATCTCGACGTATTGCTTGCAAAAAAACCTCATCCGTCAGGGTCCACCTTTAAGTAAATAAGCAGAATGGATCGTCTGTTATTAAGTTGAGAGGAGTAGTAATATCGACACCGGTTGAATTACAAGTATATCTAAGGTCTGTGTGTGTGGAGCATTGAGTTTAGTGGGGGCAAAGATATTCTAAAAGGATGGACTACTTAAGAGCTCGGCAAACCGGGCTGATAGAGTTATCGTTAGTGGCGACAGTACACGTTTCACAGTGCAGGCTATCCCAAAACTCAGACTGGAACTTGAACGGAGAATTCAACTGGCCTATGGACGTGTAAAATGTGTCACTGTTTCAAAGGGACATAACCAGTGTTTCTGTCCTCACTACTCATATAGGGAAAAGAGACCGGATGCTTATCTTCCCCTATACAGTCTTTGGTGGGGGATTTATCAATGAATTAGGGGGAAGCACGCACCCAAGCAATTAACAAATTGTTTGGGCACATACAAGTCTAGTAATCTCGTCTTATTATCTATCTCTTTCTGTACCATGACTGCGACATGAGGGATAGTAGGTAAGCATGCAAAGTTTGTCAAGAGTCTTAAAAAGCCGTCGTTTTTTGGGGGGTCAATATTTAACTGTAAGGAAACATTTCATATTATGTACTAGGTATTATTAGGTATTAGGTATTATTAGGTATTATGTACTTTATAGTCACAGAGGCGTCTCTGTGAAATTTCGGGTTGCTCCCACCTGGAGAGCGCGTCGCAGCCAGAGGTGCGCCACCCATTTTTTTTTGCATGCGTTTTTTTGTGACTGATGAGGAAGGAAAGGTGGGGGTGGAGTAAATTTTGACCAAATTACAACTTTTTCATTGCTACTGGGATTAACGTGTGCTAAGTGCATGGGCACACGGGACCTCGGTTTATCGTCTCATCCAAACGACTCCACGTTCAGACCGTAAGGCCTAGTGCAAAGTGAGAGGAAAATCTTTTTGTGTTCAATTTGAAGAAACGAAGAGGACTGCTGGGTTCAGTGTTGTTGAGTAGAAATGTAAACCCCAAAGAAAAGATTCAATAACAACAAACAACACGAGTGACGACGTTTCGTGCTCTTTGTGTGTGTGTGTGTGTGTGTGTGTGTGTGTGTGTGTGTGTGTGTGTGTGTGTGTGTGTGTGTGTGTGTGTGAGTGAGTCTCTCTCTCTCTCTCTCTCTGTCCCTCGCTCTCTCTCCCTCCTCTCTCGCTCGCTCTCTCTCTCTCTCTCTCTCTCTCTCTCTCTCTCTCTCTCTCTCTCTCTCTCTCTCTCTCTCTCTCTCTCTCTCTCTCTGTGTCTGTGTGTGTGTGTGTGTTCATTTTTCTCCCATCCCCCGTCCTCGATCCCCTTTGATTTTATTGTTTTGTGTCTACTTTATTCATGACAGAGCATTGATTCTGGATTAATTTAATTGCTCCAATGTTAGTGAGCAATCGTGTCCAGGGGCGCTTGTATTGTATTCATTGTTCACGCAGGCTTCCTTTCTAACTTTAAATGGTATTAATTTTGACGTGTCTTCACGTTAACATCATAAAAACGCAAATCTCTCTCTCTCTCTCTCTCTCTCTCTCTCTCTCTCTCTCTCTCTCTCTCTCTCTCTCTCTCTCTCTCTCTCTCTCTCTCAGAACTCGGATGTTTATTGTGCTGATGATTTGTTGTCATTGTTGGTTTTTGTGTGTATATGTTCGCTTATAATGGATACTTCTTTGGATTATAATTATACTGATGATTTAACTAGTACTTCAGTCATTGTTGTTTTACATACCTTTTGTGAACCCCCTCTGATTCCTTCTGACATGGGCAGAAGGCCTGGATCAGTAAAGACTTTGTGAATTGTGTAACGATGTTCCGAGTTCTGTGAATTCTCTGAATCTCTCTCTCTCTCTCTCTCTCTCTCTCTCATCTCTCTCTCTCTCCATCTCTCTCTCTCTCTGTTCTTTGTGCTGATGATTTTGTTGTCATTGTTGCTTTTTGTGTGTATGTTCGCTTATAATGGAGTTCTTTGCTGATGATTTGTTGTCATTGTTGTTTTTCAACCCCCTCCCCTCTGATTGAGAAGGCCTGGATCAGTAAACTTTGTGAATTGTGTGTGATTTGTGAATCTCTGAATTACTTGGTTCAACATCATTGATTGATTTCGTTTAAGCTATTTAATTGACTTATCATTTATTTGTGTTATTCATATTTATTGTTTTATTCTTCGCTATTGTAATCCTCATCCCCATAACATGGACATCATGGCCTGGTTCATTAAACCTTCCGAATCTCTCTCTCTCTCTCTCTCTCTCTCTCTCTCTCTCTCTCTCTCTCTCTCTCTCTCTCTCTCTCCCTCTCCCCCTCTCTCTCTCTCTCTCAAATAATTATGCTCTCTCTCTCTCTCTCTCTCTCAAAATAATATACCTCGGTATCCCGTCACATGTCTACACACACAAACTACGTTGCGCAAGCGCGGGAATCGCTCGTGCGTTTGATTGGTCTCTGTTTACATGTCTCGTGCGGCCCGCGGAGGTGACGTTTTTTTGGATTGGTCATTGTTGATCTGTCTCGTTCTGATGAACTTTAACCATTGGTGGATGTTGACCTCTCTCTCTCTCTCTCTCTCTCTCTCTCTCTCTCTCTCTCTCTCTCTCAGCGCTGCCATTTCGCAATTTCCTCTCAATGCAAAGCATGCAGCAACACCAGGGGAGAGCTATGGCTTCGGTTGCGGAGAAATGCGTCTCTCAAAGTGCGGGCATGCTAGAAGTCCTGCTTGTTTTATGTGGGGAAAACCGTTTGTTGCGTGATTGATATAGCTTAATGATTAAAAACAAATGTATTTGTGGAAAACTTGCTTGCCTCTCTGCATCTTCTCATTTCAATAAGTGGTGTATCGCACAGTTTTGGAGACTGTCGAAACCTGACCATTTTGAAGCATTTGGGGAGATGATAACGGTCGACGCGAATTATACTGACTATGCCCCCCCCCCCCCCACCTGCGTGCGCATCTCGACCCTTCCAACGGAAGTGTCGCCATCTTAGTCCTTATTTGTGTGTAAACAAAGTGAAAATGTTATCTAAATGTGTAAAGAAAACATCCAGACGTTATAAATACAGTTTAGATAAGTTTCGAATTGGAACAGCCAAATACGCAGCATCGATCTGGCATTTTTCAAACAAAGTTACTGACTAAGATGGCGGTCTCCCATAATATGGCGCTCCTTGTGGCCGGATATGACGACACGTGGGTACAAGCCATATGCCTGTTCGTAATATCATTCTTCTTGGGTTAGAACCAGGAAGCATTATTAGTATTATTACAAGGGAAAACGCTGGCAGTACCTTCTGGCTTTCACCAGAGTAGAACGAGAGTGCATTTCGTTTTCCCCTTTCACTCGTCTTAGTTCATTCAAATCCGTTTATTTTGTCTCTTTTTAACCCTGTCACCGCCAAAGTCGCATTTTAGCACCACAGTGATTTAACACCTATATCACTAAAATTCATCAAATTGGGGTCTAATTTCCAATTCCCTATTGTCTTAGTTTTGGGAAGTAAGGACAGACCTTGTTTTGTATATGTCACAGAAGAATCCCCAATACTGCAGATGGATTTTGTTCTCTACCCAGGTAAGCTTAATGTACATTTTTAGCTGAAATATGGCTGGCGGTGAAAGGGTTAAAAGTAGTAAACGGTTTCAGATACACTCGGCTTTGATCGCGTTGTTTAGATGGACATAAATAAATGCCATAAAGGCAGCGAAGGGGCTAATTTTCTGGATTTTTATTTTGTTTAAAAAAAAAAAATATGATCAGAAATTGCTGTCAAATGGTCTGCTAAAACGAGACTTTGAAGTGGAAATGACGACACAGAACTTGAATGTCAAGGAAGTAGCTTCGCATGATGCCAATGTCAATGCGCTCATGTTAGGCACATGAACTGAATGCACGTGTGTCAAACTGCATCTTTCATTGATTTCCTCAGCAAGACCTACTATAATACTACTAATGCTATTTAAATAAAATTGATTTCCTTAGCAAAACTAAGTTATATGATTTCCTCAGCAAGACTCCGTATACTTAAAAATGGCTGCATAACTCAAAAGACTGAACTCCAACAATCACAAAAACCTCTAAGAACAACATTTGAGCGCCAATCAGTTTTAGAACTAATTTTGCTGTTGACGTCATAGTTCTTTCTTTCTGCGTCACAGGCACTGTGCGTCATAGGTCTAACATTTTCTCAGATGCACCTGAGTTGGAATTCAAAGAACGAGACGGCATAAAAAGCCACTCTCCAGGATCGTTCCCACCATCTTTATATCTACTAATGTCCCATATGTGTCTGTTTCAGACCGGACGACGTCAAACGGACTTTCATAAAAACTTCTTTGAATTGCGGCTTCAGGTGAATTGGGACGAAAAAGATTTAGCAAAAAAAAAGGTGAAAGAACCGTATTCTTCAAACTACAATGGCTCCAATCCCCCTGCGTGCGCATCTCGACCATTCCAACGGAAGTGTCGCCATCTTAGTCCTTATTTGTGTGTAAACAAAGTGAAAATGTTATCTAAATGTGTAAAGAAAACATCCAGATGTTATAAATACAGTTTAGATAAGTTTCGAATTGGAACAGCCAAATACGCAGCATCGATCTGTCATTTTTCAAAAAAAGGTAAGGACTAAGATGGCGGTCTCCCACAATATGGCGCTCCTTGTGGCCGGATATGACGACACGTGGGTACCAGCAATTGTCAACAAAAGCGTATTTTTCGCTGAGAGCCGATTTAAAATCTTCTTAGTCTTCGATCGCTCAGACAGTTTCCTGTCAATTATGAGCGCAGATGCGTCATGCTGCCGTTATGCGCCTAACTAAGAAATAGTTAGGTCCAGCAAGTCCGACTTTGGCTTAGAGGAAATTCAAAAGTGTTTCGTGAAAAAAGGGCAGGAGAATGGACCCCGGTAAGGCAGAAAGATAGTAATGACGGTTTCAAAGGGAAAAGGCAGA
>CM065698.1:32058429-32060929 GCA_017654935.2 Phymorhynchus buccinoides
CCTGTTATCCAAAGACCCTATATTCTTAATGTTGAGAGGTAGGGATAGGCCTAATGTTATACATGTCACAGAGGAATTCACAATATTGCAGACATTTTTGTTTTCTCTTCCCAGTTCAAGTTTAATGGACATTTTTGCCTGAAAATGGCTGGCGGTGAAATGGTTAAGGCGTGGTGCCACTTGTCAAACAACTGTCAAACTGTAACGAGCATAAAGGGCAACACACTCATGGAATATGTGACCCAGCACCACGAAAGGGACATTAAGTGTCAAAATGACCATTCTGAGACAATGGTCCAGTTAAAAACTTCAGACAATTCTCTCTCAAATGATATAAGAACCATTATTGTAACCTTTTTCGTTTTAGAGTATATGAGCATTCAATGTTGGTAGTGTGACTATCGGCCTTTTTGAGAAATCACAGTCTAGAAGTTTAGCCTAGCTGAAGAAAATGCATCAACCTACTCATTCCAAAGCACTTTGTGGAGTATTTAGAGACCATAATAAAGATTGTCCTTTATAAATATTAAAGATGAAAATGTTAGAGAGTACGAAAATAGCCATAACTCAAGATTGATACAAATTAGATTTTTAACTTTGCAAGCCTTTTATGAGAAACTAGCACAGCGACTTAATGTCCCTTTCGTGGCGCTGGGTCACATATAAAGGATTGACAAGGGAACGGGTCAGTGAGGTCACTGCAAAGAGTTATCAGTTAATCATAGTATTAACACGTAGCATGTTAGTCAATCAAACTGTCAGTCCTCCCTCTCTTACATCCGTTTTATCGAATGGCAAATGTCCTGTAACACAGTCGAATTTAGTCGAGATAAACAAAACAATGTGCGTTTTAAGCTTTTAACCGGAAATATTAATGTACATTTCCGATGGTGCCCGAAAATACCAATCATAAGGGAAGAAGAAGACAAATCTGTTTAACGTCCTCCGGTCTGAAACAGACACATATGGGACATTAGTAGATATAAAGATGGTGGGAACGATCCTGGAGGCAATACCCGGAGGTAGTGAAACGCCAGGAAAGTCCCGAATTTTGAACAATACAGATATTATTGTTGCCAATCATAATTGCGTAAATTGATGATAGCATTCCTTTTAAGAACACAGTAAACAGAATGTAAATACCTTTGTTCGTTATGAATGTAGAGTCATTGGAAGTCCGACATCCAAGATCCTTCTGTTGCAACAATCTGACCTCTCGATCTGTCGATTTCGTTTCAGACAAAATGAGGTTTAAAGACCCACCAGATCACGTGTGAAAATCACGGGTTTCACGTGTTTTTCCTCTTATAGCTGGTAAGAAATCTTGCTTTGACCAGGTTTGACTCCCATACAAATGCCCCCAAATTGAAAACGAAACATTTTAAAGAGCAGCCTCAATTTCAAGTTGCGGGCATTTGCATATAGGTCACAACTACCCAGAAAAGATAACAACAAGGGACTTAATCGTGGTGGGTCAGTGTATCTTTAAGACTTTCGTGCATCTGAAGTAAACGTATATCCTGTTTACTCGACAGAACTGGACACTCTGAAAGGGCTTTAATAGGTTAGTTGAGTTGCAAATCACACCCTGATTGATCGACTACACTGGACGGTTTCATTAAAATGACACACAGTAAAATTGTCAAATCTAAAAGAGAACTGTCAGAGTGAATCTGTCAAAAACCCTTCTGACTGTTTAAAAGCGAAACACTACATTCCAGAGTTATTCCCCTTCATCTGATGACATCATCAGTGACGTGATCAAGCAGCGTTTGTTGTGATACCTTATAAGGCAGTCAATGGGTTTTAAGCACCTAGTCACCTTAGTAGAGCATGGACGTGTCATCCTCTTTCATTATTATATCGATATTTGTGCGATCATCGCAATAGCACGGTCATGTTTACTCTCCCTCTCTCTGTCTCTCTCTCTTTTTTTCTCGCCTCTCTCTCTCTCTCTCTCTCTCNTCTCTCTCTCTCTCTCTCTCTCTCTCTCTCTCTCTCTCTCTCTCTCTCTCTCTCTCTCTCTCTCTCTCTCTCTCCTGCTGGTGCTCATGTGCATGCGCGCGCGAGTGTGTGTGTGTGTGTGTGTGTGTGTGTGTGTGTGTGTGTGTGTGTGTGTGTGTGTGTGTGTGTGTGTGTGTGTGAGCGTGTGACGGTGATGGAGGTGGATGCACTAAATGATGATGTACGTGTTGGCATAAATAGGCCTAAGTCTTGGATATACAAATTATCTGCTTTTGCCTTGACAAATCCTGCTGGATTTCTTTTCTTTTCTACCTCGCGTACTTTTTTTGAAAGTTTGAATTACACGTACTTGTTTATTGCATTTTCTATTTATTTTCATATTTGCTGATGACCCTACCCCGCTGTCCCCTTTGACATGGGCAAATGGCCCAGTTCAGTAACATATTGTTCATTGTTGTTGTTGTTCATTGTTCTCTCTCTCCTGACAATCGCCGTGTGGTTAGCCGAGGATTTGGCGTTTCATGTATGGAATTTA
>CM065698.1:32068429-32070929 GCA_017654935.2 Phymorhynchus buccinoides
TAGAGATGGGGGCACATGGACACAGGTACACATAGAGATGGGGATACATGGACACATAGAGATGGGGGCACATGGACACAGGTACACATAGAGATGGGGGCACATTGACGCAGGGACACATAGACACAGGGACACATAGAGATGGGGGCACATGGACACAGGTACACATAGAGATGGGGATACAGGGACACATAGAGATGGGGGCACATGGACACAGGTACACATAGAGATGGGGATACATGGACACATAGAGATGGGAACACATTGACGCAGGGACACACAGTGATGGGGACACAGGGACACAAAGATAGACGGGGATACATTGATGCAGGGACACACAGATAGACGGGGGGACACATTGACGCAGGGATGCATAAAGATGGGGACACATTGACACGGGGACATGTAGAGATGGGGACACATTGACGCAGGGACACACAGTGATGGGGACACAGGGACACAAAGATAGACGGGGACACATTGACGCAGGGATGCATAAAGATGGGGACACGTTGACACGGGGACATGTAGAGATGGGGACACATTGACTCAGGGACACATAGAGATGGGGACACATTGACACGGGGACACGTAGAGATAGGGACACATAGAGACGGGGGCACAATGAGGGTGACACATAGACACGGGGGACACATAGAGACGGGGGCACAATACGAGGTGACACATAGACACGGGGGACACATAGAGACGGGGGCACATCAGTCGATATGATCCCGTTGGATGGACTGCCATTATCCGAAAGGAACAGATGAATAATTGAACTTGAAGGTTCATCATCCACTTTGCAGAGACAGAGACTGTCGCCCGAGATAATGAAGCCGTGAATAAGGGAAAAAGAAACCAGCAACCTTGAGTGTACTGTAACGGGATCAATAATCGTTATTATTATTATTATAATAGTTGGGGCCTTGGGGGTTGGACTCAAATGTCCATTACTTTTCAAGGAATGCTTAGCACCACGGGATGTAAGAGCTGATACGACAGGCTGAATACCGATGCATTTACGTCCTAAAACTCTCAGGGTTTGGGGGTGGGGTTTTTTTTCCAACTCAGTTCAGCGAAACAGGCTGCGAGTATCAAGTCAACTTTTTGTCCTCCTTTTTAGCATTTTTGTTTTGTGTTGGGGAACTCATTAGCTCTTTCCCTCGACCACATAGGACCTTCTTCTTCTTCTTCTGCGTCCCCAGGCCATATGGCCATAATGGATAAGGTACATATGTGTCTGGCTTTCAGTTTTCACTGGTCTCCCCGATCCCCGCTGCGTACAGCCGACACATTCCGATTTCGGAGGAGCTCAAAGGAGAACAATTATTTGGAAGATTATTTTGAAAAAAGGCAGAAAGATAGTAGATGATATAAAGCAAAGGGAAAAGGCAGAGTCAAAGAGAGTGGCAGAGTAGAGGAAGTTACAAGCACAGAACTTCCAGAAGGTGGGGGAACTATTTTTTACGAAAGACCCCCGGTATCCCCACGGGGACCACATAGGACCAAAAGCGTTCATAACACTCGCTCTAAGTTAATCCAAAGCTATGCTTAATTTGATCTAGTAAAAAGACAAGTTGATGAAAGTTTAGATTAACATTAAATTTGTCTTCTTCTATAAAGTGGTAATAACATTCAATGCAATGCGAATGTTGTTAACGCACTTAATACCGAGGTATTGCTTGGCTTAAGTGTTGATGACAGTCGGAGTTGAATTGAAGTGATGGGCAATGTGCTAAAAGGCTTTTGTTTTTCTGTTCGAATAAAACATCGATTCATTTCTGAATGAGTTGATAACACACGCTCTATACTGAAATCAAACAAAAACAAATCATAGCTGGGGTGGGGTGGGAGTGTGGTGGGGATGGGGGTGGGGTGTTATTACGAAGGACATCGGACTAACCGTTCATTAATTTTGGTTTTCAATAACATAAAAACGACGACTCAGTAATGCATTAAAATCGACAGCACGCATTAAACACTGAGTCGCTTCTGATGTTATTGGATGTGGAGCAATGATTGCGCAACGACAGATGGGTTTCATTAGCTACATCACAGGGGGATGTAAAGGTCACCGCCGCTTCAAAATGGGCTTTTTAGGTGGAGTTATCTTCCTTAGCCCTCAACACACAGGTATCGTTTTGTTGCTGTTGAGTGGAGGTTTTACGTCCTCATGGCGGAAAGCCCTTAGGGACAAGTTGTTCTGGTGCTGGGTCGATGTGGAGATGGCCGCAAAGCGGTTGATGGTCATGAGGAAGAGGGTCTGGGGATGAATTCGTGGAGGACGCTGGGTGTCGTGGTGGTGGTGGTGGTGGTGTCTTTGGCGTTTGTCCGATGGTCATCATCGGTGCTGAAGGTTCAGGTTGAGGTGTCGTCGTTGGTGAAGTCTTGATCGGTGGTGGCTTCGGCGGCTAGGCTGGCTCCTGGTTGTGGTCTGGTGCGGTGAATCAGTATGCTTGGGGGGTACTCGTAGCACCCACACAGCACCTGGTTGAAT
>CM065698.1:32073429-32078429 GCA_017654935.2 Phymorhynchus buccinoides
AACAACAACAACAACAACACAACAACAACAACAACAAACACTCGCATTTTAACCCCCAAAAGAAATATGTAATAATACTTTGTTTTTTTAAAAACAAGTCACGACGTTTCGGTCCCAATGACTGCTTTACGAACTATGCCAATGTTCTATTCCATTGATGCCAATGTTCTATTCCATTTGATGTTTTTGACATTTTCCTTAACTTATTCATTCATCAGTTTGTTTTTAATGACAAACGGCTTTTGTAATCCACACCCCAAAAAATGGACGTTAACAGATATTGAACGATTGACTTTGGCTCTGCAAACGGTGGGCTTTTTTTGTTTTTTTTGTTTTTTGTTTGTTTAATGATGTCTCTTTGTAATGAATGGTTAAATGTGGATAGAAATGGATGTGAAGGCAGGAGGGGAGGGGAGGGGGGGGGGGTGGGAAAGGGTGAGGTGGTGATTGAGATGATTCGTTGGTTGGTTGGTTGGTGGCTTACCCCTGGCTAAAAGACTCCAGGGATCAAACCCAAATAGCGAAAGCACTTGAACACTATGGTACAAGTGCATCAGCTACGGACGTGAACGTTACGTGTGTGATCGTTATTGATTATCCCACCGCCACATTGGCAGCTGCACTCCGTCTTCGGGGGATTGTGATTGAGATGTAACTTTAGCTTGCAGTAGAGAAGGGCAGGAACATTAATAGGTAAAGGTAAATAGCCCCCTTCCTCCATTTCTCGGTTGTTTCCATTTTTCAGTCTTGCCTTTCTTACTGCAGATTGAGTACTTCATCCTCTATCGTTTGCTATATTTAACACTAATTTTCATCCATTTACATAATGAAACACATGCATTCAATAATAGTAGAAGATAAAGGCAAGACGGAAAAACGCAATGAACCAGGACTGTGACAAATGCTCCGCGGCTGTTGTGTGTACTGCACTACATAGGGGGGGGGGGGGGGGGGGGGGGGCTATTAAATAATGGCCTTTATCATGACTGCGATCATCATTATCATTATTCAACAAAGATAATTAGCTCAAAAACATCATAAGATACAGCTTAATGCTTGGTAAGAAAGGCAGGCGTGAAAATGTGGGGAGAGCTGAGAAATGTAAGGGGGGGGCACATCTTTTCCCGTTACAATTGCTGGTACCCACGTGTCGTCATATCCGGCCACAAGGAGCGCCATATTATGGGAGACCGCCATCTTAGTCCTTACCTTTTTTTGAAAAATGCCAGATCGATGCTGCGTATTTGGCTGTTCCAATTCGAAACTTATCTAAACTGTATTTATAACATCTGGATGTTTTCTTTACACATTTAGATAACATTTTCACTTTGTTTGCACACAAATAAGGACTAAGATGGCGACACTTCCGTTGGAATGGTCGAGATGCGCACGCAGGTGGGTTGGAGCCATAGACGATTGTCGGGGGGAAAACTAGGGGAAAGCACTTCGTGAAAATACAAGTTGTTTACTTTACTTTTACTCGGTCAATACCACAGCAACAACAACAATGGCGTCGACGAGTGAAGCGAAGCGAGTGAACGATTTGCAAACAGTTTAAATAGAAAGAGGGGTTACAAACTGATCTAACTTGCAAAACGTCCAGAACTCGCAATACAAAGAAATAAACATTGAGATTGTCCCAGATAGCCTGATGGCGAGAAATACAAATTGAGTGTGTCTAAATCTAGATCTACTCAAACGCAGCATGTTCGGAGGGTGATTGTTACCATCTGGGGGGGGGGGGGGGGGTTGGGGGGGGGGGGGGGGGGGGGGGGGGGGGGGGTGGGGGGGGGGGGGGGGGGGGGGGGGGGGGGTTATACGGTCTTGACATATGTACGGTCCCCCTTTACCAAAAATGCTGCACAATAAGGGGTACCATTATAAATCACAGGTTCACGAACAGAAAGTGACCACATTCAGATTGATATCATGCATTTTTCGAAAGGGGTGACTCTACAGATGTCAAAAAATATACATAATAGCAATCCCCCCCTCCCCCAGATGGTAATCATCCCTATTTTGGGGATCTACCTGATGGCAGAGTAACTTCCCCTGTTTGACCGATTGAATTAGGCAAGATCACTCCCATACACCATAACATTACTCCCCTTATTTCCGAACGATTCCTATTGACGCTGTTCATTTAGGCCTATTTCCACTTCTTCGCTTTTTTTTGCAGCTTCTGGCGTAAGGCATAACTGTTTGAAAACTGGAGAGAAGAGAAAAGAAGTTCAACACTGTTTGTGTTCTGTGTCGTTTTTATCATTAAAACAACAACAACAACAAAAAACAACGATCGATTAAATATTTAGCCATTGTCTAGTCACCAAACCTCGAGGGTACATTGACAGACTAAAGGAAAAATCGTTCGCAAGCCAAGATGATGAGAGTTTGTTTCTAGTGGAACCCCCAACCAAAACAGTCTGAGAGGCCTTGGCCACATTTGAAGGGGAGAAAACTATCACACATAGCATACAAACATGATCTTATATCGAGGGGTGACTGCCAGAACTGCCCATCTGTGCTCTTTATTCCTTTTGAGATAGACTGTTCTGGCAGTCACCCCTCGATATATAACTAACGTAAAAGTCTATCTCGGAGCTTAAATTTATTGAGAGAGAGAGAGAGAGAGAGAGAGGAGAGAGAGAGAGAGAGAGAGAGAGAGAGAGAGAGAGAGAGAGAGAGAGAGAGAGAGAGAGAGAGAGAGAGAGAGAGAGAGAGAGAGGCTTGAGAGAGAGAGAGAGAGAGAGAGAGAGAGAGAGAGAGAGAGAGAGCGCTTGAACTTCAACTTGAAATGGTTAATAAGGATGAACTGAATAAGCATAACAACACTTCTTTTCATCAGGTCCTCAAACAAATAAAATAATAAACAAGCAAAATAGAGAGATGAATAGACAAACAAACGAGAGAGAGAGAGAGAGAGAGAGAGAGAGAGAGAGAGAGAGAGAGAGAGAGAGAGAGAGAGAGAGAGAGAGAGAGAGAGAGAGAGAGAGAGAAGCAGAGAGAGACAGAATTAGAGACAGATAGTGTCATTAAATGAACGAATGAATGGATGAATCGATGAATGAATGAATGAATGAATGAATGACTGAATGACTGACATAGAAAGAGACACACACAAACGCTAACTAAGAGAAAGGGAGAGCTTATAACTTATAGTACTATTTTGTTTTACTCTCTTTTTTTTGTTGCTTTTACTTTCGTTGACCGCAAACTCTCATTCTTCAAAAAAGTACACATGTACGCTTACAAAGTAATCACACTTAATAGTTCATCGTCTGTCTGGAAATCTAAGCTGTGACCGATTTCTAGGACAAAACACATCACCCATACTCCCAAGGGATTGCCTTTTGTTTCCAGAGCCCCCCCCCCCCCCCCCCCCAAACAGTCTGATGACATTATCGACCCTTGCCCCCCCCCCCCCCCCCCCCCCCCCCCCCCCCCATGACAATCAATAATATTCGTCCTCACATGGGACATCAATCTCAATTCTCTATGGATATACCATGCGTTTGCGAAAATTGTGGTTGTGTGGCTCTAGCTCTCTCAATCTGTGCTTTGAAATAAAAGGGGTGAATCTATTCTCTATGGTATTCTCTATATACCATGCGTTGCGAAACTGTCTGTGTAGTAATTGTGATTGTGTGGCTCTAGCTCTCTCAATCTGTGCTTTGAAATAAAAGGGGTGAATCTATTCTCTATGGTATTCTCTATATACCATGCGTTGCGAAACTGTCTGTGTAGTAATTGTGGTTGTGTGGCTCTAGCTCTCTCAATCTGTGCTTTGAAATAAAAGGGGTGAATCTATTCTCTATGGTATTCTCTATATACCATGCGTTGCGAAACTGTCTGTGTAGTAATTGTGATTGTGTGGCTCTAGCTCTCTCAATCTGTGCTTTGAAATAAAAGGGGTGAATCTATTCTCTATGGTATTCTCTATATACCATGCGTTGCGAAACTGTCTGTGTAGTAATTGTGATTGTGTGGCTCTAGCTCTCTCAATCTGTGCTTTGAAATAAAAGGGGTGAATCTATTCTCTATGGTATTCTCTATATACCATGCGTTGCGAAACTGTCTGTGTAGTAATTGTGGTTGTGTGGCTCTAGCTCTCTCAATCTGTGCTTTGAAATAAAAGGGGTGAATCTATTCTCTATGGTATTCTCTATATACCATGCGTTGCGAAACTGTCTGTGTAGTAATTGTGGTTGTGTGGCTCTAGCTCTCTCAATCTGTGCTTTTGGAAAGGGGTGAATCTATTCTCTATGGTATTCTCTATATACCATGCGTTGCGAAACTGTCTGTGTAGTATTGTGGTTGTGTGGCTCTAGCTCTCTCAATCTGTGCTTTAAAATAAAAGGGGTGAATCTATTCTCTATGGTATTCTCTATGTGCCATGCGTTGCGAAACTGTCTACGTAGTATTGCGATTGTGTGGTTATATATATCTCAATCTGTGCTTTTGGAAAGGGGTGACTCTAATCTCTATGGTATTCTCTATATACCATGCGTTGCGAAACTGTGTAGTATTGTGGTTGTGTGGCTTTAGCTCTCTCAATCTGTGCTTTTTGAAAGGGGTGACTCTAATCTCTATGGTATTCTCTATATACCATGCGTTGCAAAAACTGTCTGCATAGTAATTGTGATTGTGTGGCTCTAGCTCTGTGCTTTTTAGTCTTTATCCTCTGTTGTTCCGTGTTCTGTTGGTCCGTTTCTCTGATCCTATGTATTCGTAAATCTGTGTTTTACAAGGTGTAGAGTGGCACAGAGGTAACGCGTTCGCCTTGTGTCAAGTAAACCCGAGTTCGAACCTGGGAACAGGGAATTTTTCCTCTCACTCTGCACTAGGCCTTACGGTCTGAACGTGGAGTCTTTCGGATGAGACGATAAACCGAGGTCCCGTATGCCCATGCACGTAGCACACGTTAAACCCAGTGGCAACGAAAAAGTTGTCATTTGGTCAAAATTTACCCCCTCCCCTTTCCTTCCTCATCAGTCACACAA
>CM065698.1:32085929-32090929 GCA_017654935.2 Phymorhynchus buccinoides
AATTAGTAACCCTTCCGGCATGGGGCGAACCTTATAGAAAGACAAAAGTCTTGTGAATCCTTTCGGATTTCATTGTGTTTTAACCATATTTTGTTTGGCGCCATTGAGCTGCTTTATTATTATTGTTGCATAATCTTATGCAGATTTTGGGAGTAAATAAAATACAAGTGTCAAATAATCCTCTAACCCTTTGGTCAGACTGATGAGAGTGGGAGTCTTGTAATTTCATGTAAAACCCTACTTCTCTCTGTCTGCCATTTAGAGCAATTCAACCACTTGTATTTCTTACAACCATCTGACGAGCCAGAACCCGGGCACAAATATAAATTTATTAGATGAAAAGGGGCCGGGAAAGTTGCTCATCTCCCATACCCTAGAGAAGTGGGCTAAAGGCAAATTATCTAAAGTCTTCCCTAGAGACTTAGCCTTTTAACCCATTACCTCGTCACATATATTCTGTGTTTATGCCTACGGATGTACTGTATTAATGCTAGTATTTATTGTAGCTTTTGTGTATTATTTTAGTGGTGCTTATTTATGTATCCTATTTTAATCATTTGTAAAGCGCAAAGAGCTCCAGTTTAACTGAGAGGTGTTGCGCTATATAA
The DNA here is from genome assembly GCA_017654935.2 of Phymorhynchus buccinoides. NCBI lineage: Eukaryota > Metazoa > Mollusca > Gastropoda > Neogastropoda > Raphitomidae > Phymorhynchus > Phymorhynchus buccinoides. The sequence goes on from CM065698.1 coordinate 32,086,538, forward strand.
AAGAAATATTATTATTATTATTATTATTATTATTATTATTATTATTATTATGTTCACCTATTGTCGCCAAAAGCACATTGCATAGTCACTGCTATTCTCGAAGGCTGGTCTGGAATCTGCAGTAGACTCTGGTGAGTGAAAGTTCTCAAGGCCAACAAATCCACGTGGCTGCAACAGCTACACAAAGAGTTTTTTTATTAAAAAAAACAAGCGCGGATTCGCAATCGTTTGTGGCGTGCGACAATTTTGGACCGACCGACAGACCGACAGACCGACAGACAGACCGACAAAGTGAGTTATAGGTTTTGGGCTTGTGCCACAAACAAAAACTTTCTCGTGTGAACGTCGTAGTCGTGTTCAAGAGACTAAAATCTGTACAATGATTTGCATTATACTATAGAGTAATCATTCAAATTTCAATAGACGATTTTCGGAAGAAAAAATAAACTAGGGGAGAGCACTCCGTGAAAATTAGACTTCATTACTTCGACTTACACGGTCAAAACCATAGCAACCATGGCGGCATGGCGGCGACGTTTGAAACCGCAGGATGCGAGTCAGCACCTTGCAAACATTTTTGTTTTCAGAAAAATGAGGGGAGGCCAGTATCCACAAACTGAGAGAATTTGCAAAATAGGACGTAAAAATATAAATGAAATCAATTTTAGAATGACGCACGGTGTGTGCTAAGTGATGTAAGTCTACTCAAGCACACGAAGGCGAGATCTGGGGGATCTACCTGATGGTAGAGTCATTTCCCCTGTTTGACCGATTGAATTGTCAACATAGGACGCTCATTTTACCGCCAGGGGGCAATCAAACCAGTACAGTGGGGGCTTAGCTGGGGGTAGTGAGAGAGAGAGAGAGGAGATGAGTCCTTCCCTCTCCTCTCTCTCTCTCTCTCTCGTCTCTCTCTCTCTCTCTCTCTCTCTCTCTCTCTCTCTCTCACTACCCCCAACTAAGAATATCACGCGCTAAGCCCCTACTGGTTTGATTGCCCCCTGGCGGTGAAATGTGCGTCCTGAGCTGCTCATTAGGCAAGATCACTCCCACACGCCATGAAATTACTCCCCTTAATTATTACCGAACAATTCCTATTCACATGCAGTTTTCACTAGCGTTTTACTGTTTGCCCCAATCTGAGGCTAATGATATCCAACAATGTTGCTATAGGCAACGTGAGTATTTGGCCCCCATGTTGGCCGCCATTTTGAATTTTAAAGTGATCAAATATATATAACTGGAGTTTAGATCCCGACTTTCTGTCCACTGCAAGCTTACTCTTGACACTGCAGTTTCAGTTTTATATGCTGTATAATTATTTGAAAGATTAGAGCAAACCGTATTAGGGGAAGACGGGGTAAAAAGCGCATGGGCGGGTAAGGAGCCCACCCCAATTATCTCATGAAATGAAGCAAATTTCAGTCTCATTTTGCCTATGAGACGAGCGTTAATGTCTAGCATTCGTCTCATGGGCAAATTGGACTGAAATTTTCTTTATTTCCTGAGATAATTGGGGTGGGCGTCTTACCCGCCCATGCGCTTTTTACCGCGTCTTCCCCTATTTAGCCATGGCAGCCATGTTGGCCGCCATCTTGAATTATGAAAATGCCAAGAGGTGGTCATGAGACCTTCCGACGGATTCTTGAACTACAAGGTCCAGACTACTGAAAAATGCAAAGAAACGATTGTTGCCAGACATTTCTAGGTTATCGAAAAAAATCAGGCCTCTGCCCCCAGACTAAAAGCCGTTTGGAGTCAAAGGCTCCATCCAGCTTAATATAATAAGTAGTACAACCCAGAATAAATATGGGGCCTGAGGGCCGGCCAGCCACACGTCCACTAAATTCGTGCGACCGTACGATACGATTCGATCACGTGGTCTCCAAGAACAAAATGCGACTCGCGCGCTTCGAGATCACGTGATCGAATCGTATCGCACAGTCGTACGATTACAACTGACGTGTGGCTGGCCCTTAAGTGACTAGTACTGTTTCGTATAGTAGACCCTCGGGCAGACTCCCTATCGCGTTTTGCATTAAAGCCGAGGCTAAGCCCTCCTATTACTCTGATTTCCCCAATGCATCGGTGCTATGTGCTTTATCTGCTGTGAAAACGCTCGACTTGAGATATAAAAAAAACCCGCTTTACTGCAGTTTGGAACAGTTTTTGTTTTATTATTGACTTCTTTTTAACAATTGGTGAAGACGGGGTAAAAAGCCCATGGGCGGGGAAGCCCATTCCAATTATCTCATGAAATAAAGCAAATTACAGTCACATTTTGCCCATGAGACGAGTGTTAATCTCATGGGCAAAATGCGACTCGTCTCATGGGCAAAATGTGACTGTAATTTGCTTTATTTCATGAGATGATTGGCATGGGCTTCTTACCCACCCATGGGCTTTTTACCCCGTCTTACCCTACATAATGTACACACATACGCATCAACAGTTTCTTACATGCATTAATGTATTGCGTTTTTTGTCGTTGTTGTAATAATGAAAGGAGGGAACGAAAGAAAAAAGGAGACAAACAAAACCAAAAAACCCAACGTAGCTGACAGGACAAAATAGACACACGTATAAAACAAAGTGAGGGACAAGCACACGACAAACAGAACACAAAACTAAAAAATTACAAATAAGAACATGCTCTGGTGTATGTGGCAACGAGTTTGGAAACAGTTTTTGAACAGTTTTTATTGAAGCTTTGGCCCCAAGGGGGTGGGGTGGGGGGGTGGGGTGGGGGGGCGTTTAAGCTAATACATTTGAACATAAATAATCACAAAAAGGAAGAGGCCGGTGAAATGGAGAGAAAACATGCAGTACAACAGGTCATTCAAACAGCAACAAATTAAAGACATGATTAGTGGTCACATAAGAAATCAGATTTCAAACAACAAAATGATCTAACTCAGACACATTGTTTTTCAAAATAAAATACAAAGAAGATTAATGACAGAGCAGCGGTTTGATGCTTATTATACAACGTCTGATCAACGGGTCATTGATGCAAATGTCAGCCTATGTCGTTTAAAGAAAGTTAAGTCAGAATATTTTGATGATACTAATTATCTATTTGTTTTCTTTCATAGCTAATGATTATAGGGGGGGGGGGGAGTAAAATAATATTAAAAACACACAAAAACAACGGAAGGCCATGAAACATATAGTTGCAGCAATGTCGTTTAGCGTACATTTTGAGAAAACTAAAGACGAAAAAAACGACAAATAAAATAACACACACACGCACACACACAACACGCACGCGCACGCACACGCACACGCACACGCCCACACACACCACACACACACACACACACACTTACACACACACACTTGCACACACACACACACACACACACAACACACACACACGCACACGCACGCACGCACAACGCACACACACGCCACACGCACACGCACACGCACACACACACACACACACGCACACACACACACACACACACACACACACACGGCGCGCGCGCGCGCGCGCGCGCGCGCGCGCGTGTGCGCACACACACACACAAATGTAAAAAGTGTAATGTAAAAAAAAGCAAAACATTATTGCTTATTCAATGTACCATCTGAAAATAAAAAATTGACTTTGACTTTGACTTTGACACACACACACACACACACACACACACACACACACACACACACACACACACACACACACACACACACACACACACACACACACACACACACACACCATATTAATCATCAAGTGTGATTAAATCTGTAAATCAGACATACTGGCGTTTTTGCATAATTTGATATTGTGCTCTCACAAAAATGGAGCAAGGGTTCCTAGTAAATACGCGGAAAGCAGAATTTAAATACAGTTGCTAATTTTGATTGTACAGTCGTTTGAAGTTCGACATCCAAAGATAACACCATTGGAAGACATTTGGCATAGAATATATAAGTTTGTCTCTTTGTTTCTATATATTTGCTTTCAAAAATGATGAAACAAACAAAGATATCATTCAAAATCTGATTTAATACTTGGTTATCAGTAGAAATACATAACATACAAATAAATGTGCCCACAGTAGCAAACAGACATTTTTAGGGTTGACTTTTGCTTTTTCTAAAAAATAAAAAAAATGTGCAATCTGACTTATGTTGGGTTTTCGCCTGCACTATCGCAAATGCGACATTGACACCACATTACGCAAAACGTTTTGCAAAAGTTAAAACTTCTAATTCTAGGAAAGTAAAATTTCGAAGCGCTTTCCAAAAGGTTTTAACCCTTGCTCAGAACGCTCAACTTAGGCAGCGCTACACTATACACCGCACATCACGTGCTGCGGGGCCACGGGACAGCCTTAGCGTGAAGTGGAGTGGAGGGATTGTTGCTACTTCCCCCCACCCTCTCTG
>CM065698.1:32098429-32100929 GCA_017654935.2 Phymorhynchus buccinoides
TCTGTGTTTGTGTTACACTGTACAAGCAGCCAGTCATGCGCACACACACACGCGCGCGCGCACTGGCGCATGCAAAGGGATAACAGATAACATGTGGGGGAGAAGCAGAATGAAAGAATGAGAGAGATACAGATACAGGAGAAGTAAAGAAGAAATACATAAAACCGAGACTGGCGTATGCGTGTAGCATATATGCACATACAGATAAAGAGAGAGAGAGAAAAACAGAGAGAGAGAGAGAGAGAGAGAGAGAGAGAGAGAGAGAGAGAGAGAGAGAGAGAGAGAGAGAGAGACAGAGAGACAGAGAGACAGAGAGAGAGAGAGAGAGAGAGACAGAGAGACAGAGAGAGAGGGGGGGCTAGGGAAATACAAAAAAGAGAGAAAACATAACTAAAAGGAAAGGATGGGAGAGAACTACAGAGAACACTGAACACTGAACACTGAAAACTGTATTTAACAAGGATGAAGATTTTAGGCAATGCCTATTCTTAGACAGACAGAGAGAGACTCGGAACTCGGAACTCGGAACATTTTTAATGCACATTGGCCTTGGGCCAAAATACATTGTGAAGGGTTAGTATTTACATGAACAAATAAAGTAAAATAAAAAATGAATATTGTACTACATTCAATAATCCCATGTGAGAAGCGAACACAATCATATATCTCGAAGGACATTCAAAAATCCTAATCATACATTTTTAAGCGTCCAAAATAACCATCTTTCAATATCATCCCCAATATGGGTGCAATTGATATATTATACATAGTGTTTTTTTGTTTTTGTTTTTTAAACAATTACGCTTATATGTTGTATTTCGAATTCACCTTTAATACAAGAATTACAATAGCAATGCCCTTTTCCTCCTATTTATTGCGTGAAACACAAATCGTGATACGTTGTATCTGTGTGAAACATTAGTGACTGTAAGAATAACATGAATTGGAAATTTAGCAGATTCTTTGATAAATTTGTTTCTAAGATCACTGTAGGACAAACAGTTCAACACAAAATGCTCTTCATCTTCAATCTGGTTTCTACAGAATGGACACATCTTATTTCCTACTGTATCACTATAGCGATTAACATTATTATTTAGTGGCAGAGCATTTACTCTTACCTGAGTTAAAGCTACACGAAAGCAATATGTATCCATTTCTATAAAATATCTTTCCTTTTCAAACACTGTTTTAAAAGATCTATAATTATCATATATCTCGCGGTCTCTAATGGAGCTTGACCATTCTTGAATGTATATGTCAATGAGCCTCTGTTTAAATTCAAATAAAAAGGTTCTTACTTGTCCAACTCCTTGCTGTAACCATACAAATCCAAAACCTGTCAAACACAAAATTTCCCTTACCTTAGATGCCCAACATTGTTTACCAGATCTATGTAACTCTAATAGCATCATATATGCTTTATGTGGAAGTCTATCTGAATTCATTTGTAAAATCCTAAACCAATAGCGAATGCATGCAATATACGAATTGATGTAAAGTGGGAAACGACCCAACTCGCTATATACCATTTTATTTGGAGTCCTGCTTGGAACACATAGGAATCTTTTGCATACCAACAAATGTACCTTTTCTATATGGTCTAATCTGTTTAGACCCCAGATCTCAGCAGCATATAACAGTATTGGCTGGATTTTTGTGTCAAATATTTTAAAGAATATAGATACAGACATTTCTTTGTATTTTTTAAACACTTTACAAACTTGGAATACAGCCTTTTTACCTTTCGTTACTCAATTTCGTGTGCCTTGTTTTGCACTAATCATGGTTGTAAAGTTAAATCCTAAATAGCAATACTCATTTACAACTTCAACTTTCTTACCTTTATAAAACCATTTTTCGTGCCTACCTAAGAATCCCCCCTTTCTAAAAACCATAATTTTAGTTTTGTCGGTATTTACTGTTAACTTCATATTGTCACAACAAGTTTCTAATATCTTAAGCTGAGTTTGAAGACCACTTGGTGTAATAGACAATAGAGCAATGTCATCAGCAAACATTAATATAAATAAATCTAATATATCTGGAAGTAACCTCACACCATGTTTTCCGTTATAATTCGTATGATCTGCCAACTGGTTTAAAAAAAAGTGAGAATAAAGTAGGGCTCATAACGCATCCTCGTCTAACCCCAACAGGTGCTTCAAACATGTCAGAAAGTTCATGATTTACCCGAACACATGATAACAACGAATTGTACATAGCCTTGAGAGAGACAAAAAAATTACCATTAACATTATGTTCCTTTAAGCAATGCAAAAGTTTATCATGCCTAACAGAATCAAATGCTTTCTTTAGATCTACAAAAGCAACATAGAGTTTTCTACCTTTTTTACTTAAAACAGTTTTGAATTACAGCATGCAACGTAAATATTTGGTCAACGGTAGAATAATCCTTACGAAAACCTGCTTGATTTTCTGAGATATATTGGTTAATTTCCAGCCACGTGTATGACCTTCTATTCAATATGGATGTGGA
>CM065698.1:32105929-32110929 GCA_017654935.2 Phymorhynchus buccinoides
AACGACAAAAAATGTGTCTGTCCGTTTATCTGTCTGTCTGATTCTCTCTCTCTCTCTCTCTCTCTCTCTCTCTCTCTCTCTCTCTCTCTCTCTCTCTCTCTCTCTCTCTCTCTCTCTCTCTCTCTCTCTCTCTCTCTCTCTCTCTCTCTCTCTCTCTCTCTCTCTCTCCCAAGGGGCTATAGCCTAATATCCATTACATTTCCGAGTTTCGAGTTATCTCTCTCTCTCTCTCTTTGCATTTATTTCTGTCTTTGTCTCTCTCTCTCTCCATCTTTGTACCTCCCTTGTCTCTCTCTCTCTCTCTCTCTCTCTCTCTCGTCTCTCTCTCTCTCTCTCTCTCTCTCTCTCTCTCTCTCTCTCTCTCTCTCTCTCTCTCTCTGTTATAGTATTTGTAGTATTGTGAATCCTTTGCATATTACTGTTTTATTATTATCATGATATTATTATTATTATTATTATTATTATTATTATTATTATTGGTGTTACAATTTCGTCGTTCTTTTGCTGTCATGTGTAATGATGATGTTATAATATTGCTGTTTGTTTGTCTATTTTTTTTTTTTTTTTTTTTTCAGTTTTGCTTGCTTATTATTTTATTTGTTTGAGGACCTGATGAAAAGAAGTGTTGTTTTGCTTATTCAGTTTATCCTCATTAAACATTTCAAGTTTCAAGTTTCAAGTTTCTCTCTCTCTCTCTCTCTCTCTCTCTCTCTCTCTCTCTCTCTCTCTCTCTCTCTCTCTCTCTCTCTCTCTCTCTCTCTCTCTCTCTCTCTCTCTCTCTCTCTCTCTCTCTCTCCTCTCTCTCTCTCCTCTCTCTCTCTCTCTCTCTCTCTCAAACAAGTGAATGACAAGCCATAATCTAAATGAGATGTGTAACTTAATCCTACCTAGACAGAACCTATAAATTCCTATTTGTATGTTTGATTAAAGCAAGTTGCATTGTTCCACTTTTGCATTTCGAATATAGTTTTTGAAGTTACACATGTAAACTGTTTCTTTAAACACCCCCTGTATTCAAAATTTCCTGTATTGATATACCCTTGAAGACAGATATGCATGAACAACGCCAAACATAAATATGCGCACATATTGTCCATAAAAAGAGATACGTATACTTTGTTAACGCATAGGCTACCTCTTACTGATACTTCGGCTTTTAATTTACTGTCAACAATATGAGGTCTTTGAAAATTTTCTTCAATGATTATTGAAATAAAATAAATTGTTACATGAAATAATTCAAATCGAATTTTTTGGAAACTAATCATATTTGAAATATTTTATTCTAAAAAAAAAGTATGCGTTTCATTTCTTGGACAGTTTAGCACCAATCTTTTCTTACAGAAATATTATCCAGACTTACATGTCATTGGCAAGATGATCAAAATATCTTCAGTTGTTTATTAAACAGTTAGAATCAGAATCATCACAACGCTGATGAAGCACGTTTAAAGCAAGAAGACGATGCTATATTTTCACCGACACATACGTGTGACGAGGTAAGGGTTAAAAGGCTAAGCCTCTAGGGAAGACTTTTAGTGTGTTAAATTTTCAAGTAGAAAATTTGCCTTTAGCCCACTTCTCTAGGGTATGGGAGATGAGCAACTTTCCCGGCCCCTTTTCATCTAATAAATTTATATTTGTGCCCGGGTTCTGGCTCGTTTGGTTGTAAGAAATACAAGTGGTTGAATTGCTCTAAATGGCAGACAGAGAGAAGTAGGGTTTTACATGAAATTACAAGACTCCCACTCTCATCAGTCTGACCAAAGGGTTCAGGATTATTTGACACTTGTATTTTATTTACTCACAAAATCTGCATAAGATTATGCAACAATAATAATAAAGCAGCTCAATGGCGCCAAAACAAAATATGAATGAAAAAAACAATGAAATCCGAAAGGATTTACAAGACTTTTGTCTTTCTAGAAGGTTAGCCCCAAGCGAGAAGGGTTACTAATTATTTTCAGTGTCCGGAGGAAAGTTCAAATGATTGGCGCGGTCCGCTGGACTTAGCTGTTGTCAAGTTCCTCCGTAGTGATCAGCGAGTGCTGGGTTGGCTGGGCTTGCTTGTCAGGTGAGAGTAGCTCCCAGTCGTTCCGGTTACGGCTTCGCGGGATGGCACGGTTCAAGCGTGGTCTCCTCGTGGATTCTGGGTGCGGGTCGTCTTGGCGGCGTTCCCGTCTTGGTGCTTGTGAGTCCGGGATGATCGTCCGGCCCACGATGCCCTGCTGATAATCACAGGAGAAGGTGGATGTAGGTCTCTATGGCTTAGAGACAAGGGGCTTCAGTCGGCAGGGAATTAGTGAATCCCAACCGGCTAGAAGGCTTCCCTTGTACAATAGCACTAAGAACACATAATCTGAATTTCAGTTAACAAACTGAGATCAGTAAAACATAAAAGGTGATCAAGCCAACATCACTCTCCATCCAACACCTGGAAAGGAATGGTATCATAAAGTGCAAGATTGCAACCCACAGGTTTCCTACTAAAAATAGACAAAAGGGTTAGTAGGCATAAAATCCGGGTCTGGTACCAAAAGAGTTAAAGTCAAAAACACACACACACAAATAATCAGTGCACATAAATAGAACAGAATGTTTACCACTTCTTTTCAATAACATATCTATCTACTCCTTATTCATCATTGAACATAGGATCTAGATCAAAACTAGGATCAAACAATCAACAAGTCTCAATCACCAGCCATCAATAATACTCACTAGTTGGGCTATGAGTGGCTGGGAGAGGTTGAGTCTGCAATGTTGCTCTAGCTAGGTTTCAGCGTCTTGTGTGAAAACTTTTTCTCACTACTCCAATTATAGCCTTCACTTTCAAACAATGAAAGCCTGTGGTTGGTTTATAGCAATTGACACGTCACAAGATGATGCTATAATTTTATGCATACTAGTACCGAACAATCACGTGTTACATTGTTATCACGTCATTCCTATCCTTCTCGTGCTCGGAAGGGAAAATCGTCTTCAAAGGACACCCACTGTTGCTATCACTTTCTCGTGATGGGGAACGGAGATAAGGGGGGGGGGGGGGGGGCGGGCGGGGGGGGGGGGGGGGGGGGGGGGGGGGGGGGGGGGGGTGGGGGGGGGGGGGTAAGGGAGATAACCTCTGTAGGTGGTACATGCTGACAGGGGAGGTAAATCGGGCTTCAAAGAGACAAATGCCTTAATCGGCGTTCTTTTGATGGTGGATGGCAATTAAAGTGGCGGCCGGACAGAGAAATGAAAAGGAGAGGGGGGGGGGGGGGGGGGTAGATAAGAAAGAGGGGTCGCGCGGGACACTTACGTCACAATACGCATCAATAGAAATTTCTTCTTTTTTTTTCTTTCTTTTTTTTGAGCTGGTCAGTTCAGAAACTAGCTCTGCAAAACATGGTGAAATTTTAGCTGTACATGTCAGCTCTTTCCTCATTATGAAATATATGAGAACAACTTCTCAAAGAAAACAGACAGGGAAATATTAATACTTAGGTAAAGCTTCTAGATTTACAATTGGACACTTCACGAACAATAACAAGCACAAACCCATTTTCAGAATTTAAAAAAGTGTATTGTTAGAGGCCAAGCGTTGAAACAATATTGTACAAACATGAAAACGTAGTAAACTTAAAGTGATCGGAACGAGTAGATAACATGGTGTAAACTACAAGATACAAGGTGCATAACTTGTTCCAAGGGATACAATCCAAAGCGTGTTAGACAAACACATTCCTTTCTTGCCAGTTGTGTTGTCTTCTCCACGTTCTCAAGCCATGGTCATAATGGGTGAGATATGCGTGTGTCCAGCCGTCAGATTTCTGGTCTTTTCTCTGTCCTCAAACAATATAATTATTCTGTAATTAGAAGAAAAAGCGTAATGAAAATCGGGCTATCTCGCATTTTACTCAACCCCCTCTCCCTCTCAAAAATTAGTGTTCACATTGGATAACAATCGCTTAGAAGCAATATTCTGCCATTTGGGGAAAAGGGATTATTTTCATGAAACTAAAAGCAGATATTTTGAGATTGACGGTCGTTAATAAGAGCCCTCCTTCCCCTTTTGAATCTTCGCAGTGAACATTTTCATTGCGAAATAACATTCAGCCATTCTGGGGAAAGGGACAGGGTTTACGATAATGATAATAATAATAATCAATATTAATAATAATAACAACGGTCGCAAGTATAGCGCAACACCTATCAGTTAACTGGAGCTCTTTGCGCTTTACATAATCTACATATAACATATAAATAAGCACAGAACAAAGTAGCTCACACTGAGTACATGGGAAATACAATAGTACAATAGTAAAATCTACAAACATTAGACAAACACCATCAATAATTATATCTTAAACAGCTCAAATTCCAGCCTCACTTTTCCCACAGACACACACACACGCGCGCGCGCGCGCGCGCACACACACACACACACAAGCGAGCAAGCACACGGAAACACACACACACACACACACACACACACACTTAAACAAAAACAAAGCACACAACACACATGATCAGTTTGGGATTCTTTTCATAAAACTGAAAGATGCAGTTTTTGAGATTGGGGGTCGTAAACGTGAAAGGGTGGGAGCGGAAAGGATATGTCCAAAATGTGTCCAAAGCATGTCCATTTTTTGTAATCTCTCTCTCTCTCTCTCTCTCTCTCTCTCTCTCTCTCTCTCTCTCTCTCTCTCTCTCTCTCTCTCTCTGTCGTCTCTTGTTCTCTCTCTCTCTCTCTTTTGTTTGTCCTCTTTACATCTCTCTCTCTGTCTCCCTCTGTCCTTACTTACTTTTACACTGAACGTGTTTTTCAAAGTAGTATGATTGTGCTGCTTTCATAGAAACAAACACACTCGCGCGCGCGCGCGCACGCAAGCAAGCAATCTACTGAAAACGACACACAACGCTATGTCCTTAAAACAAAATCCAGTGTTATATGCCAGAAAATCCTATCATTGTTGTTAAGTGATAGCCGAAAGGCATATGGTTTCACCCGAGATGAA
>CM065698.1:32115929-32118429 GCA_017654935.2 Phymorhynchus buccinoides
TCTGTTATGTGATTTACTCAGTTTCATTTAATGAAATGTTGAAGATGAAATCGCAACAGTAAAACAATTACCTACGATTTATGAATAAAGTGGATTTGCAGTGAGAAGTTTTGTTGCTTGACTTTTTGTGAGGAGTATATATGTGAACTAAAAAAGTGAGTGCCGAAGACAGTAACTTGATCAAGAGATGTTTTGGAGATATTGCTGTAATGCTCGGTGTCCATCTGTGTTCTACCGAGGACCCAGCATGTTTGACAATCGTGTGAAAGGTAGCACACGCCTTGTTGCTTTTGACTTGCAAACAGGTTATGCACACAAGCAGGTCTGCTTCTTTAAAATTTGGTCTCCCTTCACCCAAGACCCAAACAACATGGGCGACAGCGGACCAAATGCGTACACAACGCACGCCAGTCGGTGTGAATGACATGGCAGCAGGTGTGGAAAAAACTCGGATTGGGATTAGTACACGGAGCTTAGGGTGTTTTAAACTTTTAGCCTTGGAATCCCAGTCTGTTCAACCCAAACCCCATTCCCTATTCGCAGAACATATATAACTCCACCCCCCACCCAGTACCTCCAATTTGCCACCTGTCGTCTCTCTAATCCAGCTGTTTGCACTCTCTTGCCTGGAACAGCCAAGGAGGAAGATAAACACGGTATAATGGCCGCCTGGTCCGTTGTGTAGACAAAACGTTCTGGCAAAGTAAAGCGCTCTGTCGCGCGTACACGCACGCCTGTATGTAGTATGTCAACCTGTCGATTCCGACTATGACTGCCATATAGCAGAAGGGGGCAGCTGCTATTCTGGACGACTGGGCTAGAATTTGTTTGCTGTGGAGATGATAGCTTGCAGGGTAAGTTTATTTGCAAATGTCTGTTTCTTCTTCTTCTTCATTTTCTTCTTTTTCTTCAGCTTCTCTTTCAGCTGCTGCTTCTTCTTCTTCTTCTTCTTTCTTCTTCTTCTTCTTTCTTCTTCTTCTTCTTCTTCTTCTTCCTCCTCCTCCTCTTCTTCTTCGTCTTCTTCGATCGCTCAGCCCGTTTCCTGTCAATTATGAGCGCAGATGCTTCATGCTGCCGTTATGCGCCTAACTAAGAAATAGTTAGGCCCAGCAAGTCCGACTTCGGCTGAAGGAATTCTTTTTGAAATCTTTTCTTGAAAAAAAGGGCAGGAGAGTGGACCGTTAAGGCAGAAAGATAGTAGATCTATTACAGTAAGCAAAGGGGAAAGGCAGCGTCAAAGAGAGTGACAGATTAGAGGAAGTTACAAGCACAGACATTTCAGAAGGTGGGGGTGAATCATTTATGCAAAAAGACCCCCCGGTATCCCCTTGGGGGGTGGGGGTAAGGTGTCTGTTTCAAAAGCAAGTACCCTGTTCCTACCTAATATGGCAATAACAGAATTCAACAGCTGGACGATCTGCGAATTATTGATAGAACGGATAGATTTCACACTGATCGAAAACTAACACTCACGTGCGCACATACTTATACACAACATTAATTTGATGAATTCCCCCCCCCGTGGGGATACCGGGGGATCTTTTGTATAAATAGTTCCCCCACCTTCTGGAAGTTCTGTGCTTGCAGCTTCCTCTAATCTATCACTCTCTTTGACTCTGCCTTTTCCCTTTGCTTACTGTCTTCTACTATCTTTATGCCTTACCGGGTCCATTTATGCCTTACACTTTCAAAAAGATTTCCTCCAGCCGAAGTCGGATTTGCTGGGCCTATCTTTTTCTTGGTTAGGCGCATAACGGCAGCATGACGCATCTGCACTTATAATTGACAGGAAACTGTCTGAGCGATCAAAAACGAATAAGAAGATTTGATGAATAAAACTTTAACCCTTTCACCGCCAAAGTCGCATTTTTGCACCACAGTGATTTAACACCTATGTCACTAAAAGGCATCCAATTGGGGTCCATTATCCACAGACCCTATTGTCGTAGTTTTGGGGAAGCAAGGATAGACCTTATTTTATATATGTCACAGAAGAATCCCCAATGCTGCAGATGGATTTTGTTCTCTACCCAGGTAAATTTAATTGAAATTTTTGGGTGAAATATGGCTGGTGGTGAAAGGGTTAAACCAAAAGGAAATAAGAGGGCTTGATATACTACCTTTCGGTTTTTACCCTCCAGGAGGTACCCAGACTTTCCTCGACGGTGCACGAATTGTAGGGTTGCTCTTGTGTTGGTAGGGCATGTGTGGGGCCAGTGCGTCTCCGCTAGGTTTCATCGGCACCTTCGTGGTTTTTCTGTTTCGTGCGCAACGTTCCTGCTTAGACAACCCAGCCCCGGGCATAGAGAAAGATCAACAGTAATGGCGGCCTGTTGCATGTTGTTGTGTTATGATTGGCACCCGGCATCTAAACACAGTTCTTCATCTTTTTTTTGTCGTTGTTATCATCGCTGTGTTGTTGTTTTTTGTTTTATCACTGTTCAATTTGAGTTTCCGCGAACGTGTATTTAGGCTTACTTTTGGTTTAAACGAATTTTTA
>CM065698.1:32120929-32133429 GCA_017654935.2 Phymorhynchus buccinoides
CTCAAACCACACTTCACCCCCAACCTCGTTCCTACTCCCTTCTCACGTTAGTCTCTTCACACACCCCTTGCAAAATGACGTGAACAGTCATTCACGTGCTGACTCCACGTGCAATATTGAGGACAATTTGTCTGACCTCTGGGTGAAATCTTAAAGACCCCGCACGTCACGTGTCAAAATCACGGTTTTCACGTGTTTTCCCTCTTATAGCTAGTAAGGAATCTTAAGAAATCTTCGTAGTATAAGAGGGAATGTGGCACGTGACGTCGGGGTCTTTAAAGACCCACCAGATCACGTGTCAAAATCACGGGTTTCAAGTGTTTTATTATAGCTAGAAATAAATCTTGTTTTGACCAGGTCTGACTCCCATGCAATTTGCATGTGGGTCACAGCTACCCAGAAAACAACAAGAGATTTAATCGTGCTGCGTCAGTGTGTGTCTTTAAAGACCCACCACACCACGTGTCAAAATCACGGAGTTCACGTGTTTTCCCTCTTATAGCTGGTAAGAAATATTGTTTTGACCAGGTTTGACTCCCATGCAAATGCCCCCAAATTGGGGACATTTCTATGTGGGTCACATCTACCCAGAAAACAACAAGGGACTTAACAGTGGTGCGTCAGTGTGTCTTTAAAGACCCACCAGATCACGTGTCAAAATCACGGGTTTCGCTTGTTTTCCCTCTTATAGCTGGTAAGAAATATTGTTTTGACCAGGTTTGACTCGCATGCAAATGCCCCCAAATTGAAAACGAAACATCATTTTAAAGAACAGCCTCAATTTGAAGTTGGGGGCATTTGCATGTGGGTCACAGCTACCCAGAAAAAACAAGGGTCAGTGTGTCTTTAAAGCTGTATGCAGAGGAGAGGGCGCACAGATTGACCAGATAACGTTAGTGTCAAAAAGGTAAAACAAAAGAGACGTTATGATTATAGGGGATTTTATGGCCAAAGAATGTAAAGGCTCGGCTACACGTCAGCTAATATCGCACAACTGTACGATACGATTCGATCACGTGGTCTCGAAGAAGAAATTTGATTCGCGCTTCGAGACCACGTGATCGAATCGTATCATGCTTTTTTTCAGGCCTGCCAAAATCGTTTCACACACACTCTCTGGCAGCATTTTGCTGAATGCCTCAGTGCGGAACCGTACCACCCAAACTGTGAGGAAAGGACTCCATTGATGCTGCCTTTACTTCCCCTGGGCATATTTGGGCATCCTGCTCATTCCAGCTCATAAGCAGCGCTGTCTTTTGAGATCCCAGAAGCACGTCATCTGAACATTATAAGACTAGACATTGATTATCTTCTCTAACGAGTTCAGGATCTGTCTTAATTTCACGGATGGTCTTGCCAGGGTGTGAAGGTTCTTAGGAGAGCATTACCAGGGATTGTGATTCAGAGAGCATGACAGATCTTGGGGTGGGTCTTTGACGGTTTGGGCCTGTATCAGCATGGTCAGGAAAACAGTGTTACATTTTCCCAAAAGGAATCTCTGATAGCTGTTCACTACTGAGACGAGTTCCTCAATGTCCACGTCAAACCTTGTGCTGGTACGATCCGAGATGACCTCATCTCCATGGATGATAATGCACCTTTTTCATCGAGCAAGGGTTGTTTACAGGTAGTGCAGCAAGAGACCATCGTCCATATGAGGTAGCTCGCCCGATCCAGAGATCTCAGTCTGATAGAATAATGTTGGAACATGCTCCAGGCAGCCCTTAGCAGCCGTTCACGGCAGCTCAGAAGTCTACATGACCTAGAACTGTGCATGATAGAGGGATGCAAGACCCTGGACGTACCAGTAAGAGCTTCACAAGCTCCTTCAGAACGCACAATGACATTTCCAAGCTGGAATTGCAGTGAGGGGGTCTCGCACATGCTTATCCATGACTTTTCTTTCCAGAAAAAGTAATAAATCTAAAAATCAAAATTTCGCTCCATTCGATTGTTTTATGCATTTTGAGGTGGGTATCACAAACTTTCCTTGAGGTAAGCAAATCAAATCATCCTCGGACCTCGGTTTTGATCAAAATGTGAAGATGAATATTTCCTTAAACTAAATAAGAAAACAAAAATGAATGGCGTTATGTTTATCTTTTATAATTCTGCAATGATTAATATGCAAATTGTGAGTAGTGTATGTGTTAATGAAATTTATTGAAACCAATAGACGATTTTCGGAGAAAAAAACTAGGGGCGAGCACTTCGTGAAAAATATAGTTGCTTACCTCCATTACTCGGTCAAATACCATAGCAACAATGGCGTCGAAGCTTGAAACCGCAGGAGGCGAGTCATCGACTTGCAAACATTTTATTTAGAAAAATGAGGGGTGCCCAGTGGCCACAAACTGATAAAACTTGCAAAATGTGACGTAAAAATATAAATGACATCAATTTTAGAATGACGCACGGTGTTCTAAGTGCTGTATGTCTGCTCAAACACACGAAGCGAGAGCTGGGGATCTACCTGATGGTAGAGTCATTTCCCCTGTTTGACCGATTGAATTATTTCCGAACAATTCCTATTGGACCACTCTTCTTCATAAGTCAGACCAGAATAAACCGTTCTCATTTCCCACTTAGATTATTGGACTAGACTCTCTTCTACCTTTTAGGGTTTCCCTTTTTTAGAATCTCCCGTATAGTATTTCTTAACGATTTGCCGCCCATTTCAGCTTCGCTCTCAAATCAGCTTGTTTCTCTTCGGTAGGGATCGAAGGAAAAGGTCGATAGGCTTAGGCCGTGTACACATACACGCGGACGTTCCGCGCGGAAACCCATGCGCAATCAGTAAATAAGTAAAAGAAAGAAGGAAATAAATAAACGGACGTGTCCGTATTTCCCCTAATCCGTATATTTTTTCCCCCTTCTTTATTTTAGTTATTGATTATTTCCGCTCGGAATATCCGGACGTAGTGTGTACCAGGCCTTATAGTCTTTTAGAGGGGTTAGCTGTTCGGCAGAAGAGCCATTTGAGGCAAAGAAGGGATCAGGAGGAGGAGAAGGCAGAAAAGAAAGAGAAAAGGAACAAGGCGCAAAAAAAGGAAGAAAGGAAGGAAAAAAGAAAAAGAAAAGGTACAGAATGAAGGCGGGAGTGGTGGTGGGTTGCATGATGAGTGAGCAAGATAGCGGAGAGCGGATGAATGATTGGGTGTGGTGTGAGAGTTACATATTTGTTTTAATGTAAATTTATGGTTCATATTTTTATTTTGATATATCTCATCTTATTTTACACGGTGGAAGACAAGTTTCCATGTGCATTGGGGACTACAATTTTCTTGATTTTTTCCTGGGTAGCTGTGAATCCACATACAAATGCCCCCAACTTCAAACTGAGGCTACTCTTTAAAATAATGTTTCGTTTTGAATTTGGGGGCATGTGTATGGGAGTCAAAGCTGGTCAAAACAAGATTTCTAACCAGCTATGTAAGAGGGAAAACACGTGAGACCCGTGATTTTGACACGCGACCTGGTGGGTCTTTAAGGGGTCGATACACTGCATACGATTCGATACACTGCGATCCGATTTTGACATCTGTGAAGCATGATTCACGCGCAATTCTACTGTCTGAATGAATCTGATGAAATCCTACTAGTTGTGTTCACTATTATTTGTAGTCCCCCGTACACGAATCTGATGAAATATCTGTATTGTTGCATCAGACATTTCATGTGATTCCTGTATTGGAGTCTACATGAGCATAGTGAACGAAAACAGTAGAATTATTTTTAGACGGAAGTATTTCACGTGAATCATGACTCACAGACATCGTCAAAATCGGTTGGGATCGTATGCAATGTGTCTACTCATTTAGATTGTCCTGTGTTTAATCAAGAGAATTGAGGTGAAAATAGGGTTTTACGCCCTCTTCGGCCTTTCGGCCATGTGGGGCATTTGTAGATACAAAGATGGTGGGAACAATTCTGGAGGCAATGCCCGGAGGCTGTGCTAAACCAGTAAAGTCCCGATTTTTTTAAATAATACGGATATGTGTAGCAGTAACCACGTCTCGGTTAAGCCTCATTGGCTATGGTACCCCCACAAGGTACAAGTAGTACATGAATCAAGAGAAGTGTTTGTACTGATTTACCTTATAACACGTAGAGCTCCTGCCTCGATTGACATTTGAGTAGTGGCCTGGTGCCGATTATGTCCTCATCTCCACTCCTTCCTCGCCCTCCTCCTTCTCCTCACGCTCTTCCTCTTCTTCATTCTCCGGATCGGGTGCCCACCGGTTCGCATAATGCGTTTCGCATAATCCATTGATCAGAGCCGCCGGCGCAAGTCGAGTGTCTCTTCAAAAAAAACCTGTCAGTTCGCATAAACGGGTTTGCCATTTCGCATATTATGCACTCTTACAGGTTCTAATGCACTCTACGTGACTTTCTGTTACTTTCTTACTATCCCTAACCCTATCCCTAACCTATCCCTAACCCTATCCCTAACCCTATCCCTAACCCTATCCCTAACCCTATCCCTAACCCTATCCCTAACCCTAACCCTATCCCTAACCCTATCCCTAACCTATCCCTAACCCTATTCCTAACCTATCCCTAACCCTATCCCTAACCTATCCCTAACCCTATCCCTAACTTTCTGAGTTTTATGCGAAATGCCATGTCCACAAAGCTTTGTATGCGAAGCGGCAGTATGTGAATCGGCTTTATGCGAAGCGGCAGTACGCGAACCGGGGCGCACCGTCCGGGTCATGTTTCAACATTCCCCTTCCTCTCTCACTTTCTTTCTTCCTTCTGATCGATAAATACTGTTGATTACACTGCGAAAGACCCCAGTCCTGCCTACCAATGGCTATTGGCATTTCTCTCCAAATCCCCAGAAAAAAAGACAAGCCAGTTACTTTGAGAGTGATGAAGGCACACCGACCATCAGACTGTGCGATTTAGTCAAAGGAAACTGGTTTCGCCTGCATGTTTTACTCTCTTTCCTTAACATAAGGAAACACTTCTTTTCTAACAGAGTCACTCAGTACCTACTGGAACAATAATAATAATAATAATAATGAATATTTATGGCGCTTAATCTTAACAAAAGCCCTAAGCGCTTACAATCATGATAAAAACAATACTAACAAAATGAAAAGCTAGACAACACACAAAACACTCACACGAACTTGAGGTCAAACACACACACACACACACACACACACACACACACACACACACACACACACACACACACACACACACACACACACACACACACACACACACACACACACACACACACACCAACAAAACACACACACACACGCGCGCACACGCACACACATGACTCAATGGATAACCTTTGCAGGAGGAGGAGGAGAAAGATTATGTTTTGAAGAGAGTTGTTTTGAGGGAGGACTTGAAAGAAGAGAGGCTGTTTGAGGTTCGGAGTGCAGAAGGGAGGCCGTTCCAGGAGGAGGGAGCAATCTCCCTGCACAAACTAAATTTCCTTCTAACATTAACAATTTAAAACACCTCCCGGATAGTGATCCCAAAATTGCTGTATTGAAATTCAATTATGATGAATGCACCAATGATTGCTCCAAAAGCGTCACAGTTATGCCAATCAAATTGCAAAACAAAATCATAAAACAAACAAACAAAAGAAAGGGCACATCAAGAGGTCGCGAGGCCTGGCTGCCCTAAAAGCCTGACCTGATCTGACCTGACCTGTGCATTGTGTTCCTTGGTGGTGCGAAATTCACTACCTGTTGTTTATCTCAGCTTAATTGGTCAGCCTGGGGGTGATGGTCGTAAGGTCAAAGGGCAACAAACAAAGAGCATTGTAATGTAAAAGGCACAATTGCGCGTAGTACGGGAAGAATGTCATGCAGTGCAATACGAGATCATTCAATAGACGATTTTCGGAGAGAAAGCAAACTAGGGGAAAGCACTGTGTGCAAATTAGAGTTACTTACCCCCATTACTCGGTAAAATACCATGGCAACAATGCAACAATGGCGTCGAAGCGACTTGCAAACATTTTTTTAAGAAACATTAGAGGTGGCCAGTGGCCACAAACTGATAAAACTTGCAAAATGTGACGTAAAAATATAAATTACACGATTTTTTAGAATGACGCACGGTGTTCTAAGTGCTGTATGTCTGCTCAAACCCACGAGTCGATAGGCTACGAGAGCTGATGGTAGAGTGACTTCCCCTGTTTGACCGATTGAATTAGGCGAGATCACTCCCACGCACCATGAAATTACTCCCCTTAATTATTTGCGAACAATTCCTATTTGTCCATATTGAAGTGTCTTTCTTTGTTGTTGTTTTTTGTTGTTTTTTAATTATGTGTCTTAAGAGACGGAACTAGGAACTAGAAAAAGTTTGGCTAATTCCGGGCCACTTTTTATAAGTGTTCTGTCGAAGTTTTTCACGAAAGTGGTAGTTTCGGCCTGTCATTGATCCTCTACTATACGTAGGTACTAGATGTTCTCACCACTTTCAAGCTCTTTGAAAGCCTCTAGGATAAAGCGCTTCTATCCTGGCGGGCAACCGTGTTATCTTCTTTTTGTTAGTGGCACAAGCCACAAGCCTATAACTCACTTTGTCGGTCTGTCTGTCGGTCTGTCGGTCCAAAATTGTCGCACATATTGTAAAAGAGAAAAAAATGCTTGGGCATAAAGTAACATTTCAGTTGTCATATCTACAGTCCTTAGGTATGGAAAGAATTGTATACTGAACAGAGCACATGAATCTTCATTTTAGAGCGTACAAAATAATAAACATACGTAATGCAGACACTGCAACAGACACGACGAGTATGCGGTGCTTCTTTCGATGAGTATAAGTAGGATAAATAGTTTTAAATGATTTCCAAAAGATATAAAAAGTTACGAAATGGTGCAGAGATAACATTCTGGTTTACAGATTAACCCTTTCACCGCCAAAGTCGCATTTTAGCACCACAGTGATTTAACACCTATGTCACTAAAAGGCATCAAATTGGGGTCTATTATCCAAAGACCCTATCGTCTTAGTTTTGGGAAGTAAGGATAGACCTTATTTTATATATGTCACAGAAGAATCCCCAATACTGCAGATGGATTTTGTTCTCTACCCAGGTAAATGTAATGGGCATTTTTGGCTGAAATGTGGCTGGCGGTGAAAGGGTTAAAATTATTAAAAAGCCAGGGGAGGCGACTCAGTGTATGTAATGATTGGAGTGGTAAAAATAGACCGCTGCCACAAACGATTGCGAATCCGCACTTGGTTTTTTCAAACGTCTTTCCAGAATGTCTACATTGGTTGATAGAAATAGGTTCCTCGGTACATTGGCTCAGTGAACGCTCAGTAGCAGGGAACTCAAAAGCTGTTTATGCCGACCACATTGGACATCGACAATCTGAGATTGCCTTCAGTTTCAAAGAGAGGGTCCAGTAATCTTCCTTATTGCTGTCGATGGGTTAGCTGGGTTAGCTGGGTTAGCTGGGTTAGCTGGGTAAGCCCCCCCCCCCCCCCCCCCCCCCCCCCCCCCCCCCCCCCCCTTTTCCTTTTCTGTGCTCCTCTCTGAGTTATATTTTTGTTAAGTTATCTCGGTTTTCGTAAATGTCTAGCTTTTGAAGATGTCTTGTCTTTAAATCAGAAATTAACACTTTAATGCTTTATAAATCAGAATACTTCAATTCTTGACTTCCAATATAAAGACCACATCCTCAACTGCGAGTTCGTGTTTCATAAGACTGAGATTATTATTATTATTTTGTTGGTCGGAATCTGTTCTCTTTGTTATGAGTTTTTTGTGTCTCTTGGGTTTTGTTCCCTTGTTGTTTTGTGTGTTTGTTTGTCTTGTCAAAACGTGTTAACCCATCAGTCTATACGTGGTAAGTTTTTTAACGTGGTGACAGCCCTGACATGGCCTTTGTTGTCGACGGGGCTATGATTTTAATCTTGATCTTGATCTTGATCCATCAGTCTTTCTCTGATTGTTTGTGTTTTTGTGTATCTGTTCATCTGACGATATTTATTTGCGCCCTCTCTCTCTCTCTCTCTCTCTCTCTCTCCTCTCTCTCTCTCTCTCTCTCTCTCTCTCTCTCTCTCTCTCTCTCTCTCTCTCTCTCTCCCTATCTCTCTCCTCTCTCTCTCTCTCTCTCTCTCTCTCTCTCTCTCTCTCTCTCTCTCTCTCTCTCTCTCTCTCTCTCTCTCTCTCTCTCTCTCTCCATCTCTGTCTCTCTCCTCTCTCTCTCTCTCTCTCTCTCTCTTCTCTCTCTCTCTCTCTCTCTCTCTCTCTCTCTCTCTCTCTCTCTCTCTCTCTCTCTCTCTCTCTCTCTCTCTCTCTCCTCCCTCTCTCTCTCTCTCTCTCTCTCTTTAGCCTAGTATGATATCATTTTCATGATGATAATAACATAGGTCTAGATGTTGTTGCACATTTGCTTCGTATTTACATTACGTGGTTGAACGCTCTTTATGTTTATTTATTTTCCCTCTATTTGTTCCCTTTTTCCCTTTTCTTTCTGCTTGATAAATAATTTTTCTTTTTCTTTTTTTCCCCTTTTATGTGAGGGCATAGTGAAAAGAAGCTCTGTAGCTCATCAATTTTCCCTCAATCAAACAAATCGTGTTCGTGTTCGTGTTCGTGTTATCTCTCTTCTAGTCATCTTCTTCATCCCCCCCCCCCCCCCCCTCTTTCTGTTCACTCCCACCCACTCTCTGCCTTCCCACATTCTTCTGGGGTTTTCCGCCCAAGGACAGACAGCATCGAAACAGAATTTTTTTTCTTCTGAATGACGATTTTATTGACGTTCTCCCCCTTGAACGCTTGAACGCAACCTTCCACTTTTGAAGATGTCTGCCTTTGCTTGCTTGCTCTCTCTCTCTTTCTCTCTCTCTCTCTCTCTCTCTCTCTCTCTCTCTCTCTCTCCCCCTCTCTCTCTCTCTCTCTCTCTCTCTCTCTCTCTCTCTCTCTCTCTCTCTCTCTCTCTCTCTCTCTCTCTCCTCTCTCTCTCTCTCTCTCTCTCTCTCTCTCTCTCTCTCTCTCTCTCTCTCTCTCTCTCTCTCTCTCTCTCTCTCTCTCTCTCTCTCTCCCTCTCTCTCTCTCTCTCTCTCTCTCTCTCTCTCTCTCTCTCTCTCTCTCTCTCTCTCTCTCTCTCTCTCTCTCTCTCTCTCTCTCTCTCTCTCTCTCTCTCTCTCTCTCTCTCTCTCTCTCTCTCTCTCTCTCTCTCTCTCTCTCTCTCTCTCTCTCTCTCTCTCTCTCTCTCTCTCTCTCTCTCTCTCTCTCTCTCTCTCTCTCTCCACCCCCGAAGGGCTGACAATAAAATCCCATCATGTTTCTGTCTGGGTGTGATCTCCCTTGTCGATGATTTCTCATGCATTAGCTCCCTTCCCTTAAAACGTATTATCTCTCTCTTGTTGTCACTGTTTACAATTCTCCTCGTTTCTGTAAAGGGCCGGCTACACTGCATACGATTCGAGTCACTACGATCCGATTTTGACATTTGTGAGGCATGACTGCACGTGCCATTCTACTGTCTAACAAAACCCTGATGAAATCCTACTAGTTATGTTCACTATATTTTTGTGTAGACTTAATGGAATGTATCGTGTGTGCCTGCTCCCCCAGTAACACAACACGGACTTCCAAGTCTGGGGCAGGGCTGCTCTCGCGTTGATAGGACGGGCGTGGCTGGTGCATATCTGGGTCCCGTCAGCACCTTCGGGTGTTTCTATCTTATTTATTTGTAGTCTCCCGTACACGAATCTGATAAAATATCTTATTTTTGTATCGGACATTTGATTTGAGTCGTGCATTGCGGTCTACGTGAGTACAGTATAGTGAACGAAAATAAAATAGATTTTTTTTTTAGATGGAAGCGTTTTCCGTCATGATTCACAGACATCGTCACAATCGTATCGTCTTGGGGTCGTATGCAGTGTGGCTAGACCTTAAAGACCCACTGACCCGGCTGGATTAAGTCCCTTGGTTTTTGTCTGGGTCGGTGGCCCACATACAGACTTTCCTCATGTATATATATATATATGTATATATGTATATATATCCTGTCCTCTATGTATACAGTAAGTCAATCATTCTTGTAACTTAGAATGTAGATCGATAAAGCTGTAAAGCGAAACGTCTCGTCCAAGTTTTGTTGTTGTTTTGATTTTTTCAATTAATATTTATATATATATATATATATATATATATATACGATCGAGGCTGCTCTTTAAAGTGATGTCTCGTTTTTGTGCATGAGGAAATTTGTATGGGAGCCACACTTGGTCAAAGTAAGATTTCTTACCAGCGAGAGAGGGAAAGACGAGAAACCCGTGATTTTCACTCACGGACCTGGTGGGTCTTTAAAGACAAACTGACACACCACGATTAATTCCCTTGGTTTTTGTTTCTGGGTAGCTGTGACCCACATACAAATGTCCCCAACTTCAAATTGAGGCTGTCTCGTTTCGAATTTGGGGGCATTTGTATGGGAGTCAAACCTGATCAAAACAAGATTTCTTACCAGCTATAAGAGGAAAAACCCGTGAAACTCGTGGTTTGGGTACCATAGCCGATCAGGTTTAACCGAGGCGTGGTTATTGCTACACATAATAATAATAATAATAATGGGAATTTATATAGCGCTCTTTCTCACATGAGCTCAGTGCGCTTTACATTGATAACAAGAACATTAAATTTTTAAAGGCAAACAAATAATTAATCATTAGAAAGTAAAATAAGCACGATGCCTACACACAACGTTCTCTTACTTCCTTACTACACAACACACACACACACACACACACACACACACACACACACACCACACATATATACACACACACATGCATCGCACACGCACACTCGCACACAATTAATTATACAAGAGTAAAATAGTTACAATATGAACATTCTAAGAAGAAACATAGACCACATTCACATTCCCAATCAAGTTTGAATACAATACTGCACTTGAAATAAAATCATACTGCCATCGACATATCAATTACATGACTAATTATAATAGACAAATTTTGCAAAAACAAAAATACCCTTCTACCTCATTTACAAGCATTTAAAGTTTACAAGACGTAGACATTCTACATACAAAATACGAATAATAAAATAATTGTAAATAAATTTTTTTACAAGATTTCTGCAATAAAACGGACCCCCCCCCCCCCCCCTACTACACACACACACACACACACACACACACACACACACACACAACACACACACACACACACACACACCTCACTCACAAACACTAATCAATCATAATATGTTCGAAACAAGTGAGTTTTAAGGGCAGAGCGAAAGGCGGAAATAGAGTCAGATGAGCGGACATGTTGTGGGAGGGAATTCCATAAGTGAGGTGCTAAATGTCGTTCACCAAAAGATTTCGTGTGGACCCGAGGAACATTGAGTGTGCAGCAATCAGAGGAAGAACGTAGGGAGCGAGCTGTAGACAGTTTAGTTCGGAGAGATAGACGGGACCAGAGGAGTGAACAGCACCTGAAACAAAGGCAAGCTATTCTTGATTCTAGCCTCTACTGGAAGCCAGTTTACGAAGATGGCAGAACGTGGAATCTTTAGAGTATGGCACTGTTTTGCAGTTTTTTGAACACGTTGCAGGAGATACTTAAGCCACAGAGAAGAGAGTTGCCAATAGTCAATGCGGGAAAGAATAAAGGCAGAAATAAGAGTTTTCTGGCTGCAACAGACAGAAAGTGTCGAACAGCACTGATTCGTCTGAGCCTCATAATTGATGGAACGTATGAGATTAATAACCTGTTTTATGCATTGTAAGATTTGAATCGGGGTAACTCCGAGATTCTTTGCTGACTTAGAAAACTGAACACAAGCATTGCCAACTGTAAGAGTTTCTGGAAGAGATATCGTTGCAGACATACGCTGAGAGGAAACAATCAGAGCTTCCGTTTTGTCATCATTAAGTTTTAATTTGTTGCATGTCATCCAGGTACATCATGAGCAGGATTCCATAGATGAGGTTTGTCAAGTTGGGTAGGTTCCGCCGAGAAGCGGGTGGTGGTCAATAACAGAGTGCTACAAAAACATCAGAGAGAGGAGCAGTGTACAGGATATCTGTATTGTTAAAAAATCGGGACTTTACTGGTGTTGCACTGCCTCCGGGCATTGCCTCCTGTATTGTTCCCACCATCTTTGTATTTAAAAATGCCCCACATGATCGAAAGACCGCAGAGGGCGTAAAATCCTATTTTCACTCACTTTCACCCGTGGTTTTGACACGTGATCTGGTGGGTCTTTAATTTAAGAGCGATGGCCTCTGGCTGCGTCTTGAACTGAGGGCTGGGGGGGGGGGGGGTGGGGGGGGAAAGGGGGGGGGGTTCTTCTGGCCCTTTCTCCCTTTGTCTTGTCCTTTCTCAAAGTAGTCTGCTATCAACGAGAGACGTGAATAACATTTTATTCCAGAGTTGTTCTCTTTTCTCTTTTGTCGTGAAACAGTCTACGGTTGAAGGGGTTGATATAATCTTTTACATGCTTTTTAGGCTTCATTGTATCC
>CM065698.1:32138429-32140929 GCA_017654935.2 Phymorhynchus buccinoides
GCATAAACTCCGGTTCTGGTCCCAAAAGTGTTCAAAGTCAAAAACACACACACACAAATAATCAGTGCACATAAATAGAATAGAATGTTTTACCACTTCTTTTCTATAACATATCTATCTACTCCTTATTCATCATTGAACATAGGATCTAGATCAAAACTAGGGTCAAACAAACCAGATCTCAATCACCAGTCATCAATAAGACTTACTAGGTGGGCTATTCTGGCTGGGAGAGGTGTTGCTCTAGTCAGTTTCAGCGTCTTGTGTGAAAAACTTTTTCTCACTACGCCAATTATAGCCTTCACTTTCAAACAATGAAAGCCTGTCATTGGTTTATAGCAGTCGACACGTCACAAGATGATGTTCAAAATGTACAGAACAATCACGCGCCTATTACATCCTTATCACGTGCCAACATTCAAATCCTTCTCGTGCTCGGAAAGGACGGGTTGTCTTACAAAGGGAGCCGACTGTTGATATCACTATCTCGTGATGAGGAGGGTAGATAAGAGAGGGGGGGGGGGTGAAGGGAGATAACCTCTGTAGGGGTTACATGCCGACCGGGGACAAAGAGACAACTCCCTTACTCGGCGTTCTCTTTGAAGCGGCCGGGCAATTAACGTGGCGGCTGGTCGAGACATGAAAAAGAGAGGGGGGGGGAGGGGAGAAGGGGGGGGGGGGGTGTAGATAAGAAATAAAGAAAGCGGGTCGCGCGGGACACTTACGTCACAATTTTCACTTCCGGTGGTTGGAAGACCCAGATTCAAAATGCCCCCAACCACAGTTAACAGATCAACTCTTTTTTTTTTCTCACAAAATTTAAAAAATACGGAATTTCCGTCTCAGCAGAAAACTTAATTTACGGATTTCCGTTTATACGGAAGGTAGTAGCACCCTATTATTGTATGTTTAAAATGAATGTCTTTGGCATGTGTTGCCACTCTTCTACCATTTTTATCCATCGTTCTCACTTCAGACTCATTTCTCTCTCCGTCACACACACACACACACACACACACACACACACACACACACACACACACACACACACACACACACGCACGCGCGCGCGCGCGCGCGCGCGCGCGCGCGCGCGTGCGAGCACACGGTGTGTACGGTCCCGTTCGTAACCATACCCACTTTAAGAGTGCGTTCGGAAAAAACCCCAACATAATAACATATTTTGGGGGCAAAACAAGTTTATTTTCGTGTTTTTATGGTGTATATTGAGTGTTCGAAAAACAGCAAAATGGTCCTGGAAATTGAATGTTCTTGGCAAGCTTAGAAACGAGTTAACAATATATGTGTGTTCATGCGTGCACGTTAGCATGCGTCGCGTGCGGCGTGTGTTTGTGTTGGTGAGGATGGGCTTTGGTCACTAAATAACGGGCTAACCGCAGCTCCGCAAGCGACCGCAGCCCAGAATTTTCCCTGAACTCCCAAATGGTCATTATCGATGCTTGACTTCCAGTTTAATGACCTTCATTTTGCTCTAGACCTAGAACGCAGGTTACTGTTTCGTGCTTAACTCTGTGAGACTTATTTTGTTAAAGACCCAGTGACGCACCACAATTAAGTCCCTTGGGGGGGGGGGGGGGGGGGGGGGTTTCTGGGTTGCTGTGACCCACATACGAATTTCCCCATATTCAAATTGAGGCTGCTCTTTAAACTGGTGTGTCGGTTCGAATATGGGAGTCATACTTGGTCAAAACAAGATTAATTTTGTTTCTAGTTATAAGAGGGAAAACACGTGAAACCCGTGATTTTGACACGTGATCTGGTGGATCTTTAAAAGGGTTCATTGAATTGGCCAAATTATAGGGCGACTCTTTGCGTGATGCTTATTAACTCCTTTGCATAATGGCTGGTAGAATTGTAGGCCTACACTATAACACTTTTTGTGGAGATGTTTGTAGTTTGTTTGTTGTTGTTGTCGTATCCTGGCTAAAAAGACTCCAGGGATCATCCCAACATCCAAGATTTCAAGGGTTTTAAGAAGCCCCTTGGGGGTACATGGAAAAACAAAAACAAAACAATATACAAACAATGAAAACAGACAAAGTAAAAAAGAACAAACAATAAACGGACAAACAAACCTTTGACGACAACAACATACAAAAACAAAAAAACGAAAAAACAGAAAAAAATAGATCAATATCCAGTCACATTGAAGGGTTGCGGCAGGAACTGCTGTGATTACGAAGCTCTTGAACACTATGGTACAAAATGCACTAGCAAGGGATGAGAACATTACGTGTGTGGCCGTTTTTGATTACCCCGCCACGTGAGCAGCCACACTCCGACTTCTCTGTCTGTCTGTCTCTCTCTCTCTCTCTCTCTCTCTCTCTCTCTCTCTCTCTCTCTCTCTCTCTCTCTCTCTCTCTCTCTCTCTCTCTCTCTCTCCCTCTCTCTCTCTCTCTCCTCTCTCTCTCTCTCTCTCTCTCTCTCTCTCTCTCTCTCTCTCTCTCTCTCTCTCTTAGGAACATCAAGACACCTCAGT
>CM065698.1:32150929-32153429 GCA_017654935.2 Phymorhynchus buccinoides
TCTCTCTCGATTCTGCTTCTCTCTCTCTCACTCTCTCTCTCTCTCTCTCTCTCTCTCTCTTCTCTCTCTCTCTCTCTCGCTCTCTCTTCTCTCTCTCTCTCTCTCTCTCTCTCCAATTGATCAGCACTATACTAACATTCTTCTGAATGGGTTCCAAGACACTAACTCGTAAAATATTTCATTTTCCATGTTTATTTTCTATGCACTTGAACAGAGCGTTGTGGCTGATAATTATGTTCATTGTTAATTGTTCTCTCTCTCTCTTTGTCCCCCTCCCCTCCCCTCTCTCTCTCTCTCTCTCTCTCTCTCTCTCTCTCTCTCTCTCTCTCTCTCTCTCTCTCTCTCTCTCTCTCTCTCTCTCTCTCTCTCTCTCCCTCTCCTCTCGCTCCTATCATTCCCTATCTATCTCTATCTCCTTATAAATACGTGTGTGCGCGTGCACATGTGCGTACATGCGTATGTGGTTGTATATGACTACCTGGTCTCTGTCTGTCTGTCTCTCTGTCTGTAGTATATATTCCTTTGAACAATAATGTTAAAAAGAAAGAAAATGACCCCCCAAAAAAACCAAAAAAACAAAAAACCAAAAAATGTGGACAAACGGATGCGGGCAGACGACAGCGAAGAGAGTGTTTGAATTGACAGGATGAGTGACAGGCAATTGACACGAGGGACAGAGGAAACTTAGGATGTTCCTTTTCTTGTATATCTGATGCAGTTTGTCTGTCTGGTTCTCTGTGTGTGTGTGTGTGTGTGTGTGTGTGTGTGTGTGTGTGTGTGTGTGTGTGTGTGTGTGTGTGTGCGTGCGTGCGTGCGTGTGCGTGTCTCTGTGTGTGTGTCTGTGTCTGTGTCTGTGTGTGTGTGTCAAAGTCAATGTTTTTAACATTTTCCAGATAGTACATAGAATAAGCAATAATGTTTGCTTTTTTACGTCAAGCCATCTATAACACAAAGAAACAAATAAAAGAGGAGAAATGAGCATGCAATAGAAAAAAACTAAACAAAACAAAGCGTAAGCAAACCATATGCTTGCAAATATGCCCGCACTCACACAATATGTACACCACCAACCACCCCCCCTCTCTCTCTCTCTCTCTCTCTCTCTCTCTCTCTCTCTCTCTCTCTCTCTCTCTCTCTCTCTCTCTCTCTCTCTCTCTCTCTCTCTCTCTCGCTCTCTCTCTCTCTCTCTCTCTCTCTCTCTCTCTCTCTCTCTCTCTCTCTCTCATGCACACACGTGTATGTGTGTGTGTGTGTGTGTGTGCGTGCGTGTGCGTGCGTGTGCGTGCGTGCGTGCATGCGTGCGTGCGTGCGTGCGTGCGCGCGCGCGCGCGCGTGTGTGTGTGTGTGTGTGTGTGTGTGTGTGTGTGTGTTGTGCCTAAGTGTTTGCCTAATGAATGGATGAATCTTTAATTTAATGTCTTTTCACACGAATAGTGATGTTAGACAACATGCAAAAATGGAACCAATTAAAAAAAATACATGCAAGCTTAAAAAGAACAAAACTAATTATAACAACACACAAAGCAAAACATCTACAGTAAGCTTCCAATAGGCGCGGACAGCATTAATTTCGCAATTGAAGCCATGTCAATGTCTGCGTCACTTAAGATATCCTTGGTATTATTATGCTTATAAAAAAAAAGTCCATATTGAGCATTCGGTATTTAGAGAACGTGTGTGTACGTGTGCGAATAAGAGCAGAAGACAGCGTGGAGAGAGTTTGAATGTCAGAGGGTCCCCGTTGTGTTGTGTGTATACTAGATTATGCCTGTCTGTCTCTCTGTCTGCCTATATGTCTGTCTTCCTGCCTGTCTTTGGAGCCCATGTTATATGCTATATGTTGATGTGTACTGTTATGGGGTCTTTTGGGCTATTGTTTGTAATGTGTGATGCCGCAGGTGTGAATGGTATTTGTATTCATTTTCTTGTGCCCCCAGGTTTTTGTGGAATAAAGTTGATTTGATTTGATTTGATTTGTCTGCCTGCCTGTCTGTCTGCCTGTCTGTCTGTCTCCCTGTCTGCCTGTCTGTTTCTATTTGCCTGTTCCGGTCTCCATCCTTTTGTCTGCATCTATTGGCCTCTGCAACAAGGTTATTAAATCCCTTGACAGTGAGAGTGAAGCCCTTGCTGGTCAGTGCAGAAAAGGGCATTCACTCTTGCGAAAGGCAGTCATTTAGTGGCCTCAAATAGGGTTATTGGCGAGAGTTATTCCCTTGTTTGGTCAGTGCGCAACCATCTCCCCCCACCCACCAAGGGCATTCACTCTTGCAAAAGGTGTTCTTTGCAGTAGCCAATAGGCCGGGATTTGGGACGGTCAGTTGACATGAGTGGACAGAGATATCCACAAAGTAAATCAAGGGTATGTCTGTCAGTCTGTCTGTCTGCCTGTCTGTCTGCCTGTCTGTCTGTCTGTCTGCATGTATGTCTGCTTGTGTTAGGGGGGAGCGGAGGAGGGGAACGGGTTAATGTTTTAATCATAAATTAAGTTTTCCTTTTAATT
>CM065698.1:32158429-32163429 GCA_017654935.2 Phymorhynchus buccinoides
CCTTGCATTCTTTTGTCCCCCCCCCCCCCCCCCGGATCACCTACTTCCCTCAAATATAAGAGTCAGTATATATAGCAGAGTTCTTATTTGCATGGAAAAACTCCAGCATGGTAGTTCATACTTGGAGGAGGGGAACAAATCTAATAAAATAATGCAAACCATGCTGCACAAAAATCAATGGGTACAGACGGTCGGACACAAAGGCAGTAACATGATTTCCAAGATGGACTTAACAGGAGAAAGAAGATGAAGTGCAGCGCTGACTAGAGGTGGGGGGAAAAACCGGTTTGAGCCAAACAACCGGTGCTAAACTTTCACGGTTCGAGAAACCGGTTCGAGTTGCTGTGAACCGGGTTTTTTAACTGCAAACTGAAAGTAAGTTTTTCTTAGAATAACGGAATTTTTCCGAAGAGCAACACTGATTCTCAGAGCAGATTGGGTGTTTGTAAACCAAGAGTAGCTGTTTCTAGCTTGTGGTGGTGTATGGTTTTGACTTTGACTGAGTGTTGAGTTGAGTGTGTGTGTGCGTGTCATAAGTCATAAGTTTCTTTATTGTGTGTGTGTGTGTGCGTGTGCGTGTGCGTGTCCGTGTGTGTGTGTGTGTGTGTGTGTGTGTGTGTGTGTGTGTGCGTGCGTGTGCGTGTGTGTGTGTGTGTGTGTGTGTGTGTGTGTGCGTGCGTGCGCGTGCGTGCGTGTGTGTGAATATTCTGACAAATAAATATGTGTTTGCATAGGTGAAGCTAGTGATGCAAGTACTAGTTTTAAAAAAACTGGTTATGTAAAACCGGTTTGAATAGGGAAAACCGGTTTAAAACCGGTTCGGATTCTTGAACCGGTTCTCAACTCTAGCGCCGACCCAATATTTTTGTTGGGGGTGAGGAGGGGGAGGGGGGCATACTTGGAACACCTAGCTATCAATTTGGCCATACCAGGCAGCGAGATTTCTCCCTGCTCTTACCGACTTTCAACTGCCGGGATGTTGTGGGGGAAGAGAAGTAGATGGGAGTATTCCATGGTGTTGTGCGTCGTATGGGCATTTTTCAGTTTGGCACTCTTCAGTTTCCTTACTAACCTTTTCACCGCCAATGCCACATTTTTGCACCACAATGATTTAACACCCATACCCATTTCATGAAAACTCTTCAAATCAGGGTCTATTATTCAATTATATTGTCTTCCTAAATTGGGGTATTAAGGATTGACCCTGTTCTAAATATGTCACAGAGAAATCCTACAATATTGCAGACGAAATATTTTCTGTAGTGAAGTAAGTTTAATGGACATTTTCGGCTCAAAGATGGCTGGCGGTGAAAGGGTTAATTTGTCTATGTCCTTCGCATCTCCCCAACTGTGTTTGTTATGTATTTCTGTGTGTCCGTTTCCTTCACTCTGTTTTCCCTGTATTTGAATTTAGTCATCTCTGTCTCGGTTTTTCGCGTCTGTCAGCAAATCTAGGTGTGCATACATTTCTATTTCTATTTCTCTGTCGGTCTCTCTGTCTGATTCTCTCGATCTCTGTCGTTTTAGTTGTCCGTGTCTCTCTCTCTCTCTCTCTCTCTCTCTCTCTCTCTCTCTCTCTCTCTCTCTCTCTCTCTCTCTCTCTCTCTCTCTCTCTCTCTCTCTCTCTCTCTCTCTCTCTCTCTCTCTCTCTCTCTCTCTCTCTCTCTCTTTTCGATTTTACATGAAACTTCGAGGGCATGTCTCTCTCTCTCTTTCTCTCTCTCTCTCTCTCTCTCTCTCTCTCTCTCTCTCTCTCTCTCTCTCTCTCTCTCTCTCTCTCTCTCTCTCTCTCTCTCTCTCTCTCTCTCTCTCTCTCTCTCTCTCTCTCTTTCTCTTTTCGATTTTACATGAAACTTCGAGGGCATGTCTATGGGTTTTTTAAATTGTCTACCCCTTGATGTGTCCACACCCCGGTGTTCCCTTTGACACGGACGAATGGCCCGGAAACATATTGAACACTGTGTTCATTGGTCTCTTTCTCTTTTCTCTCCCATACAAAACTAAGGCCGTGTACACACATAAGCAGATACTCCATGCGGAAACCCGTGCTGCAATCCATAAATAAGTGAAACAAAGAAGGGAAAAGATTTGCACACGTAACCGAATTTGGCCTCTGCAACTAGGGTTATTAACTCCCTTGACAGTGACAGTGAAGCCCTTGCTGGTCAGTGCGGACAAGGGCGTTCACTCTTGCCAAAGGCAGCCATTTAGTGGCCTCAAATAGGGTTATTGGCGAGAGTTATTCCCTTGTTTGGTCAGTGCGCAACCATCTCCCCCACCCACCAAGGGCATTCACTCTTGCAAAAGGTGTTCTTTGCGTAATCTTTTATCCTTCTTTCTTCCACTTATTTAGGGTTTTCCGTACGGAACTAACGCGTCTAATGTGAACCCGGCCTAACATTCTGTCATAAACAGCTGCACGTTTTCAGACACGATATTTCCCCCTGCTTTTCACCTAGAGTTAATATAATGGATTGCCCACAAATTGTAGCATTAGTCCAGATAATGATCAATAATAGAACCATGCCATTAACATTTTAGGTTGATTCGAATCGCCTCGCGGCCAGAGAATGGACCTCCCAGATAAGAGTAATAACTGCTGTCTCCATCTGTCTTTTTGTTTCCTTCAATGCGTTTAGGGGGGGGGGAACATTTTGATGAGATGTCCGCTCCTTTATCGATGTATATGGAACATCTGGGTTCGCCGTTTTTCAATTTGTCTTTTTCCCATGTTGGCCTTTTTAAAACATGATAAACTTGGTATATTTTCGTCTTATGCATTGGGGGTAATGATTGTAGCCAAGGACGAGTATGTAGGTTGTATGTGCGTGTGTGTATGTGTGTCCAGTGTCCGTCTATGTGTCTGTGTGTGTGTGTGTCGGTGCACGCGAGGGCGTATGTTTTGTCATTGCGTGTGTGTGTTCGTTCGTTCTTTAACTTAACGTCTATCCACCACGCGTGGGGGGGGTGTTTGTTTGTGTATGCGTGCGTGTGTGTGTGTGTGTATGTGTGTGTGTGTGTGTGTGTGTGTGTGTGTGTGTGTGTGTGTGTGTGTGTGTGTGTGTGTGTGTGTGTGTGTGTGTGTGTGTGTGTGTGTGTGTGTGTGTGTGTGTGTGTAGAGAGAGAGCGTCTGTACATACGAGAGAGAGAGAGAGAGAGAGAGAGAGAGAGAGAGAGAGAGAGAGAGAGAGAGAGGAGAGAGAGAGAGAGAAGGGGGAGAAGGGAGGGAGGGAGACAGACAGACAGACAGAGAGGAGGACAGAGAGAGAGAGAGAGAGAGAGAGAGAGAGAGAGAGAGAGAGAGGAGAGAGAGAGAGAGAGAGAGAGAGAGAGAGAGAGAGAGAGAGAGAGAGAGAGAGAGAGAGAGAGAGAGAGAGAGAGAGAGAGAGAGAGATACATCTGAAGAAATATATATATATATATATATATATATATATATATATATAGAGAGAGAGAGAGAGAGAGAGAGAGAGAGAGAGAGAGAGAGAGAGAGACGAGAGAGAGAGAGAGAGACGCAGACGCAGACGCAGACGCAGACGATTTATTCCGAAAGGCCATGGCCCCTTAGAAGGGGAATAAACCAAACAAATACAACACAAGCAAGTAAATTATATAGTGAAGATGTACCAACTTTGCACTACTTTATAACGAACTAGAAATTTATTATTGTTTAACGTTTTACTATTAAAATGACAAGAAAACACACACAAAACCCACTAGTACTCAACCTATGCTGTGTAAACACTTCGTATTTTAAATGCTTTATACAAATATACAGCAAGAGATTTTACAATATTTTTATTTGTTGATGCTAACAGTAATACTAGTCTAAATAAACACGGCTCTCTAAAGTATTTATGTGGTAACAATTCTTCTCTTAACTGCCTAAGACCTGGACACACAAGAACAAAATGAACCTCATTTTCTACGGCATCATGACATATTGGACATAGAAGATTATGAGCAAAAGTATGCTTATATCTGTAATAATGAACTTGAATATCTGAAATACCTAAACGAAATTTGGTCATAATACGTTTTAAATGTCTGTCAATAGGTAAAGAAATATACGTAGGTAAGCAACGTACTTGACTGAATGTTCTATACAAAATATATCTATCGCTATCTTCAGTTTTACAATTCCAATTTTGCCACCAACAATCAATCATTCTCTGCCGAAATGCACACACGAAGGCTCTTACATCTTCCACTCCTTCATTCATCCAAACATATCCAAAACCATATTCACATAATTTCATTCTTACATTAGAAACCCAGTTACTTTTGCCTCGATTATCCAACCCTAACAACATTTTATAAGCTTAATAAGGCATTCTACCCCTGCTCATCCTAGTTATTTTTAACCAGTACTGAATACTTTTTATACCAGAGAGTAAAGATATTGGATATCTAGCAGTTTCATTATAAACTAAATTATTTGGAGTCTTTTGTGATACACCAAGAAATCTTTTTAATGCAAAAAGATGAATTTTCTCACAGTGCATTGCAGCAGGATATAGACCCCAAATTTCTGCTCCATACTGAAGCATGGGCTGAATTTGAGCATCAAACAGTTTCAAGAACAATCTAAGAGATTCATTATTTAAAACTAACAATTTCCTCATAATGAGAAACAATGCTCGTTTTGCTCTACAACCTAAGTCTTTACATGCAAACACAAAACTCAATCGAGTTGAAAAATAGATGCCTAGATATTTATACACATTCACTACAGGCATCAACATTCCATTATAAGTCCATCTTTCATTTCTAGCAAGATAACCTCCTTTCCTAAATACAATAATATTACTTTTATCTAAATTTACATTTAATTGCAATCTCCTAGCAGCTCTACATAGACTATTCAATTGAATCTGTAACCCAATAACCGATAATATAAATAGTTCTATTAATTCATTTGATATAATTGCACCATGTCTACCAGAATGTATAACTTCATGAGTAAGATCGTTAATAAACAAAGAAAACAAAACAGGGCT
>CM065698.1:32165929-32178429 GCA_017654935.2 Phymorhynchus buccinoides
ACTAGCGAACGGACGAAAGAGAGGATCAAAGAGACGGAGAAGGAAATGAGAGATTAGCTTCATTTCCGCGTGAAGCACATTGTTATATCGAGTCATTTTCTTACGTTTCACCCTTGTATAAGCTACGTCTTGGGGTAGAGGGAGGACGGAAGGGAGGGGGGGTCCGGAAACCCAGGACACCCTCCCCCCCCCCACCACCACCACCACCCCGCCCAGATCCGCCCCTGTTAACGAAGACAGTTTCCCTCTCATACTTTGTTTCGTCTTGATTTGAAGCGAACAAAAGTATGGAAAACAAAGAAACGAGAGAAAGAAAGAGAGAAAACGACAAACAGAAAGAAACAACATTTGAAAAGAAAGGGGGGGGGGGAAGAAATGAAGATTCTAGAAAGAAAGATAGGAAGACAGAAATGGAAGAAGAAGAAAAAGGAGAAGGAAACGGAAAGAAGGGTGCCAAGAAGAGGAATGGAAGAAGGACGCAAAGAAGAGGAAGAAAACAAACAAGAACAAAGGTAACAACACAGCTGTTTCGGGAGGAACATTTAGTTTATCTATATTTTCAGAAGTTGTTTCAAGCCAACTTTAGTTTACCATAAGTTGCTTTTCATAAATTACAATCACGAATATGTTGTAGTATGTGACAAAATTACTTATATTCAGTGGATATTGCTAGATGTTCACTCATGGGCAATTTTATTTATGTTTGTGTATTATTCAAGAACATTTTCTACTAAATATGTTGTATGATACTGCTCAACAAAATAAGTTTTTACCATAAATCTGATGGAAGAAATATATTAAAAATACAATAAAGAACATACAGCCCAAATATTTTTACAAGCAAAAGCTTGGTGCAGTTTTTATCTAAGATTTCTAAATTCAGTCTTTTAACTAAATAGCTTGATTTTGTATGGGGTGGAACAGCTGTGACAACAACAACAAAGTCAAAAACATCAACAACAACAACAGCAACTTAGTCCAGTCAAAAAAGGAGAAAGAAAAAAAGATTAGAACAGGAATAAAAGAGACAAGAGAGAAACAAACAGGCAGAATAAGATAAGAAGAAGAAGAAGAAGAAGAAGAAGAAGAAGAAGAAGAAGAAAAAGAAGAAAAAGAAGAAGAAGAAGAACAAGAAGAACAAGAAGAACAAGAAGAACAAGAAACTGAAAAACGAGATTCAGAACAACAATTACGTGCAACAAAAGAATCAGACAACGATGAGACGTCACGTCACGTCACGTCACGTCACGTCACGTCACGTCACTCCTGGGAACAGACTGAGGTCTAACGATGTCTATTAGAAACCCACGAAGGACTCATACCTGGGTTAACCATGAGGGGAAATCCGAAGTAGTCAAGAACACGAGTAAGAAAAACAACAATTATCTCATTTGCTCATTTGCTTTGGGGGGGGGGGGGGGGGGGGGGGGGGGGGGGCAGCGCATAAAAGTCGTGTTGTTTTGGGTTGGGGTTTTTTTTCCAGGATTTTACCAACAAAAGTGTCGCAATTTAGTTTTTAATTTTTGAGGGTTTTGTTTTATTTTGTTTTGTAGTCATTTCCTTTTCATTTACTCTTGTGTTTGGTTTCGTTTTAATCGTTGATTAATTAATATTGACGTTTAGTTTGTCTACGGTGTCCGATAATGAGATTGAAGATAGCATGCAGAAACTTGGGGCTCCATTTTGATCATCATGGAGATATGCCTTGCCCAGGGTACCTACCATCTCTCTTAGTCGGCTAAGATGATATCTACACCCGTCAGTCGTTTCCGACAAAAGCAGCTATATAACAGAGGGGGCAGCTGCTCTTCCGGTAAGCTGGGCTAAGATTTGTTTATTGTGATTTGATTGATTTAATTTAAAGTCTGTTCACACAATGGTGATATTACACTGAAGAATTTTTTTTTTTAGTATGTGTGCGTGTGCGCGCGCGTGTGTATGTGTGTGTGCGTGTGTGTGTATGTGAATATGAGTGCGTGTGTATGAGTAAGTGTAACTATGCATATGATTTTAGGTCTGTGAATGTGGAGGAACAAAACAACACAAAAAACCCTAACAAATTAATAGCCCAAAAAAAGTGACAAAGAAAACGAAATTAAAGTTAATTAACTCATGAACTAAAGCAATCTTGCAATTCCAGAGCTGGATACGACTGTAGCAATTTTGATCATTTCATGACTGTAAACTACATCTTTTAAAGTTCCAATTTGTGCAACTTGTTTATTGTGATGAAAGTCATCACATTGAAGCATTTTATTATTCTTATAATCGATTTCCAGATAATTTGTATGGCTTTCCTTTTTGTTAGAGGCTCCGGTGTTGAGAAGTGCTGCGTAACGGTCCGTGCAATGCGGGATATAGGTCAACTTCGTGTTGCACGCACTCACGCGTTTCGCGCGAAAAGCTCTAGCCGAGTTCAATTTTATTTTCGCCGGTGTCATGATAAATAAGTACCTGTCATTAAATATCTACCTCTCGCATGCGAACTGTACCCATCTAACCCTAACCCTATCCCTAACCCTAACCCTAACCCTAACCCTAACCCTATCCCTAACCACGGAAAGAACCAAGAAATAGAGCAGGAGAGTGTAAATCTACATATTTGCCGATAAATCGATGTACAAATCCATGCACTTAGTTTCGTAAAATTCACAATGGCGGACAAACAAACGATTCTGATTGGCTACGCTAGGACTACTTCCGGCTAGGACTACTTATCTCATAGAGGTAAAAATACACCGCCACGCCG
The DNA here is from genome assembly GCA_017654935.2 of Phymorhynchus buccinoides. NCBI lineage: Eukaryota > Metazoa > Mollusca > Gastropoda > Neogastropoda > Raphitomidae > Phymorhynchus > Phymorhynchus buccinoides. Next base: position 32,168,679 of record CM065698.1, read on the forward strand.
GTCTATTTCCTGTCGCTCTCTCACTTTGCTTTCTACCTTCTTCGCAGTAGCGTTGTCATTGATTGTTTCTCTGTTGCCCTAGTGCAAGAGGTAAGAAAAGATAGGATTATTTGTACATAAATACATTGTTTCGTTTAAGAAGAGAACAAAATGTGGACTTTTAAGTTTCAAATTCCTTTACACTACAAATCGTTATGGAAGTTTTGATTACATTATTCAGAAGCATACATGTTGACTTTTGCTGATGTTGGCTTGTAGGCTTTGTCGTTATATAACTATAGTTTCATTTCTTTATACCTACATATTATTTTGAAATTGTTGTCTCGGAAATCGGGATAGCTTTTTAAAGTAATTGAATAATCCGTAGTAATTTTGACAGATAGCTGTATAATATGTGGGTGTAGACAAGTTCAATTATTTTTTTATGTTTTTTGTAGGGGAAGACGGGGTAAAAAGCGCATGGGCGGGTAAGAAGCCCACCCCAATTATCTCATGAAATAAAGAAAATTTCAGTCAAATTTGCCCATGAGACGAATGCTAGACATTAACGCTCGTCTCATGGGCAAAATGAGACTGAAATTTGCTTTATTTCATGAGATAATTGGGGTGGGCTTCTTACCCGCCCATGCGCTTTTTACCCCGTCTTCCCCTGTGCCTACTTGTATAAATGCTTAAGAGATTTGAGTACGTAGGTTTATTATTAATAATAAGCGTAATTGTTACGTGTTGTAGTACTGAGAATGAATGGAGTAGAAGAATAATAGTGTTTTACGCCCTCTTTGGCCTTTCGGCCATGTGGGGCTAAAATGAATGGAGTGTGCTTGAAAGTAATTTTTATAGTGTTGATGTAAAGGGCACATACACGCGCATGCATATGCACACACAGTCACACAAATCACAAACTTGTGAAATTTTGTTTCCTTCCTGAAGAGCACCCAGTCTGTGCGCCCGGGAGGCAGCAAGGGGACTGGAGCTGGTGACGCCCACGTGTTGAGGTGGAGCGGCCTGAGGAAGAGCTGGCATCCTGCCAAGTCATGGTGCCCAGAATTGAAACGAGCGAGACTCAAAGAGGTCATCGACTCCAGTGAAGAAGATGGAGATTGAATAAAGTATCAACTGTTTCCAGTGAAATGTGCTTCAGAATTGACTGAGTATTTTGTGTGTGTTCTGTGCTGTGATGTGCGTGTCGCCCTTAGTCTTTTTTTAAATTAATATTGTACCTGTATATATGCATGATTGTGAGTGAATGAGAATAAAAAATAATTGTTTTTATTGTTTAATTTCGCCTCTGTATGTAATGAAAGAAGAGAGACTGTGACACGGGATCATGCACTTTTTGAATTTGTCAGATGCGTTAGTTGTTTGTGAGATTTTCTGTCTACCAAAGCGTTATGTGAGATTGTCCTTCGTTACATTTATAGTGGAGAAGCCTTGCCCATGGAACACCCCCCTCTCTCTCTCTCTCTCTCTCTCTCTCTCTCTCTCTCTCTTCTCTCTTTCTCTCTCTCTCTCTCTCTCTCTCTCTCTCTCTCTCTCTCTCTCTCTCTCTCTCTCTCTCTCTCTCTCTCTCTCTCTCTCTCTCTCTCTCTCTCTCTCTCTCTCTCTCTCTCTTTGTCGGTACGTAGAAGAAGATCCTATGGCCAAGATATACAGTAGCAACAAGCCACGTTACGCCAACTCAAATACCAACATGGAGGCGTACCAAACTCTGCTCTTTGTATGGCTACGCTTTATCTCTGTCCAACAGATGAAGTCAGCTGTGCGTATTGGCCACTGCAACGACCACCTTTTGCAAGAGTGAAGTGAATGCCCTTGGTGGGTGGGGAAGCATACTTGAGTACTGACCAAACAAGGGCATGACTCTCGCCAATAACTATTTAAGGCCACTGAATGGCTGCCTTTTTGCAAGAGTGAATGCCCTTTTGGATGCTGACCAACAAGGGGTTAACTCTAGTCGGTCAAGGGCGTTAATAACCCTAGTTGCAGTGGCCAGTAGAGAGGTAACAGCTGTGCTTTGTCTCCGTTGTTGGTGTTATCCGTGGTGGTGGTGGTGGTGGTGGTGGACCTGGTGTTGATTGTGGGTGTTGATATTATTGTAGTTTTCCGATCTCTCATCCTTCTACACCCTTTCGTCTTTTTCTTCTTCTTGATCACGGTCGATAATGTTACCAAAACCACACACGTAAAACACATACATGTGCGAAGCTACACGCGCATGATCAGAGAACGTTGGCGCTTATCAAAGTGTTTTTGCTGGCACTACAAGTCGCACCCTTCGTTGTATGGGTTAACCTAGCTAAACTCCTAATTCTGTTTCTTCAGACTTTTAGACTGTTTGTGGTGCTTTATGGATTTAGTGTAGCAGGTATTCTGGGTTGGTTTTTTGTTTGATTATTTTGAGCTTGACAGTTGGTGGTCTTGTTAGCAGCATTGGTATTGAAGAGAGAGAGAGAGAGAGAGAGAGAGAGAGAGAGAGAGAGAGAGAGAGAACAGAGAGAGAGAGAGAGAGAGAGGGAGGGAGGGAGAGAGAGAGAGAGAGAGAGAGAAAGAGAGAGGGAGGGACGGAGAGAGAGAGAGAGAGAGAGAGAGAGAGAGAGAGAGAGAACTTGAAAACTTGAAAACTTAAACTTTATTGTCCAAGGATATAGATTTTAGGCAATGCCTATTCTTCCAATCTGTCAGAGAGAGAGAGAGAGAGAGAGAGAGAGAGAGAGAGAGAGAGAGAGAGAGAGAGAGAGAGAGAGAGAGAGAGAGAGAGGGAGAGAGAGAGAGAGAGAGAGAGAGAGAGAAGAGAGAGAGAGGAGAGAGAGAGAGAGAGAGAGAGAGAGAAGAGAGAGAGAGAGAGAGAGAGAGAGAGAGAGAGAGAGATTAAATTAAACAGAAAAGCCGGATAGAAGGAAGAGGAAAACGGGAGTATGATTTTAAAATGGAAGAACTGTTTTTTCCAATGTGGTAAATTGAGCAGAGGTAGCACACAGGCATGGAGTTGATTGCCCCCGACAGGGCTTCATTCCCGCTCTCTGTAGGATGTCGTCTGCTGGTTACGTACAGCAGGGCCGGATCAAAAGGAGGGGGGGGGGGGTCCTGGTTTCCGGACCCTCCACCCCCTCTGCCCCAAGCATGTACCCAATAGAAGGGCAAGAAGTAAGAAAATGGCTCCATTTTGCCTTAATAGTCACTACATTGCCCACCCCCCACCCCCGTGGGGATACCGGGGGGTCTTTTGTATAAATAGTTCCCCCACCTTCTGGAAGTTATGTGGCTTGTAATTTCCTCTAATCTGTCACTCTCTTTGACTCTGCCTTTTCCCTTTGCTTACTGTCATCTACTATCTTTCTGCCTTAGTCCGGTCCATTCTCCTGCCTTTTTTTTTTTTTTTTTCAAGAAACAGCTTTCAAGACGATTTCCTACAACAGCCGAAGTCGGACTTGCTGGGCCTAACTATTTCTTGAGTTAGGCGCGTATAACGGCAGCATGGCGCATCTGTGCTCATAATTGACAGGAAACTGTCCGAGCGAGCGAAGAAGAAGACGAAGAAGAAGAAGAAGTACATTGCCAACATTTCCGGGGGGTTTCCTCCCTGAGCCTCCCAAAAGAACACTTCTCCTAACCTACGTAGCTCCTTGGACCCCCGGCGGAACCCCCCCCCCCCCCCCCCCCTTACGAATCACTTGGTCCGGCCCTGCGGTACATACATTATTGCTGCTTTTACTGACAAGCGAAATAGTAAAAATGGAAGACGTGGCTGCCTTCAATATTGATCTCTTGGTGTTTAAAACCCTTTCAACGCAAGCCATGTTCAGCCAAAACCTTCCGTTAACTCATTCAAGTCGTTCCACCCATGTCTGGCCGGAATTAATATAAAGCTGTCAATTTGATGAATTTGTTTCAAGGGAAGTAAATCTGTGTGCACGCCACACTTTGGTCACTTCTAAACTCGCTTCGCTCTCTTAGACCACACTTTTGCCTCTTACTATGCGTTTGTAGTGGTTTGAAGTGGGGTAGCTAATTGCTGTAAAGAGTTTTTTTCTGTATAAAGTCTATATATAAGAAAAGTGTGATCTACCACTTCCCTATGTCTAAACCTGAAGTAAAAACCCGTAATCTTCTTTAATTTCTCCTTTTGTTTAGGTATATTTTGTTTGTGTGTGTGGCTGGAGTGATTTGTGGGTTTTTTAATAATTCAAAATCGTTCCGATGCGAATGAGTTAAACATACCCGGGTAGAGAAAAGATTATGTCTGCAATATTGTGGATTCCTCTGTGACGTGCATAAAATAGGGCCTAGCTCACAAAATTAAGAACATAAGGTCATTGGTTAACAGACCCTCAATTGATGCCTTTTTGTGGCCTAGGTGTTAAATAATTGTGGTGCCAAGAGGCGACAGTGGCCATGAAAGGGTTAAAATATGAAACCCGATTATTTATTGTAGGCCCACTGAGAGTTTATGATGATAGCATACGTATTTCATAGCTTCGATTTGGTTTTCTCAATATTAGATATCACCATTCTTGCAAACTTAACCTGCTGTCTTGCGGGGAGTATTTTCCCCAATATCTTTCGGTCATCTGTGTTGTAGTTATGAGATAATATTTGGTGTCCCAGGTGATTATTATAAGACTAATTGAAATGGAACACGTCAGATTTCACAAGCATTTTTATTATCACTAAAGTCTTTACATGGTAACAAAACAAATGTAAAACGAATCCCCCCCCGAAAAACATGTAATAACAAACAGAAAGCTCACACACGCACAAATACGCACACACATACACAAACAAATACGCACACAACACGCACACACACACACACACACACACACACACACACACACACACACACACACACACACACACACACACACCACACACACACACACATACACGCAATCACACACGCACATCTCTCTCTCTCTCTCTCCACACACACACACACACACCTAGCACACACACACACACACACGCACACACACAATTTTCTTTCATAAATGTATTTATTTTATCTAATTCACGTTGATATAGTTTTTTGGTATAGTTCAAGGATCTAACAGAGTTTCATTGGTAAACTCTAACAGAGTGTGAAGTTTCTGGGTGTTTTCCTTTCATCAAAACTTACTTGGAATCAACATATAGATTTTATATTAAACAAAGCAAGAAAGGCTTTAAATTTTCTCAAAATTATAAGTAAACAGCGTTGGGGACAAGATACAAAAGCGCTTCTATGTCTTGCTAATTCTCTTGTACGATCTCGATTAATTTATGCTCAGGAAATTTTCTTTAGTGCTCCAAAATATTTGTTAAGCAAACTACAATGTATAGATTGTAAAGCTTTTAAGCTGGCACTTGGGGTACCAACTCATGCTTCTAATCTAGGATCATATAAAGAAGCAGGTATTCTACCTCTCGATGAATATCGAAAGCTTTCTGCTGCAAAATTTTTATTAAAATCAACAGTATATGACACATTTTGTAAAGAAGAAGTTAAGTTAGATACTGAACATGATTTTGTTAAACAGAGCTAAAACAATTCAATCTTTGCAACCAATTAATTCCTTTGTCTCCGATATTATTAATTGTAAAGAATTAAAAAATAAAGAAATTGCAGCTAAGCCATCTTTTTCGCCAGTACCGCCTTGGGAACAAATTAAACCTGCTTTTGATATTGATCATACAGATGTTAACAAAAGTCAATCTCCAAACATATTAAAAAACTTAGTTAATTTACATATGGAAAGTTGTTATAGTGGATGCATTAAAATATACACAGATGGGTCTGTTCTTCAAAATGGGAATACAGGAGCAGCATTTATAATACCCTCGTTAAAAATAGAGAAACGATATTATATAGGTAAATATTATTCCATTTTTGCTGCAGAATTGTTAGCTATTTTAATGGCATTACAATATACCGCAGAATTACCTATAAATGCTTGTAAAATATTACTTTGTGTAGATTCGAAATCAGCATTACAAGCTATTAAAGGTCAAAATGTTAACATACGCCTTGAAATTATATTAGAGATCAAACATTTAATTAATCAATTATCGAGTAAAGACAATAGTGTAACTTTTTATTGGGTTCCCTCCCATTGTGGAATATACTCAAATGAATTTGTTGATCGAGCAGCTAGAAGTGCAGCACGTAATTCCGAGGGAACGATTCATCTTAATGTGAATTTAGATCTGCATGAATATTATAAACATATTGAAAAAATTAACCAAAGAAAATTTTGACAACATGTTAATGACTTCAGACAGTCAATATTCACGCTATTGTATAAAAGGCTCAAGTACAATGAATTCCTACTTAATTTTAAAACAGCTCAAAGATACAAGTTTTTTTTTTCAAGACAAATCGTATCTTTGATGCTTTATTTTTAAACTTCATGTTTAAATGTTTTTAAAACAAAATTTTCTAAAGACGTTAACTGCATATGTGGAAATCAAATATCTATATAAAATCATTTGCTCCTATATTGTCCTAGAATTAAAGAACAAATCAACCCCAAACTGATGGTGAATTGCTGAACCATCAAACGCCTTTAACCATTGTGAAAAAAATATTAAACAACTTTAATCTCCTTAAAATGTTTTTTTTAAACAGAAATCCTGCACATAAGTCCTTCGTTGGTATTTTTCTTTGAGTTACTAATTAATTGTTGGTTTAAATTGTGTTATTATATTTTTGTTGTTAGCCATTTATAAATTAAGACACACTTGTTTAGCTCTTCATGTTACAATACGTCAGTTTGAAATGTTACTCCCATCTTATATATCTGTTAATGTAATTTTTATATGCACTCAGTTAGATTTGTACGAATAGATGTGTAGGGAAAACACATAATAATACTACCATCCACGCACTCACACACACTCTCACTTCAATACTTTTATTTTATTTTATTTTTTTATAATTTTTTATTTTTATTTTTTATTTTTATTTTGTTTTTGTCTAATATCACTTGCGCGGGTGAACAGACGTTAAACTAAAGAACGAACGCACACACACACATGCACACACACACACACACACACACACACACACACCACACACACACACACACACACACACACACAACACACACACACACCCACACACACAACACACACACACACACACACACACACACACACACACACTCACACACGCACACAGACACACACACACACACACGCACACACACACACACACACACCTCCCGCCGCCCGCACACCCACCACACCCTCACCCTTACCCCCACTCTCCCTCTCCCTAATCCTCCCAAGGCGTCAAAACGTATTGACGACATTCGGTCAGAGAACGCTGTTCCCATGGTTACAAGACCGCGCGTGCAGTCACTCGGTGAATGCCAGATCATCAGGCTTTTAGCTGCTTGGGACTAAACCCCAACCCGCATTGCTTTGAATTTGGCGTTATGAAGCGCTGTGTGCGAACGGCCTAGGCAACGCTTTTGTTTTGCAGTTACTTGTATTGAGGAGTTCGAGTGTTCTGTACTATCCTTTAGATGTGGTTTGTTGTAAGAGAATCGCTTGTAATCTCTTGTGAATTCCGCGTTTTCAAATTAAAAAAGTAAGTTTTTACGTTTTTGAATCTTTGATTATGGACAGTCGTTGGTCTGATCCTTTCTTCTTCTTCTTCTTCTTCTTCTTCTTCTTCTTCTTCTTCTTCTTCTCTTCCTCCTCCTCCTCCTCCTCTTCCTCCTCCTCCTTCTTCTTCTCTCTTCTTCTTCTTCTCTTCTTCTTCTTCTCTTCCTCCTTATCCTTTGTTTTAGTTTCTTCTTCTTCTTCTTTTTCCAAATGTTCTTCTTCTTCTCCTCCTCCTCCTCCTCCTCCTCCTCCTCCTCCTCCTCCTCTCCTCTTCTTCTTCTTCTTCTTCTTCTTCTTCTGGAATTGCCTTGACTCTGCTGTTATTGTTAATCTAGAAAACAAAAGAAAGCAGTGGTCGTCGATTAACCAAATTTGAGAGAAGTACGCTTTTCTACGGCAGTTTCTGCCTATTTTTAAATGTTGGGCTGTAAACCAGCTTCTGCGTGAATTCTAGAACAGGCGGTCTATAGACATGGAATGTTTTCATAAAATCTAATTTTAAACAGCCAGACTGAAAAAAAGATAGGTCTAAATACTGCTTACATTAATCGTCAAACGTGAAATGAGGTACATGTTTTTACTATAAAGCAATTTACCCATGTGGTGGGAATGAAGTATTTTCCGATTCGATTGCAACTAGGGTTGCGTATAGGAGGCATTATTTGGTAAATAGAACGCTTTATTTGACCCAAAAACGTTTGGTCAAAAAGATGCCCTATATGCATGAATTAGGAGCGCTTCATTCGAGCCAAAACGTTTTGTCGAGAAGATGCCCTTTTTAGGTGCACTAGGAGCGCTTCATTCGAGCCAAAACGTTCTGTCTATGCAACTGATTTTATTGACGAGGATATATTAGGCAGCAGATGTCTGGTGAAAGATTCGCGTACACGTTAATTAGTTGGTCCAATAGAGCGTGTGTTGTGTTGCCCAGGGTGTATCCCCACTCTCTCGGCCAAAACGATTTGAGGACACTGTGTGTGTTGTTGTTGTTGTTTGTGTCCTTGCGTAAGGCTACTTGTGTGTGTGTGTATGTGCGTCTCTTTCTCCCTCTGCCTCCCCTCCCCCCTCCCTCCTCTCTCTCTCTCTCTCTCTCTCTCCCTCTCTCTCTCTCTCTCTCTCTCTCTCTCTCTCTCTCTCTTCTCTCTCTCTCTCTCTCTCTCTCTCTCTCTCTCTCTCTCTCTCTCTCTCTCTCTCTCTCTCTCTCTCTCTCTCTCTCTCTCTCTCTCTCTCTCTCTCTCTCTCTCTCTCTCTGCTCTCTCTCTCTCTCTCTCTCTCTCTCTCTCTCTCTCTCTCTCTCTCTCTCTCTCTCTCTCTCTCTCTCTCTCTCTCTCTCTCTCTCTCTCTCTCTCTCTCTCTCTCTCTCTCTCTCTCTCTCTCTCTCTCTCTCTCTCTCTCTCTCTCTCTCTCTCTCTCTCTCTCTCTCTCTCTCTCTCTCTCTCTCTCTCTCTCTCTCTCTCTCTCCTCTCTCTCTCTCTCTCTCTCTCTCTCTCTCTCTCTCTCTCTCCTCTCTCTCTCTCTCTCTCTCTCTCTCTCTCTCTCTCTCTCTCCTCTCTCTCTCTCTCTCTCTCTCTCTCTCTCTCTCTCTCTCTCTCTCTCTCTCTCTCTCTCTCTCTCTCTCTCTCTCTCTCTCTCTCTCTCTCTCTCTCTCTCTCTCTCTCTCTCTCTCTCTCTCTCTCTCTCTCTCTCTCTCTCTCTCTCTCTCTCTCTCTCTCTCCTCTCTCTCTCTCTCTCTCTCTCTCTCTCTCTCTCTCTCTCTCTCTCTCTCTCTCTCTCTCTCTCTCTCTCTCTCTCTCTCTCTCTCTCTCTCTCTCTCTCTCTCTCTCTCTCTCTCTCTCTCTCTCTCTCTCTCTCTCTCTCTCTCTCTCTCTCTCTCTCTCTCTCTCTCTCTCTCTCTCTCCTCTCTCTCTCTCTCTCTGTGACGTGCGCTACGCGTTTTACGTGAGAGGGGTGCTGGCGCGTACGTAAACACAAAGGAGTGTGCATTATTCATAGCTTCAACTTACTCCATGTGCGATGTAATCAGAAAACAATTCATTACTCTCTGTGGTGTTGTCCTCATGTCACTTTGCCCCAGATTGTGGGGATGTACCCTGGGCAAGGCATCCCCACTTATAAAACAAATTTTAGCCCAGCCCGCTAGAATAGCAACTGCCCCCCCCCCCCC
>CM065698.1:32193429-32195929 GCA_017654935.2 Phymorhynchus buccinoides
GTCTTCATGGTGTCTGTCAACCCCAATCCCAGTTCCCTCGACAACAGCAACAACAACAACAACGGTTCTGCCCTGGGCAACGCCACGTCCAACGCCACAGACCCCTATGGAGCGCACTCAGGTAAGTGAAGCGAGATTAGTAGTGTACTACTGTGTTATTGTCAGTAAAGGGGAATGTGGAGAACGTTAAAAAAAAAAAAGAAGAAAAAAGAGTGAACCGAGAACTTGTTTTTACTTCCGATTTGAGCCCCTTCCTGAAATGGGAGTTGTCAAAAAGCGCGAATAGGTCAATTTGCGCAACTTTTCCTCTATATGCAATTTGCGCGAACGTGAAGAATACAATTTTGAGCAACTATCTCACAGAGAGAGAGAGAGAGAGAGAGAGAGAGAGAGAGAGAGAGAGAGAGAGAGAGAGAGAGAGAGAGAGAGAGAGAGAGAGAGAGAGAGAGAGAGAGAGAGAGAGAGGAAGAGAGAGAGAGAACGCACAAAACGAACGGACACGCACACACACACAAACAAACAAAAAACAAACAAACGAACACACACAAACAAACAAATACAGATACACACACACGCACACGCACACGCACGCACACGCACGCACACGCACACGCACGCACACACACACACACACACACACACACACACACACACACACACACACACACACACACACACACACACACACGCATACGCCGGCACTTTGTGTAACTTGCGTAAATGTTACTAATAGTCAGTTCCTTGTCGTCGAAACTCTTGAGGTTGTCTTTTTTTCCCCTGTGGTGGGTTCACGCTTTTTGACTATCAGACATTCGCGCATTTTATATACGGAAAGTATTCGCGCTTATGGTATGTTCGCTCAAATTGACGGTATTCCCTGAGGTATTGTTCCTCTGACTCAGCTGAAGGCAGCGAGGAGAGCAGCAGGAACGTGAAGGTGAGATTAGCGTCCAATCGGTTCGAGACCCTTAAGGACGGTAGCCGGAAAGTGAAGACTGGAAGCATGCATACTGCGATAAATACTCGATATGGCCTGGGAACACAGAAGAAGAAGAAGGAAAGTAGAAACGACACAGGGTGAACATTTCTAGTACATGTATGTATGCATGCTCGCATACATTCGTACCTTTAATTAGGATACCATGCTTGTACAAGCACACAAACACATTTGCACAAACAAACTCGTAATCACACGGAAACACGCGCGCGGACGCACAGACTAAGCGACAGATGCGCAAGCACAACTACCTCTCTGCTGTCTGGAATTTACGGTCGAAACGACTATGCACACTATAGAGACTATGGAGACGGCCCCTTAACGCCCAACACAATGACAGCCAATCAGAAGATAACGCGTGACCAATGACGGCCAATAAGATAACAACGCTTGGACAATGACAGCCAACCAGTAGACAAACACATGACTGACGATATCCAATCAGATTTAGACACGTAGTCTGTAGCAGCCAATCAAAAAGGTGCACATGGCTGGCCCTCCCATGGGGCGGGAAATTCAATTTCCGGTGCTGTTCAGAGCGGGAAGCTTTGGTCTGATGGGAGAGGTAAAGGGGGTTGCAAAACACATACACGCATATAGGCTACACACACGCGCACGCGGGCACACACACACGCACACGCACGCGCACGCGCACGCACGCACACGCACACACACACACACGCACGCACGCACACGCGCACACACACACACACACACACACACACACACACACACACACACACACACACACACAGGGAGGGAGGGAGAGAGAAAGACGCACCACATGCATACAGAGACACGTACACAGACACGCATACACACGTGCCCACGTGCACGCGCGCGCACACCCACACCACCCACCCCCCCCCCCCACACACACACACACACACACACACACACACACACACACACACACAGGAGAAGGAGAGAGAGAGAGAGAGAAGAGAGAGAGAGAGAGAGAGAGAGAGAGAGAGAGAGAGAGAGAGACGCACCACATGTATTCAGAGACACGTACACAGACACGCATACACAAGCGCGCGCACGTGCACGCGCACGCGCAGAGAGAGAGAGAGAGAGAGAGAGAGAGAGAGAGAGGAGAGAGAGAGAGAGAGAGAGAGAGAGAGAGAGACGCACCACATGTATTCAGAGACACGTACACAGACACGCATACACAAGCGCGCATGTGCACGCGCACGCACAGAGAGAGAGAGACAGACACAGAGAGAGAGAGACTTCAGACTTCAGACTTCAGATGTTTAATCCAATAAGGCCAAAGCCCCATATGAATGAGGGGCGGTACAATATTTTACAATACAATAGAATTTAAAGACATGCATCGGTAGCACAAATATGATAGAAAATAATATGAACATTCATGATAACAGACATTCTCTTAACTGTAAAGCTTTAAACAAATATTCAGTGAGATTACGAACAGTTCTTTTTTCAGTACAAGCCATCAGCAAACAAAATCTAAACAAGCATACATTTACATAATATTTT
>CM065698.1:32200929-32218429 GCA_017654935.2 Phymorhynchus buccinoides
ATGTAGCCTTGGTGATCTAGCTTATGTCAATTGGTCTGACACAGCCTTACGCCAAGGCGGAACTTGAAGGTATACCTCAGTACAGCTTTTAGCATGCTACCTAGAAGGTATAACCCAGGTTGGCGTGTTACCCCAAGCGAGCGCGTTACCCCACTCTACCCTGCTACATCCCAGTACCTACTCGGTGATTTAAATCACTGCCTGTGTGGTCTGAGTACCAATCAGTGAGCCCTGCTATCGATCAACTACACGACTGTAATCACTGCAACACGATCGATCACCTTAAGTGTAACGACGATTGGAACTTCATCGATTCCCTCAAGCGTACCTGTAGTAGTCTGTGGGTGTACTAATGACTCAGCTTTTTGGAACGTTTACTTAATGTATCGCCCACAAAGCAATAGACAAGTTTGGTTTTCTGTCCACGCGGGGAAAAGTTAAATTGCACCTAACTAAATAAATGTAACTTGAAATCACTGGTGGCGCACAAAACCCTCTGCCAAGAAAGATGACTTCCATTTTGGTTGGTTTGTGCCCCTCTGATTATGCGGGACTTAATGTATAGGAAAACAAAGACCATTTTGGCTAGTCTGTGTGTGCGTGTGTTTGTGCGTGTGTGTGTAGTGTGGTGTGTGTGTGGGTGTGTGTGTGTGTGTCATGTGTCCGTGTGTGTCTGCTGTTTGTGTGTGTGTGTTGTGTGTGTTTGTGTGGTGGAGTGTGTTTGTTTGTGGGTGTGATTTGTTTTGCTTTAGACCGACTGTCATATTGTAAATGATTGGTAATGAAATTACACTTGTATTATTTTATTAATTAAAACATAACATTTAAATTACTTGACAAGAACAACCAAATCTAAACCTGTTCAAAAACAAAAACGAAAATGTCACAATAACGTGCCAATGAGAGGTGTGTGTGTGTGTGTTTGATGCATTGTGTGTGTGTGTGTGTGTGTGTGTGTGTGTGTGTGTGTGTGTGTGTGTGTGTGTGTGTGTGTGTGTGTGTGTGTGTGTGTGTCTGTCTGTGTCTGTGTCTGTGTGTGTCTGTGTGTGTGTGTGTGTGTAGTGTAGTGTAGTGTGTGTGTGTGTGTGTGTAGTGTAGTGTAGTGTAGCGTTGTATAGCGTAGTGTAGCGTAGCGTAGCGTAGTGTAGCGTAGCGCAGAGTAGTGTAGAGTAGCGTACTGTACATTCGACTGTAGGCTGCAATGTAACTTTTCGACTGTAAGCTGCAATTTACATTCGACTGTAGACTGCAATGTAATTTGTCGACTGTAGGCTGCAATTTACATTCGACTGAAGGCTGCAATGTAATTTTTCGACTGTAGGCTGCAATTTACATTCGACTGTAGGCTGCAATGTATTTTTTCGACTGTAGGCTGCAATTTATCTGTTCGACTGTAGGCTGCATGGTATATTCGACTGTAGGCTGCATTGTAGATTCGACTGTAGGCTGCACCGTATATTCGACTGTAGGCTGCATGGTATATTTGACTGTAGGCTGCATTGTAGATTCGACTGTAGGCTGCACCGCATATTCGACTGTAGGCTGCATGGTATATTCGACTGTAGGCTGCATTGTATATTCGACTGTAGGCTGCACTGCACATTCGACTGTAGGCTGCATGGTATTTTCGACTGTAGGCTGCACTGTACGTTTTCGACTGTAGGCTGCAAAGTATAATCCGCCATGTATTTTCGACTGTAGGCTGCATTGTAGATTCGACTGTAGGCTGCACCGCATATTCGACTGTAGGCTGCATGGTATATTCGACTGTAGGCTGCATTGTATATTCGACCGTAGGCGGCACTGCACATTCGACTGTAGGCTGCATGGTATTTTCGACTGTAGACTTCACTGTAAGTTTTCGACTGTAGGCTGCAAAGTATAATCCGCCATGTATTTTCCACTGTAGGCTGCATTGTAGATTCGATTGAACTCCTGTCACCCAGTGTAGTGTAGTGTAGTGTAGTGTAGTGTAGTGTAGTGTAGTGTAGTGTAGTGTAGTGTAGTGTAGTGTAGTGTAGTGTAGTGTAGTGTAGTGTAGTGTAGTGTAGCGTTGCTTAGCGAAGGTTTCCGTGATGTTCAATGACACGGTTTGAAGTGCAAGGCAGTTTCAGTCGCCTGTTATGTTTGTGATCGACGTCTGGGCAAATGGATATGCTGTAATCTGAGCATGTCGAAGCCTCCATTCTTGAATCCACCCGTCCAGGGTACTGTGCTGATCACGTCGACCAGTTCCTTGGGGGTCAATACTTTGAAATTGATCGGCGAATCACACGGTAGCAATCAACATAATTATATTCACATTCATCTTTTCAATGGGTCGATCAATGCAATCTCGATAATGGCTTCGCTCCCTACAAGCTTGACCACACCAATGACTTGCTATAACTCATAGGTTAATGAGATTTTAAGCATCCAAGTTGCCATCGTAAACAACGACAATAACAACAACAACAACAACAACAACAACAACAACAACAACAACAACAAAAACAACAACAACAACAGCAGGACAACTTCACTCGCGAACAACATGTGTGATGCTAACTGTAATAAAAGCGGCAGCACCAGTCTTTTAGTCTAATATTACCATATTATGAACAGATTCTAAATTAAATCAATCAACCGTAATCAAAAGCGGCAGCAGCAGTCTTTTAGTCTAATATTACCATATTATGAACAGACTCTAAATTAAATCAATCAACCGAAATCAAATGTTGAAGAAAGCAGCAGTCATTTAGTCTACTATCACCATAGTGTGAACAAACTCTAAATTAAATCAATCAACCGAAATCAATTTTTAAGGAAAGCAGCAGTCTTTTAGTCTACTATCACCATAGTGTGAACAGACTCTAAATTAAATCAATCAACCGTCAAATGTTGAAGACAGCAGCAGTCATCTAGTCTACTATCACCATAGTGTGAATCTAAATTAAATCAATCAACCGAAATCAAATTTTAATGAAAGCAGCAGTAGCAGCAGTCGCTACAAATATAGCAACAGCGCCAGCAACAGCGACAGCAACAACGAGAACATAAACAAACGGAAAAGCAACAGCAACACAAAGACAGCCACAAGCACCACAGCAACAGCAGCAACAAGAACAGCAACGACAGCAATAATGACAGCAGCAATAACAGCAGCAGCAGCAGCAGCGACAACAACAGCAATAATGACAGCAGCAATAACAGCAGCAGCAGCAACAACAACAACAGCAGCAACAACAACAGCAACGACAGCAATAATGACAGCAGCAATAACAGCAGCAGCAGCAACAACAACAGCAGCAGCAGCGACAACACTGACAACAACAGCAGCAACAACAACAACAGCAGCAACAACAACAGCAACGACAGCAATAATGACAGCAGCAATAACAGCAGCAGCAGCAACAACAACAGCAGCAGCAGCGACAACACTGACAACAACAGCAGCAACAACAACAGCAACGACAGCAATAATGACAGCAGCAATAACAGCAGCAGCAGCAACAACAACAACAGCAGCAACAACAACAGCAACGACAGCAATAATGACAGCAGCAATAACAGCAGCAGCAGCAACAACAACAACAACAGCAGCAGCGACAACACTGACAACAACAGCAGTAACAAAAGAAGTGATCTTTAGAACAGTACAGTGTTAAACAGTGTAGAGTGGCACAGTGGTAGCGCGTTCGCTTCGTGTCAAGTAAACCCGAGTTCGAACCTGGGTACAGGGGATTTTTCCTCTCACTTTGCACTAGGCCTTGCGGTCTGAACGTGGAGTCTTTCGGATGAGACGATAAACCGAGGTCCCGTGTGCCCATGCACTTAGCACACGTTAAACCCAGTGGCAACGAAAAAGTTGTCATTTGGTCCAACTTTACCCCCCTCCCTTCCTTCCTCATCAGTCACACAAAAATCGCATGCAAAAAACAAAAAACAAAAAAAACAACGATTTGGGTGGCGCGTCTCTGGCTACGACGCGCTCTCCAGGTGGGAGCAACCCGAATTTCACAGAGACGCCTCTGTGGCTATAATGTACCTAACCTGACCTAAATAAAAGCCCTTGTTCACACTTGTGTTTTTAATGATGCGATCTTTATATATTATGATGCTCTAATAATACAAATTATTATGTAAGCTTATGATTATCAATATTCGCAACAAAAAAACGTTTTGAGAATTTGACTTCCAGCACCTCCGCCAAGGAGGAATCGCCGATTTGACGGCTTGATTTCTGGGAAACCAGAGCAAAGTGAGTGTTGCGATCTCTGTAAAGGGTGTTTTTCTGGTGATCTCGACGTGTTTCTTACAAAAACTCATCCACCTTTGAGTATTTTTTAAGATTCAATCATTCAGTTTGGGCTAAATAACGATTGAGTAATCTGAAAGCTGAACAAGCCTTACATCATATATGTGACCCAGCACCACGAAAGGGACAGTAAGTGTCAAACTGACCATTCTGAGAAAAGCATACAATTCTGTTTCTAATGATACAAGAGCCATACTTGTATCTTTTTCCGTTCTCGAGTTATGAGCATTTAAAGTTAGTAGGGTGAGCGTCAGCCATTTTGGAAAAACAGAGTCTAAAGTCTAGCCTAGCTGCATTGACCTACTCATTTTGAAACACTTATAATGCCATTTAGAGACCATAGTAAAGATTATCCTTTATATACATGAAAGCTAAGATGTTAGAGAACACAAAAATACCCATAACTCAAAAATATCCATAGCTGACCCCCCCCCCCCCCCCCCCCCCCCCCCCCCAAAAATTAGCTTTTTGACTTTGCAAGCCTGTTGTGAGAAACTAGCCCAGCGACTTAATGTCCCTTTCGTGGTGTTAGGTCGCATATGTCTCTCTCAGTTCAGCAGTTATCCCCGCACTTTATCCATTAGCGAGTTGGTGGAATAAGTCGGTTTCGATGCAGCTGCTTCCTTTCAGTTTCAATCTGTCTTGTCCAATGCACGGATTCAGAAGGTAAGCTTAAATGGATAGACCTAGCGCGTGTTTTCAATAGGAAACACATCAATTGCATCATGACGTTGTGGCTTTGAATACACACAAAAAATAGCGTACATCCATAAAATATTCAGGCGCATTTTTTTTACATAATTATTCATACACATGCGCGCGCGTGCGCACACACACACATATACACGCACGCACGCACGCACGCACGCACGCACATACACGCGCGCGCACACACACACACACATGCACGTCTCTCTCTCTCTCTCTCTCTCTCTCTCTCTCTCTCTCTCTCTCTCTCTCTCTCTCTCTCTCTCTCTCTCATCAGTGAGTAATGTTTTCAACAGTTTCTGGTATATTGCTTGCCAAATTTTGCATGAGTTTTTATGCCTATTCTGAATTTACTTTGATTTATGGGGTTTTTTTCTTATTCATTTTCATATCGCCCCTACTCCACTGTTCCGTTTGACATGAGCAGATGGCCCAGTTCATTAAATCGTTGTTCATTGTTCTCTCTCTCTCTCTCTCTCTCTCTCTCCCTCTCTCTCTCTCTCTCTCTCTCTCTCTCTCTCTCTCTCTCTCTCTCTCTCTCTCTCTTGTGTGTGTCTGTGTATTTTTGTGGTGAGGGAGAGAGAGAGAGAGAGAGAGAGAGAGAGAGAGAAAGAAAGAGAGAGAGAGAGAGAGAGAGAGAGAGAGAGAGAGAGAGAGAGAGAGAGAGAGAGAGAGAGAGAGAGAGAGACGAGGGGACTGTGATTGATGGCGGGTGGGAGATGGGGTGGCAACTGGCAAGTAAACAGATCTATAGGCAGATGACTGGACTGGTAAGTGACGTTTTACAAGACTGTTATATAGACACAGAAAGAGGATAAAATCTGGACAAACGGGGTGGAGGGGGGGGGGTAAAAAAGGAAAGAATGGGCGATGAGCGATTGAAAAGCAAAGTGCCAAAAAAAAAAAAAAAGCGAAGCCAGGAAAAAGAGAAAAAAAAGGTGAGAGAGATAGAACTCGACAGGGAGTGAAGAGCTTGCTAAACGAAATTGAAATGCAGAAGAATTCAAGATTGAGGAGCTCTCTTCGTACTTAAAAAAAACAACAGAACACAAAAAGACAGCTTGGAGTGTATTGAAAATGTTTAAGAAAAAGAACAGAAAGCTTAGGATTAGAAAAGGGAATGGGGAAGGTGAGAGAAAGCGCAATAAAATAAATAAAAAGGGAGAAAAAAAGAGAAAGAAGTGCACTTGGTGATGTTGTGTTGTGTGGGTCTGGTGTGGTTTAAAGGGGCACCCTGACGGATGAGTTTTTGTAAGAACCACGTCGAGATCACCAGGAAAACACCCTTTAACAGAGATTGCAACACTCACTTTGCTCTGGTTTCGTAGAAATCAAGCCGTCAAATCGGCGATTCCTCCTTGGCGGAGGTGCTGGAAGTCAAATTATTTCAACCAAAGAGAAGCCGTGTGCCGTCTCTTTTCTAATGGCCGCCAAATTGTTTGCACGAAATTGTCGCAATACAAGCCTTTTTTTTCTTTCTTTTTTATACAGTTTATCTAAAGGAGTTTCGCTCACAACAAAGGAAATTGCTCCAATTTTTAAAAAAATGTTTTATTGAACTACAAACAAAAAAAACCGCTTCAACCACAATGAGTGACCTCCAACCACCCCTTCCAACATGGCGTCTCTCCGGCATCTCCGCCAAGGAGGAATCACCGTTTTGACGGTTTAATTTCTAGGAAACCAGAGCCAAGTGAGTGTTCCGATCCTTGAAAAGGCTGTCTTTCTGGTGACCTCGACGTGTTTCTTGCAAAAACTCATCCGTCAGGGTCCACCTTTAACGTTTTGTTGTTGCATTCTATTGCATTGTACTGTACTGCTTTGTACTGTACCGTACTGTACAATACTGTAATGTATTGCTCTGCATCCCGTTGCGTTGCCTGGTATTGTGTTGTGTTGTGTTGTGTTGCGTTGTACTGCACTGTATCAAAGATATTCTAAAAGGGTAAGATGGATTACTTAAGAGCTCGGCGAACCGGGCTGATAGAGTTATCGTTAGTGGGGAGAGTACACTTTTCACAGTGCAGGCTATCCAAAAACTCAGACTGGAACTTGAACGGAGAATTCAACTAGCCTATCGACGTGCAAAATGTGTACTGTTTCAAAGGGACATAACCAGTGTTTCTGTCCTCACTACTCATATAGAGAAAAGAGACCGGATGCTTATCTTCCCCTATACAGTCTTTGACTGTATTGTATTGTATTGCATTGCATTGTAGTGTGTTGTGTTGTGTTGCGTTGCATTGCTTTGTTTTGTATTGTATTGCGTTGTTTTGCAGTGTATTACATTGCATTGCATTCTATTGTATTGTGTTGCATTACATTGCATTGTGTTGTGTTGTACTGTGCTGTACTGTATTGTATTGTATTGCATTGCGCTGCTTTGCAGTATATTACATTGCATTGTATTGCATTGTATTGCGTTGCATTGTGTTGCATTATATTGTATGGTATTGCATCGTATTGCATTGTATTGCATTGCATTATGTTGCATTATATTGTATTGTATTGCAATGTGTTGCATTGTATTGCATTGCACTGTATTGTATTGTATTGTATTGCATTGTATTGCATTGTATTTGTATTACCTTGCATGGCATTGCGTAGAAGACATAGAAATATTTTATTTGAAAATATATTTTTCTCGCATCACCAAATTTATCTGGATGATCGTCGCCAACTCAAATTCCTTCAATTATATTGAGGTTTTCTTTCACACCGTTCCATCGAGTTAGATGACACATCGGTTGATGAAAACTATGTGCGCTACTACCTGACTGGAAGCGAACACATTATCTTATCTCTTTATTGATTACCCAGATTGCTGTCCCCTTCCGGAAGTAAGGAATGAATAAGATGAGAACAAGTTACCTTTTTCACTACGCTTTATAAGCAAAGCAACAACAACCGTTTTCTACACTGCTAACATCTTTTGAGTCGTTTGACTCGAGTATTGGGCTTGCGGAAAACGTGTGTAGGGCCTGTCGCATGAAAATAGGTAGCTCGTAAAAATAAGTAGCTCGCTACCTATGACAGTGTGTATTTGCGACATTGAGCATGAACCACAAATTTCACTTTTTTCTAGGGTTAGGGTTAGGGTTAGTTAAATGGTTAAAGTACAGAAAAAGTGAATTTTGTGGTTGTCGCAAATACAGACTCTCATAACAGCGAGCTACTTATTTTTACGAGCTACCTATTTTCATGCGACAGGGCCTACTGGTTTCAGTGGTTTGTTATTACCAACCGTGATCGTAGAGAGCGGATTGGTAATGTTTTCACTCGTGTCTGAGGTGGTGTTTGTATGTTTGTATGTATCCTCTCTAGCGTTTGAACGGATGGACTTAGGGTGCTCAAATTTTGCATGCGGGTAGGTAGTAGGACGATCTGGGCCCAGTTCGATAATGAAGGTTATGGGTCAAAGGTCAAGGTCACTGGAGCCGAATAACGCTGCTGCGCGGTTGGTGATTTAGCGTCTAGTTTACTGATGCATTTGAAAGACTAGAGTCACACCAACATTTGAAATAACTATGACAGAACGATATTTAAAACAATATTCCCCCCACTATGGGAATCGAACCAGAAGCCTTTCTTTCCAAGACAAAAACTTTACCATTGGGCCACCGTTGCATAGTGTTGGCTGAAAGAAAACAGTCTTTATAACTCGAAGGAGAGAAAATCAACATTTGTAAAAGCGGTTGAGAGTTCTTCAGTATGGGTAGGGAAAGTGGTGGGTACATGGGGGGGGGGAGAGAGAGAGAGAGAGAGAGAGAGAGAGAGAGAGAGAGAGAGAGAGAGAGAGAGAGAGAGAGAGAGAGAGAGAGAGAGAGAGAGAGAGAGAGAGAGAGAGAGGGTGTATCTTTCTAGGCAGTTCCTTTATTGATTCGATGGAAGAAGAAGAAGAAGAAGAAGTAAAAATGAGAAGCTGGAGAATAGTGAGGAGCATGAGTCTGGGAAGGAGAAGAATTGTGCTTGAATTGGATTTGTTTCATGCTTAAACACATTATATGCTTAGATGCGATACCATAATCACCATCATCATCATCATCATCACCACCATGATCCGTCATCACCACTATCATCATCATCATCATCATCATCATCACCACCACCACCACCATCATGATCATCATCACCATCATCATCATCGTCATCATCATCATCATCATCATCATCATCACCATCATCATCCATCATCATCATCACCATCATCATCGTCGTCATCCGCATCATCATCATCATCATCAACTTCACCATCACCAACTCCAACACCACCACCATCAAATTGATTCCTATTTTCGATATCTTTATACGTGTCCTTCCAACAGTGCTGCACACTCAATCATTGTGTTTCCTTCCCAAACATTACTGCACACGCTTTGCATAGAATAGGTCCTCATTCTAGGCGTTTTAGCATCCTCATCATCAACATCATCCTCATCATCACCATTATCATCAACTTCATCACCACCACCACCACCATCATCATCGGTGCATCATCATCGCCACCACCACCACCACCACCATCATCACCATCATCAGTATTATATTACAATATCCTCCGAAGTCGGAGTGCGGCTGCCCAGGCGAAGGGGGTAATCAAAAACGGTCACACACGTAATGTTCTCATCCTTAGCTGGTGCATTCGTACCACCATAGTGTTCAAGCGCTTCGGCTGTTGGGATGATCCCTGGAGTCTTTTGCCAGGGTACAGACAACAACAACATTACTACTATCGTTAATATAATCGTATTTCTGCCTTTTATCTCTCCCCTCAACAGTGCTGTACCCGGTTCGCCTAGAGGAGGTGCTGATCCTGGGCATCATCGTGTCCCTGTGGGTGGTGGCCGTGCTCTCCTTCCTCCGCAAGTGGTCCTCCATCCGCATCCTGCAGCCCGTGGAGCCTCGCTACTGCCACAGCCCCAAGAACCTGGAGAACGTGCGGGTGGTCAAGCGGGCCCAGGACTCGGTCATCTACAAGAGCTACAGCCGCAAGATGTCCGTCACCATCCTGGCGCGCGAGAAAAAGCGTCTGCAGAGGATGCACACCGTGCCCATCATGAGCTCCCTGCCGCCCTCGCTGCCCACCATAGCCATGGAGACTAGCACCACGGAGATGTAGAGTTGGTGGTGGTGGTGGTGGTAGTGGTGTGTGATTGTGTGCCACTGAAATGTCCAACAGTCAGTCAAACGATTAATCGATCCATTCATGCTTCTATTCACCAATCAATCGATCGAAGTTTGTGCCGATTCACGAAGCCACAGTTACACATTTTGATGAGTTGAGTCACGTAGGCAAGTGCAAAACCCACAAGCAAATAACATTAATGTCATTACAAAAAACCATACACTTCTCCTTTCATCTCTCTTGGTGTGACATGTGGGGGGTTTTAAATGTATAATCGTGAGAGCAATATAAAGATAACATATGAAATGTAATAACACACACTGAATCTAGAAATCTTAGATAAAAACTACCCCAAGCATTTCTTCTTTACAATATTTTGGCTGCATGTTCTTCGAAGTATTTTTAACATATTTTTTCCATCAGATTTATGGGGGGAAAGGTGTTTGCTCAACAGTACCAAGCAACTTATTTAGTAAAAAAAACATGTTCTTAAGTAATGCACTTTTTTTTAATCGCAAACATACCAAAACAATGCTCATGAGTGAAAATCTGACACGGGATCCTGAATATAACTACTTATCTTACATACTATAGGACTAACATTATTCTCGACTGTTGTTTATCGAAAAGGAACTCGTGTGAAGTTGGCTTGAAAAAGAATTCCGGAAACTAACAGTTCCTCCCGGAACAGCTGCGGATTTTTAAAAAAAGCGAAGAAGAAAAGGAAGAATGTTTGGTCTGTTAAGATGAGCATTTTGGGGTGAGGCTTTCCACCATAGGCTCTTTGTCGGCAGCTGCTTGCTCAGTGACAGGCTGGAGGACCAGTAGGCAAGAAGGACAGGAATTCGGGGACTTTACTGGCGTTGCACTGCCTCCGGGCATTGCCTCCAGGATCGTTGCCACCATCTTTATAAAAAAAAAATTGTGTTTTTTTTAGTTTTGTTTTACGTCCTCTCGGAATTAACCATGTGGGACACTTTATAATATCTACTAATGTCCCATTATATGTGTCTGTTCCAGACCGGAGGACGTTAAACAGAATTTTCATTCAGTGGGATGGAAGTGGGGCCAAGCGTGCGAGGAGGATGGTTGAGTGTGTTTTTCCTTGTTGTCATAGAGATGCAAGAAATACAGTTGGTTGCTATCGTAACCAACTACATCCGGATATTGGGATACGATCTTGGGGGTGGGGGTAGGGGGGCGGGAAGTGAGGGGGTTGTTCCTCTGTGGCTTTTGGCTCTTTGCAATAGTGCAATAAGTGGCTCTCTGAGCCGTTGAGGACAATGGTTTTCCGCAAAAGAATGTACTAACCCTTTCGCCGCCAGCCATTTTTTGAGCAAAAAATTTCCATGAAACTTACCTGGGTAGAGAAAAACATATGTCTGTAATATTGGGAATTCCTCTGTGACATACTTAAAGTAAGGCCTCTCCTTACCTCCCAAAATTAAGAGAATAGAGTTTTGGGGATAACAGATCCTGATTCGATGCCTTGTAGTAGCATGGGTGTTAAATCATTGTGGTACAAAAATGCGACGCTGGCGGTGAAAGGGTTAAAAAAAAACCAGTATGGATCTTTGCAATAACGATGGACGTGCGGTGTTGTCATAACCATGCGAGGATTATTAGTTCCCGTTACTTGCAAAAGGAAAGCAGCCCTCGCATATCAGTTAATATTGATAGCCTCGGTCGGTATGACAATGATATAGATATAAACACATTTAAGAATGGGAGGAGGGGGGTGGAGGTACTTTTGCAATGGACATTAACCCTTTCACCGCCAGCCATATTTCAGTTCAAAATTTCCCTTACATTTACTTGGGTAGAGAACAAAATCCATCTGCAGTATTGGGGATTCTTCTGTGACATATATAAAATAAGGTCTACCCTTACTTCCCAAAACTAAGACAATAGGGTCTTTGGATAATAGACCCCAATTTGATGCCTTTTAGTGACATAGGTGTTAAATCACTGTGGTGCTAAAATGCGACTTTGGCGGTGAAAGGGTTAAGCCATATAGACAACAGTGATGGACATTGAATCATCATTGCTGTAATAATAGGCCTTAAAGACGCACTGACGTTTCTGGGTAGCTGTGACCCACATACAAATGCCCCCAACTTCGAATTCATGCTGCTCTTTTAAAATGATGTTCCGTTTTCAATTTGGGGACATTTGTATGGGAGTGAAACCTGGTCAAAACAAGATTTCTTACCAGCTATAAGAGGGGGAAACACGTGAAACCCGTGATTTTGACACGTGACCTGGTGGGTCTTTAACTGTTGCGAACAAAGCAGAAGCTACACAACAGAGATGCCAGAAGTGTTTTGCAGACTATTTAGTTATCATTAATATTAGACTATTAGTTCTCATGATTAGTAATATTAGACTATTATGCCTAAGTCTCGTGGAACACCAGAGTACAGGGAGACTACTGCTATCTCCCTTGTTTCGTTGTGTTTATGTAGGTTTAAAGATTAAGTCCCTTGTTTTGTTCTGGGTAGGTGCGACCCATATACAAATACCCCCAACTTCAAGTTGAGACTTCTCTTTAAAGTCTCTGTCTCTTCTTTTTTTTAAATTTGGGGGCATTTGCATGGGAATCAAACCTGGTCAAAACAAGATGTCTTACCAGCTATAAGAGGGAAAAACACGTCAAACCCGTGATTTTGACACGTGATTTGGTGGGTCTTTAAAGACCCACCGAACCAGCAAGATTAAGTCCCTTGGGGTTTTTTCTGGGTAGGTGCGACCCATACAAATGCCCCCAACTTCAATTTGAGGCTGCTCTTTAAAGTCCCTGTCTCATTGTTGTAATTTGGGAGCATTTGTATGGGAGTCAAACCTGGTCAAAATAAGATTTCTTACCAGCGAGGGAAAGAAACACGTGAAACCCGTGATTTTCACTCGTGGATCTGGTGGGTCTTTCAAGCTTTCATGTGAGTTGGAATCATTCTTCTTCGATCGCTCAGTGTCCTGTCAATTATGAGCGCAGATGCGTCAGGCTGCCGTTATGCACCTAAGTAAGAAATAATTAGGCCCAGCATGTCCGACTTCGGCTGTAGGAAATCTTTTGTTGGAATCATAAGTGTAGTGGGATTGGGGGGGTTTTCTGTGGGTTTTGTTGGGTTTTTTGTGGGGGGTTTTTATGGGGACAATAATTGTCAATCTCTGATTACGGGTCAAAATCAACAATAAATAAGTCATATATATTTCTTCTGATTCCAGTAAAGTGTCCGCATTTTGTCGGATATGTTTACTGTCATTTTAATTAGAGAGGCTCTGATTGGCTTAAAATCAATAAAACTTTAAAAAAAATATTTTAAATCCCAATGAATTTGTATGTTAAGATCACGTGGTTCTGTTTCTTTGAGAGTTAGTTGGGGGTTTTAAAAAATCTTTTTGAACGCTTAGCTGTGAAACCATTTTATACCCATTTTTATATCCCAATGAATTTGCATGTTAAGATCACGTGGTTCTGTTTCTTTGTTGGTTTTTTTTAAATATATTTTTAACGCTTAGCTGGGAAACCATTTTATACCCATTTTTGTATTCGGAATTTCTCATATGGATACGTTATTGGGCCTTAGGTGTGGTGGTGGGGGAGGGGGGTTACTCATCAATTCGTCTAGGCGAACCTTGGTAATGACATCAATTAGTATGAATCACCGTGACAACTAGACTGGAAACGAAGGACAAGGATCATGCATAGATCTATAGTTTGGGTATCTATGGCAACAGTGTAGCATGTAAGGCGGGTGAAAATGAGGAACAATTCCCAACCTTGGATGAATTACTGCGACATTTCTCTCAAGACTGTCATTGTATTGAATGAGTACTACGAGCTGTTCAGTGTAAGATTGCTTTGTTCAATCTGCGGTTTACAACCAATCCACCACCACAACCCCCCCCCCTCTCCCTCCTTCTCCCCCCCTCCCTCCTTCTCTCCCCCCCTCCCTCCTTCTCCCCCCTCTCTCTCTCCCTCTCTTTCTCTCTCTCTCTCTCTCTCTCTCTCTCTCTCTCTCTCTCCCTCCCTCTCTCCCTCTCTCTGCTACTGGAATAACAAAACATTGGTTATGATAAACATTACAAGAGCGTAATTATGTAGACAAACTGTTTTAAAGACTCCACTGACGCACCACGATTAAGTCCCTTGGTTTATTTCTGGGTAGCTGTGACCCACATGCAGATGCCCCCAATTTCAAATTGAGGCTGCTCTTTAAAATGATGTTTCGCTTTCTCTTTGGGGGGCATTTGTCTGGGAGTCAGACCTCTCAAAACAAGATTTATTTCCAGCTATAAGAGGGAAAACCTGTCTCTCGTGAAACCTGTGATTTTCTCTCTCTCTCTTTGACACGTGATCTCCCCTCACTCCTCTCTCTCTCGATGGATCTTTAGCAAGCAATACTCTGGGCAAAAGGCACGAACATACTGTAATTCATTAATAAATTGTGTGCACGGTGTTAAAGCTTGCACGTCAGTTAACTGTAGCGACTAGCTGGAAGTATTGGGCAAAAAGCACGAACATAATTGTGTGCTGGTGTTAAAGCTTGCACATCAGTAACTGTAGCGACTTGGAAGTATTAAAAGCACGAACATAATTGTGTGCTGGTGTTAAAGCTTGCACGTCAGTTAACTGTAGCGACTTGGAAGTATTGGGAAAAAAGCACGAACATAATTGTGACACGTGATGGTGTTAAAGCTTGCACATCAATAACTGTAGCGACTTGGAAGTATTAAAATTCACGAACATAATTGTGTGCCGGTGTTAAAGCTTGCACGTCAGTAACTGAAGCGACTTGGCAGTATAGGGCAAAAAACACGAACATAACTGTGTGCCGGTGTTAAAGCTTGCACATCAGTTAACTGTAGCGACTTGGAAGTATTAAAAGCACGAACATAATTGTGTGATGGTGTTAAAGCTTGCACATCAATAACTGTAGCGACTTGGAAGTATTGGGCAAAAAACACGAACATAACTGTGTGCTGGTGTTAAAGCTTGCACATCAATTAACTGTAGCGACTTGGAAGTATTGGTCTACGTATACTGCAATACTTTTGTTATTTTAATGTCAATGAACAAAAAACCTAACTGTGATGCATAGCTTAATTCAACTATCTACGAAGTAAAAGCAGCGTTGAGGTGCAACGTCTTATGGTAAAAGGAATATCTTGTTCATGTAGGCCTTAATTTCAATTTCTGATCGCTTCTCGGCCTTTTGGCTAAGACAGTGATTCAGGAACATAACTTTTTGTTTATACCATGGTTGGTTTGTTCAGCCCGTCGTACATGGCGAAAGCCGATACGCGACGTTAAGCTGAACTTCCATCCATGTAGGCCTACTTAGATATAAGAGGGACCCGTGGTCGAGTGGTTAGAGCACTCGGCTGCTGTGCGGAAGGTCGTGGGTTCGAGTCCAGCTTGGAGTCGGATTTGTCTGGCCTAAAAACCCTCTCTGTCCACCCAGCAGTGAATGGGTACCTGATTCGTTCAGGGAAGGTTAAAAGGCGGCGGAAGGAGAGGGATGGGCTCTGCCTTCCATGATGCCGTGCCCTTGACACGGTGAACCTCTAACAGTTCACTGCCCCTACAGCCGATAGGCTATAGGACACCTTTACTTACTTAGATATAGGTCTTCTATCGTTATCATTGATTTTGACGTTTTACTTTTGATGTGCTTTACCTTATTGCGTTTTACATACTGTATGTGTGTATGCCAGGATAGTCAGTGAGTTTGTTTGAAGAATGCTTTATGATAGAAGATGCAGTACATACATGAAGTAAGAAAAACAGTTGGAGACCAACCGAGCTAGTATTGTATGAATAGTGTCGTAACTTCTAAGCGACTTGTCCAGATACACATAAACTAAAGACAGACGGAAAGGTTCATGGCTATTGTAATAAACGCAACAGTAAAACATGATCGGGATGATTTTCAACAACAAAAAAGCCCCCGAGTAGTAAAGGCTTCGGCACACGCTGCAACTTTTGCTAGTTGCAGCCTGCAACTTTGTGGTTGCAACAGTTGCATGCCACCTACAACAAGGTTGTAGGGTTGCAGTTGTGAGTTGTAGCGCGATAGAAAACGATCCTATTTCTGAGCCCCCGCTTGTAACAAGTTGTAAGTTGCAGCCAATCAGAGCGTCGTTTCGTATCACGTGGTTCTTGCGTCACTATGGCGGAGTGAAACCGTCGGACTGAAACTTGCAAACTGATCGAGTTAATTCGTAATTTTCCCTGCATTTGGGAACCGGGTGTCCCGATTACAATCCAAGAGGCCAAAATCCAAATAATTAAAGCCGTGAAATGGGCGGCATCATGAATGTGCAGCATGTTTTCTTTTTCAATCGGGGATGTAGATCAAAACAATGTGTAAAGCACCACATGACCCTAGGCCTAGTATTCTTTGTCATGTCGAGTTCTTAGACGTAGTTCTACTCGAAATCGGACTCCAGTACTGACATCGTTTTGGTCTGTACACTATTTTCTGTCAGCTTTGGCATTTTAGTTTACATACGAGTAGTTTGCGTACATTTTAGAACAATAGTTCTGAGTCTACCTGTGGTTCTGACCCACGCACTGCTAGGTGATTGGTATCGTAATCAACTTTGGTGGAGGGGAGTTAATTAGAAAGAGAGTATGCACCCTTTGTTCGATTTCGTTACATGTGGTTGGTTCAGCATAGGATTGCAAGGGGGTCGTATCAACGTTGCAGCGTGTGCCGCGAGCTCTGCGATTTTGACTGCAACTTGTAGTATAACACTAGTTGTAGCAATTAATTTGTGGTGGTAGCGTGTGCCGAAGCCTTAAACTTATCACTCCAGGGAATACTGAAAGAAAAAAGGAAGAAAGAAGGAAAGAAAGAAAGAAAGAAAGAAAGCCCGCTTGACCTCGTGGTCTCAATTGGCAATACTTGCATAGCACTCGTCATCTGACACGAGACCAATTCTACGAGCAGATGATAAATCAACAGTGATTGTTATTATTATTATTATTGTTATTGCCAATAATATGCAGTCGATGCGAAGGGATCAATAAGATATTAACAATATCGTTGCTTTGACACGGGCAAACAAGCAAGCAATAACCTGTTATTATGTAATAATAATATGTGTTTCGTGTTTTGAATTGTGAAGGCAAGATTTGTTGGGGGGAAGGGCGTGCTGATGGCCGCATGGAGGTATAGTAGCGTGTGCGTGTGTGTGTGTGTGTGTGTGTGTGTGTGTTGTGTGTGTGTGTGTGTGTTTGTGCGCGCGTGCGCGCGTGTGTGTGTGTGGCTATCTGTGTGCGTGTGTGTGTGTGTGAGTGTGTGTGTGTGTGTGTGTGTGTGTCTGTCTGTCTGTGTGTGTGTGTGTGTGTGTGTGTGTGTGTG
>CM065698.1:32223429-32228429 GCA_017654935.2 Phymorhynchus buccinoides
GGTGTTTTTGGCTGAAACATGGCTGGCGGTGAAAGGGTTAAAATCTGAATCATTCTTCTTCTTCTCTTTAGGGCCCACGGTCAGTATGTTGACCATTCTGGCACCTTTGGAGAAAAAAAAGACTGAAAAATGGGGGGGGGCGGTCGGTCTGTTCTTTACTGCGGACATGCCTGCTTAACTAATATTGAAGGGACAGATGGTGGAGGGGAAGCTGAAGGGGGGGGGGGGGGGGGGGGGGGGGGGGGGGGGAAGGGGGAAGGGGCGCTTGATGGATTATTGTTGGTCCTGCACTACTGACACACAGGGGGCGTCAGCAGTGAAGGTGTCGAGGGTGTCCTGCCGCAGGTCGTTCCACTCCCTGATGGTCCTTGTGTGTGTCATTAGTCTCGTTAGTAGGTATTTTCTGAGGCTTGTCTAGGGCTGGTTTTTGTTTTACATTTTTAACATTCAAAATTAAGATAGAAGCGCCAAACATAAGTACAAATGAAAGCTGGAACAGTGATGAAGAGACGTCACTCGAAAAACGTGGCTTGGATTGAAAAGAAACATGGATTTAGACAGATTTTAGACCCATAAAAAATCACTGTTCTGAGAATACTCGCAATTAGGCCCTGACTGGCGTTCTCCTGTTCCGAGTAATTCGTTCGGAATGAGTTTTAAGAAGAAGAAGAAGAAGAAGAAGAAGAAGAAGAAGAAGAAGAAGAAGAAGAAGAAGAAGAAGAAGAAGAAGAAGACACAATGTGACTCAAATCTACTGTGTTTTGCGCTGTAGCTAGAGAAGGTGAGATTGGCGTCCAATTGGTCAGAGACCCTTCGGTGAGCGCTGTAGCAATACAATTCTGTTTAAACCTTTCACCGCCAGCCATATTTCAGGCAAGAATTCCCATTAAATTTACCTGGGTAGAGAACAAAATCCATCTACAATATTGGGGATTGTTCTATGACATATATGAAATAAGGTCTATCCTTACTTCCCAAAACTAAGACAATAGGGTTTTTGGATAATAGACCCCAATTTGATGCCTTTTAGTGACATAGGTGTTAAATCACTGTGGTGCTAAAATGCGACTTTGGCGGTGAAAGGGTTAATATCCTCCGGTCTGGAACAGACACCTATGGGACATTAGTAGATATAAAGATGGTGGGAACGATCCTGGAGACAATGCCCAGAGGCAGTGCAACACCAGAAAAGTCCCGAATTTTTAATGATGCAGATGTATATGTATCACATAAGTAATAATAAAGCACTGTAGCTCCACAATGCGGTGTTATAATTATAGGCTAGGCATGAGCGTGCAACCCGTTCACTACAAAGCACACCTTGGGTATAAGGGGCACAACTCGTTATTAGTTCTGAAAGATTAATTTAAGCTGGTGGTTCCTTCCCTTTGATAATTTCTTGGCGCGTTGAGTCGCATTCGAGAAATGTAAAACACATCTGTTGACAAAGCTTGTGCAAGCCAGAGTGTTTGTATGTGGTTAAACTTAGAACTAGAAAACCGGTTTTTAAAATACGAACAGGTTTTTAAACCGTTTTTGTGTGTGCTTTGAACCGGTTTTATTTACCAGGTGGGTTTTTTTAACGGCACCCATTTATAGCAGTTCTACAAAAGGTGATATAAATGGTCCCAATAAAAATAAAAATAATTCACCAGAGAACAAAATATTTGCCACCAAAAAGAGATGCTCAAACAGAAAATCAAATGCTTCAACACTAAATACAAAATTCTGACAGACGGTAAAATGGTGTGTGTGTGTGTGTGTGTGTGTGTGTGTGTGTGTGTATTTCTTGATTTGTATGTTAGTTTGTTTTTACATGTATTTTTCGGCATTTGAAAAAGTATTCAAGTGTTGTTTTATCTTCTCATTCATCATTTCTGTTGTAAAGCGCAAAGAGCTCATTTTGTATGTGAGGTGTTGCGCTATAGAAGACTTTCTTTATTATTATATTATATCAGAAAATATGATGAATGCATCAGAAAATAATACACTTCTGAACAGACAAAAATAATAATAAATCAGCCCAACACTCTGAAAATGTGATCTTTCACTCACTAAGCTTGTAATTCAGCTTTGATGTTTTCAGTTCATCTCAGTTCGGCTGACATGCAGTTTGGTCCAGCTGTGTCCAGACGACGACACTTTCTTCATGCATCATTCCCTCTTCTGGACAAGTGGCAGTCTTCATGCATGGAAATATGTGACCCAGCACCACGAAAGGGACATTAACCCTTTCACCGCCAGCCACATTTCAGCCAAAATTTGCTATTAAATTTACCTGGGTAGAGAACAAAATCCATCTGCAGTATTGGGGAGTCTTTTGTGACATATATCAAAT
Source organism: Phymorhynchus buccinoides (assembly GCA_017654935.2). Classification (NCBI taxonomy): domain Eukaryota; kingdom Metazoa; phylum Mollusca; class Gastropoda; order Neogastropoda; family Raphitomidae; genus Phymorhynchus; species Phymorhynchus buccinoides. Next base: position 32,225,768 of record CM065698.1, read on the forward strand.
AAGGTCTATCATTACTTCCCAAGACTAAGACAACAGGGTCTTTGGATAATGGACCCCAATTTGATGCCTTTTAGTGACATAGGTATTAAATCACTGTGGTGCTAAAATGCGACTTTGGCGGTGAAAGGGTTAAGTGTCAAAACTGACCATTCTGAGAAAATTACACACTTGACTACTTCAGACCGTTCTCTTTCTGATGATACAAGAACCATTATTGTATCTTTTCCCGTTCCAGAGTTATGAGCATTTAAGGTTAGTAGGGTGAACGTCGGCCATTTTGAGATGACACAGTCTAAAAGTAACCTAGCTGTAGAAAATGCATTGACCTACTCGTTTTAAAACACTTTTAAGACCATGTCGTTCTTTGAATATTTCATATGTTCTTGGCTGGGTCAGAATTCAACTTGGTTTGAAGGGTATGCTCCTGGCTTTCCATCAAACAACAGTGTTCTAGTGTACTAGCTAGTACTGTCTATATGCGTTGAGTACTTGTTGTACTCTTGTCTATACAGTCGACGACGGATAAGCGAAAGTGCCAGGGGAGATGCATTTTGACTTTCGCTTATCCGAATTTCGCTTATCCGTTGCAACGCTTTAGCGAAAGGTTTTATACTCCACTTTCGCTTAACCGAAGTTCTTGGCCCAACTATGAAGGGGTTAAGCTACATACAAAAAATTTAGCACACTTGTGCAACTACACTGTGATTGATGACATGCACATTTTGGAAGATGACGTCATCATATTTATGACCTCATTGGATTTTGTACTTTTTTCCCTCAATCCTCCACAGCACTGGTAATGTAACTGCCAATAGGAAAACGTTAATTGATCAAATATATCTTAACATTTGGATATCTGAGGGAGTCAATTCTACAAGACAGAGAGGGTTATCAACAATTTATAAGTTACATTGATAAACTGTAAACCTGGCAACAGCAGACTTGTGATTGAAGGCACAGTCTTGATGGATAGTATGCCTATGCCTCCAGTGGCCTTTCTCAGCTCTTGAAAATGATAGCATCCTGATGCTTGTGTAGCAGATTTGCATAGATTTCCCCAGTAATGTTTGACCCTTTTCAAGACGATCCATAATCATTACCATCGGCAAACCAAAGGATTCTAGCCGTTGTTGTACCAGCAGATGCGGATAACCTAGTCGTCTTTGTAGGGGTTTAATCAAAACTGTTTTCACTGCTTTGATAATAGCATTATCATGCTGTAAAATGTAAACACATGTTTCATCCATAGTCAAGTGACAAATCAGCCAAGAAAGCTAACGGTATCTACTAAAAATCGATGCTGAGTGTTTGTCTCAGAAAGTTTTGGCACCCATTTTGCAGAACTTTTCAAATTTCCATGCCTTTGGCAAAACATCATGAAAACTTCCGTGAAAGATGCCTACAGTGCCGGCTTTATAATGGAAAATTACTGTCTTGTCTGCCGTAACCATTTCTTGAACCATAACAATTCATCTATATTCTTAAACAAAAAACGGGACGTTACTGGTGCTGGACTGCATCTGGGCATTACTTCCAAGATCGTTTCCACCATCTTTATATCTACTGATGCCCCAAATATGTGTATGTTGAAGACCGGAGGACGTTAAACTGATTTTCGTTCGTTTGCAACTCAATCGTTGTAGAGGTTGTGTTTTGTCTTTTGCGTAACCCCTACATAGTTAGGCCGAGAACTTTTTGAATTCACGTTATATCGTTATGTAGCCAAAAGTCTCATCTTGCATTTAATGCTATCGTGTAGCTTGTAGGCTTTAATCAACGTATTGTCCTCCACGCCATCATACAAAAATAACAAGAGGCAAAGCTTTCAAGGCTCATTCGAACTCGAACAGGAACAAGTGGGACAACAACAAACAAAGACTGAGGGGTGTCTAAAGTACAAGATTGCCAATGAAATTTTGGTAAAGGTCAAGATGTGCCACCCCCCCTACATTTCTCGGTTAATTGTATTTTTCCGTTATTGCCTTTCTTACCATACATAAAGCTGTATTTTAGGAACATTTTTAGCTAATAACCTTTTTTGAATACTAACCCTAACCCTAAGCCTAACCCTACCCCCCACCCTATAAGACGGAAAACGCAACGAACCACAACTGTGACAAATCGCGGTGTATTGCAGTACATAGTGGGGGGTAGGGTTAGGTTTAGGGCTAGGGTTAGGGTTAGGGTTAGTATTCCAAAAAGGTAATTAGCTCAAAAAGGCAAACACGGAAAAATACAATTAACCGAGAAATGCAGGGGGGTGGCACATCTTTACCTTTACCAACATTTTAAAGTACAAAATATCAAACTACACACGTACACACGCATATCTACTGAACAGCAGTTTTATTATAGGATGCAAAGTTGCACAGCGAAGCTGTAATGACGTCATGCGGGGGGGGGGGGGGGTGCTACATGGGTACATCAGTAAATAATGTCCTAGAAGGGTGCCATAGGCTTGTTTTTGTCCACAGGCTTGACATTTATATAAAAATACGTCAGTCGTTCTGCTTTTAACGTGCAGTTTAATTATAACAAGTGACGTCATTTTCCAAAAGTCATTAATAAAGCCATGTTTGCAGCTGAGCCTGTAAAAAGAATCAAAACCAACAGGCTTGAAAATATGTGTGGTTATCAAGGAAGGGGAGTTTACATAATGTAA
>CM065698.1:32245929-32248429 GCA_017654935.2 Phymorhynchus buccinoides
ATGCAGAAAGACAGTAGATGACAGTAATCAAAGGGAAAAGGCAGGAGAATGGACCGGTAAGGCAGAAAGACAGTAGATGACAGTAATCAAAGGGAAAAGGCTGGAGAATGGACCAGTAAGGCAGAAAGACAGTAGATGACAGTAATCAAAGGGAAAAGGCTGGAGAATGGACCAGTAAGGCAGAAAGACAGTAGATGACAGTAATCAAAGGGAAAAGGCTGGAGGATGGACCAGTAAGGCAGAAAGACAGTAGATGACAGTAATCAAAGGGAAAAGGCTGGAGAATGGACCAGTAAGGCAGAAAGACAGTAGATGACAGTAATCAAAGGGAAAAGGCAGGAGAATGGACCAGTAAAGGCAGAAAGACAGTAGATGACAGTAACGGAATAGGCAAAGGGGAAACGCAGAGTCAGTCACACTCAAAGAGAGTGTGCTAAAGATTACAGGAAGTTACAAGCATAAAAACTTCCAGAAGGTAGGGGAACCATTTATAAATAGAAATTACAAAAGACACTCCCCCCTCCCCCCCCCCTCCTCTCCCGCTGTCCCCGTGGCAGGGGGAAGGTATCTGAAATGTATCCTTCTTATCCACTTTTGGTATACCTACTGACAGCATCGTTAAACCCATATACAACAAACAAACAACTACACGACAAGTGTAAAGCGACGTTATTTTATTCACAAGAGACAAAGCAAAACTACTGGATATTTCGGCGAATGCGCCTTTATCAACACAGACAAACAAGAAAACAGCAGTCAGCAAATATAGCCAAAGGAGCAAAAAGCAGGCAACAAAAGGAGAAAAAACCCAACAAGATCAAAATCAAAGTTAAACCCATACCTATATACTGTTACTTTTTCGGTTCGGGTTATGTTTCTTTTTTTCTTTCGGTATTACGGTTCATACCGTAAGGTGGGAAGAGAAGTGAGGATGCTCGAGGTATGGAGGAAGGGTCCCATCAGCACCTTCGGGTGTTTCTATTTCATCCCGATCCCTGGGATCGGTCGCTTTCCCTTTAATCATGCGTTAACCCTTTCACCGCCAGCCATATTTGAACTTAAGATTTCCATTAAATTTACCTGGGTAGAGAACAAAATCCATCTGCAGTATTGGGGATTCTTCTGTGAAGTATATAAAATAAGGTCTATCCTTACTTCCCAAGACTAAGACAATAGGGTCTTTGGATAATAGACCCCAATTTGATGCCTTTTAGTGACATAGGTGTTAAATCACTGTAGTGCTAAAATGCGACTTTGGCGGTGAAAGGGTTAAACCCATACCTATATACTGTACTGTTTCGGCTCGGATTATCTTCTTCCCCCCCCCCCCCAGTATTAAGGTGATGAGAAGTGAAGTGAGGATGCTTGAGGTATGGAAGAAGGGGCGGGGTTGGGGTGGTGGGGTGGCTAGGGTGTAGGGGTGGTGGTGGAGAAGCTCAAAGGTACCTCAGCAGCAGTACAGGTTGGGGTGATTAATTAACTTGCTGACTCCGGGACCGATGAAATACGCGCGTGATGCTTTGCATGTTATTAGCCCGGTTTTTCTGTGGCCTTGCTGCGTGCTACTGGGGTGATTAGTTACTTAGGATATGTAGAAAAGTTACTCTTTTGCTTTTTTTCTTGTACACGGACAGGACGGATCAGTAGTATGTCGTGGATGAGGGGGGTCCAAGCACTGAGCTATAAAAATAAAAGTTTATTTATAGCTCTGTGGGTCCAAGATGTCGGTTTTGTGGGTGGGGAGATTGGGTCTGGGGATGCTAATTTGAATTTTTAAAAAGCATGCAATGAAGGCCTCTGCTCAGTGGGAGCATAAGATAAAACTATGGGGTGAATTGACATTTTCCCCCTCTTTTTCTTTCTTTTCTTTATTGTTTTCTTTGGGGGAGGAGGGGGATCCGGAACCCTAGTAACCCCCCCCCCCCCCTCCCCGAAAAATTCGCCTCTGTTGTAGGTGTAAATACGGATAGTATATAAATAAAGATAGCATACAGCCAACAGTGCCAACAGTGCCAACAGCACCCATTCTCCTTACTCTCTGAGTATTCTCTGGGTATTCGACAGGGGAGATGATCAAGTTGTTCCGATGTCTGAAAAGCCAGAGTGGTTTCCCATGAGCCGTTACAGAGATTCAGTCGTTCAGATTTATGATCAGGGGATACCTCACTTGGTATTTTCTTCCCCATTTATATCTGTGACCTACTACCCTCATACATTTTCACTACGAGAGAGAGAGAGAGAGAGAGAGAGAGAGAGAGAGAGAGAGAGAGAGAGAGAGAGAGAGAGAGAGAGAGAGAGAGAGAGAGAGAGAGAGAGAGAGAGAGAGAGAGAGAGAGAGAGAGAGAGAGAGAGAGAGAGAGAGAGAGAGAGAGAGAGTTCACACAAGTTCACAAGAGAGAGAGAGAGAGAGAGAGAGAGAGAGAGAGAGAGAGAGAGAGAGAGAGAGAGAGAGAGAGAGAGAGAGAGTTCACACAAGTTCACAAGAGAGAGAGAGAGAGAG
>CM065698.1:32253429-32258429 GCA_017654935.2 Phymorhynchus buccinoides
GTGTGTATGCGTGTGCGTGTGTGTGTGTGTGTGTGTGTGTGTGTGTGTGTGTGTGTGTGTGCGCGCGCGTGCGTGTGTGTGTGTGTTGATGTCACTTTTTTCCTGTTACTTTTTCTCCAGTTACTTTTTTCCTAGGCAAATTGTTTACTTTTTTCCCGTTACTTTTTTCCTGTTACTTTTTGTCCGATCACCTTTTTGATAAGCGTAGGTCTTGAACATCGGACATGGCTAACATTGTAACAATGAGTAACTAAAACATTTTTTTGTCTTATAAAAATAACCACTTCAAATGCGTTATCTATTAATATTATTATTATATACAAATACAGCTGGCATGCCTTATCAATAAACAATTTACAAAACGTCAGTCTCGAACACGCAAGTTTATCAAACGCAAAACCCCTGTGCTCAGTGTACATATTTTAACAACAACAACAAAATACCCCAAGTATACAGTCGCGCTGTTTATTACGCAGACTTAATTCTGTGTGCTAGTCAGTGTAATCCGCGACTTTGACCTTCAGATAGCAGCTAGAGGAGGCGGCTGCTATTCTGAAAATCCGGGCTGGAATTTTTGCTTTTTAAAGAAACTGCCTTGCCCATGAAGCATCGCCACCCCTTCAACCTTCAGGACTTTCAGGACAGTTTCACGTAGAGGAAAGTTTTCCGAAGGCTCACAAGTTATCGAGGCTACAGCACTTCTTCTTCTTCTTCTTCTTTTTCTTCGTCGAAGTCGATCGCTCACGCAGGTTCCTGTCATATGAGCGCAGATGCGTCATGCTGCCGTTATGCGCCTAAGAAAGAAATAGGCTAGCATTAAGATACAGCGTAGAGGCCTACCTAGGTTTGAGACTCTCAGTCATTCACAAAAAGACATAAAGTCATATTACACGTTAACTTTATTCACGATATATTTCTATTTCCCCATGGCAACACAGTGAGCTGTAAGTCATACTAAGGCCGTGTACACACATTAGACGCGTAAGTTCCGTACGGAAAACCCTAAGTAAGTGGAAGAAAGAAGGATACAAGTTTACGCACATAGGGGAAATTCGGACACGTGCGCAAATCTTTTCCCTTCTTTGCTTCACTTATTTATGGATTGCGCACGGGTTTCCGCATGGAATATCCGCTTATGTGTGTACACGGCCTTAGTATGACTTACAGCTCACTGTGTTGCCATGGGGAAATAGAAATATCTTGTGAATAGTGTCAACGTGTACACAGACCTTTAGCGACCAAGCTGTGACATGGTTTCGCTTGGTTAACTTTTTATTTTATTGAATAAACATAAATCTATCAAACACGCTATTCATTAGACAGACAGACACAGTAGGAGGTGGTTTTGTCCTACTGTTATCCACAAACGTTCATCTATCCACAAAACCTATTACGGGTATTACTGTCGGTTTGGGTTGTCTGGTGTGTTTCTAGTTAATGCAGTGTTCGAACGAGGGTGGTCTGCGGATATGAAAATATCCTATATGTTTGTTTGTCTGGTTGTCTCTCTCTCTCTCTCTCTCTCTCTCTCTCTCTCTCTCTCTCTCTCTCTCTCTCTCTCTCTCTCTCTCTCTCTCTCTCTCTCTCTCTCTCTCTCTCTCTCTCTCTCTCTCTCGCTCTCTCTCTCTCGCTCTCTCTCGCCAATTTGACCTTGATTGATTGATTGATAGATTGGAAACCTATGTGTGAGTGTGCACACATGTGTGCGCGCGCGTGTGTGTGTGCTACTGTGTGTGCTTGCACGCGCACGTGCGCGCGCGTGTGTATAAGTAAGTAAGTAAGTAAGCAAGCAAGTAAGCAAGTAAGTAAGTTGATGTAGGCTATGTGTGTGCGCGTGCAAGAATTTGTGTGTTTGACAAACCATTTCAATAATCCGCAGTTTAAACGAGTGAAATTCAACGATTCATTTTGGTTGTCTATGTTACCTTCCGTACACAGTGCCCGATATTTTATGTTACCCAATCTTACACCACAGGGCTGCAAAGATTTATATAAAAAAACCACCAAAAACAACCGTTGGACTAGTTATGCAAGAGAACCTGTCACAATTGGTTTAAATAGAATTTTATTCAGATCCACACAGGGCACACATACATCAATACATTGTCAACATCAATGAGCAGCAACAAGCTTGAAGCTTACAGTGTGCTCGCTATCTACATGTATAGTACATATGACGACTGTTGAAAACAACCAAAAATAAACAATGGCATAAGCAATCAAAATAAGTTAACAAAGAACAAGTAAGAAAATAATGTCCATGAGCAGTTGGAAACTGGAATAACAAAGTTAGTAATATTTTGTACATCAAAGTTATCAAGCAAACTTCAAATATCGAAACTTGAATACTAACATACTTTTAATATTACAAATCTGATAATCAGTCAAGTTATGTTTAGAAGCAAATCAACAGCAACAACAATAATACACAAACAAGCAAATAATAAGAGAGGGAAAAGAATACTAAAAATAGTAATAAGTAAGCAAACAGGAGAATAGGGGAGCACATGTTTTAGCCTGTTCTGACTACATAGCACCACATATTCATACACAGAACCAGAAGAGTCGGTCACAATTCACGTGCACGAGCCCAAGTTAGTAGGCTACAAGCACGCAGGCATCACTTCTGCATGCACTCTTACATAACAGGTAGGGGAAGACGGGGTAAAAAGCGCATGGGCGGGTAAGACGCCCACCCCAATTATCTCATGAAATAAAGAAAATGTCAGTCAAATTTGCCCATGAGACGAATGCTAGACATTAACACTCGTCTCATGGGCAAAATGAGACTGAAATTTGCTTCATTTCATGAGATAATCGGGGTGGGCTTCTTACCCGCCCATGCGCTTTTTACCCCGTCTTCCCCTACGTGGTTCTTCTATCAGCAGCCCTACACACTCACCGACGATCACGCGCGCTCGTGCGCACCCGCATACGCATACGAACACAACCCTCGCGCACATACCAATTTAGTTCCACATAATTATAATACACATTATTTATACAGAAAGACGCACTCACTGCACTCACTGCAAATAACAAAAACACTCTTTCTAAGTACTTACTGTTTTGTCAAAGTTCAGTATTCACGCGCAAGCGCGAGCGCATGCACGCACACACACACAGAGACGCACGCACACGCACAAACACGTACGCGCACACACACAAAAACACGCGCGCGCGCACGTTCACCCCTCAACACACGTACATGCACATACATACACCCACGCACGCAGCAAGCACGCACGCGCACGGACACACACACACACACACACACACACTCACACACACACACACACACACACACACACACACACACACACACACACACACACACACACACACACACACACACACACACACACACACACACACACGTGCGCGCGCGCGTGCATGAATGATATGTAAGTTGATTTACAATGACCAGCACAAGCAGCAGTAAGCTGGTAATAAATGAGATGACACCAACACCAACAACAACACGCGTAGCGCTGCTTCTTTTAGTTTCACGTTCACCGACATTGACAGCAACGAGAACAGAGGAAAAAACACCAGCAGAGAAGAAGAAAGAAAGAGAGGAGGAGGAGGAGGAGGAGGAGGAGGAAGAGGAGGAGGAGGAGGAAGAGAGAGGAGGAGGAGGAGGAGGAGGAGGAGGAGGAGGAGGAGGAGGAGGAGGAGGAAGAGGAGGAGGAGGAGGAGGAGGAGGAGGAGGAAGAGGAGGAAGAGGAGGAAGAGGAGGAAGAGGAGGAGGAGGAGGAGGAGGAGGAGGAAGAGGAGGAGGAGGAGGAGGAGGAAGAGGAGGAGGAGGAGGAAGAGAGGAGGAGGAAGAGGAGGAAGAGGAGGAGGAAGAGAGAGGGAGGAGGAGGAAGAGAGGAGGAGAGGAGGAGGAGGAGGAGGAGGAGGAAGAGAGGAGGAGGAGGAGGAGGAAGAGGAGGAGGAGGAGGAGGAGAGATGGGAGAGGAGAAGGAGGAGGAGGAGGAGGAGGAGGAGGAGGAAGAGAAGGAAGAGGAGGAGGAGGAGGAGGAGGAGGAAGGGAGGAGGTCGGCGGATGAGGAGGAGGAGGAGGAGGAGGAGGAAGCAAAGCAAACCAAGAAATAGGGGGCGGGGAAGGATTTGGGCAAGAACAGAATGAGGTATTGGAGTGTGTTGTACTCATTAATTAATCAGCAGCGAAGCAAAGCCTGGTTAACCCTTTCGCCGCCAGCCATTTTTCAGCCCAAAATACCATCAAACTTACCTTGCTAGAGAAAATAAATATCTGCAATATTGCGAATTCCTGTGTCATGTATAACATCAGGCCTATCCTTGCCTACCAAAATTACAAACATAGAGTCTTCAGATAACTTTGATGCTTTTTAGTGACATGGGTGTTTGACCATTGTGGTGCAAAAATGCGACATTGGCGGTGAAAGGGTTAATGTTTTTAATAATTCGGCGATGTTCCTTCCTGAGTATCTATTTCACTATCTTTCTACAATAGTGGTTGAACGGGCCCCCGAGGGACCTAGGACCCTGACATTTTGTTTGTAGATTAACAGGAAGTAAAGATATCTAGTCCAATAAGTTCGAAAACGAAGGTAATGGGTCGAATGATTATTAATAGAGGTCACTGGACCCGAAAATGCTGCCGTTCCGCTGGTTGATCCAGCGTTTTCACGCTCTAGTTGACGAGGGGCTGTTTTTTGCCGACGTTGACCTGTCTGACTGTCTGTCTGTCTGACTTTGTGTCTTTGGGCAAGTCTCCTCACTTAGGCAAAACTGACCCAAGATGACAAGATTAAAAATATGTTTAACAATACAAAATAATATTATTAAATAATAATGATAATTTTAATTCGTTTCAAAAAGTGACGCCTGTCCCTCGCGAGGCTCCAGGCGCCATGACAGTCATAAAAACCAACAGGTTTAAGAAAGAAGAAAAAGGAGACACACAAGATTAAAACATTAAAAGATTAAACATCCCGCGAATCTCCATACCAGGCGAACTCGCGGGATGGCCA
>CM065698.1:32283429-32288429 GCA_017654935.2 Phymorhynchus buccinoides
GGTCACACTTCAAGGTCAAGGTCAGCATGGTGATAATTTATGCTCGGATGTTTTCTTCTCTAGGGTATACAGTACCACACACAATCTGAAGCGCTTCTGTCAAGTACCAATGTGGAAAATATGGCTTAAAACCCAATGTGTAGACCCCTACCACTTTCAAGGCCTACGGATCGCCCGGACCGTGACCTTGACCTTGATCGGTATGCCACCATCAGAACGGGCATAAGCCAAAGTACCTTCATGCCAAATTTGAAGACTCTAACACTAACGGTGTGGAAGTTATGGCCCCTTAAAGATTTTCGGTTTTCAAGGTCGTACGCCAAGGTCAAGGTCACGACGGCAATATGGTTTGCGCGGATGCCTTCCTCTCATGGTGACACACCAGCACACACAATTTGACGTGATTCTGTCAACCCGTTCGAAAGATATCCTTGGGACAGACAGAAGGAGAAAAAAATGACCCTCCGATTTTCAGGCTCCAGCGATCTTTTTGACCTTGACCTTGACCTTGATCGGTATGCATCATCAGAACGGGCATAAGCCAAACCACCTTCATACCAAGTTTCAACATCCTATGTTGATCGGTGCCCGAGATTATGGCTAAAAATAGATTTTCGGTTTTCAAGGTCGTACGTCAAGGTCAAGGTCACGACGGCAAAATGGTTTGCGCCAATCTCTTCCTATTAAGGAGGCACACCTTCACACAAAATTTGACGCGATTCGGTCAAGCGGTTCGTGAGATATCCTTGGGACAGACAGAAAAAAAAAGAAGAAAAAAAAAAACGACAAAAAAAAATCAAACAAAAACAAACTGACCAGCCCATCGCAATAGTCCGTCTTGGTGACGGACTAATTAAGGTCAAGGTCGCGCCAGTTACAGGGTTCAAACCCCGAAACACATAATCGCTAATATCTCGCGAAGTTTTGCATCTATTTTAATGCAGTTTTTGTCACAACATTTCTTGATGAATGGTCTATAACACAGTTGTCATGAATTGTTTTTTGCGCGCGTGTGCGCATGATCGCGCGCGCTCAAATCACGGGTCCGAACTCCAAGATATATAAAAAAAACTATTCAGTCTATTATCGTCCAATTTGGTATACTTGTTGCACAAGATGCAAGCTATCCACCGATGTACTTAGTTTTACATTAAGGTCAAATTTACGCCATTCCGAATTCGGAGTAGCGAGGGGACTTTGCAGCCGCTCGGCGTTGCACTTGTTGTTGTTTGTTTTTTAATCGATGCAGTTTTTCTTTCCTGCGGACGGTTGTGTAGTTCTTCTTCAATTAATTGTTGGCTCGTGTTTGCGTTGGTGGTATTGGTATTATTTTTTTCCTGTCACAGAGTGAGAGTTGTGTGTGTGTGTGTGTGTGTGTGTGTTTGCTGGCTTATGTGTTTGCGTTCATCTCTCTCTCGTCCACTCTTCATGATCTAACATAACAGCCGAGTAACGCCCACACGCAGAGAGAGAGAGAGAGAGAGAGAGAGAGAGAGAGAGAGAGCATCAAAATTTCTCAACAGAAGTATAAATGACCAAGTCGGGAATTCAGAGAGAGTCGGGAATTCAGAGAGTTACGTTTTACCAATCGTGTAGCGAGCGGTACCATAGCCGATGAGGTTTAACCGAGGCGTGGTTACTGCTACACATATAAAATCGGGACTTTACTGGTGTTCCACTGCCTCTGGGCATCGCCTCCAGTATTGTTCCCACCATCTTTGTATTTACAAATGTCCCATATGTGTCTATGACCGAGATGGACGTAAAACACCATTTTTCATTCAGAGAGAGAGAGAGAGAGAGAGAGAGAGAGAGAGAGAGAGAGAGAGAGAGAGAGAGAGAGAGAGAGAGAGACAACGAACCACAACTGTGACAAATCGCGGTGTACTGCAGTACTTAGTGGGGGGTAGGGTTAGGTTTAGGGCTAGGGTTAGGGTTAGGGTTAGTATTCCAAAAAGGTAATTAGCTGGAAATGTTCCTAAAATACAGCTTTATGTATGGTAAGAAAGGCAAAAACGGAAAAATACAATTAACCGAGAAATGCGGGGGGGGGGGGGGGGCGGTGGCACATCTTTACCTTTACCGAAAACTTTATTTGACAAGGATAAAGATTTTAGGCGATGCCTATTCTTACAAGCTGTCCTGAGAGAGAGAGAGAGAGAGAGAGAGAGAGAGAGAGAGAGAGAGAGAGAGAGAGAGAGAGAGAGAGAGAGAGAGAGAGAGAGAGAGAGAGAGAGAGAGAGAGAGGTGGAGAGAGAGAGAGAGAGAGAGAGAGATACAGAGAGAGGTGTGAGAGGAGAGAGAGAGAGAGAGAGAGAGAGAGAGAGAGAGAGAGAGAGAGAGAGAGAGAGAGAGAGAGATATGGGGAGGGATACACCACATACAGAGAGTCAGAGAGAGAGATATATATCGCATGTCGTTTTGCCAGTCCTGCCACTCGATCGGGTAAGAAATGTGCACATGTTGATCATTGTTGGTCCTCTTCGAGAGGCCGCACGCAATGTTAGCCTATTAGACAGTGTGCGGGCGCAACAGGATCGTCCTCAGTGAAACGACATAGGCTTGTTGTCTGCCAGTCTGAGGGCCAGGCGTCTGTGTCAGATCGATTGATTGATTGTTTGAATGATTGATTGACGATCGAATGATTGCGTGAGCATGTCAGCCAGGTGACCGGAAAGAAAGTCACAGGAAAAAAGTCATCTTCGGATGCAACTTTTTTTTTCTTTATTGTCGTTTTCGTCGTCGTTGTTGTTGTTGTTGTTGTTGTTGTTGTTGTTGTTGTTGTTGTTGTTGTTGGTTGTCTAGTTCGTCATTCCTCGTTTCATTGTTTTGGTGGTGGTGGTGTGGTGGTGGTGTTCTTCCGATGTTCCTCTCTCTCTCTCTCTCTCTCTCTCTCTCTCTCTCTCTCTCTATCTCTCTCTCTCTCTCTCTCCCATCTCCCTCTCCCTCCATCTCCCCCCATCTGAGGCTCTCTACCTCCACCACCCCCTCTCTCTCACATCACTAAACTAACATCTCCCACCACCACCCGTCCTCTCTCTCTCTCTCTCTCTCCTCTCCCCAATCCACCATACCCCCTCCCTACTATCCGGAGACGTGAATGCAGGTGAGTCACGAGGTGACCTTGTAGAGCGCGCGGCACGTGCCATGCCGGAAGGTCAGGCTGAAGGGGCATGCAGGCAGTTGCCGGCCCTGATTGCTCCAAAGAGTTCAGTGTTCGCCTTGAATCGATCTTCTGGAAGTGGGAGGAAGGTGGGGGAGGGGGCTGTTGAAAATAATAAAAACTCGAGACGAGGAACGCACAACTGTTGAGAAGGGGAAAAGACAAGGCGATGGCTTGGAGTCAAATATCTTTAGAAATAGTCCGTTGACTCGAGACGATTGCAAAAAAAACAATAACTTGTGTCAGAATGACTACAGAAATATAAAAAGGGGGGTTTGCTTTTTATATACGTCAAATTTCGGACTATCTTTAGATAATCAATTGACACCCACTTCGTTATGTATTGGATTTATTGCAAATCAAAAAATCTAATAACAAAAAAAACATTGCAAGTATTCTTCAAACAAAACCCTGACTGCAATCCATCAAGAAATTTAATAATTTTTAAGCAAAGTTTTTCGCTTTTTATATTTTGGTGCAGTAGAGTCATCATTTTAATCGGGGGGTTACAAGTGTTAAGCACGTCTTTTTTTAATACAAGTTATTAGTTTTCGTAATAAGTTCGATAATATGTTAATGGACTATCCGAAGATAGTCCGTTTTGACTCCAAGCCATCGAATTATGGATGGTATTCTTATGACCGATGTTGACGCGTAAAGTTGGAAATATTCTGGACGTAACGGTAAAGAAACCGAGTATTGAGTGAGCATCCTCGCCCATGGCCCAACGACATGAATTTCTAGCTTCAGAAGAAAACGTTCCATCCATTGTAGGCGCATATAACCCACCACTTGTTGGGATTCAAACACTAACACCCCCCTTCCCCCCCCCCCCCCCCCCCCCCGTGGGGATACCGGGGGGGGGGGTCTTTTGTATAAATAGTTCCCCCACCTTCTGGAAGTTCTGGTGTGCTTGTAACTTCCTCTAATCTGTCACTCTCTTTGACTCTGCCTTTTCCCTTTGCTTACTGTCATTTCCTATCTTTCTGCCTTACCCGGTCCATTCTCCTGCCTGTTTTCACGAAACGCTTTCAAAAACATTTCCTCCTCCAGCCGAAGTCGGACTCGCTGGGCCTAACTGTTTCTTAGTTAGGCGCATAACGGCAGCATGACGCATCTGCGCTCATAATTGACAGGAAACTGTCTGAGCGATCGAAAAGAAGAAGAAACACTAAAAACGGAATCGATGAGGGAAGGGGGGAACGTTGGGGGGGGGGGGGGGGGGGAGAGGGAGGGAAGCAAATGGAAGAAGAATTGAGGCACAGAGGAGAGTAATGTTGATGGAATGGGTTGTTTTAAGAGTGAAGGGGTGGTGTGTGTTGGAGTGGGGTGGGGGGTGCGGTGGTGGGGGGGGGGGGGGTCACTTGTTAATCGAGGAGTTGGGGGGTGAGGGAAGGTAGTGGTGGGTTGGTGGTGACTAGGATGTTGTTGGAATCCAGGCCAGCCCTGTAGTTAAGTCAGTCACTAGTGCGAATTAGACAGTCAACGCGGGGAACAGTATGTAACATTAGACCAAAGAGTGTTTATCCGTACCGTTTACTACCCTTGATTAGACTAAACTCCCAAAACGATTGGCTGTTTAGCCGAATTTACATACTAATCCCCGTTTTGAATGTCTAAGACGCACTCATGACTACAAGGCCAGCAGGACGTTTCAGCTGTAAAGTAAAGGGACGTTGGGAAAGAAACGCGGGTGCAGGGTGGTGGGGGTGTGAGGTTCGGGGGGGGGGGGGGGGGAGGAGAGGATGACTGTTGTAGAATGTTGTGATTCACAGGGTATGGTGCAATGAGGAAGGAAGGGGTAAGGAAAGAGGAGGGGGGGGGGTAGAAAACTTGG
>CM065698.1:32293429-32308429 GCA_017654935.2 Phymorhynchus buccinoides
AACAAAATCCATCTGCAGTATTGTGGATTCTTCTGTGCAGTATATAAAATAAGGTCTATCCTTACTTCCCAAGACTAAGACAATAGGGCCTTTGGATAATAGATCCCAATTTGATGCCTTTTAGTGACATAGGTGTTAAATCACTGTGGTGCTAAAATGCGACTTTCGCGGTGAAAAGGTTAACCCAACTTCCATTGATGCATACCAGTTTGTTCTGTGTTGTGTGTTGTTTAAGTGTAACATTAGTCAAGACTAGAAGGTTAAGCCATTCTTGAATGTATGTTGATTTGTTTGTGAGCAACTCTCTACCACTGTTGTTGTGTACTGTGTGGGTGGTTGTCATAATAAGCAGGTCTGGGTCATCAAGGATGAACTTGGGTCTGTATTGTTGTGGCAACTACTTTCGCTTTGCTAGGCGAATAGGTGCCATAAATAACTTTGGTAAAAGGGAGTTAATTACGAGAAGTTCCTTCCCCTTATTCATTTCAATTGTTTGTCTTCCTTTGTGCTTTTTGTTTACTTGTATTTTGCGAGGAGGAGTTGTTGTTGATGGAAGGCGAGGTGTGTTCATGCATGAAATTTGTCTGGGAAGGGAAAACTGAGAAAGAAACAAAGCAAAAACTATAATATGTGGGAAACTGAACCTAACCTACTAAAAGCCCTCGGCGGTTTTCTTTGAATAAACAGATAGCCTGTATTTTAAAAGTTTTGGTGGAGGGTTTTAATTCCTAAGTCAGGATGTAAAGGTCTCGAAGCTTCCGTGTGGTTGATCACTAAAACCCCGACGTTTCATACTTGCGCGCGCGCTCATATACATTCGCACAGAAACACAACCACAAGAGCATAATTATGCCGATAAAGAGAGAGAGAGAGGAGAGAGAGAGAGAGACGGAGAGAGAGAGAGAGAGAGAGAGAGAGAGAGAGAGAGAGAGAGAGAGGGAGAGAGAGAGAGAGAGAGAGAGAGAGAGAGAGAGAGAGAGAGAGAGAGAGAGAGAGAGTTCTGACTATGTAAGGGAAGTAAGAAGCGTTCGTTAATTACATTGTGAGGTATGAATTCACCCCCGTGGTTGCCGGTTTTTCCCCCCAAGTCAGAACTCGAAAGAGCGGCTACACAGAAACACGCGATACAATGCAATGCAATGAAACACAATACAGTACCACAGAATACGACACAATACAGTACAATACAATACAATGCAATACAATACAATACAATACAATACAACGCAGTACAAGGCGAACAGGCAGAACCGTACTTTTTTTCCCAGTTAGAATTTCATACCTGTTACATTCATTGAATTTCTCGGTGACACAATAATTAGGCTTATGGCGAGGATAACAATAAATAAAAAGTTATTTCACATCTCTCTCTCTCTCTCTCTCTCTCTCTCTCTCTCTCTCTCTCTCTCTCTCTCTCTCTCTCTCTCTCTCTCTCTCTCTCTCTCTCTCTCTCTCTCTCTCTCTCTCTCTCTCTCTCTCTCTTTTAGAGCTAACTCATGACAGCCGAATCAGCCAGTATAATATCCGCTGTATGTGTGTGTGTGTGTGAAGGGAGATGTAATTTATTTTCTTTTTTTTAAATGGAGATGATAGTGGCTTTGAAAATTAAATAAACCCCAGAAGCAGTCTGGTGGTCCTGTTTAAATGACGGCGAAGAGTCACCACGGGCTGACCTGGTATTGTAGTACCTCCAGAATCGGTCCACTGGTTATCCAAGACCACCGCACCAGTAGAAATTGTCCATAAGGGCATATGCCTTGAGGACGTAAAAATCTTCTCTCGACTATGTTCGCCGCCACAAATCGTTCGTTCAATGATTATTAGAGTTGAGAACCGGTTCAAAATTCCGAACCGGTTTTAAATCGGTTTTCCCTCTTCGAACCGGTTTAACCGAACCGGGTTTTTTAAATCAGTACTTGCATCACTAGTTTTACCTATGGAAACACATATTTATTTGTCAGAATATTCACACACACGCACGCACGCGCACACATACATACACACACACACACACACACACACACACACACACACACACACACACACACCACACACACACACACACACACACTAAAGAACTTATGACTTATCACACACACACACATTATCAACGCAACACTAGGTCAAAGTCAAAGCCATACACCACCACAAACTAGAAACAGCTACTCTTGGTTTACAAACACCCAATCTGTGCTGAGAATCAGTGTTGTTCTTCGAAAAGAATGCGTTATTCTAAGAAAAACTTACTTTCAGTTTGCAGTTTAAGAACTGGTTCATAGCAACTCGAACCGGTTTTTCGAACCGCGAAATCTTAGCACCGGTTTTTCGGTTCAAACCAGTTCTTCCCCCCACCTCTAATGATTATTAGAGTATTTTGATACCTCTTCTTCTTCTTCTTCGTCCGTTAATGTCCACCTGCCGTAACCGGCAATTATTGACATGTACTGGGGTTCAAAGAATTTATGCTGCGCGGGAAAAAACAAAAGCTAGATAGGTAAGAGGGCATGCGAGGCTGCTCTCTCTCTCTCTCTCTCTCTCTCTCTCTCTCTCTCTCTCTCTCTCTCTCTCTCTCTCTCTCTCTCTCTCTCTCTCTCTCTCTCTCTCTCTCTCTTCAAATACATCGTGGACTTTCCTGGTCTTGCAGTACCTCCAGGAGCGTCCCACCATCTTAAATACATATTTATTAATGTCCCACATGTGCCTGTTCCAGGCCGGAAGACGTCTAGCCACACACAAAAAACCAAAAAAACAATTCCCGGACTGTTCTTCGTTTAGTGATTGTTCTGTTTGACTCACTCACTGTCACGGTAATCTTCTTCAGAGAGTCTGTCTAGTAACAGAGCTGCAGCTGCTCTCATAGACTCATAGTCGTACGCCTTTCAGTTTTTATTGGCAAGGTGGCGACACGCAACGACAGAGAGAGAGAGAGAGAGAGAGAGAGAGAGAGAGAGAGAGAGAGAGAGAGAGAGAGAGAGTCAAAGTCAACGTCAAAAATAGTTTAATGTTTAGGCCTCTGGCCCATAACAATATTTAAACAACAAACAAACGATTTTTGAAAGAAGCACATCGTGCAGTTGCTACAGTTCAGAAAGACATTGCTGAGAGAGAGAGAGAGAGAGAGAGAGAGAGAGAGAGAGAGAGAGAGAGAGAGCGAGAGAGAGAGGAGAGAGAGAGAGAGAGAGAGAGAGAGAGAGAGAGAGAGAGAGGGGGGGGGGGGGTAGACATTCACCTGGACACAGAAGGGAATACACACACCCGTGTACAATCCGATTTATTTTATTCTAAAGGTCGCTGTAAGTGTGAACATTTTTCACTCTTTCACCATGGCAACACAGTGATATGTACGTTGTAATTATTATGACTGGCCTAACACTGTGTTGCCATGGGGAAATAGTGAAAAAATTTCACGTGTACATAAACCTTAATGCATGTGCTATTGCCATCAACACGTAACACATACATAATTATGCTCTTAAGCTTTCCTCATTTTGTTTTTAAAACTTCTCTCTCTCTCTCTCTCTCTCTCTCTCTCTCTCTCTCTCTCTCTCTCTCTCTCTCTCTCTCTCTCTCTCTCTCTCTCTCTCTCTCTCTCTCTCTCTCTCTCTCTCTCTCTCTCTCCGCTGATTATCTCTCTCACTCACTCACTCTCTCTCTCTCTCTCTCTCTCTCTCTCTCTCTCTCTCTCTCTCTCTCTCTCCTCTCTCTCTCTCTCTCGCTGATGTATCTCTCTCACTCACTCACTCTCTCTCTCTCTCTCTCTCTCTCTCTCTCTCTCTCTCTCTCTCTCTCTCTCTCTCTCTCTCGCGCGCTGATTATCTCTCTCTCTCTCTCACTCACTCTCTCTCTCTCTCTCTCTCTCTCTCTCTCTCTCTCTCTCTCTCTCTCTCTCACACACACTCTCTCTCTCACACTCAACTCACTCTCTCGCTCGCTGATTCTCTCTCTCTCTATATCTATATCTATCTCCCTCTCCCCCCCCCCCATATCTCTCTCTCTCTCTCTCTCTCTCTCTCTCTCTCTCTCTCTCTCTCTCTCTCTCTCTGCCTCGCTCTCTCTCGCTGATTCTCTCTCTCTCGCGCTAAATATATCTCTATCTATCTATTTCTCTCTCTCTCTCTCTCTCTCTCTCTCTCTCTCTCTCCCCATCTCTCTCTCTCCCTCTCCCTCTCTCTCTCTCTCTCTCTCTCTCTCTCTCTCTCTCTCTCTCTCTCTCTCTCGTCTCTCTCTCTCTCTCAGTGTGTGAGAATTCAGTGCGGATAAGGGCATGACTCGTCCAGGGATTGACAGTCTTGTTTTAAACTCCCACGAAACTCAGGGGAAAATCGATTGACGGTGGGATTAAATAAAAAGACAAAAGACAAAAGTAAACGTCTTTGAGGCCACCACGTACATGAAACACGGTTGTGGTGGTGGGGTGGGGGGCGGAAAGCTCATATCACAGACAGACAGAAAAACAGTTGGAAGGGAAACGGACTGCAGTGTGTTGCACAATCATGTACTATGCATTGTAAATGTAGGGTCTGTATGTACGCACATAATATGTCTATTAATGTGTGTGTATGTGTGCGCGCGCGCGCGCGCGCGCGCGCGCGCGCGTGTGTGTGTGTGTGTGTGTGTGTGTGTGTGTGTTCATGCGTGCGTTCGCACGCGCGCGTGTATGTGTGTGTGTGTTCGTTCAAAGAGGAGCGGAACACACAGGTTCGACGTGCCATAATAGCCTGGATTTAGCCTGGATTTACGTTTCCAGATAATGTTAATGGTGATTGCATTCTGTGAACGAAAGGGGCTTTTTGGGCCAAAGATAGGATCTTTGGGTGTTTAGCTACTACTACTACTACTACTACTACTACTACTACTACTACTACTACTACTACTACTACTACTGCTACTGCTGCTGCTACTGCTGCTGCTGCTACTACTACTACTACAACTACTACTACTACTACTACTACTACTACTACTACTACTACTACTACTACTACTACTACTACTACTACTACTACTACTACTACTTCTACAACTACTACTACTACTGCTACTACTACTACTGCTGCTGCTGATGCTACCACTACTACCACTACTACTACTACTACTACTACTACTACTACTACTACTACTACTACTACTACTACTACTACTACTACTACTTCTACAACTACTACTACTACTTCTACAACTACTACTACTACTGCTACTACTACTACTGCTACTACTACTACTACTACTACTTCTACAACTACTACTACTACTGCTACTACTACTACTACCTTACTACTACTACTACTACTACTACTACTACTACTACTACTACTACTACTACTACTACTACTACTACTACTACTACTGCTGCTGCTGCTGCTACTGTAGCATCGTGTTCAATGAAAACTTTGTCAAAGTATCTTGAGCTGGCCAACGTTATAGCTGGAAAAAGGTTTTTAAAATAAACCGAAATATTGCTTCTTTTTTCTTTCTACTTTTTTCTTTTTACAACGGTGTTTTCCTGCTTCAAGTCACAAGGTATCCTGATGCATGTTTTTTTCTGCCAACAAAAACAGCGACGGCAAGCGAACTTGTTGATTTCATGCTGAGCATTCTCCCAGATAATGGCAATACTTAGTAGAGTCAGCAGTAGATTTTTTTTTTTTTTTTTTTTTTTTTGGGGGGGCTGTTGTGGGTTTTTTGGGTGGTGGAGGTGTGTTGCTGCTGTTTTTGGTTGTTGCTTTTCTTCGTGGTCGGGTATATACAGGCCCTGTCGGGGAGAAAGGTGCGGCCAATACAAGGACGGGTTTGGTGCGGCTAAAGGGCTGGTGCTGAACCTCACTCATAGAAACCCTTCGGATTCTTTTGTTTGGGGAATCATTAAGTTAGTGTGTACAGTCACTTCTAATGGTGGTGTGGAAAACGGAAAAACGCAACGAACCACAACTGTGACAAATCGTGGGGTGAGAGACTGAAAAACGGACAAATGGTGGGGTGAAAGACGGAACAATGCAACGAACCACAACTGTGACAAATCGCGGTGTACTGCAGTAGGCCTACATAGTGGGGGGTAGGGTTAGGTTTAGGGCTAGGGTTAGGGATATTCCAAAAAGGTTATTAGCTAAGACATGTTCCTAAAATACAGCTTTATGTATGGTAAGAAAGGCAAAAACGGAAAAATACAATTAACCGAGAAATGCAGGGGGGGGGGGGGAGCGGCACATCTTTACCTTTACCAGCCTTACTTGTTGGGTGTGGGGGGGATTAGGACATGCCCGCACGCAATCACACACACGCACGTACGCACGCGCGGTCGCGGCGCACGCGCACGTACGCACACACGCACACATACACACACGCGCGCGCGAGAAAAAGAGGAAGAGACAGACAGAGACAGAGAGAGAGAGGGAGAGAGATAGGGGGGGGGGGGGGGAGCTCTAAACATCCGTTTTAAAAGTTCGTATGATCTCATAGCTAGGGCCTACTGGTTTCCCCCCCCCCCCCCCTCCCCTCGTTACCCCTATATCTCTCCACCTTGCGTCCCCACACCCTCCCACCGAAAATCAAAACTAGCCTTGAGGCGTTCGAGTGAGACTCCTTGAGCTTGGGACCTAGAGAGAGAGAGAGAGAGAGAGAGAGAGAGAGAGAGAGAGAGAGAGAGAGAGAGAGAGAGAGAGAGAGAGAGAGAGAACACTGAATGGTTTAATGTACATTGGCCTTGGGCCACAACACATGGATAAGGGAGCAATGAGAATGGAAGAAACAAAATATAATCCTTCACGCCAAAGGTGAAAGAAAAAAAATCAATACAATATATTGTATGCGTCATCCCAATACATTTTGAGAGAGAGAGAGAGAGAGAGAGAGAGAGAGAGAGAGAGAGAGAGAGAGAGAGAGAGAGAGAGAGAGAGAGAGAGAGAGAAAAGTTTTAAAAAAAAATGAGGAAAGCTTGAGAGAGAGAGAGAGAGAGAGAGAGAGAGAGAGAGAGAGAGAGAGAGAGAGAGAGAGAGAGAGAGAAAAGTTTTTAAAAACAAAATGAGGAAAGCTTGAGAGAGAGAGAGAGAGAGAGAGAGAGAGAGAGAGAGAGAGAGAGAGAGAGAGAGAGAGAGAGAGAGAGAGAGAGAGAGAGAGAGAGGAGAGAGAGAGAGAGACGCTTCAGAATCGTATTTATTAACATTGACAAGTACATACAGTCCTTATGTCAAGGGGGATTATCATATTTGCAGCGTCAGGAATTGATGCAAAAACGAAAATGAGTAAATGTATTATAAATAAAGGCAAATTGAGAGAGAGAGAGAGAGAGAGAGAGGGGGGTGCATATAGGCGGAATGGGAAGGGCGTGTTTGTAAAGTGCAGCTGCCGCGCTGTGACACGACACTGCTGCACCTTGTACGGTCATGGCCCGAGGTGAGTACACACACTCTGTCACACACACACACACACTCTGTCACACACACACACACTCTGTCACACACACACACACACTCTGTCACACACACACACACACTCTGTCACACACACACACACACACACACACACACACACACACACACACACACACACACACACACACACACACACACACACACACACACACACACACACACACACACACACACACACACACACACACACACACACACACACACATACACACACATACACACACACACGAACACACGCACATGCACACACACATGCACACACACGCGCGCGCACGCACGCGCACACTCTGTCACACGCGCGCGCGCGCGCGCGCACACACACACATATTCTGTCACACACACACACACACACACACACACACACACACACACACACACACACACACACGCGCGCATGCACACACACACACACACACACACATACACACACACACACACACACGTACACACTCTGTCACACACACACACACACACACACACACACACACACACACACACACACACACACACACACACACGAACACACACACATGCACACGCGCACGCGCTCACACATACACAGAGATGCACACACGCGCAAGCAAGCGCAAGCATGCATGTACACACATATAGACAAATACACATACACGCGCACACGTAAACGTGCACGCACACGAGCGCGCACAAGCATGTACGCATAAACAAAAGTACACTCTTGCAAGCGCGTACACACACACACAATCGCATACACACATTCGCATTCACATACGCGCGCGCGGACACACACACGCGCGCGCGCGCGCGCGGCAGGTCGACCAAATTTGAACAGGGAGGGGTAAAGCTGGCTTCCTTGAAGCTTAAAGGGAACTCGATTGTTTTTTTTTAAACTTTTGTTATGCTTGCTCAGTGTCATTGGTTAGAGGTAGCGGCGATCCGTGTGTGTGTGTGTGTGTGTGTATGTCTGTCTGTCTGTGTGTGTCTGTCTGTCTGTCTGTGTGTGTGTGTGTGTGTGTGTGTGTGCGCGTGTGTGCGTGTGTGTGTGCGTGCGTGCGTGCGTGCGCGTGCGTGCGTGCGTGCGTGTGTGTGTGTGTGTGTGTGTGTGCGTGTGTGTGTGTGTGTGTGTGTGTGTGTGTGTGTGTGCTTTGCGTGTGTATGACAGCTTTGAACCGACTTGTGGGACACATCAAAAATCCGAGTTGCGCTCGAGGTCTCAGAAACGGTTTTGTGTGCGCGAGACTTTGACCCCCAAAAAAGTTGACGTCCCCAGTGTGTTTGTGTGTGGCTCGGTGCAGTGGTGCAGTGGCTTGTGTCTGTCGGCAGGATCTGTGGTTCAAATCCATTTTTTCCCACGTGTTGATTTTGACTTGAGTGGTGATAGTAGTGGTGGTGGTGTTATTCTCGCATTTTGATCGAAGAACGAAATCGATGGAAAGTTTTGATAGTGTACAGTAGGGGGGCAGCGTGACATTATTTTGTTGTTGTTGTCGATAATGGCATGTGGGTAACAGTGTGTGTGTGCGTGTGTGTGTGTGTGTGTGTGTGTGTGTGTGTGTGTGTGTGTGTGTGTGTGTCTGTCTGTTGTGTCTGTCTGTCTGTCTGTGTGCGAGCGCACGGACGCGCGTGTGTGTGTGTGTGTAGAGTGGCAATACGTGACAGTGGTTGTGGCTATGACGGGTAGCCCCTAATTATTAGCTTCAGACTTGTGTAAGGTGTGGAGAGCGCAATGTATGCTTAATTATTGTTTGAGGGACGCTTAAGGGTTGGAGGTTGGAAACGAGAGAGAGAGAGAGAGAGAGAGAGAGAGAGAGAGAGAGAGAGAGAGAGAGAGAGAGAGAGAGAGAGAGAGAGAGAGAGAGAGAGAGAGAGACAGAGAGACAGAGAGACAGAGAGAGAGAGAGAGAGAGACAAAGACAGACAGAGAGAGAGAGAGAGGGGCAGACAGACAGACAGAGAGAGAGAGAGAGTGTGTGTCTGTTTGTGTGCGAGCATTTGCGTATGCAGCTGAGAATGTTTCAATGGATTGGTACTGTTATTAGCCAGGTATGACAATGAACGTTGTGTGTGGCGTGCTAACATTATAACATGTGGTTACTGTTACTACTATTACCAATAACTGGCTACCAGTAAAAGCACTAGTTTCTTCAAAACGAACCGCATTATGTCATAGCAAAAGGAAACGCTATAAAGGTCATAGTTCTAAACCGAAAATAAGTGAATTTAACCCTTTCACCGCCAGCTATATTTCAGCCAAAATGTCCATTAACTTTACCTGGGTAGAGAACAAAATCCATCTGCAGTGTTGGGGATTCTTCTGTGACATATATAAAATAAGGTCTATCCTTACTTCCCAAAACTAAGACAATAGGGTCTTTGGATAATAGACCCCAATTTGATGCCTTTTAGTGACATAGGTGTTAAAGACCCACCACGTCACGTGTCAAAATCACGTTTTTCACGCGTTTTCCCTCTTATAGCTGGTAAGAAATCTGAGATCTTCCTAGCATAAGGGGGAATGTGACTCGTGACGTGGGGGGTCTTTAAATCACTGTAGTGCTAAAATGTGACTTTTGAGGGGAAATTATGGTATGCTATGAGATTGACACTTAACTGACGCTAAACATATCCCTAACCCTATCCCAAACCCTATTCCTAACCCTAACCCTAACTGAAACCGTCTGAAATGAATG
Organism: Phymorhynchus buccinoides; assembly: GCA_017654935.2. Lineage (NCBI taxonomy): Eukaryota > Metazoa > Mollusca > Gastropoda > Neogastropoda > Raphitomidae > Phymorhynchus > Phymorhynchus buccinoides. The sequence goes on from CM065698.1 coordinate 32,303,520, forward strand.
GAAGGGGCAGAGGAGGGAGCTTTTCTTAACATGTGCTTATGTTGTTTTCACAAAGAAAAACCAAAAACTTGAATGTTGAAAGAAAATTATTATTGTCAAATATCATATATACACAAAGAAGAAAGTTAAGCACCCCACCACTTTTTTGCTGTAGATGAGATAAAATCGAGATTTATTGCAAATAATCAATAAAGAATGAAACAACATTGATTGGTAAATGAAACTTTGACTATCTGACTATACGAAAACGCGTAATTTAATGTATGGTTTTACAAATGCATTCTGATATTCTGAAACAAAAAGTGTTGTCATGTTCAAATTAAAAAATACCATGTTTAATTATCAATGTAACAATTTCATATGGCTATCTGAAAAGTTAATTATTGTGGGAACACGTCATGAGGAGTGTCCAAAACTCATTTGGCAAATCAAAGTTCAGTAGCGTGTGTTTCCTCCCTGTGCCTGGATGACTGCTTCAGCCCTGCTTATAACGGAATAATGGTAGCCTTGTAATAGCTAAGGGGTGCTTAACTTTTTTCTTTGTGTATATGAATACTTGTAGCGGTGCCCTAGCCGATGAGGTTTAACCGAGGCGTGGTTACCGCTACACCTATCTGTATTAATAATTTTAAAAATCGGGACTTTACTGGTTTCGTACTGCCTCCGGGCATTGCCTCCAGTATTGTTCCCACCATATTTGTATTTACAAATGTCCCATATGTGTCTGATTCAGACCAAGAGGACGTAAAACACCATTTTCGCGCTCGAAACAAAAATAAAAGGGAAAAAATTGAAAGCAATATTTTAAGCTAAGCTATGAGGATTAACGGTTGCGACTAGGACAGCTCACTTTTATTCGGATTAACAGGACAGACATATCTGGACAAAAATTTTGGTGATGCTATATTTTTTCAAAAATAAAACATTTACTAATTATGCCTCACACATTCAATATCGTGTTGGAAACAGTAGGCGCAGTGTGTGTGTCCTAAAGATCTGTGTGCACGTTAACAATATTCACAAAATATCACTGTTTCTCCATGGCAACACAGTGAGTTGTAAGGCATATCGTGAGTGGCCTAACACAGTGTTGCCATGGCGAAATAGAGATTTTTTGTGAATAATGTTAATGTGTATACAGACCTTAAGTTTACCTTGGTATTTGGAGGGGGCGCTGGAAAATATACAGACCTTAAGTTTACCTTGGTATTTGGAGAGGGTGCTGGAAAATATACAGACCTTAAGTTTACCTTGGTATTTGGAGAGGGTGCTGGAAAATATACAGACCTTAAGTTTACCTTGGTATTTGGAGAGGGCGCTGGAAAATATACAGACCTTAAGTTTACCTTGGTATTTGGAGAGGGTGCTGGAAAATATACAGACCTTAAGTTTACCTTGGTATTTGGAGAGGGTGCTGGAAAATATACAGACCTTAAGTTTACCTTGGTATTTGGAGAGGGCGCTGGAAAATATACAGACCTTAAGTTTACCTTGGTATTTGGAGAGGGCGCTGGAAAATATACAGACCTTAAGTTTACCTTGGTATTTGGAGAGGGTGCTGGAAAATATACAGACCTTAAGTTTACCTTGGTATTTGGAGAGGGTGCTGGAAAATATACAGACCTTAAGTTTACCTTGGTATTTGGAGAGGGTGCTGGACAATATACAGACCTTAAGTTTACCTTGGTATTTGGAGGGGGCGCTGGAAAATATACTATACCTTGTGCATAACGTGTGGTGAAGAGATCTTGCAGAGAAATGTGGACACAGCTGTTCCGTCCAACACAAAATCAAGCTATTTAGTTAAAAGCCGGAATCTATAAATCTTAGATAAAAACTGTACCAAGCTTTTGTCTGTAAAGATATTTTGGCTGTATGCTCTACATAGTATTTCAAATATATTTCTTCCTCAGATTTATGGTAAAAACTTATTTTTGTTGAGCAGTATCAATCAACATTTAGTAGAAACAATATACTTAGTATCACAAACATAAATAAGATTGCCTATGAGTGAAAAACTAGCAATATCCACTGACTATAAGTAATCTTGTCACATACTACAACATATTCTCGCCTGTTATTTATGAAAAGTTACTTATAGTTAACTAAAGTTTGCTTGAGAAAAACTTATGAAAATATAGATAAACTAAATGTTCCTCCCGAAACAGCTGTGTCAATTTTTTTTAAATTTTTTTAAGGAGGGAAATCGTTACATATCAGGTTTATTAAGTTTAGAGATAAACAGCAAAACAAAGGGGGAAAATGTGACCTAGCACCACGAAAGGGACATTAAGTGTCAAAATGACCATTCTGAGAAAATGGCACAGTGGGAAACTTCAGGCAATTCTCTTTCTAATGATATGAAAACCATTCTTGTATGTTTTTTCGTTGCAGAGTTATGAGCATTTAAAGTTGGTAAGGTGACTGTCGGCCATTTTGAAAAATCACAGTCTAAAGTCTATTCTATCCTAACAAAATGCGTCAACCTGCTAATGTTAAAGGTTTTAAAAAAAAAAAAATTATAGACTAAATTACAGATTATCCTTTATAGATGTGAAAGATAAGATGTTAGAGAGCACGAATATACCCATAATTCAAAATTGATAAAATATGATATTTTTGGCTTTGCAAGCATGTTGTGATAAACTAGCCCAGCGACTTAATGTCCCTTTCGTGGTGCGGGGTCACAAATAGAGAGAACGAACAAAAACAGAACAAAAGAAAGACAGAAAGAGAGACTGACTGCTTTGGAGGAGGGAAGGAAGGGAAAGAGAAGACAGAAAGGAAAGAAAGGAGGTTGGGTAAAGAGGGGGGAAGGGAAGACAGAAAGAAAAGAAAGGAGGTTGGGTAAAGAGGGGGGAAGGGAAGACAGAAAGGAAAGAAAGGAGGTTGGGTAAAGAGGGGGGAAGGGAAGACAGAAAGGAAAGAAAGGAGGTTGGGTAAAGAGGGGGGAAGGGAAGACAGAAAGGAAAGAAAGGAGGTAGGGTAAAGAGGGGGGAAGGGAAGACAGAAAGAAAAGAAAGGAGGTTGGGTAAAGAGGGGGGAAGGGAAGACAGAAAGGAAAGAAAGGAGGTTGGGTAAAGAGGGGGGAAGGGAAGACAGAAAGGAAAGAAAGGAGGTTGGGTAAAGAGGGGGGAAGGGAAGACAGAAAGAAAAGAAAGGAGGTTGGGTAAAGAGGGGGGAAGGGAAGACAGAAAGAAAAGAAAGGAGGTTGGGTAAAGAGGGGGGAAGGGAAGACAGAAAGGAAAGAAAGGAGGTTGGGTAAAGAGGGGGGAAGGGAAGACAGAAAGGAAAGAAAGGAGGTTGGGTAAAGAGGGGGGAAGGGAAGACAGAAAGAAAAGAAAGGAGGTTGGGTAAAGAGGGGGGAAGGGAAGACAGAAAGGAAAGAAAGGAGGTTGGGTAAAGAGGGGTGGGTGGGGGAAGACAGAAAGGAAAGAAAGGAGGTTGGGTAAAGAGGGGGGAAGGGAAGACAGAAAGGAAAGAAAGGAGGTTGGGTAAAGAGGGGGGAAGGGAAGACAGAAAGGAAAGAAAGGAGGTTGGGTAAAGAGGGGGGAAGGGAAGACAGAAAGAAAAGAAAGGAGGTTGGGTAAAGAGGGGGGAAGGGAAGACAGAAAGTAAAGAAAGGAGGTTGGGTAAAGAGGGGGGAAGGGAAGACAGAAAGAAAAGAAAGGAGGTTGGGTAAAGAGGGGGGAAGGGAAGACAGAAAGGAAAGAAAGGAGGTTGGGTAAAGAGGGGGGAAGGGAAGACAGAAAGGAAAGAAAGGAGGTTGGGTAAAGAGGGGGGAAGGGAAGACAGAAAGGAAAGAAAGGAGGTTGGGTAAAGAGGGGTGGGTGGGGGAAGACAGAAAGGAAAGAAAGGAGGTTGGGTAAAGAGGGGTGGGTGGGGGAAGACAGAAAGGAAAGAAAGGAGGTAGGGTAAAGAGGGGGGAAGGGAAGACAGAAAGGAAAGAAAGGAGGTTGGGTAAAGAGGGGGGAAGGGAAGACAGAAAGGAAAGAAAGGAGGTTGGGTAAAGAGGGGTGGGTGGGGGAAGACAGAAAGGAAAGAAAGGAGGTTGGGTAAAGAGGGGGGGTGGGGGAAGACAGAAAGGAAAGAAAGGAGGTTGGGTAAAGAGGGGGGAAGGGGGAAGACAGAAAGGAAAGAAAGGAGGTTGGGTAAAGAGGGGGGAAGGGAAGACAGAAAGGAAAGAAAGGAGGTTGGGTAAAGAGGGGGGAAGGGAAGACAGAAAGTAAAGAAAGGAGGTTGGGTAAAGAGGGGGGAAGGGAAGACAGAAAGAAAAGAAAGGAGGTTGGGTAAAGAGGGGGGAAGGGAAGACAGAAAGGAAAGAAAGGAGGTTGGGTAAAGAGGGGGGAAGGGAAGACAGAAAGAAAAGAAAGGAGGTTGGGTAAAGAGGGGGGAAGGGAAGACAGAAAGGGGTAAAGAGGGGGGAAGGGAAGACAGAAAGGAAAGAAAGGAGGTTGGGTAAAGAGGGGGGAAGGGAAGACAGAAAGAAAAGAAAGGAGGTTGGGTAAAGAGGGGGGAAGGGAAGACAGAAAGGAAAGAAAGGAGGTTGGGTAAAGAGGGGGGAAGGGAAGACAGAAAGGAAAGAAAGGAGGTTGGGTAAAGAGGGGGGAAGGGAAGACAGAAAGGAAAGAAAGGAGGTTGGGTAAAGAGGGGGGAAGGGAAGACAGAAAGGAAAGAAAGGAGGTTGGGTAAAGAGGGGGGAAGGGAAGACAGAAAGGAAAGAAAGGAGGTTGGGTAAAGAGGGGGGAAGGGAAGACAGAAAGGAAAGAAAGGAGGTTGGGTAAAGAGGGGGGAAGGGAAGACAGAAAGTAAAGAAAGGAGGTTGGGTAAAGAGGGGGGAAGGGAAGACAGAAAGAAAAGAAAGGAGGTTGGGTAAAGAGGGGGGAAGGGAAGACAGAAAGGAAAGAAAG
>CM065698.1:32315929-32318429 GCA_017654935.2 Phymorhynchus buccinoides
TGTCCCGCACCCTTCCCGACTTTTTTTTATAAAAAGATATCCACCAAGCCTTCCCCATTCCCACCCACCCCCCATCCTCTGCCTATCCCCCCCCCCAATCCTCTGCCTACCCCCCCCCCCCCACACACACACACCACCCCACTCCCCCTACCTTCTCCGCACCCTTCTCGAATTTAACCCTTTCGTCGCCAGCCATTTTTCAGCCAAAAAAGACCATTAAACTATACTGGGTAGAGAAAATAAAATATCTGCAATATTGCGAAATCTTTTGTGACATTAGGGCCTATCCTTACCTCGCAAGATTATGAAAATAGGGTCTTTCGATAACAGGCCCTGATTTGATGCCTTTTACTGACATGAGTATTAAACCATTGTGGTACTAAACTGCGACATTGGCGGCGAAAGAGTTAAAAAAAAAAAAAAGATATCCACCAAACGTCGTTTGCGTCATCTTCTGCCGGTGTTGTCGTAGGTTTTGTGTGCACAGACGAGCCCCCTTTCCTGTCCTTGGCCCATGGAGAGTGTTTGTCTGTCTGCAGTGGCCTGCACAACACACACCCCCCCCCACCCACCCACCCACCCACTCCCCATCCGTGCTCATCGACAAACACAACACTGTCAGTCAATATTGTAAGGTTAGCAGACACCCAGTAACCCCTCTTTGGGCGAAAGGAAATACAGATAGCGTCATCAAAACATTCGCCCAAGACATCACTCTAAGCTCCCACCAAATGCAAAGCCATTCACTGCCAAGCACACTGCCATGTGAACAGAAACTCTACGGAGAGCCGCGGACAACAGAGGGTGTCAGTCAATAGTGTAAGGTTAGCAGACACCCAGTAACCCTCTTTGGGCGAAAGGAACTACAGACAGCAATGCATCATCACAAAACATTCGCCCAGGCCAAGACATCACTCTAAACTCCCACCAAATGCAAAGACACTCACTGCCAAGCACCCTGCCATGTGAAAAGAAACTCTACGGAGAGCCGGACAAGAGAGGGTCTTCAGAGAAGAAGACCCCCCCCCCCCCCCCCACCCCCACCCCACCCCCCCACGATGCGTCATGCGATTAAAGTATGAAATATGAATGAATATATATGAAATATAACTATGATTAAGTATGAAATGTGCTTTTGTTTTCTCTCAACGGGTGTAATGTCTGTTTATCTTTCCCGCTGGTTATTGGCCTTGTTAGCAATTATATTATTTAAGAGCGGAAAGGAATATTTGCTCATCAAAGGCACCAGTTTCTTTCAATAACAAATTTGTATTGTAAGTAAGGGTGAATGAGGACATCGTTATCATTGTAGTATTGTGTTATTGTAAGTAAAGGTGAATGAGAGAGAGAGATATCAAACTGTATAATGCGTTTTTTTCGTATGTTCAAAGTAAGAGAGAGAGAGAGAGAGAGAGAGAGAGAGAGAGAGAGAGAGAGAGAGAGAGAGAGAGAGAGAGAGAGAGAGAGAGAGAGAACGAACGAACGAAATTTTATTTATACAGGGTAATGAGATAAGTATACATACTTTTTTACACCCAGCCCTGGGAGAGAGAGAGAGAGAGAGAGAGAGAGAGAGAGAGAGAGAGAGAGAGAGAGAGACCGAGAGAGACGAGAGAGAGAGAGAGAGAGAGAGAGAGAGAGAGAGATCAAACTGTATAATGCGTTTTTCCGTATGTTCAAAGTAAGAGAGAGAGACAGAGAGAGACAGAGAGCCCTGGGAGAGAGAGAGAGAGAGAGAGAGAGAGAGGAGAGAGAGAGAGAGAGAGAGAGAGAGAGAGAGAGAGAGAGAGAGAGAGAGAGAGAGAGAGAGAGACAGAGAGCGAGAGAGAGATAGAGAGAGAGAGAGAGAGAGAGAGAGAGAGAGAGAGAGAGAGAGAGATCAAACTGTATAATGTATTTTTCTGTATGTACAAAGTAAAAGAGACAGAGAGAGCGAAAAAAACCAACTAGCCAAGATAGCAACAAATAAATAGATAAATAAATAAATAAAAATAAATAAATGTAAAGAGAGTAAAGTGAGAGGCTGGGGGGGGGGGGGAAGACACATTTGTGAAACCTATGACGGAGGGTCTTAATAATAATAATAATAATGATGATGATGATGATGATGATGATGATGATGATAATAATAATATAATAATGCGTATTTTTATAGCGCCTTTTCCCAGTAAGGGCTCTAAGCGCTTTACAAAGCATATTTACATTGATTAAAAAGAAAACATTAAACAATAAATATTAAACCAAAGAGCCAACGCGAAGTAGCCTTGCACGCCCACACCCACAACACACCACCACACACTGTCAGGACACACACGCGCGCACGCGATTGCTCACACAGACAGATGCACGAACACACACACACACACACACACACACACACACACACACACACACACACACACACACACACACACACACACACACACACACACACACACACACACACACACACACACACACACACTGAACACACGAGCACGCCCAACCCACCCAGACGGTC
>CM065698.1:32323429-32325929 GCA_017654935.2 Phymorhynchus buccinoides
GCCTTTGATTTAGGAGAGGATAATAATTATGTTTTTAAAAGAACTGTTGCTCTAGCTCTATAACCATTGATTTCATAGATGTGTGTGTGTGTGTGTGTGTGTGTGTGTGTGTGTGTGTGTGTGTGTGTGTGTGTGTGTGTGTGTGTGTGTGTGTGTGTTTGTGTGTGTGTGTGTGTGTGTGTGTGTGTGTGTGTGTGTGTGTGTGTGTGTGTGTGTGCTGGTGTGTGTGTGTGTGTGTGTGTGTGTGTGTGTGTGTTGGGGGTTATAGTGTAGGGCCTGTATTGCCATAGTTGTTGTTTTTAAAGTAAAAAGTGGTTGTTCTTTTCAAGTGAGTGATTAATATAACAAGTGTTGTGATCGATCATCAAAGTGTATTGTGACCTTCGACGAAGGAATTAGAATCAACACTTCTCAGCATCGATCTTCTGTCGGAATATACAGACAGCATCTGGTAGTGCAAGTGATCCTGCAGTCCTTCTCCAAGATCGACGCCATCTGAAAGGCAGCTGAGAAGACTCGCAGTCTAAACTCTGCAACCCCTCTCTCTGTCTTCTTTTGTAACAAAGTCTTTGTTAAGCCTTCACACGCTTCTTCCTAAAACTAAGACTACGTAGCCATGGAGTCTTCGCAACAGACAGTCACCATAGCGGAGACGGGACCGTCCCCAACCGGTAAAACCGGTAAAACGGTGACGTTCAGGGAACCGGTGCTGGGCAGAAGTGCTGCAGAGGGAAGCCGGCGAAGGGAGAGACTGTCCTACCCTGGCAGCAACAGGCCCAGCCCCTCCTTCCCCTCCTCCCCGCCAGTGGTCCTTCCCTCCATTCTGAAATCACCAAGCCCTGCGGTCCAACCCCGCCACGCGAACGGTCCGCCTTCCGAGCCTCTGACCTCCGTCGCCCTCGGCAACGCAGAATGCAAGGTCAAGGACACTGTTGTGTTGACCTCAGGACAGATCATCCGTACGCCTTTAGAAGATTCCCCCAGCAGCTCGAAGAATCAAGAGGAGCAGAGTTCGTCGTCACAGAAAGCAATGCGAAAGACTGCCAGTCTTGGTACTAACCCAGGAACTGAAGACACCCAGCAAGGTACGCCAGAGTCCCAAAAGAAGCACCCGGACATGAACGCGGTTGACAACTTGACCGAAAAGTCGTCGCGGGACTCTTTCGTCTCTTGCGGGTTTACCTTTGATCGCGGAGGAAGAGAGGGAGGAAAAGATAGAGGAGGAAGAGGAGAGAAAGGTACAGAAAACATCCAACAGCATACACTTCAGTCTACAAACCAACACCAAGACAAGAAGAGCATGGTTTCGATGTTGGGAGGAAAGCCACCACGAGACTGCATCGCTGCAGGACCCAACAGTGGCTCTAGCACTGGAGAAGGAAGAGGAGGAGGAGGAAGACGAGAAGTAGATAAAGGAGATGAACTATGGACAGGAAAAGGAGGAAGAGGAGTAGAAAAAGTAGGAAGAGAAGGAGAAAGAGAACGAAGAAGAGTAGGAGGAGGAGAAGAAGGAGGAGGAGGAGAAAGCTCCTCGGGCGATTGCCAGGTCGAGGAGGGTGTGAAGGGTCGCCCCCAGCAGAGCGTGTCGCCCGTGCTGAGGCATGGTCAGGGTCAAGGTCAGGGTCAGGGTCAGGGGTCAGGGGTCTCGTGGCTGGTGCAGCAGCTGAAGAACAAGCACCGCTTCTCCCTGGCCTTTGAGCAGCAGAACCAGGTGGCCAACACTGGTGAGTGGCAATGTTGATAAGAAGGACGATCGTCGTCGTCATTGTCGTAATCATCATCATCATCATCATTATCATCGTCATTTATTTATTTATTTATTTAGGAAACTTATATAGCGCATTACCTTAGCTCAATGCGCTTACCATTGTCATCGTCATCATTATCACCATTCATCACTATCATCTTCATCATCACCATCACCATCATCATCATCAAGACCACCTCATCATCAGCATCAGCACGTTTGCCATCAACATCATCGTCATCATCATCATCATCATCATCATCACCATTACTATCATCATCATCACCACAACCACTATCATCACCATCATCATCATCACCATCACCACCATTTTCTTGTTGTTGTTGTTGTTGTTGTTGTTGTTGTTGTTGTTCTTCTTCTTCTTCTTCTTCTTCTTCTTCTTCTTCTTCTTCTTCTTCTTCTTCTTCTTCTTCTTCTTCTTCTTCTTCTTCTTCTTCTTCTTCTTCTTCTTCACCATCACCATCATCGTTATTAGCAGCAGCAGCAGCATCACCATTATCATGACATAAATCTTCATCATGGTTGCTGTGTTCTGTGTCAGACGAAAGGATATATGAACAAACCTGGGTTTTCCCCTTTCTTTTTTAGAGGATGTTCCTGAATCTGCTCCACCATACCTCTTTCTTGCACTGAGCTAGGAGAATAGATGCCGTAGGCGGCTTTGATAGAGGTTGTGTGTCTTTAAAGACCCCCCACGTCGCGTGTCACATTCCCTCTTATGCTAGGAAGATT
>CM065698.1:32330929-32333429 GCA_017654935.2 Phymorhynchus buccinoides
AGGTCAAAGAGAGTGCTACGGATTGGAGGAAGTTAAAAGCAAGGCCAAAAAAGGAGTAAGAAATGGAAACGGTAAGGTCAAAGAGAGTGATACGGATTGGAGGAAGTTAAAAGCAATGCCAAAAAAGGAGTAAGAAATGGAAACGGTAAGGTCAAAGAGAGTGTTACGGATTGGAGGAAGTTAAAAGCAAGGCAAAAAAAAAGAGAGAGTAAGAAATGGAAACGGTAAGGTCAAAGAGAGTGCTACGGATTGGAGGAAGTTAAAAGCAAGGCCAAAAAAGGAGTAAGAAATGGAAACGGTAAGGTCAAAGAGAGTGCTACGGATTGGAGGAAGTTAAAAGCAAGGCCAAAAAAAGGAGTAAGAAATGGAAACGGTAAGGTCAAAGAGAGTGATACGGATTGGAGGAAGTTAAAAGCAATGCCAAAAAAGGAGTAAGAAATGGAAACGGTAAGGTCAAAGAGAGTGATACGGATTGGAGGAAGTTAAAAGCAAGGCAAAAAAAAAGAGAGAGTAAGAAATGGAAACGGTAAGGTCAAAGAGAGTGCTACGGATTGGAGGAAGTTAAAAGCAAGGCAAAAAAAGGAGTAAGAAATGGAAACGGTAAGGTCAAAGAGAGTGCTACGGATTGGAGGAAGTTAAAAGCAAGGCAAAAAAAAAGAGAGAGTAAGAAATGGAAACGGTAAGGTCAAAGAGAGTGATACGGATTGGAGGAAGTTAAAAGCAAGGCAAAAAAAGGAGTAAGAAATGGAAACGGTAAGGTCAAAGAGAGTGCTACGGATTGGAGGAAGTTAAAAGCAAGGCAAAAAAAAGAGAGAGTAAGAAATGGAAACGGTAAGGTCAAAGAGAGTGATACGGATTGGAGGAAGTTAAAAGCAAGGCAAAAAAAGGAGTAAGAAATGGAAACGGTAAGGTCAAAGAGAGTGATACGGATTGGAGGAAGTTGCTAGCGCCGGATTTTCAGAAGGCGGGGGAACTGTTTACACTGAAAGATCCCACGGTATCCCACCCTACAGGGGGGGGGGGGGGGGGGGGGATGTGACAAACAAAAGTTTCGGGTTTGTGGCTGAAGGCTAACGTTTCAGCCCCTCGTTTATTGAAATGTAATGGCCCTGCTAATACTACCTGTCTACGCTATAGTAGCCGAACGGCTGTCAGTTGGCTCAAGCGTGAATTAACTATGCCTTTTGACTTCTAACTGCTTCTGTTCGGTGGAATGCGACTACCTACTGTAAGTTGAAATGAACTGTCAACGTTTAAAAAAAAAAGTAGAAAAAAAAAGAAAAAAAAAAAAAAAAAAAAAAAAACGTTTTTACCTCCGTGATGAGGCCTTTGGGGGAGGGGGGGGGGACTTTTTGTCTATTTTGGTTTTCCGACTAACCAAAAATGAGTATCGCGTGCCCTTTGTTGAAGATAGCTTTGTACTTTGTATTTTTTTTTCGGTTTCTTTGTCCTGAATTATTACTTTCTCTCTCTCGCACACACACTGGCTCTGTCTCTCTGATTCTCTCTCTCTCTCTCTCTCTCTCTCTCTCTCTCTCTCTCTCTCTCTCGCACACACACTGGCTCTGTCTCTCTGATTCTCTCTCTCTCTCTCTCTCTCTCTCTCTCTCTCTCTCTCTCTCTCTCTCTCTCTCTCTCTCTCTCTCTCTCTCTCTCTCTCTCTCTGTTTCTGACTCTCTCTCTGTCTGTCTGTATTAGCAAGCCAGCGCTGGTATAATACTGAAACACTGCCTGATATGAAGTGTCCTATGTGTTCTTCAAATGATACAGAGGATGAACAACATTTTTTCTTTTATTGTAAAGCATATAAAGCTGTGCGTGAGAAATGCAACGTGTTTAGATCACCGTTAGCAGAAAGACGGGATTTAGCAGCTCTGTTAAAAACAAACAGAATAGACTATTTAAATTATATGGCAATGTTTGTTGCTGAAGCTAATAATATCCGAAAAAAGAAGCTTGATACCATTAGTTAAATTTTGTAGTGTTCTGACACGTTGACTAATAAGAACTGTTGGTCGCATGAGCTTTGACTTATTGCTTAAAATGAAATTCATTTTCATGTTTTGTTTGTTACTACAAATCTTTTTCATTTTCTTTTATTTTCTTTCAACTTTGTGTACCCCATGTCAAATAGCATGTACCTTGCTGATGACATTAAATAATTCATTTGTCATTTGTCTCTGTCTGTCTCTCTCTCTCTCTCTCTCTCTCTCTCTCTCTCTCTCTCTCTCTCTCTCTCTCTCCTCCCTCTCTCTCTCTCTCTCTCTCTCCCCCCCCCCTGTCTCTCTCTCTCTCTCTCTCTCTCTCTCTCTCTCTCTCTCTCTCTCTCTCTCTCTCTGGCCCGGCCCAAAATCTTAATCCTTATGTAATAAAGTTTTTCAGTCTTCAGTCTTCAGTCTCTCTTATGGTCTCTCTTCGCATCCATACACACATTCTTTTTCTATGTGTGTGTGTGTGTGTGTGTGTCTGTCTGTCTGTCTGTGACCATCTGTCTATATCT
>CM065698.1:32340929-32343429 GCA_017654935.2 Phymorhynchus buccinoides
GAGACGGTGAGGGGTCGACGGATGCTGGCGGGTGTAAAGGTTGGTTGTAGTTGTGGTGGTCGAGTGTGTGAGCGTTCTGCTTGGGTTTTGAACCTCGGTTTCACAGTGTCGAGATTCTGAGATGTAAGGCTATTCCCTTGTTGGCACTCCAACGTGTAATCCATAAATGTTATTTTGTTCCACAAACGCAAGTTCCTGTGTGTTTGTTTGTGTGTGTGTGTGTGTGTGTGTGTGTGTGTTTGTGTGTGTGTGTGTGTGTGTGTGTGTGTGTGTGTGTGTGTGAGAGAGAGAGAGAGAGAGAGAGAGAGAGAGAGAGAGATTCACACAATTCACAATTCACAATTTAACAAATGTTACTGATTCAGGCCTTCTGCCCATGTCAGAGGGAGGGGGGTTACAAAAGGTAAATCAACAATGACAACAAATCAACAACGTTAATAACTACATTACATAGTGAACATCTACAAAGAGAGAGAGAGAGAGAGAGAGAGAGAGAGAGAGAGAGAGAGAGAGAGAGAGAGAGAGAGAGTCAGTTAAGATTAAAAGAGCTATACGTTGCTTTCTATCTCTTTATCTTAAGATAAAACGGGAAAATACAAAAACGCGATGTATCTATTGGGTCTCGTATACATTCTGAGCATTTTTAGAGGCAAACGTCCTCATATGATTTTTCACTGTTCGACAGATATTGGTATTTTACCCCTGATCCTAAATGAATTCATTACAATAATGGATATTATTTCAATACCGCTAATAAACACATTTAGCCTTCAAAAAGAAAAGAGTAGGTGGGAGGGGGGGACGTAGATGTTTGAGAGGAATCAAATGTAGTGGCTTACAAACGACTGGTTTGTGCAGTTTAATTAAAACATTGAATTCTATAGGCGAATCATGACATAATCATCTAGTTGGAAAGAAAAATGGAATGAAATTTTGTGTCTTTGAATTGCAAAACTTTGGCTGATACTCGATCGTCCACCAAGCTTCCATCAGATTTAACGTCTTTTTTGTCTTTTTGTTTTAGTAATTGTCGTCATAAACCGACAGAAAAATCGAATTCAAAAGCACAACTCCATTGGTGCAATCATAACGAAATGTACCCTCTTTTTTTTTAAAAACGAACCGACGAACCAACAACGTACAGTATTTATACGACACTTACTCTTGGTAGAAATCATATCAAAGCGCGGGCACATGTTACCATTTGTAACGCATTCAAACAAAGGACAGAGATGAACAGGCAAATAACACGCACATTGTAACTTTAACAGTATACGACCTGTCAAAATTGTCAAATCAATAAGATTGCCGCTCAGGGAAGAAAAACCTGGGCCTGTATTCACATTGAGATAGTATGAGACTTATCATCATGACATCTTGGAAGTCCTTCTAAAGCCCTATAACATCCTACTACTTTAGAAGGACTTCTAAGGTATCACGATGATAAGTCTCATGCTATCTCGATGCGAATTCAGGCCCTGGTGTACAGTGACACGAACTGAACCCCTCCATTTCTGTGCAGAGTTGCGGTCAGCAGACGACAGCTTCCCCATCAGCCCAGACTCCTCCTTCACCCTTCACCACCAACAACACCACCACAACAACAGCAGCAGCGTCCTCAGCAACGTTTCTGACCATCCCAACACCAACCTAAGCAACAGCAACGTCTCCAACATCAACATCAACAGCAGCAGCAGCGAACTTCATCTCCTGGTGCACAAACTTCGAGAGGAGAACGCGCGCCTGGAACACCAAGTGCGCCTCCTGTGCCAGGAGATGACGTCATTACGAGCCTCTGCAGAAGGAGGAGGAGGAGGAGGAGGAAGGGAAGGGGTAGAGGGTGGTAAGGAGGGTGGGTGGGGACAGTCTGGGGGTGGTGACGCCGTCCCCCCCACGTCCTCCCCGCTGTCGTTGCGGCGCAACTCATGTCCCACGTTTGGGGAACTGAAGCTGGAGCTCATCCAGGCCCGCCAGGAGCTGAACAGGGCCAAGGAGGCGTTGCAAGGTGGGTGTGAGGTGGGGGGGGGGGGGGGGGGGGGGGGTAGGTGGGGGGGATGTGTGTGTGTGTGTGTGGGTGTGGGGGGGGGGGGTGCGTGTGTGTGTGTGTCTGTCTGTCTGTCTGTGTGTCCTGTCTGGCTATCTCTCTGTATCTCTGTTCTCTGTGTGTCTACATGTGTGCATCTGTCTTATCTGTGTCTGTGTTTCGTTGGTGTTGCCTCTTTCGGTCTGTCTGTTTGTGTGTGTGAGTGGTTGGTGTTTTTGTTTGTTGCTGGCTGTTGTTTTGTTGTTTCGTTTGTATATCTATATCTCCATCTGTCCGGTTGTCTTTCTATCCCTCTTTGGTCTCTTCATCCGTTTGATCATCTCTGTCCGTTGTGTGTCCCTCGGTCTGGTCCCTTTTTATCCGTGCGACTGTCTCTGTTTTCTAACATGAACCCCCCTGGACTTCTGTGTCTGTGTCTGGTCTCATTACCTGTCTCATTGTCTTTCCTCATTATAG
>CM065698.1:32348429-32373429 GCA_017654935.2 Phymorhynchus buccinoides
CCCGAGCCATTGACCCCTATTGACGGTGATTTGACCCCTCATTTTGTGCACCCACGGGGTCATCTGACAACACACGAAGTTTGTAACGAAATTTAAGTGTAATTCTACAATGACACATTACTGGCCCGATATTTTGGGAAATTGACCCATCATTTTCTGGAAGCAGGGGTCATATGACCATGAAGTTTGAAAACAATCTGAAGCTTTGTAGATACACCACCACCCACCCACCCCTCCTGTTTACTACCCTCAATCTCAAAAGTCTGCTTCTTTCAGTTTTATTAAAGTAATCCTAGGCTGATCCTTAATCCTTTTACCGAGAAGGGCAGAAATTGCTTCCCACTGAAAATAGTTTCAATGCGAAAATGCGAGGGGGAGGGGGGTGCGTAAAGTACCAGAAAGCCGGCGTTTGTTTGCTTGCTCGCTTACTGTTACACATATTAGCATTGTTGGCGGTACCATAGGCGATGAGGTTTAGCCGAGGCGTGGTTACTGCTACACCTATCTAGATATATATCTGTATTGTTAAATAATCGGGACTTTACTTGTTTTGCACTGCCTCCGGGCATTTCCTCCAGTATTGTTCCCACCATCTTTGTATCTACAAATGTCCCGTGTGTGTCTGTTCCGGACCGAGAGGACGTGAAGCACCATTTTTCATTCATGCTTGCTCGCTTTTGTGCTGAGGTGGTGTAGTGTGTGCCAGTCTGCTGTTTCCTACAACACAAGGTAAACACCGGAACGCCCGATTTGAAACCGTAAATGAAAACTGCCTCTGGATGCGACGCGCTCTCCAGGTGTGAGCAACCCGAATTTCACAGAGACGCCTCTGTGACTATAAAGTACCTAATACCTAATACCTAGTACCTAAATATTTCGAATTGTATTCATTCTTCATCTCATACACCCAACCACGGACTGAATTGTAAAACTCCCTAGCTACAAGTCTATTGTTTCCTATTATGACTGTCAGATAGCAGATGGGGCAGCGGCTATTCTGGAGGGCTGGGATAAACATTTGTAATGGAATGACCTGCACCACCCACCCCACCCACCCTCCTCTTTCAGCCGATGAGATTTGACGATTCTGAGGATAGCTGGTGCTGGGGAGGAGAATCCCTGAAGGCGAACTAATAACCCCGTTTACGCTGTAGCGCTAGAGCCAGTGCCAACGCCCCCTAGACTGAGAATCCTGTGGTCATTCACGAAAGACCAAGCTGTACCGTCATGTTCCATGAGAATCCCTGAAGGCCAACTAATCGCTGTAGCGCTAGAGCCAGTGCCAACGCCCCCTACTAGATTGAGAGTCCTGTGGTCTTTCACGAAACACCAAGCTGTACCATGATGTTCCATGAGAATCCCTGAAGGCAAACTAACCCCGTTTTACGCTGCAGCGCTAGAGCCAGTGCCAACGCCCCTAGATTGAGAGTCCTGTGGTCTTTCACGAAACACCAAGCTGTACCATGATGTTCCATGAGAATCCCTGAAGGCAAACTAACCCCGTTTTACGCTGCAGCGCTAGAGCCAGTGCCAACGCCCCTAGATTGAGAGTCCTGTGGTCTTTCACGAAACACCAAGCTGTACCATGATGTTCCATGAACAAGAAACACCCCGATGGGACCCAGAGATGCACTGCCACCCCCCCCCCCCCCCCCTGCCCTACCAGTACAAGAGCAGGCCTTCGCCAGCCTCGGAAGCCCGTGCTATGTTATGTAGGTGAAGGCATGCACGGGGCATTCCAGTAACGACCCACCACGTCACGTGTCAAAATCAAGGTTGTCACGTGTTTTCCCTCTTATAGCTGGTAAGAAATCTTAAGAAATCTTTCAAGCATAAGAGAGAATGTGACACGTGACGTGGGGGGTCTTTAAGCATGCAAGGTCATTTATTGTACAGCTCTTTTTTTTTAACTACAGGCTAGTGTCAACCAATACTACGAGCCAGTTGAGCGGAGGGGGGGGGGGTGTATGAAGGGTGGGGGGTTAATAGTATGTGGAAGGGCCGTAACCTATAGCAGACCTGTTTACTCTACTCTTTTCGAGTAGTTTTCTACTGAATGTGGACCTCTACTACTCTTCAAAATTGATAATAATGCTCTTTAGTTCTTGATTGCCACTCATTTTCAGTGAACAGTGTTTGATGGTTTAATGAGAAGGACTACACATGTCGCACAAAAACTACTCATTAATATTTAGCTATCCAGACTACTCAAGACTTGTGTAGGGGGGGGGTAAAGAGGTCTGCCGGAGTATAAGTGCAATCCGCTCCTGTCGATATAGAGCAACGAAATATCACTAATGTGTACTGAAATGTGGTTTTCCCTGCTCAGGGGGCACCCCAGCAAGCACCCCATCATTCAGCGACCGAGGCAACGATTCGCTGTCGTCGCTGATGAAGTGGATGGCGCTGAACAGCGAGGGGGTGGGGGTGGAAGGTGCGGGTGAGGGGACGACAAAGAACGCGGGGGGAGGGGGGAAGAAGAAGAAGAAGAGCTTCGGGTCGCTGTCCCGAGTCTTCGGGCGAGGCCGATCCCGTCGCTCCATCGCCCTGCCCCACAACGAAAACCTCTTTGAAGGTGAGGGGGGGGGGGGGGGGGAGGAGAGAGAGAGAGAGAGAGAGAGAGAGAGAGAGATAGATAGATATATATATATATATATATATATATATATATATATATAGAGAGAGAGAGAGAGAGAGAGAGAGAGAGAGAGAGAGAGAGAGAATACGAATATGAAAAACATACACCCTGTTGTATTAAGGTTTATGAGAAGTTCCTTACTACATACACTCATACATACCAGCCATGGATGGTTCATTGTGCGTGTGTATGTATGCATGCATTTGTGTGTATGCCATCAGAGGGCAGCGGCACCAAGCTGTCGTTGCTGACCCCGGACAACTACCAGGAGAAGTTCATTACTACATACATTCAGACATGACCATGGATGGTTCATTGTGTGTGTGTTTTGTACCACCAGAGGGCAGCGACACCAACCTGTCGTTGCTGACCCCAGACAACTACCAGGAGAAGTTCCTTACTACATACACTCATGTACATACCAGCCATGGATGGTTCATTGTCTGTGTGTTTTGCTCCATCAGAGGGCAGCGGCACCAAGCTGTCGCTGCTGACCACGGACAACTACCAGGAGAAGCTGCAGACGGTGGAGGGGCTGGGGTCTCTGGCCATGGGTCAGTGGAGGGCGGGGCAGGTGCTGGCCTGGCTGGAGGTGGCCCTGGCCATGCCCATGTACGGCAGGAACTGCGCCCACAACATCAAGAGCGGCAAGGTCAGAGTGCATGGGAGTTAAGGGCCTGGTACACTACAGTACGATTCGCTGCCAATCCGACGATTGTGACGATATGATTCACGTGAAACTGTTTTTTCCTTTTTTTTCTTTTTTTCTTTTTTTTCTTTTTTTTGTATGTGTGCGGTCTGTCCTTTTCATATTTCATTATAAAATGTGTTTTGGGGGGAAAAAAGTTATTTTTTTTAAAAAGTGATTCACGTGAAATTCATGTATTGGGTCTGCTTGAGTACGTAGAGCGAAAGTAGTAGAATTATTTTAAGACGGAAGTATTTTATTTCACGTGAATCATGACTCGCATCGTCACAATCGCATCGCGTTGACAGCGAATCGTATGTAGCGTAGCGGTCCCTTTAGTTTAATAACATGTTTTATTGTAGCAAGAGGGGTTTTGCTTTTGGCCATGCCCATGTACGGCAGGAACTGCGCCCACAACATCAAAAGCGGCAAGGTCAGCACATTGCTGGGGGGTTGTTTAATTAAATGTTTTATTGTAGAAATATTTCTTGGGTGTGAATGCTAGTGCCTGCGCCCACAACATCAAAAGCGGCAAGGTCAGGACATTGCTGGGGGGTTGTTTAATTAAATGTTTTATTATAGAAATATTTCTTGGGTGTGAATGCTAGTGCCTGCGCCCACAACATCAAAAGCGGCAAGGTCAGGACATTGCTGGGGGGTTGTTTAATTAAATGTTTTATTATAGAAATATTTCTTGGGTGTGAATGCTAGTGCCTGCGCCCACAACATCAAAAGCGGCAAGGTCAGGACATTGCTGGGGGGTTGTTTAATTAAATGTTTTATTATAGAAATATTTCTTGGGTGTGAATGCTAGTGCCTGCGCCCACAACATCAAAAGCGGCAAGGTCAGGACATTGCTGGGGGGTTGTTTAATTAAATGTTTTATTATAGAAATATTTCTTGGGTGTGAATGCTAGTGCCTGCGCCCACAACATCAAAAGCGGCAAGGTCAGGACATTGCTGGGGGGTTGTTTAATTAAATGTTTTATTATAGAAATATTTCTTGGGTGTGAATGCTAGTGCCTGCGCCCACAACATCAAAAGCGGCAAGGTCAGGACATTGCTGGGGGGTTGTTTAATTAAATGTTTTATTATAGAAATATTTCTTGGGTGTGAATGCTAGTGCCTGCGCCCACAACATCAAAAGCGGCAAGGTCAGAGTACACGGGAGGTAGTTTAATGAAATGTTTTATTGTAGCAAGAGGGGTTTTGCTAATGATCATGTCCATGTACGACATGCCCACAACATCAACAGTACCTCCTGGATCTGATCAGAGCTTTGAATGATGGTTGGTTGATGGTTTTTCCCATATGTGCTGTTTTGCAGCTGAGTGGACGTAAAACCTAACTTTCATTCACAACATCAAGAGCGGGCAAGGTCAGCCACATGCAGAGGATTTCTTGTATTGTTTTATTTTCTAGACAGTCTCTGTCAAATTCGGGCTACTCTCTCCATTTTGTGCGTGCTTTTTTATGTGTTACTGAAGGGGAGAAGAGGCGAAAGGGTAAATGTTTTACCATTTTTTGCCACTGGGTTCGTTCACGTGCGTGACCTCGCTGGACCTTGTATGTAAGTCTCATCCGAGGGACGTTTTTCCCCAACTTCGTACCCATTTACGCTTGGGTGGAGTCAGGAAATAGCACTAAAGCATCTTTCCCAAGGCCCCACACCAAACGGGACAGGAACCCCAGATCCCGAAACCCCTGAACCTTTGGATTACGAGACGGCGATTCTTCTTCTTCTGCGTTCCCGGGCCATAAGGCCACAATGGGTACATATGTGTCCGTTTTCCAGTTTTCGCTGCTGTCCTCGCTGCATTCAGCCGACATATTCCGTTTTCGGAGGAGCTCAAAGGAGAAAACTATATGGAAGATATTTTTGGGGGGAAAAGGCAGGAGAATGGGCCAAAAAGTCAGAAAGATAGTAGATGGCACAAAGCAAGGAAAAAGGCAGAGTCAAAGAGAGAGACAGATTAAAGGACGTTACAAGCACAGAACTTCCAGAAGGTGGGGGAACTATTTGTACGGAAGACCCCCCGGTATCCCCACGGGGATGGCGATTCTAATTATTATCGTTTTCTTCCTTGGGCCCCCTTCTATGAAGTGGAAAGAATCAAATTTATGTAAAAAAAACAAAAAAATGTGTTATGTGTACACGTGCTCTGTTCACGTCACAGTGAACACTTTCATGGAACGCATGATCAAGAAAACCATAATGAAACATTAAACAAAGCGGATTTCCAGGGGGTTACATGGGTTCCGGGCTACCACCACCAACAACCACCACCCACACCTAGACAAAGAAAGAAAATGAGGGGGCGGGGGGGGGGGGGGGGGATCTACCACGCTGATTCCTTTGATTTCGTGTACCTTGTTTAATTCCATGCCATAGTGTTTAGCTTATTCTCCCAGGAGAGGACTTCATTGCATCTTTTACACACCTCAAATTATCGTCAGCTTCGTTGAGGGCTTTGCCCCCCCCCCCCCCCCCCCCCCCCCCCCCACATAACCGAGCCGTTCGACCCCCCCCCCCCCCCCCCCCCCCCCCTCCTTGACTAATTGATCCTCCCCTCTTAAAGGAATGTTTTTTAGGAAAGACTGACAGGTTCGTTGAGGATCTTTAAAACTGAATTCCTTTATTTAATCCACCAACACCCTTTGCACTATAACAGGCCTACAAGAGACAGAGGGACCCCAACTTCTTTTAACCCTTTCACCGCCAGCCATTAACTTTACCTGGGTAGAGAACAAAATCCATCTGCAGTATTGGGGATTCTTCTGTGACATTTATATAAAATAAAGTCTACCCTTACTTCCCAAAACTAAGACAATAGGGTCTTTGGATAATAGACCCCAATTTGACGCCTTTTAGTGACATAGGTGTTAAACCACTGTGGTGCTAAAATGCGACTTTGGCGGTGAAAGGGTTAAACGGTATTATGTTACCCAATGCCTATGTTGGCGCAGTTGAAGAGGGCATTATTTGCATTTCTTTATTCCTGCGAAGAAGCACAATTTACGACAGAAAAGAGCTCAGCCGATTGCGCTTTCACTACGGAAAGAAACAAACGTGAATGCTTTTTTAATTAACAGATTGTCTCCTTTACTTGACGAAATGTGTTGAATATGGCTTTCAAAACTGTTTGAGTCGTGCGGTGTGTTCAGATCCTGCTGGGCCTCAGTGACTCTGAGCTGGGCACTGCCCTGGGCATCACCAACCACATGCACCGCAGGAAGCTGCGTCTGGCCGTAGAGGAGCACCGGGACCCCACCAGCATGTGAGTGTGTTGAGGTGGTGTGTGAGTGTGTGTGTGTGTGTGTGTGTGTGTGTCACTGGCTCTCTTTCGTCTCTCTCTCTCTCTCTCTCTCTCTCTCTCTCTCTCTCTCTCTCTCTCTCTCTCTCTCTCTCTCTCGCTATCTCTCTCTCTCTCTGTCTCTCTCTCTCTCTCTCTCTCTCTCTCTCTCTCTCTCTCTCTCTCTCTCTCTCTCTCTCTCTCTCTCTCTCTCTCTCTCTCTCTCTCTCTCTCTCTCTCTCTCTCTCTCTCTCTCTCTCTCTCTCTCTCTCTCTCTCTCTCTCTCTCTCTCCATCTCTCTCTCTCTCTCCTCTCTCTCTCTCTCTCTCCTCTCTCTCTCCCTCCCTCTCTCTCTCTCTCTCCTCTCTCTCTCTCTCTCTCCATCTCTCTCTCTCTCTCACTCACTCTCTCTCTCACTCTCCTCTCTCTCTCTCTCTCTCTCTCTCTCTCTCTCTCTCTCTCTCTCTCTCTCTCTCTCTCTCTCTCTCCTCTCTCCCTCTCTCTCTCTCTCTCTCTCTCTCTCTCTCTCTCTCTCTCTCTCCCTCTCTCTCTCTCTCTCTCTCTCTCTCTCTCTCTCTCTCTCTCTCTCTCTCTCTCTCTCTCTCTCTCTCTCTCTCTCTCTCTCTCTCTCTCTCTCTCATATCTCTAGCGAACCAGACGAAAAGAAATAATTATCGTTACGCTTATTCAGTTCAGTTGCAAGCTTCATCTCTCCCCCCTCTCGTTTCCCTCTGTGGTACGCAGCAAGTTTCCCCAGGCCAGCCACCTGGACGTGACGTGGGTGGCCCACAAGCTGCTCCCTGACCTGGGCCTGCCCCAGTACAGCGGGGTGTTCGAGGCCAGCCTCGTGGACGGTCGCCTGCTGCAGTCCCTCAGCCGCCGGGACCTGGAGAAGCACATGGACGTCCACCGCAAGTTCCACCAGGCCAGCATTCTGCACGCCGTGGAGCTCCTCAGGAGGATGGACTTCGATAGACAGGTAGGGTATTAGGTGCTTTATAGTCACAGAGGCGTCTCTGTGAAATTCGGGTTGCTCCCATCTGGAGAGCGCGTCGCAGCCAGAGGTGCGCCACCCCTGTTGTGTGTGTGTCTGTGTGTGACTGATGAGGAAGGAAAGGGAGGGGGGTAAATTTTGACCAAATGACAACTTTTTTGTTGCCACTGGGTTTAGTGTGTACTAAGTGCATGGGCACACGGGACCTCGGTTTATCGTCTCATCCGAAAGACTCCACGTTCAGACCGTAAGGCCTAGTGTAAAGTGAGAGGAAAAATCCCCTGTACCCAGGTTCGAACTCGGGTTTACTTGACACGAGGCGAACGCGATACCTCTGTGCCACTCTACACTTATGATGATGATGATGATGATAATGATTTTCAGAAACTGGCGGACAGACGTAGTCAGTGTGAGGACTCGGACAGTGACCTCATGGTGTGGACCAATAGTCGCCTCATGACCTGGGTTCGCTCCATAGATCTTGGGGTGAGTATCTCTGTCTCTCTGTCTGTCTGTCTGTCTGTCTGATTTTATGTCAGTGTGCCTGGCTGGCTGTACTGTAGACATGTAGCCCGCATTTGATCCACAGAGTGGTAGTCTGTGTGTGTGTCTATCACTCTGTCTATCTGTGGGCATGTGCATGTGACCGTTGTGCTTTATCTCATGATTAGATTATTGCAATGCACTGTGTTCCCCAGGAGTTTGGGGACCACCAGGAGGACAGCGGTGTTCAGGGGACCCTGATGGTGATGGAGCCCTCGTTCTTTGAATTGTAGTGCATGGCATTCTGTTGTATAGTTCTGTGTTGTGCTTATCAAATTATGGTGTATTGTATTGTTTGGCGTTATATTCCACAGGAGTTTGTGGACCAGCTGGAGGACAGCGGGGTGCACGGGGCCCTGACGATGCTGGAGCCGTCTGTATTGCATTATATTGAATTGTATTCTTTATATCACTCGGAGAATGCTGCATTGTGTCTACGGCTTGTATCGTGTTGTATTGCATCACAATGCACTGTGTTCCCCAGGAGTTTGCGGACCAGCTGGAGGACAGCGGGGTGCACGGGGCCCTGATGGTGCTGGAGCCGTCCTTCACGGCAGACACCCTGGCCACGGCCATGGCCATCCCGCCCAACAAGGCCTACATCCGGAGACACCTGTCCACCGAGCTGGACACCCTCCTCAGACCCGCCAGGTATGAGATGAGACGGGAGCCACCCCCCGTGGGGATACCGCCGGGGTGGGCTGGCTTTCGTACAAATGGTTCCCCCACCTTCTGGAAGTTCTGTGCTTGTACATTGATAATGTATGTATCATACAAAACGTCTGTATGTTGAGCCTCAATAATAGGACCAAATACTACCTGAATGTCTTGTGTTTCTGTGCTTGTGACTTTTTCTAATCTGTCACTCTCTTTGACTCTGCCTTTTCCTTTTGCTTACCGACGTCTACTGTCTTTCTACCTAACCGGTCCATTCTCCTGCCTTCTTTCAATAAATTCTTACAAATATTTTCTGCAGTCGAAGACGGAAATGTTGGGCCTAGCTATTTCTTAGGTGTATGACGGCAGCGTGACGCATCTGCGCTCATAATTGACAGGAGACTGTCTTAGCAATCGAATAAGAAGAAGAAAGGGGAGGATAATTATGCTCACACACTATGCACATGCTCACAAAATACACTCATATGCTTCGTCGTCATCGTCGATCGCTCAGACAGTCTCCTGTCATGCCGTTGTGCGCTTAGCTAAGAAATAAGCCCAGCATGTCCGTTTTCGGCTGGGGAACATCTTTGTAAGAGCTTCCTAGATTCAAAGGCAGGAAAAACGGACCAGTAAGGCAGAAAGATAGTAGATGACAGTAAGCACAGGGAGAAGGCGGAGTTGACGAGGGCGATAGATTTAGAGGAAGCTATAGGCGCAGAACTTTCAGAAGGTGGGGGAACTATTTGTACGAAACTCCCCTCCTCCTCCTCCTCCTCCTCCTCCTGCCCTGGTATCCCCACGGGAGGACACTCGCATGCAACAAGTAAATGTATTGTATTTGTATTTGCAGACCATTAAGATGGCAGTGGTGTTCACAGGGTGCAATGGTGTAATCAAATTGTACAATGAAATGGATATCGTCTGAATCGCATTTAGTGAAAGGACATAAAATCGAAACACACACACACACACACACACACACACACACACACACACACACTACACAGTATGAATGTGTAGTACACCCATCGCAAAATAAGACCAACAGAAACTCAAACATTTTGTATCCAATAAAAACACCATGAAAAAGTTCGACGCAAATGACCATTTTAATAGCTCATACAGACTAAGGCGAGAGAGAGTTGATAAGTTAGTGGTGAAAGGGCGTGGGTTGTTTGTTTTTTTGTCATTGGAGAAAAGAAAAAGAAAAAAGGGGAAAAAAAGAAAAAAAGAATGTAGAAAGGAAAAAGAAAGTGATATTGTTTTCAAAAAGTAGATTTTTTTAAAAAGGAAAATATAGGCCCACCTAAAAAAAAAGAAGGAAAAAAACATGAAAAAGAAAAATGCCGAGGAGAGGGGTGTTCTCACTGTTGTGGGAGGATGGAGGAGGGGGCTATTTGGGGGGGG
Source organism: Phymorhynchus buccinoides (assembly GCA_017654935.2). NCBI lineage: Eukaryota > Metazoa > Mollusca > Gastropoda > Neogastropoda > Raphitomidae > Phymorhynchus > Phymorhynchus buccinoides. Next base: position 32,358,653 of record CM065698.1, read on the forward strand.
GGGGGGGGGTATGGGTGTGTTTTGGGGTTTATCTTGGGGTCTGTGTCTCTATGTAACTGGGTTATAGTTTTTTCTTTAGCAAACTGTTCTCAGCTGGATAAGTAGCGAAGTTTGAATTTCACGCTTTTTTTGTGAAAATGTTCTTGGTTACATAGCTTACTGTGTTGGTCTCTCTCTCTCTATCTCTCTCTCTATATATATATCTCTCTCTCCCTCCCTCCCTCCCTCCCTCTCTCTCTCTCTCTCTCTCCCTCCCCTCCCTCCTCTCCTCTCTCTCTCTCTCTCTCTCTCTCTCCCTCCCTCCCTCCCTCCCTCTCTCTCTCTCTCTCTCTCTCTCTCTCTCTCTCTCTCTCTCTCTCTCTCTCTCTCTATATATATATATATATATATATATATATATATATATATATATATATATATATATATATATATATATATATATATATATATATATATATATATAGGGGGGTATGAAGCGTTATACTACTCCTTGCCGACACGAAAGGGTGATAATTTTAGGCCCGAACTGCCGATGCCCCCTGGTGACGAGTCAGGAGCAGATAATTTTCTGTGGCTATATGGATAAGGTACTGGGTTACACCGTCGATTTTGCATGGGAAAACTGTTTCCAGGCGCGTGATTGCCTGGATTATACTGCTACTTCGCATGAAGAACTGTTTTCAGTGGAATATGTAACTGGATTAAACGACAGTTTTGAACATGTTCACGGCCAGAAAACGGCCTGGCTTGCGCTGTCATTTTGCATGGGAAACTTTCTTCAGTTGGACCAATAGTTAGAGCACACTGTCAGTTTGCACAGGCTAGTGCAGGGCTCCCAATCGTCCCGCAAAACAAGGGGTCCCAGGGTCTCCTTCACTTACAGTATAGAGGGTCCTAGAGGCGGGATAGAGGGTCCCAGTGGCATTGCGAATGCTAAAAAGAATGTTTCTAGTGCATCCCTGGGACCCCCTGCACATTCTTTTAGAGGGTCATTTAGAATTTTAGTGCTTCATAGACCCCCAAATGGAGGTCCCTGGGAGCCCTGTAGTGTTTCGATTAGTACTTGGTTGGTGACTAACTGGATTCCTCTAGTTATTTGCATGGAGGAACTGTTTGTAGTTGGATCACACACGTGGGGAGTGTGGGGGAACTAACTTAGTCTCGCTATCATTTGCATGGAAAACTGTCTTCATGAAATGTGTCGTCATTGCAACCGTCGGGCTATGTGCATGTCAAAGTGTGCCATCTGTACAGGTCTTACCAAACTGGGATGAAAATACTGAGGTATTTGTATAAGTCGTCGGAGCCTTTTTGGGGGTGTTTTTGTGGTACTCTTTTTGTTCGTTTCAGTTCATTATTTTTCTGCCTTCAACGTCATCGCTTTGTTTGGTTTAAATAGCATTTTATTTCTCAAAGTCACAAATGAAATCGCTTTGTTTGTGGTTTTCGTGGTAGTGAACACGTAAAAGAGATAATCTGAGGAAGAGATACGTGATTATATAACCGATTTTGTTACCATATATTTCCTCATTTTTCTTCTTCCTTATGTTGGTTGTCTATCTATGTGCATGCTTTCGTTGTTGTTGGATTGTGTGTTGTGCAAAACCAAAAAACGATTTCATGTGTACACTGATGCATTGGCTGATTAAAGAATCTTGAATCTTGAAAAAAAAGTAATCTGCACTTGACTTATGTAAACTTGACTAGGCCTACTTGTTATTGCTGTTGTTCTCATCATACCATGTTCTTATCGCTGCTTCCTATTTATTTTTTGCACAATATTTTTGTATCTATCTTGGCGTCAGTGTTGTTGACATTACTGTTCAAGATGACATTTCGGGAATTATAAACCGTGATATTCAGAACACTATGACATCCCACGTGCATTGCGATTATTCGGTGCCATTCCTGGAGCTAAAATTGGGGCCACCGTGTGTGTGTGTGTCTGTGTGTGTGCACGTGCGCGCCAATTAGTCGTGTCGATTATGATTTCCAGACAGTAGAGGAGGCAGCTAGCTGTCACTCCACTGTTACAAGTGGTGTAGAGTGGCACAGTGGTAACGCGTTCGCTTCGTGTCAAGTAAACCCGAGTTCGAACCTGGGTACAGGGGATTTTCCCTCTCATTTTGCACTAGGCCTTACGGTCTTTCGGATGAGACGATAAACCGAGGTCCCGTGTGCCCATGTACTTAACACACGTTAAACCCAGTGGCAACAAAAAAGTTGTCATTTGGTCAAAATTTACCCCTCCCCCCTTTCCTTCCTCATCAATCACACAAAAAATCGCATGCAAAAAACAACAACTTTTAAATGGGTGGCGCGCCTCTGGCTGCGACGCGCTCTCCAGGTGGGAGCAACCCGATTTTCACAGAGATGCCTCTGTGACTATGAAATCCCTAATTATACCTAATAATGGCGGATCTTAATCAAAGCGGATTGTTTTCAATAACCCCCACCATGAGCGATTTTCGGAGTTTACGCCCAATGCTCAAGAGAGAGAACAAAGCTTATTGGTTGCTGATTCATCCATAGAGATTTGTTCCGTTCTGGAAACATTGTCCTGCTTTCATTGTTTTTCTTTCTTTATCATTGTTGTTTTCGTCTGTTTTTTCGTTTGGTTCTTTAGTTTTGTTGTTTTTGTTTCGTTGTTTTCAGTTTGTTTGATAGCAGCTTAGTGCAGACATTTCTTCCAAATAATAATTATTATTTTTTTACATATCTTGAATGCATGTTGATTTGTTTGTGAGCAACTCTCTACCACTGTTGTTGTGTACTGTGTGGGTGGTTGTCATAATAAGCAGGTCTGGGTCATCAAGGATGAACTTGGGTCTGTATTGTTGTGGCAGCTACTTTCGCTTTGATAGGCGAATAGGTGCCGTAAATAACTTTGGTAAAAGGGATTTAATTACGAGAATTTCCTTCCCCTTATTCATTTCAAATAATAATAATGTTGGACACATTCCTTTGTCAGAGCCAAGTGGGATTTCTCGATGTTTTAGGAGTGCTTTTATGCTTTTTAACGCTTTCACCGCCAATGTCGCATTTTTGCACCACAATGGTTTAACACCCATGTCATGAGAAGGCATCAAAACGGGCCTGTTATCTGAAGACCCTATTTTCTTAGTTTTGTGAGGTAAGAATAGGCCTAATATAAACATCACAGAGGAATTCCCAATATTGCAGATAATTTGTTTTCTCTACCCAGTTAAGTTTAAAGGTATTTGGGGCTGAAAAATGGCTGACGGCGAAAGGGTTAAATGTAAAGGTTTTCCCCCAACGGTTTTCTGTTTCAGTGGTCTCTATGTTCTGGTGTTCTTTCTTTTCTGTTATCAAATTATTATTCTGTGTCCGCTACATGTTCAATATGTGTGGTCATTTTTAAAGAAAATGTCTTTCTCAATTCCATCATGCCATTTATTACATAATATCTAGCTGTATTGTTAAAAAATCAGGACTTTCCTGGTGTTGCCTGCCTCCGGGCATTGCCTCCATGATCGTTCCCACCATCTTTATATCTACTAATGTCCCATATGTGTCTGTGTCAGACCGGAGGACGTTAAACAGATTTTTCTTCATCATGCCATGGTTATGTCTAGAATTTGTTTAAGAATAACTTTGGTTGTTGTGTTATTGTTGTTGTTGATTTTACAATATTTTGCACATTAACAAATGAATCTAATAAGAACAAAAAGGAAGGAAAAAAGTGAACTTTATCTGACAGTGACAATGATAATAATCTCATGTCATCGAACCCTGCCACACCCAGGCTCAAGGCCCCCTATTGCCCTTCTTCTGCCATCAGCTAACACACAAAGCTACACTACACGACATAATGTACAGTATCTCAGAGCTACGATGATGGCAAAATGCTACAGGGGAACCTCCCTGATAAGACCTTCAAAAATCATCCCAAATGAGGTCTTATAAGGGAAGGGTCTTATAAGGGAAGGGTCTTATAAGTGAGGTAATTCTAATACTTACAAGGAAGGGCAATGCCTCAGAGAAGCAGGTCTTATGTGGGAGGGAGTCTTATAATGGGAGGTCTTATAAGGGAGGTTCCACTGTATTACCTTCTATGAAACGGCATGTTCTTCGCCTTATTTTCCCTCTTCTGCCTGGATAAAGTGCAAAACATATGTGCAAAAACAATGCGGGGGAAATACACGGTGACAGTCCTGAGATAACCATAACTGTTGACGGAAACTGCGAAACTGCAGCGAAGTATAGATTTATAATATATATTAAAACAAACCAGCAGATGATATCATCATAAGTTAATTTAAGGTCATAGCGTACTACTACATCTTGTTCAGCAGAATGGACAGCAGAAAACCAGTTGTTACGTGTTGTGTGCTACGAGAATGATAAAAAAAAGAATTCAGAGATGCTGAGCATTTTCTTGAAAGAGGTCTGTGTGTGTGCGTGTGCGTGTGTGCGTGTATATGTGTGTGTGTATATGTGTGTGTGTGCGTGCGTGCGTGCGTGCGTGCGTGCGCGTGTGTGTGTGTCTGTGGGTGCGCGTGTGTACGTATGTGTGTGTCACCACGCTTATAAAATAATTTTCCAATATCATTTTTGGGGGCAATTTTGAAAACAAATGAGAAGAACAAATAACTAACACTCACAAGGACAGGTGTCCAGTCTGTCTGTGTGTGTCTGTGAAAAGTCTCCTGCTTTTGTGTCGTGGTGAGCTAGCTCAGTGTCCCTGTGACTCGCTGGTTTCAGGGCGGCTCTGGACACGCCCAACAACAACAGCAAGCACCTGGACCCTGCCGGGGGCAAAGGTCATGGTCACACCTTCACGCGCTCCTACCGGGGTCAAGCCAACGACTCCGAGGGCACCAAGGGCAGGCTGAGCTTCAGGGTCAGTGTGTGTGTGTGTGTGTGTGTGTGTGTGTGTGTGTGTGTGTGTGTGTGTGTGTGTGTGTTGTGTGCATAATGATCTCCGTATCTATGTGCGTGCGTTGTGTTCAAGCATTATGCGTGTGCTATGTTCTAAATGGCTGTAGTCTGCTCAATGTTTTTAAATGTTCATATTCTCGATGTAAAGGGTACTGAGCTCATGTGAGAAAACGCGCTGTATAAATCCGCATTATTATTTGGAGACTGCTTGACTGCGAAGAGGGGAGGTATTGTTGTGTTCTGTATTTTTTGAAAAAGACATACCTATTCCATCCATACTAACCAACACTTACAAACAATAGCATAACACTTTCCCAAATCGGAAACCATTACTCTAGCAATGGATAAACAAAAAGCAAAGGGACGTAACTTCCCTTACCGGAAGTATCATAGTGACTTCCCTTCACTTCCGGTCACATGATTCCCTTCCAACAAGTTCACTTCTTCTTTTCCAACCGCGGAAGACACAACAATCTACCAATCTGTTGAAATATTACATGTTTTGTGTCGTGGATAAAATAACTTCACTTTTCACTTGTGTATTTGTTTTGTATGGTGTTTTGTTGTGTTAAGTGTCGTTGCTGTCTGTTTGAGTTTTTCCACATGAATATTATTATTATTATTATTATCTGTGTGGTGACCGTGTCCATCTCACTGTGTGTGTGTGTGTCTCAGGGCTCCCTGGGCAGGGCGTTCGGCAAGAAGATCCGCGACGACCTCAAGCTGGCCTTCGACTCGGAGTCCCCCAAGTGGAAGATCTCCGCCCCCATCCCCATCCAGACCACGCCCTCCCCCCTGCCCCCGCCACACCGCCCACACCAACACCCCAACCCCCACAGCTCGCCCGACAGCGTGGTGCAGATCCCGGGGGACTCTACCGCGGTGTGAAGAGATGGGGGGAGGAGAGGATGAGGTTGATGGTTTCTAATCCCACGAATGAAGCCGTCATCAGTCTCTGGGTGATGAGGGATGGAATCCTGTGGTCTTTGGGGAAGGAGTGGACAAGGGGTCTTTGTCTTCAACAGAAAAGGCATTCGGTAGCCTGAGTGTGTGTGCATAAACGTTTGACTGGCATGCAAAAGAAAGGGATACACATCCCCGTTGACAGTGTGGTCCAAAATCTGACTACTACCATCACGTTTTAAAGAATATTATTGAGATTCCGTGTGTGATGAGTGTGTGGATCTTAAGACTTCTTCCTCTCATTGAGAATTGTGTCCTTTTTTAGCTGAAGGATTGTCATGTTACGCCTTCCTTAATTCTTTGATGCAAAGTTTTTTGTTAATCTGGTCTGGCTTTGATGGAAGAAAGAGTTTTAGGTCAAGGACATGATTTTGTTCTCTTGCTTGTGAAATCTGGACTCCATTGCTGAGACGGATGGCTCCCACCACCCCTGAATGAGTCTTCTGCATTAACACGGAAAAGAGGGCAGGGACCGCTGTTAGTCCTGAGATAATTCTATCATGAGATCTCTTTCTCGAATATTATGAAACATGTCCGCCTCGTCGTGATTGCGGTTTCAGTCTCCCAAAAGATTATTTTTAAGAGACCGTTTTAAAGATGTTATCTTTTTTGAGAGAGAGAGGGAGAAGCTTAGTATAGTAGCGAGAGGTTTGAGGTGGGACTTGTAAATAGGTGTTTGGTGAGCATTGGTGTAATGGTGTTCCAAGGTGGGTGCCACGCAGTGAATTGTGGGGCAGAAGTGCGTGACCTCCCTACCCTAGGCCCTGGGATGCAATGGGGTCAGAATTTACTGGTCACGCGCCTCTCCTGAAATTTGAGTTCGATGTCAGAAGAGAGAGAGAGAGAGAGAGAGAGAACGCTGAACGGTTTTTTTTAATTAATAGGCCTTTGGCCCATGTCACTGGGGGTGGTTACAAATAAATGGGTTAATTATCATTGATTTCAAAACACAGAGAGAGAGAGAGAGAGAGAGATGAACGCTGAACGGTTTTAATTAATAGGCCATTGGCCCATGTCACTGGGGGTGGTTACAAAAGAATGGGTTAATTATTATTGATTTCAAAACAGAGAGAGAGAGAGAAAGAGACTGGAGGTAATGATGGTTTTAATGCAAGAGGGTGTGAACGCAATGAATGATTTTGAGAAGGTGGTACATTTTAGCGGGATTTTGACAACATAGACAGAGAGAGAGAGAGAGAGAGAGAGAGAGAGAATAAGAGTGGATGGGTATGGGTTACACCTGAAAGGGGTGGGGTTGGCATTGCAGGGGTTAAAAAGGGTGCTACTATTACTGTGACAATTGAACACTGTGTTTGCCGCCCAAAAAACAACATGTGTCCAAGTGTACTGGCTTTATGTGTGGAAAGTGTTTCGTTTCAAAAATGTTTGTTATTGCCGTATTTGTTTATTATTGTTTGTTTCTTTTTCTTTAGTCACGTGCTTGTGTTTACTAAGAGGGTGTTCTTGTGCATGTATGTGCATATAATTATGTATGTGTGTAGCCATTTTTTAAAACATGCTCAATGAATGTAGATAAATGCTACTTACTTACTCTGTTGAATAGTAGACTCTCTCTCTCTCTCTCTCTCTCTCTCTCTCTCTCTCTCTCTCTCTCTCTCTCTCTCTCTCTCTCTCTCTCTCTCTCTCTCTCTCTCTCTCTCTCTCTCTCTCGCGAATCAAGAATATTTACAACATGACCGACAATTCATGGTGCTCAAGAATTGCCTGCTAGCCTGCATTTGCTTCCCTTGGAACGCCGATTCCAATAACCAGCCATCCTTTTTCTGTGCGTTTCTCATTCCTTCCCTTCTTAGTCTCCCTTTCTTTAAGTGTGTGTGTGTGTGTGTGTGCGTGTGCAATACAAAAAATACAAAGTTTTCTGTAGTCTCTGTCTGTGTGTTTGTGTGTCGTGCTTATCTGCACATTTATAATAAAGTGTGTGTGTGTGTGCGTGCGTGTCTCTCTCTGTGTGTGTGTGTGTGTGTGTGTGTGTGTGTGTGTGTGTGTGTGTGTGTGTGTGTGTGTGTGTGTGTGTAAGACAAAAATATACAAACCTTTCCTAGCATGTGTCTCAGTGTCTGTGTGTTTGTATGTTTTGCTTGTCTACGTGTTTATAAACATCAATTGAAAGATCTGCTGGGGGTCCTTTAGTTGTCTCCCCACAGCTAGGTAAGGTAAGTTCTTGATCCTTGGCCTTGGAAAACAAAGTTAGCAAGTAAACTCCCTGTGCTGTAAAGGTGAAGCTTTACTTCGGCATCAATCCCGCCTTATTTCGACAACATTTTCGGATGCAGTTGTAAAGTTTGGATAACATAGCTCGGGGCTAGTTTGAGAGGAACTTTGAGTAATGTCAATATTCAGGAAAGGTGTTGTTTTTTTTTAAAAGAGGGTATCTGTGTGGTTTTATATCATTTTTGGTATATAATAGATTGATTTTATTTTGAAGGTTGGATTATGGGGAGGAGGGGGTGGCAGCATTGTTGTGTGTAGTAGCGTTCTGTTTTTCTTCTTCTCCTTCTTCTTCTTCTGTCTATGCTTCATCATCTTCTTCAGCTGCTGCTTCTTCATCTTGTTATTGTTCTTCTTTTTTCACCTCATCTTCCTTCTTCTGCTTCTTTGTCTTCTTCTTCTTTAGCTTTTCTCTTTCTGCTCCTTCTGTCACTTCTACCTCTTCTTCTTCTTCTTCTTCTTCTTCTTATTCTTCTTCTTCATTATCATCATCATCATCCTCTTCTTCATCGTCGTTGTCTTCTTCTACGTCTACTTTTTCTTCAAGTGTGTGCGTGTGCGCGCGCGCGCGTGTGTGTGTGTGTGTGTGTGTGTGTGTGTGTGTGTGTGTGTGCGAGTGTGTGTGTGTGTGTGTGTGTCTCACAATCCTCCAATGGTGCTATGCTACTAGTTCCCACTTTTTCTCTGGCACGATAACTTTTTCTATCTCGCTCGCTCTTTTTTCCCCCGTTGCGTGTGTTTTAACTAAATGATGAAATTTTATTGTTGTATTTTATATGTGTTTTAAGTGCGTTAATTGTATTGTATTCAGCGTAACGCTGTTTTTAATCCGTCATGTTTGGGTTGTGTTTTTTGTTGTTGTTGTCGTTGAACTGACTGAAGAAAGGAGGTCAATATTAAGGTTGGTTTAACCCTTTCACCGCCAAAGTCGCATTTTAGCACCACAGTGATTTAACACCTATGTTACTAAAAGGCATCACGTTGGGGTCTATTATCCAAAGACCCTATTGTCTTAGTTTTGGGAAGTAAGGATAGACCTTATTTTATATATGTCACAGAAGAATTCCCAATACTGCAGATGGAGTTTGTTCTCTACCCAAGTATATTTAATGGAAATGTTTGGTTGAAGTATGGTTGGCGGCGAAAGGGTTAAATTTGTTGTCGATAGTCTCGCGTATGTTTATCTGTGTATGTTTGTCTGTGTTTGTGCCTGTGAGTGCGTCTGTGTGTGTTTCAAATTATGTGATTTCCCCCCTTTTTTAATGATTGATATATTTTTAAATGCCAATTTTAACACACCTTTATATTGAAAATAGCGTCAATGTCTAGTTTGTAACAGAGACAACCGCTGTGTGTAGGTCCTCGTATTCACGATACAGATTGAAATGAAAAATGAAGTTACAAGCAACAATTTTTTTGGGAACTGTCACATTACCCCCAATCGAGCTTAAAGAATAAAAAGGTGTTTGAATACGTACTACAAGGTGTGACGATGAATCAGAATGTGATGCAAAGTTATCTCAGCAAGATCAGTATCTGTAGATACTGTACTGGGCCGGATCTAGGGGGGGGGGGTCCTCTTGATTCCGGACCCCCCCCCCCCCCCCCCCCCTCTGCCCCAAGCATGTACCTTAGACAAGGGTGAAAAGTAAGAACATAGCTCGATTTTGCCTGAATAATCCGTAATTTGCAAAAGTCCGGGGGGCTTCGCCCCTTGGGCCCCCAAAAGGACATTGCTCCTTAACCCAGAATATAATTATGCAGCTCCCTGGACCCCCCGGCGGAAACCCCCCTTAGAGAATCACTTGGTACGGCCCTGTTGTATAATATTTTTTTATGACATGAGAAGTTAAGTCTGTTATGAACAGATTTACACCCCAAAATGGAGCAACAAATTTGGGGGTTTGTTGTGTTTAGCCCTATTTAAAAACTGTGAGAAATGCACAGTGCCTAAAAATAAGGGATCAATCCCATTTGTGCGCATATTTTTGCTTGAGTTTCTAGAGCTTTACAGAATGCGAAAATGTCAACACCCTGCCTGTATTCACATTGAGATAGCATGAGACTTATCATCATGATACCTTCTTCTTCTTCTTCTTCTTCCAATATAGTTGACAAAGTCAGTTCTGACCATTATTTCAACTGAAAAGGGCGAAGAGGTCGAAGAGAGAGAAAACACAGAAAAGAAGAAAACACAAACAGAGAGAGAGAGAGAGAGAGAGAGAGAGAGAGAGAGAGAGAGAGAGAGAGAGAGCTTTGGTGGGTAGACAGCCAGACAACCGGCCAGACTGGGACCGTTCAGCGGAACCCAGCCGTGATGCCGGCCCAACAACTGCCTACCCTTGGGTCTGGAGCTTTTAGTGCTCTGCCAACAGCCTCCTGAAGAAGGCTTTGGCAGAGGGGGCCTGGACAGTTTCTGGAAGCAGGGCGTTCCACTCTCTGATTGCGCGGGGGAAGGAGGAGGAGCTGCGCTGCTGGGTGCGGCAGGGGATCCTGCTGAGCTGCTCGTTGTGCCCTCTTCTCGCTCTTGCAGCTAAGGGCTGCAGATGTTCGCACATGTTTATCACCATGTTACCTTAGTACTTCTAAAGTGGTAGGGTTTAGTAGGACTTTAGAAGGACTTCTGTGGTTACATGGTGATAAATATCATTATATCTCAATGTGAATACAGGCCAAATAGGTAGGCTATCTACTTTTAAATGCCTCACTGCTTTTCGCTTGGCATAAGAGAACTTTTGTGGGGAAGGGTGTAGTTTCATGTAGTGTTCAGCCTTTCATTGTATGTTGTTTACGAAATTGCAGGGTTTGTTTTGTTGCTGGTTTTAGGTTTTGTTTTTGTTTGTTTTTTAATTCTTTAGGTATTTATTTTATTTCTGATTTTTAATATCCCCGTGTCGGTTACGGCAAACAGAAATATGGACATCAGTATCCGATGCAAACTATATCTCATAGTCACAATTTATTTACCTTTTGTTTTATTTTTCATTCTGAACGTTTTGGTCACAATATACGGTTGTTTTGCTCCAAACTTCGTTTGTTTTTCAATAGATAACCCACTTAAAAAAATAAATTAAAAAAACGTTTCTTTTGACAAAATTGAATTTTTCTTACAAATAGCAATTTGTTCACGTTGGGTTTTTATAAGTAAATGTTCTTCTCGAACTTAAAATTTCGGAATATAAATCGTTTTTGTATAGTCTCCTTACTTTTACATCATATTTTATGCTGTCTCTCAACCGCATGTGTCAATGACAATTTTACAAATTAGACTAGCTAGTGTGGTCTTTGTCAAATTAACGTCTTATTTTGCGCCTTTGGTTTTAATCTTTGGAATTTGTGGATTATATATCCCTGTTCAAAGGTCACACTTGCGCCAAAGGGGTTGTTTGTTGAAGGCTTATGTGTGACCAGAAAGCTTAGATACAGGGAGTGGGAACTTAACTTAACGCCGTACCCGTAGCCACTGTGTTTGTTGTTTTTTCTATGTCTTCGGTCGAGAAGACGTAAAGCATAAACTCGTCCACTGTGTTCAAGTTTCAACAGATGTGCACACATCAGCAGTACTCTAAGACCGTTCATCAATGTTTTATAGGTTTCCATGCTATGTTTGCAGCTTCCTTACCCTTCTTTATCTTGCAAAAAAATAGAAAGATGGTTCTCCAACCACTCAAGTTTGAACCTTGCATTCACACAAATGTGGCTGGAACAGTCGCTTCGATTCAGAATCAAATTTGGATGGGGGCCGCCATTGTTCCTACCTCTACGGAAAGATAACTCTCTAGGGTCGTCCCAACCCTAATTCTTGAATTTGTTTGTCTTCCCCTGCATTGTCTTTGGTGTGACTCAGGGAATGGGTCAGTTGCGTAGATCAGCGTTACTGTCGGCGCTCAGAGTAACTTGATGTGTAGAGCCGACTGTTATGGGATCGTGAAGAACAATTTCACAAAATAATAAAAGGCTTAGATTCTACTCTCTCTCTCTATCTCTATCTCTCTCTCTCTCTCTCTCTCTCTCTCTCTCTCTCTCTCTCTCTCTCTCTCTCTCTCTCTCTCTCTCTCTCACACATACAACAGCACACACACACACACACACACACACACACACACACACACACACACACACACACACACACACACACACACACACACACACACACACACACACACACACACACACAGAGAGAGAGAGAGAAGAGAGAGAGAGGGAGAGAGAGTAACGCCTGCATGCTTCTTATTTTTCACTTTTTTCTTAGTATCACGTACGCGCATACAATCCATTGATTCATAGGGCTGTTACGGGTGGGGATTAGCATTACATTAGAAGAGATATCTTAAAGACCCACCACGTCACTTGTCAAAATCACGGTTTACACGTGTTTTCCCTCTTATAGCTGGTAAGTTAGGAAATCTTCCTAGCATAAGAGGGAACGTGACACGTGACGTGGGGGGTCTTTAAGTAGATTGTGTTCACCTTTTCAACCCTGTAGCCTTGTTGGCTACGACTCTAGGCACCGAGACGGCAATCTATGTTAGATCCACCCCCCCCCCCCCCCCCCTTCCCCCCCCCCCCCCCCCCCCCCCCCCCCCCCCCCCCCACCCCCCCCCCCCCCCCCCCCCCCCCCCCCCCCCCCCCCCCCCCCCCCCCCCCTATCACTCACAGTACGATGGGTCCCCTGTCTTGATCTTAGACTGTACACTGGAATAAGTATCCTGGAGACACGACAGTTGTTTGATGATCAAAACATTGTCCATTACCCATGGAATCGGCAATTGAACAGGTAATATAGGCTTAGTTCTGGTGAACGGAAAGATCCTAATAATCGGTGTCTGTTCGTACCACCTTTTGCCGCTAGTGCTAACACCCTAATTTTCCGTTAACCGCAATGTCACCGTCATTGAAATACCTAACACACTGACCAATTGACGTACTGCAGTACATTGGGATTAAGATCCCTGTAATTACGTGGGGTGTCCGAGTAACGAAGGCCCCTTAACTCTTGGCGTGTGAAGATCGCCAACTCATAGCCCCGATGTGTGGAATTATCACGGCTCCAGACAGGTACATGACAGATTGTTAAGTCCTTGTCACGCCCTCTGAGCCGGCATTCGCTCACCTTCTTGCCCTGGTGTTCATTTTTGGACGCAACTGATCCCACCTACTCAGGAGATTTGACTGTAAGGCATGGAATTTCTATGACAGAAAGTGACATAGCTGTTTTCAACCAATTGAGTTAAGCACAAACTAACGATTTGGTTTTCGAAATTTATATCAAACAGACAGCAAAAACAGAGATGACGCCATTTGAGCTTGGTTAACCTTTTTGCAACACGTTGCGAGTATAGTCGCAACACCCAGGTTTACCGTTGCTGACGCGTTGCGAGAATGATAGCAACAGTCAAATCTTCCCCGAGGAGGACACGTTGCGGGCATACTCGAGACGGTTCTTCTAAAAGTAACTATGCCTGAGTTTTGGGTAGAATTCTAAACCGATGGTGTTAAGAGTATAAAATTGACCCGTCCTACGGCGTCTGACACATTAACCAAGTTACTAACAGTACATTTTATTGGTTAAATTGTGCACAAAAGCAACTGACCCCACCTTCTCTTTAAGTTAGGAGATTTGCCTGTAAGGTGTGGAATTTCTATGACAGATAGTGACATAGCTGTTTTCAACCAATTCAGCTAAGCGCAAAATAACGATATGGTTTTCGAAATTTATATCATTAAAAGTATAAATCTACACACAAAGAAAGTCGCTGCGATCTCAACACAATTTAAGAGCATTTATTGAAAAGGGCTGAGCGCACACACATGCACATATACATGCACACGCACACGCACACATGCACACACTCTCTCTCTCCCCCACACACACACCAGCTTCACACAGTATGAATGTGTCAGTACACCAAACACTAGGTCACACAGAAACCCATACATTTTTGTATCAAACAACAACACTTAAGGCTCTTGGAAATGTCCATCTTAGTCAGACACACAGACAATAGGATGAAAGAGAGCGGGGGGGGGGGGGAGCCTACCTTAAAAAATGGGGGGGGGGGGAGGGGGAGAAGAAAAAGGAAAAAGAAAAGAGAAAAGGAAAAAGGAGGAAAGGAAGGAAAAAAGAAAAGAAAGGGTTAAAAATGAAGGCGGGAGTGGTGGTGGGTTGCATGATGAGTGAGCAAGAGAGCGGATGAATGATTGGGTGTGGTGTGAGAGTTGAATCTGTTATAATGTAAATTTATGTTTCATATTTTTATTTTGATATATCTTATTTTACATGGTGGAAGACAAGTTTCCATGTGCGTTGTACAATGCCAATGGACAATAAAGAAACTTATGACATGACTTAAGCATTAAGGCCTGGGTAGGTGGAATGGAGTTGGGGGTTGGGAGCAAACAGTAGTTACTTTTTAAGCCAGGTTTGCTATTATTGTCGGGGCAATGCGTAGTAAAGCTAGCGTTAAGTAGTGTCTAGTAGCCGAATAGGATTGTCAGGACATGGATAGTGTGTGTCAAGACTACTACTGTCACACCATAATGATTTCAGGTTTGGCATAACTACGATATTTATTATGCATTGCTTTCTGCCGATTGCTACCGAACCGACAGCTTCGTTGTGAAGTTGCTCATCGTCCCGTGGGATGAAAACCCTCCATCAACAAAAAATGAATGAAATAGTG
>CM065698.1:32375929-32378429 GCA_017654935.2 Phymorhynchus buccinoides
ACACTTCCAACCAAACCCATACTGCGCGTTTGTGGAAAACTGGACTGAGGGTTCGATTTTTTTTTTAAAGAGGGGCATAGAGAGGAGATTGATTGTTCAGTGTTTATGTAGCCACAACCCCAACATTGTTGGCTCTTGAACCTCAGGTATAGTAATACTATCTGATATATAATATGTAGTTATTATATCATCTCGGGTGTCCTTGTGGGTGTAAGGGTAGAAATGATCAGTTAGGGTATCGAAGCAATGTGACTAAAACTTTTAGCGAAATACTGATTAATTATTCAGGGTCAGAAAAATGAAGTGGGAAAATAATTATTATATGACGTTCAGCAGCAGACAGAACGAGACTGATAATATTTTGTTGTCTGATTATTATTTCATAACCTGTACACGACTATTGTAGCCTACTCTGTTGTCATGGAACACAAACTGCCACGGAAATTAGTTCAATCATCAGGTAGACTCAAAACGAAAAACGAAGGAAAGACCTGCGCGTGTTTTTTTTAACTATCGTTTTTACACCTACGCTTTACTCGTGAAGGAAAGGAATGGCTGGAGGGGGGGGGGAGTGTGCGCAAAAGAAATTCAGGTTGCAATTTGATGCTCGTGCAGCATTTCCCAAGACTAATGAAATTAAAGCACTTTCGTTTCACAAGGGCTAACGTTACGTAGCGCGAGCGCAAATCGGCAAAAACAGTACTATGAAACATCTTTCGCCGACGTTTGCCAAAACCGTTTTGTGGCTACTCCCAAAGTATCTCTTATCTGTCGTAGTTCTGCTCTGCCTACCATGTCACTGTCGTCTTTCTGCTACTGTTTGCTGTTTTTGTTGACGATTTGTCTGTGTCTCAATGTTGGTTTATAGTATTAGTTATATGTTGCATGCTTAGAATCAAGGACAGAATGGAAGACTAGGCCCAGCCTAAATTCTTATCCTTGTAAAATAAATTTTCTGAAGTCTGAAGTCTCTTGGCGAACTAGCACGTGACTTGCATGGGGTGAATACACTTCTTGTTGTTAATTGATCCATTCAAGTTTGACTAAAATAATTTAAAAAATTGACCAATCAAACAAGAGCTTGTAATATTCTTCCGCAAACGTTTTCTAAAGTGTTTCTTAGGCCCCTTTTGACGTAAGCATTATTCGCGCGGCGACCGTTATCTTGAGAAACTCGACTCTGATTTACTAAGCCAAACTACCTACGACCTACTTCCAACTTTATTCAATGCACTATGGCTTGTACCCACGTGTCGTCATATCCGGCCACAAGGAGCGCCATATTATAGGAGACCGCCATCTTAGTCAGTAACTTTGTTTGAAAAATGCCAGATCGATGCTGCGTATTTGGCTGTTCCAATTCGAAACTTATCTAAACTGTATTTATAACATCTGGATGTTTTCTTTACACATTTAGATAACATTTTCACTTTGTTTACACACAAATAAGGACTAAGATGGCGACACTTCCGTTGGAAGGGTCGAGATGCGCACGCAGGTGGGGGGGGAGCCATATAGTCCATCGTTTCAGAAAGTCCATGAAATGTCAAGTACCTGGGGAACTACAAATTAATGCATTGTATCACTGCCTGTAGGGGAAGCCTTTGGGTGTGATTTGTTTTCCGTTGTTGGGGGGGGGGGGGGGGGGGGCAATTCTCTCCTGGGTACATTTGCTACATTATTGATAGCGCTGAGACCATTATAGTGTGTTGGGTGTTAGGGGTGGTGTGTGGTGTGTGTCTTTCGTTTAAACGTCTATCCACTTCTCGTGATATTAGGCGGGGGGGGGGGGGGGGGAGGCGGGGGGGGGGGGGGGGGGGGGGGGGGGGGGGGGGGGGGGGGGGGGGGGGGGGGGGGGGGGGATTTATGTATAAGTGGTTGCGTGCATGTGAATATGTGTGTGTGTGTGTGCATATCAAAGTGTGTGCATGCATGTGTAAGCACAACCAATATGAATGGATAGGACTGCACTATAGAAGTAGTAAATAAACCACACACAAAAATAGGAATAAAAACAATAACAGCAAAAACAAAAATCCACCCAAATGGAAAACAAAACCCAACATTACCCACCCCACCCCCACCCCCACAGGGGCGGTGTGTGTGTGTGAGTGTGTGTGTGTGTGTGTATGAGTGTATGAGTGTGTGTGTGTGTGTGAGTGTGTGTGCGTGTGTGCGTGCGTGCGTGCGTGTGCGTTTGTGTGTTTCTGTCCGTGTATGCGTGTGTGTCTATGTGTGTGCGTATGTGTACGTGTGATGGTTGTAGGTGGAGAATTATCATGGTGACGATGTGAGCTCAGTTTCAGCAGCAAGTGCAGTTTGACCTACTTATTGGCGGACCACATTACAATTACTAAACTTAACGAATGGATTTGTTAACAACAGATGTTGTTGCTTGTGTACATCGTGTTGTATTAAGTATCTGTAATATTATACTAATCGATGGTTAAAATCCACAAGGTCTTGTTTGATGTTTTTAATCTGTGTGGATTTGTTTTAA
>CM065698.1:32383429-32385929 GCA_017654935.2 Phymorhynchus buccinoides
GCATGACCTGTCAGTATTTTGGACTCTGTACCTTCTCTTTATCCTCCACACCATCTTTGTCCCTACCCTACCCCCATGTGTTGGTTGCTATCTGTCTTGTATGTATGTATGTATGTATGTATACTACTGTTATATTTGACACAGAAAAGTAAATTATTCCAAGCTGTGGTTTTCAGTGTGCGGGTTTGAGTGGTGTAAGTGTGCGTGTGTGTGTGTGTGTGCGCGTGCGTGTGCGTGCGTGTGTGTGTATGTGTGTGTGTGTGTGTGTGTGTGTTGTATGTGTGTGTGTGTGTGTGTGTGTGTGTGTGTGTGTGTGTGTGTGTTTATTTTACAGTATTTTACAACTAACGTTCTTTACAATGCATATATGCAGTATTGTGTTGCACGTGTATATAAACGCTCATGCGTACGCACACATGCACATCCACTCACGCATGCACTTGTACACATGTACTATTACACACGCTCACACACATAATTATGCACGCAAGCACGAATACGTACGCAAGCACAAACAATTTCAAGCAAAGAAGCAACGCGTACCTTCATTTGATTTATGTAATTTTAATCTCAGAGTGAATCAGATTAAGCCAAACATTCAAAAACAAGTTTGACAATCATCATGTAATTTGTTTTTTAAAAACACGTCCCATAGTTCTAATTTTCAAAATGAATCATCAGGAGTGTTCAAAAAGTTGTTTTAACTTATAAGAATTTTCTATAGAGCAATGAAACAGAACTGAAATGACCGATTGGAAATCATACACACAGTGTTTAAGGACACGTTTAATTTCCATTAAAACAATCTTACTGTGGCAGTGTGTATTGTCTCAAGTTATTGCCTATTATTGTTGTGACATAAAACAGGTTTGTGTTTATTCAAAGTAAACAAAAATGACTAATAAACTTAATTAGAATTTTTATAGATTTGTTTTTATTTTCTGGAAAAAACACACCATTATAGTACTAAATAACTAAAAGACAAATCCAATTTCTATAGACTTTTTTTTTCATTTATGAAACAACATTAAAGAACTTCCTTATCTCTCAATCGCAAACTACAAGTTTTAGAAATAAAAAAAACACTTCTTAAATCGTAACAATATACTTTGCATAGCTTCCAAAATAAAACTTGATTTTTAAAAATTGCATCATAATTACGCATTTCATCCTCAATACAATTTAAATAACAAAACTTAAAATAATAGAGCAGAATGGTTATAGGGGGGGGGGGGGAATGGGGGGATATGCTTGCCACAAAAAAATACCTTTAAATTTATTTTAAAAAACCCTAAAAACTTTAAATTTCTCAAATGAAAGGCAGTTGTGCCTCGTGTAGGTAATACCCTGAAAATTTCTCATAATTGGAAAGAAAAAAAAATTCAGCTGCGAAGATGCACAAAATGGTCAGACCATAAACTGTGGCACAAAGAAGCAACAGGAACTCTCGTTCTGAAACGATCTCTACTACACACCCAAACCCGTACATAATAATATATAACCGCTTTGTTCAACATGGAAGGGATATTTCTCCAACCATCTATGTTTATACATACAGGGTGAGAGAAACGAGTAGAAACCTCCTCAGACCCTGCCAAAGTGATTTCTTACAAGATTATATCAATAAACACTGCAAGGTTTTTTTCTCTATCACAGAATGATGTTCAGTATATATATATACACATTATGAAAACCAACATGACACTAAAAATCCAGGCATGGCTTCTCTAATGCTATAAGGTTCCCAATCATCGAAGATATACAAAAGACATTTATTGGTCAATCTGTGTACCATTCTGAAGGACACGTTTCACAACATTATCGCGTTGACATTCTCCACAAAACACAACCTGAATGCACAGCAAATAACATATTATCTCGTAACTTAGCCACCGGAAAATATAGTGGGACGTCTACCCCCTGTTATTCCAACAAGCATGCAGCTGCATATCAAGCCTACATTTCCACTGAACAAAAGGGCCAGCCACACGTCCACTGTTGTTGTTGTTGTTGATCCCTGGCTTAGCGACTCCAGGGATCATCCCAACAGCCAGAGCACTTGAACAATTCTAATATCGCACGATTTTTCAGTACGATTCGATCACGTGATCTCGATGCGCCAATCCCATTTGTTCTTGGAGACCACGTGATCAAATCGTGTTGTACAGTCGTACGATTTTAGTGGACATGTGGTTGACCCTTTAGCTTGATCACTTTCACCAAATGTAACGCAACCTTTCCCTGATCACTGTCAACACGACTAACAGAACAATCGTTCGTATAACATAACTCGTAACCATCACGTTTCAGTGCACAAACAACAACCAACAACAACACAGTGGTCAGTGGCAAGACGATAGGGTAGTCTTCATAACGAGAACAAGCTTTGGTTTTCCGTTCTAGCCAAACTCTGTGTTTCATACCTCTTTGCTTTTGTATCAATTCTTTACCCCCCACCCCCCAACAAAAAAAAACCCACCCAATGGCAGCCAAGTAAACT
>CM065698.1:32390929-32395929 GCA_017654935.2 Phymorhynchus buccinoides
GCGAGCGTTGCCGTCAATTACGGGGTTATACACCTTTTGTATGTTCACAGATCCACAGCGAACTATTGAATTATTAACCTGCTGTCATCGATTTCTTTCACTGCCGTCATCAAATGAATCCCATTGAAATTGCCCCTTGCTTAGGACACTGAAATCTGTTGTTGGAGAACGAGTGTTGTCGATGGCATTGCTCTTGCTGTTGTTGTTGTTGTTGTTGCTGTTGTTGTTGTTGTTGTTGTTGCTGTTGTTGTTGTTGTTGTTGTTGTTGTTGTTGTTGTTGTTGTTGTTGTTGTTGTGTTGTTGCTGTTGTTGTTGTTGTTGTTGTTGTTGTTGTTGCTGCTGTTGTTGTTGTTGTTGTTGTTGTTGTTGTTGTTGTTGTTGCTGTTGTTGTTGTTGTTGTTGTTGTTGTTCCTGTCGTTGTTATGCTGTTTTTGTTTCCTAGTGTGGATAAATAACTCTCTGCAATCACTCCTGTTTAATTTATGACTGCAGTTGTTCGTCGTCTTCCTCGTTAGTGCATAAAGGCTTATAGACATTGGTACAGTGTTATCCAGTCTAGTCTTTACTGTTATAATAAATACGTCTCCGTGTAATGTTTTCGGTTTGTTTTCAACGGAACGTTTTAACAGATTTCACTGCCATCGCGAAATGGAGCGACGAAATACAGCAAGGGGCATTAATGGGATCCGATTTATACCAGTGACCCACCCTTTGTGGTTAAAGGGAAAACAACCGATCCCAGGGATCGGGTCTTTCTCGCCAGAAAAGCTCTGCCTCGCGGTGGCTCGCACAACAGGGAACAAAGAAGGGCGAACCGTCTCTCTCGCCAGCTGTGATTCAAATGCGGCGCGCGCTCAGCGCCTCCCCTCTTTTATAGTCCGGCCGTGCCTTTAACCGAATTATTACAATTTTATCATAAAGCTGATCAGTAAATAAATGTCGAAGAGATAAAGCCAAGCAGACCGAAAACTAAACGAATATAGTTTATATCTTCTGGTTTGCGTTTTCCTTGCATAATCGATGCTGAAGACGGAGTAACGTAACACTTTAGGCCTACATCGTTAAAGGCGAGGGGGTTGTATTATTCATAGCAACCACACAAAAAAGGTTTTATTTTATCAAACAATCACACGCACTGGCTTCTATTTAGCTCATGGTCTTACGCCTGACATATAATATATTATTCAAATACACAGACCTTAATGACATACGGGGTGAGATGAGAAAACGACAACACCAAAAACGAAAATACGTGAAGTATGAATGATAATGAGAAGGGAATCATGTGGAATGATAAGAGGAATAAGGTCTAAAGTTCTTTCGTTAGATAAACAAACCATGCGGAATGATAAGAAGAATGACGTATAAAGTTGTTTCATTACATAAAAACATGTTGAATGATAAGAGGAATGACGTATAAAGTTGTTTCATTAGATTAAAAAAACATGTTGAATGATAAGAAGAATGACGTATAAAGTTGTTTCATTAGATAAAAACATGTTGAATGATAAGAGGAATGACGTATAAAGTTGTTTCATTAGATACAAACATGTTGAATGATAAGAGGAATGACGTATAAAGTTGTTTCATTAGATAAAAACATGTTGAATGATAAGAGGAATGACGTATAAAGTTGTTTCATTAGATACAAACATGTGGAATGATAAGAGGAATGACGTATAAAGTTGTTTCATTAGATAACAACATGTGGAATGATAAGAGGAATAACGTATAAAGTTGTTTCATTAGATAAAAACATGTGAATGCTAAGAGGAATGACGTATAAAGTTGTTTCATTAGATACAAACATGTGGAATGATAAGAGGAATGACGTATAAAGTTGTTTCATTAGATAACAACATGTGGAATGATAAGAGGAATAACGTATAAAGTTGTTTCATTAGATAAAAACATGTTGAATGATAAGAGAAATAAGGTATAAAGTTGTTTCATTAGATAACAACATGTGGAATGATAAGAGGAATAACGTATAAAGTTGTTTCATTAGATAAAAACATGTTGAATGATAAGAGGAATGACGTATAAAGTTGTTTCATTAGATAAAAACATGTGGAATGATAAGAGGAATAACGTATAAAGTTGTTTCATTAGATAAAAACATGTTTGATAAGAGGAATGACGTATAAAGTTGTTTCATTAGATAAAAACATGTGGAATGATAAGAGGAATAACGTATAAAGTTGTTTCATTAGATAACAACATGTGGAATGATAAGAGGAATAACGTATAAAGTTGTTTTCATTATAGGAAACAATAAGAGGAATGACGTATAAACGTATTTCATTAGACAAAATAATAAATTGTGGAATGGTTTAAAACAAACACGACAGCATGGAATAATTGGAGAGGATAGCATCAATAAACTATGGAATGATATGAGAGAAAAAAAGGGAGGGGGGGGGGGTGTATGCACAACACACCCGTAATTTGTGTGAGACATAGGATTCCACTTAAAACAGTAACACGCAATCGAGCAGTCATGATAGATACATTCTGACTCAAATCTCATTGCATATTAATACTTGGACCATACACTTCACATATACTGCAACTGGCACCACTTCCAAATATCACAGACGTTTCTCTGGTTCATTAGCGTGTCACTCCACAACACATGTCAGTTTCAACCACTAATTATTAGTCACATACAACGCGCAATCTAGACGGGGTTTTTTGGGTTGTTGTTTTTTTTGGGGGGGGGTTAGTGATACACAGCCGTTCAAAACTACAAACACAGTGTTTTACTTCCACGTGAAAACTAACAAAAGGTATAGTTCCAAATAGTTCAATCTTCTTATTATTATTGTTCGATCGCTCAGACAGTTTCATGTCAATTATGAGGGCAGATGCGTCATGCTGCCGTTATGCGCCTAACTAATTTTTAAAAACCAGTTAGGCCCAGCAAGTCCGACTTCGGCTGGGGGGAAATGTTTTTGAAAGTGTGTCGTGGGAAAAAAGGCCAAGGAGAATGGACCAGAAAGGCAGAACAAATAGTAGACGACAGTAAGCAAAGGGAAAAGGCAGAGTCAAAGAGAGTGACAGATTAGAGGAAGTTACAAGCACAGAACTTCCAGAAGGTGGGGGAACTATTTATACAAAAGACCCCCCCCCGGTATCCCCACGGGCGGTAAATAGTTGAATGAGATAAGTGTTCACAGTAAAAAAAAAAGTGAAAGTTTATGAAAGACAGCTAAAAGTAAAACATGTCTATAAACGGACGGCAATGGTTGATGTTTGGTTCATGCATAAACATCACACCGGGCATCACAGTGAAGTCGACGGATTGGCGTACAATCTAAAGAGGAATTTGGAGTAGCACACGCGCGCACGTGCGCACATGCACACATCTAATAAACACCATTAATGCCACGTGGTTTGCAGCTGGATAAGAAGTCCGCGATGCTAAATAAATAACGACATGCACAGCAATATATATACAATAAACACGCACACACTAAATAAATGAGCTACTTTATACAACACAATATCGAACAAACAAGTAAATCAAGGTTTTCGTGGAATACTAATAATTTAGTAACATTAATATTGACTTTTCGACGTAAAGTTCTCTGTCTTTCCCTGGAAAAAACAACCCAACAACAACGTTTATCCGCATTATAAAACCTTCAATATCACAGCCTATTACGCTTTCAGTGCTCACAATAATTAACAGTTTGAAGTCCCGCTACCAATGAGCGACTTAGCTGGCTCTTTTGCCCGCCAGGTGGCATAGCGCTCGAGTGGGGCTAATCCTCTATATTCTTAGTTGGGGGTAAAGAGAGAGAGAGAGAGAGAGAGAGAGAGAGAGAGAGAGAGAGAGAGAGAGAGAGAGAGAGAGAGAGAGAGAGAGAGAGAGAGAGAGAGAGAGAGAGAGAGAGAGAGAGAGAGAGAGAGAGGAGTCCAACCCTCTCTCTCTCTCTCACTATGCCCAACTAAGAATATAGCGTGATAAGCCCCTAGTGGTTTGATTGCCCCCTGGCGGTCAAATAATCGCCATAAGTCGACCATTAGGCCCAGTACCCTAGTAACTGGCTGAAAGTGGACGGATTCGTGCCATGCTTGACCCTGTCAATGGTCAATGCTTTCCTTTATTTTTGTGTGTGTGACTGATAACAACTTATTGCATCAAGGTACAGACAAATTATCGGAAAGCTTCAACACCAATGTTTTAAATAGTATCATATGTTAATTAGAAATAGCAAGCGCGTTCTTCATAATGTTGTGACAGTAATATTGCCTAAAACGACATTGGTAAAAAATAATTCACTTAAGGAAAAAAAAACTGAGGTAAGTGGACGGAGTAGCACAGGCCTATATTATTATCAGCTCCTTTGTTTTGTCTTTCCCTGTTTCATTAGCAACTCTATGTTGATTGGTTTGATGAAAGGAGAAACTAATTACAAGCTTTTAACACACGTTGGCACACTTTAACACACGTCTGTACAACAACAGAAGGTACAAAGGAGAGCCACTAAATTAACCCTTTCGCTGCCAGCCATTTTTCAGCAAAAAAATACCATTAAACTTAACTGGGTACAGAAAAAAAACCAGTCTGCAATATTGCTAATTCCTCTGTGACATAACATTAGGCCTATCCTTACCTCTCCTAATTAAGAAAATAGGGTCTTCAGATAACAGGCCCTGATTTGATGCCTTTTAGTGACATGGGTGTGGTGCTAAAATGCGACATTGGCGGTGAAAGGGTTAAGGAGTGTAAAACATGTCTTATTAAGAAAGATTAAACCTACATTCTCTTAAAGGAAGGAGGCTGCGAGGCGACCTAACACAAACCTACAACATTTTCAAAGGGGTAGATGATATATCTATTGAGACACTCTTCTCTGTTTCTAATGTTAATACAACTAGGAATTCTGAGGGGGGGAAATTTTTGTTGAATTTAGCCAAACTAACAAATGCAAGTTTTCATTTTCTCACACAGTTGTTAACCATTGGAATAACCTTCAAACTAACATTAAATT
>CM065698.1:32400929-32403429 GCA_017654935.2 Phymorhynchus buccinoides
TCTCTCTCTCCCTCTCTCTCTCTCTCTCTCTCTCTCTCTCTCTCTCTCTCTCTCTCTCTCTCTCTCTCTCTCTCTCTCTCTCTCTCTCTCTCTCTCTCTCTCTCTCTCTCTCTCTCTCTCTCTCTCTCTCTCTCTCTCTCTCTCTCTCTCTCTCTCTCTCTCTCTCTCCTCTCTCTCTCTCTCTCTCTCTCTCTCTCTCTCTCTCTCTCTCTCTCTCTCTCTCTCTCTCTCTCTCTCTCTCTCTCTCTCTCTCTCTCTCTGTAACGTAGTCTCCGTGATTAATGTCCTGTTGAAATGTAATTAACACGGGTAGATTTTGCCAAAGAAGAAAAATCTGTTCCATCTCTGTGAAAAACATTAACTGATAAAGCTTCCAATGTCATCTACTGCTGGCTTCAAAATGTTGCCTAATGTCAACCAAAACATAAAGGCCGTTCAGTCAAGGGACTTCTTCTTCTTCTTCTTCGATCGCTTAGACAGTGTCCTGTCAATTATGAGCGCAGATGCGTCATGCTGCCGTTATGCGCCTAACTAAGAAATAATTAGGCCCAGCATGTCCGACTTCGGCTGGAGGAAATCTTTTTGAAAGCTGTATCTTGAAATGAAAAAAGGCAGCAGAATGGACCGGAAAGGCAGAAAGATAGTAGATGACAGTAAGCAAAGGAAAGGGCAGAGTCAAAGAGAGTGACAGATTAGAGGAAGTTACAAGCACAGAACTTCCAGAAGGTGGGGGAACTATTTATACAAAAGACACCCACCCCCCGGTATCCCCACGGGGGGGGGGGGGGGGGGGGGAAGGGGGGTCAAGGAACTGATTATTATTATAGGCAAGTTACCACTAATCCGTTCAACAGCATCGGGGCAGGCATCGTATGTTTAGAGAGGTCTGGCGAATCTCTTGGGTTCTAAAAGATATGGACAATCTTCTTCTTCTTCTTCTTTTTCTTCTTCTTCTTCTCCTCCTTCTTCGATCGCTCAGACAGTTTCCTGTCAATGATGAGCGCAGATGCGTCATGCGGCCGTTATGCGCCTAAGTAAGAAATAATTAGGTCCAGAATGCCCGACTTCGGCTGGAGACAATCTTATGGGCTTAACATAATAAAGCTTAGCTCTTAGATAGCAATTAAGAGAAAGGAATGAAGAAGAGCAAGGGAAAGAGTAGAGGGGGGTAACAGTAGAGCATCATATATATCTTCAACCTCCCAATCTCACTTATAGGGGAAGACGGGGTAAAAAGCCCATGGGCGGGTAAGAAGCCCATGCCAATTATCTCATGAAATGAAGCAAATGTCAGTCAAATGTTGCCCATGAGACGAACACTAAACATTAACACTCGTCTCATGGGCAAAATGTGACTGAAATTTGCTTCATTTCATGAGATAATTGGCATGGGCTTCTTACCCGCCCATAGGCTTTCTACCCCGTCTTACCCTACGCCTAGCTACCTACTAGGATGATCTTTTCGTCGGATCTGCAGTACTGACAAGCTGTACCTTTGTCCTTCAACTAGTCTAAGCTACATCATGATCAAACGAAGGGAAGGGAAGGGGGTGGGGGTGGAATCAGATAATGGGGGTGGGGGTGGGGGTGGGGGTGAAAGCTAGGAAACAACAAAAACAGCTCCTGATTTGGACCACATGAAGCCGATTACAGTACGGGATTTCAAAATATACCGGGGTTACTGCCCGTCGACCTTTCTTTCTATTTGTTCTTGGGCAAGTGATTTAGAGCCTTGTTTAAAAAAACAATCTGTTTGGTTTTTTCATATTTAAATTAATGTTCTAATGTTTTTATATTTCATACATTAGTTATTTATTCCGTCTGTCTGTCTGTCTGTCTGTCTGTCTGTCTGTCTGTCTGTCTGTCTGTCTGTCTGTCTGTCTCTCTCTCTCTCTCTCTCTCTGTGTTTATAATGTTATGATTGTTAAAGATGAGTGTGTTAGATATGCTTCTCTCTCTCTCACTCAGTCTATCTATCTCTGTCTCTGTCTGTCTGTCTGTCTGTCTGTTGCTCTCTCTCTCTCTCTTAGTGTGTGTGCGCATCGCGTGTATGTGTGTGTGTGTGTGTGTGTGTGTGTGTGTGTGTGTGTGTGTGTGTGTGTGTGTGTGTGTGTGTGTGTGTGTGTGTGTGTGTGTGTGTGTGTGTGTGTGTGTGTGTGCGTGCGCGCGCGCGAGTGTGTGTTTAGTGTCATAAAATAATTATTTAGTATACACTTTTCTTTTTCTTTTTTTTTCTTTCTTTTTTCTTTAGGCTTATATTGTTTTATTTTGTTTATTGTGATTTAGCCAGAATGTTTATATTTATGTAACGAAAAGTGTTTTTTTGATATATTGTATTGGTGATCCTGTATGATGAGAGAGGGAAAGAAAGAGAGAGGGGGAGAGAGAGGAGAGAGAGAGGGGAGGGAGAGAGAGAGAGAGAGAGGGAGAGAGGGGGGAGAGAGAGAGAGAGAGGGGAGGGGGGAGGGGGAAGAGAGAGAGAGAGAGAGAGAGAGAGAGA
>CM065698.1:32408429-32415929 GCA_017654935.2 Phymorhynchus buccinoides
AACCATACGAGCCAGAACCCGGGCACAAATATAAATTTATTAGATGAAAAGGGGCCGGGAAAGTTGCTCATCTCCCATACCCTAGAGAAGTGGGCTAAAGGCAAATTTTCTAAAGTCTTCCCTAGGGACTTAGCCTTTTAACCCATTACCTCGTCACATCTAATTGGGGGCTCGCGTCCGGGATATTTTTTTTCATAAAGTCTAACAAATTTCAATTCAAACTGTAGTTCCTTTTCAAAACTTATCTTGTGTCCACTGGGAAAGTTATTGTGATTTGGTTCACTGTGTTTTGATTTGATTTGTTTGAATGCTATTTATGACTTTATTTTGATGTGCATGCTATTTCTGTTTATGTTGAAATAGTTAAGTGTTGTTTGATACATTCAACTCAGCAGCTTTGTTTTTATTTTGAATAGTTGTATTTACAACCATGGCTGAGATTGTTAAACTTAGGAGGGAACTTAAAGAATGGGGAGAGTCTCTAGGATTGTCAGGCCAAGAGTTAGCAAATTTTGTCATATCTGAATATGACAAAGAGAAAGCTCGCGAGGTGGCTGAGAAAGACAAACAGCGAGCTCATGAGGCTCAAGAGGCTGACAAAGCTCGGGAGGCTCAAGAGGCTGATAAAGTCCGTGAGGAGGCCGAGAAAGACAAACAGAGAGCTCATGAGGCTCAAGAGGCTGATAAAGCTCGGGAGGAGGCCGAGAAAGATAAGCAGAGAGCTCATGATGCTGCCGAGCAAGAGCAAATCCGTACTCATGAGTTAAGGCAGAGGCAACTAGTGCAGGATGCCAAAAATAAAGAACTCGAACTTGAGGCCACTGAGCGAGAAAAGGGGCGAGACCATGAACTAGCTATGAAGCAGCTTGAAAACTCAGCAGACTCTGAGACTGCTGCGCCTCAAAATTTTCACCCTCCAATTCATACCTCAGCCATGACCTTCACATTGGAGGCATTCAATGAAGCTACAGAGTCTATCGATGCATTCCTCGATAGATTTGAAAGACTGGCCCAGGAATTTGAGCTTGCTCCGGAAAAGTACAACCTCAAGCTTGCCCAAAGTCTCAGGGGTGTGGCTTATGAGGTGTACAGCAAACTTCCGTCAAGCCAAATTACCGACTACCCAGCTTTGAAAGAAGCCCTGCTCAACAGATACCAGTTGACAGCGGACGCCTACCGGAAAAAGTTCCGGTCAACCAGAAAAGGTAGGGGAGAGTCATATGCCCAATTTTCAGATAGACTGGGAAACTATCTGACAAAATGGGTGTCCCTTTCCGCAAAATCAGAGTCCTATGAGGATCTCCGGGAACTGATGGTTGGCGAGCAACTGCGCGAAACCATGTCCCCAGAGTTACGCACCTTTACTGCCGAACAAGGTGCCACAACTCTGGCTGACCTCATCCAGCTAAGTGACCGGTACACTCTAGCCCATGATGAACCTAGCGCCCCTAAAAGGCCAAAACTGCAGCAAGTTGTTGGGTCCACTGCTTCACAGCAGAGCAGGGGTAACCCCAACTCCAACAGTGGGTCAAACAGTTCTACCCATGAACGACAACCACTGGGACAACCCTTATTCTGCTCATACTGCAAGTCGAACACCCACAATCGGGATGACTGCAGGAAACTTGCTTACACAACAAGGCAAAATGTTGCAACTATGCAAGTCGTCTCGACTTCGCAGAATTGCACAAACCCCTCCCCAATCCAGTGTCCAGGCACACCGTCAGTCGTTGGACAGGCGACTGTCAACAACATCCCTGTTCAGTGTCTCTATGACACTGGACTGTCATGCGACACCATTGTCTGCGGATCCTTAGTCCCCACATCAGCATACACGGGAGACTTCATCTCTCTGCAAGGCCCAGATGCTGCAATCCCCCCATCCACTTTGCCAGTCGCCATAATCAATGTCGACACCAGATATGTAAAGGGACCCATCAAGGCAGTGCTCATGGACAGTCCTGTCTATGACCTCATACTGGGATCACAGTATGTGTTTTTAGGGCACCCCTCTCAACCTGCCCTAGTGTCAGCAGCATTCCCTTCTCCCCAAACCACAAACCAACTCCCTCCCTCCTTCCCAAAGAGCAAATCTCCCTCAGCAGGGAAGAAACCTCTCAACGCGGCAAACCAAATTGCCACGCGAGCCAATCCAGATTGTCCCAAGTCCCCAAGTCCGCCACAACTTGGAAAATCCTTCCCAAGGAATGTCCGCCTAACGACCCAAGACCACTCGCCACCGGTACCTCAGGTGAAAGGCAGCACTGGACCCGCAAACACCCACCGAAGGTACTATCGGGACAGGCCGCCACACATCCAGCCCTCACCTACCCCTCCCTTTCAGCGAGTGGCAGTCGACTTGGTCGGGCCTCTACCTCAACGGAAGAAGAAATTCCGGTATATAGTCACCGTGGTCGACATATGTACCATGAGGTGCGATGCCGCCCCAATCTCCTCACTTGATGCTAGTCAGGTAGCCGCGGCACTCAAAGCCATTTTCGCCCGAATCGGCCTACCAAACCACATCATCAGCAATGATGAATCCAGGCTAAAGGGGAAACTCAGGCAAGAGGTGTTTGCTATTCTGCAATCAACCTTGGGACAACTCAACACAGGATTGCCGCACCAACCTCAGTCGGAATCCATTCCACTGATCTCTAACCCACCTGCTCCTTTGAACTCTGTGTTGCGACCAGATGTTCCACCATTCCAGCCGACCCAGTCTCCCCACTAATTTGTCCCTGTCACCCAAGTCGAAAGTGGAGTCGGCGTTCCACAGGAAGATTCCGGTACCAGAATCTTTTCTTCGGGGGGCCTCTGTGACGTAAGTGTCCCGCGCGACCCGCTTTCTTTATTTCTTATCTACACCCCCCCCCCTTCTCCCCCCCCCCCCCCTCCTCTTCATTTCTCGACCAGCCGCCACGTTAATTGCCCGGCTGCTTCAAACGAACGCCGCTTAAGGGCGTTATCTCTGTGAACCACGATCTATCTCTCCATCACGAGATAGTGATATCAACAGTCGGCTCCCTTTGTAAGACACCACGTCCTTTCCAATCATGAGAAAGTGACAACCACGGTCAATTCCCTTTGAAGACGGTTTTGCCTTTCCGAGCACGAGAAGGATTTGAATGTCGGCACGTGATAAGGATGTAATAGGCGCGTGATTGTTCGGTACATTTTGAACATCATCTTGTGACGTGTCGACTGCTATAAACCAATGACAGGCTTTCATTGTTTGAAAGTGAAGGCTATAATTGGCGTAGTGAGAAAAAGTTTTTCACACAAGACGCTGAAACTGACTAGAGCAACACCTCTCCCAGCCAGAATAGCCCACCTACAGGGCATCGTGGGCCGGACGATCATCCCGGACTCCACCAAGCACCAAGACGGGTCCGTCGCCAAGACGACCCGCACCCAGAATCCGCGAGGAGACCACGCCTGAACCGTGCCATCCCGCGAAGCCGTAACCGGAACGACTGGGAGCTACTCTCATCTGACGAGCAAGCCCAGCCAACCCAGCACTCGCCGATCACCATGGAGGAACTTGAAACAGCTAAGTCCACCGGACTGCGCCAATCATTTGAACTTTCCTACGGACACTGAAGATAATTAGTAACCCTTCCGGCATGGGGCGAACCTTATAGAAAGACAAAAGTCTTGTAAATCCTTTCGGATTTCATTGTTTTTTTATCCATATTTTGTTTTGGCGCCATTGAGCTGCTTTGTTATTATTGTTGCATAATCTCATGCAGATTTTGGGAGTAAATAAAATACAAGTGTCAAATAATCCTGAACCCTTTGGTCAGACTGATGAGAGTGGGAGTCTTGTAATTTCATGTAAAACTCTACTTCTCTCTGTCTGCCATTTAGAGCAATTCAACCACTTGTATTTCTTACAACCATACGAGCCAGAACCCGGGCACAAATATAAATTTATTAGATGAAAAGGGGCCGGGAAAGTTGCTCATCTCCCATACCCTAGAGAAGTGGGCTAAAGGCAAATTTTCTAAAGTCTTCCCTAGGGACTTAGCCTTTTAACCCATTACCTCGTCACACCAGTGACCTTATGTTCTTCATTTTTGGAGGTAAGGATAGGCTCTATTTTAGGCATGTCACAGAGGAATCCCCAGTATTCCATTCTTTACTCTACCAATGTAAGTTTAATGGTAAATTTTGGCTGAGGAATGGCTAGCGATGAAAGGGTTTTAAAACTTGTTGAGTCATTATGGGTCTTCCTTCCTTCCTTCCTATAACTAAAGTGACCACAGCCAAACTTGACTATTCTGTCACATGTAGAAATTGGGGATCTGCGGAAGAGCGCCTTAATACAGGGGGAGGGGGTAGAAGGGGGGAGGAGCGGAGGAGGGGGGAGGGGGGAGGGTTGCTGGATAATTATTTGGAGACCATCGACACAAAGGTGCCGATGGTCTTGGCCTGCACAGCTTCCTGGGGCAGCTCGTTCCAGTTCCAGTAGTTTATGTCGTGACGGCAATTCTGAAACTTCTTTTTGTGTGCAGCATACAAACAAAACAAAAAACAGACGGTCAACGGTCAGGAGAAAAAAAAGACTTGACAGGCAAACACGAAATAAATCCCACAGACACTCATTCAAAACTTAAAACCTTGTATTTTATGTTCAGACACCCCCTCAAGTTTACGAACTTCAATCTCAAAGTCTGCTTGTTCGGTTATATACGAAAATAGTCCAAGGCCGAGCATACATAAATAACCTTATCCCTTTCTCCAGAATGGACAGAATGTTGCTTTTTCAGATAATTTTGTTCAAAGCGAGAATTTGAGAGGGGGTGGTGGTGTGCGTACTGTAACCCTTTCACCGCCAATGTCGCATTTTTACACCACAATGATTTAACACCCGTGTCATTAAAACCCTTGAAATCAGGGTCTGTTATTCAATGGTCGACCTATGGCGATATTTTTCACGCCAGAGGGCAGTCAATGCACTTGGGGCTTATCACGCGATTTTCTTACTTGGGCGTAGTGAGAGAGAGATTGATGGTAGGACCACTCACTGTCTCCCTCTCTTTCTTTATCCCCAACTAATAATATAGAGAGGATTAGCCCCACACGAGCGTCATGCCCTCTGGTGTGAGAAAAATCGCACTAAGTCTCTCATTATATTGTGTTCCTTAATTTGGGCAGTAAAGATTGACCCTATTCTGAATCTGTCACAGAGAAATCCCACAATATTGCAGATGAAATCTTTTCTGTAGCCAAGCAAATGTAATGGCATTTTTGGCACAAAGATGGCTGGCGGTGAAAGGGTTAAAGTATTAAGGTAGTACACCGAGAAAGAAAAAAAGAAAAAAAAGAAAGGCAAGTAACGACTATTATACATTAGGTATTAGGTACTTTATAGTCACAGAGGCGTCTCTGTGAAATTCGGGTTGCTCCCACCTGGAGAGCGCGTCGCAACTAGAGGCGCGCCACCCGATTTTTATTGGGGGGGGGGGGGGGCATGCAATTTTTGTGTGACTGATGAGGAAGGAAAGGGGGGGGGGGGGTAAATTTTGACCAAATCAGTGACAACTTTTTCGTTGCCACCGGGTTTAACGCGTGCTAAGTGCATGGGCACACGGGACCTCGCTTTATCGTCTCATCCGAAAGACTCCACGTTCAGACCGTAAGGCCTAGTGCAAAGTGAGAGGAAAAATCCCCTGTACCCAGGTTCGAACTCGGGTTTACTTGACACGAGGCGAACGCGTTACCTCTGTGCCACTGGATACACCTATGTCTGGTTCCCTGTGAGCATGCTACAGCCTACAAGGCAATTTATTTCACCTGAGCGACCAGCACAATACGGGCAAGGGGAGGTCATTCATTAGTGGACAAACGTTATGATCGAGAGGTAGAGGGGGTGTGTGGGTGTGGGGGTGGGGTGGGGGGTGTTGATGGGGGAAAAGGTGGTGAAGGTTCTGTTGCCATGTATCAAGTGTCTTCCCCATTCCCAGGTGTCAAGCCACAAAAAATGTTCCCCCATCTCAACTTTTCCCCCTAGGAATTATTTGAGTTTCCTTGCAACCTTTCTTTTTTCCCTCCAAAATCCGTTGTCTGTTTTTATATATTCAGTGCAAAAAAAAAAAAAAAGCAAAGCGCGTGCATGCGCGAATATACCACCATGCGGTTGCTTATGCGAAAGACCTCATCAACATACATATTTCGAAATATATGTACAGAAGACATGCATAAAATGAACTAAGCAGAGGTGTTTTTATATATTCAGTGTAAAAAAGCAAAGCGCAGGAGCGGGGGGAGAGGAGGGGGGGGGGGGGGGGGGGGGTGCACGCACCCGCGCACACACACGTTTGCCAACAACAACAACAACAACAACAGTAGCAGCAACAACAACACCAACACCAACACCAACACCAACGCCAACCACCACACCAACCCACCACACCAACAACTAAACTACAACGACAACAGCAACAACAACTAAACTACAACAACACCAACAACACCACCAACGCCACCACCACCAACACCACCACCAACACCAACAACTAAACTACAACAACACCAACAACAACACCAACGCCACCACCACCAACACCACCAC
Source organism: Phymorhynchus buccinoides (assembly GCA_017654935.2). Taxonomy (NCBI): domain Eukaryota; kingdom Metazoa; phylum Mollusca; class Gastropoda; order Neogastropoda; family Raphitomidae; genus Phymorhynchus; species Phymorhynchus buccinoides. Next base: position 32,415,007 of record CM065698.1, read on the forward strand.
CAACACCAACAACTAAACTACAACAACAAAAACAACAACAACAACAGCGAGAAGAGCATGGGATTGGGAAGGGGATATGGGTGGTGGTGGTGGTGGTGGTGGTGAGAGGGGGTGGGGTCCAAATTGAAAGGCGGGGTGGGGGGTGTCACACGAGAAACGTAACACCGGTGCAATGACTAAAGCGGACTAGCTCCTCTCTCACTGACAAGCAGCAGACAGACGTCACGGGGTAATCGATATTACAACAAAACCCTGATCAATAGATTGGAGGGGGGGGGGGGGGGGGTGTGCTCGAGGGGTGGTGGTGACGTGACGGGCTAGGGGGGGGGGGGGGGGAGAAGGACGGGAGGTTATTGAGGAATGGAGAGAGAGGCTGTTATTGCTATGTGAGCTTTGTAGCTGTTGTTTGACAGTCGTCTTTGTCGTTATTATTATTGTTGGGCTGAAGCGGCTCACAGCTGTTGTACCTGCTAATCAAATAATAGTTATTTCTCTCCCAGAGCTTACGACGCCATGCAACCCACTCTCAACCCAGCTTACATTCTCTCTCTCTCTCTCTCTCTCTCTCTCTCTCTCTCTCTCTCTCTCTCTCTCTCTCTCTCTCTCTCTCTCTCTCTCTCTCCCCCCCCCCCCCCCAAGCTGTTTAATAGTTGCTCACGCGCTTCAATGCTTTGCATGAATTGATTAATAGTGTTTGCTAGTAATGCATATTTATTTATTTATTTATTTATTGATTGTATGTGTGCTTTCCTGCTGCATGGTTGTGTTTGGATTTTCAATGGATGTATGATTTTGCTAGAACTGTTATTTTGATTCATTGTGTTCCCCCTTCCCCACCCCTCCATATGAATTTTCGACTTCGTCTTCCTTCCTCCCCCCCCCCCCCCCCCCCCCTCTCTCTCTCTCTCTCTCAACTCAACATT
>CM065698.1:32423429-32428429 GCA_017654935.2 Phymorhynchus buccinoides
TGTGAGCCCTAATGGGGCGATGGCAACGCCAACCGAGGCAGCCGTGTTATTTGCGCGGTTTGGCAAATGCGCGAAACGCGTATCCGCCGGACTCTTGGCACCCGTATCTCCGATATTTCTGGACGGATTGCCTTTGAATTCAGAAGGTAGATGACCGGCGACGGTGACTATCTGTGTCCCAAACCGAAAACGAATCGATTCATAAATGCGCGCGATATACGCCGCTTCACCTTTTCACAAATTAACTCGTTTCTTAACCGAATCGCTTCAAATTTGCTGTCAGGCTTGCTGTGGCCAGGGCAAAGCCTGGCAGCAAATGTGAAGAGAATCGGGAGAGCGCGTCACTCTCAGAGCAGCGCCAACGGGAAACGGGGCCTTATAACTCCGCCGTTTCTTAACCGAATCTCTTCAAATTTGTGTACTCGGCGTTACCAGTACTTGGCGTTACTGTTACTAGGCGTTACCGTTACTAGGGAGAGCGCATCACTCTCAGAGCAGCACCAACGGGAAACGGGGCCTTATAACTCCGCCTTTTCTTAACCGAATTGCTTCAAATTTGCTGTACTCAGCGTTACCAGTACGTGGCGTTACCGTTACTAGGCGTTACCGTTACTAGGGAGAGCGCATCACTCTCAGAGCAGCACCAACGGGAAACGGGGCCTTATAACTCCGCCGTTTCTTAACCGAATCGCTTCAAATTTGCTGTACTCAGCGTTACCAGTACTTGGCGTTACCGTTACTAGGCGATACCGTTACTAGGCGTTACCGTTACTAGGCGTTACCGTTACTAGACGTTACCGGTACTAGGCGTTACCGGTACTAGGCGTTACCGGTACTCGGCGTTGCGCTAGTAACTTTTTATTTTCCATGGATGTTTGATATGAATATGAACGCAACGAATCAGTATCTAAATTCACAAAGCGCATTATGAAAATTGTTTTCAGAATGAGATATGTTTTGTTGCTGAGCACTGTTGTTGTTGTTGTTGTCGTTGGCTTTCCTTCCTGCTTATGCTTAAGCCTACTATATATTTTTGATTTTCCCCTTCCACCACGACATGTATTGTGGCCCATGGTCAACGTACAGTAAAACATTTCAGTGTTCAGTGTTCTATCTATCTCTTTCTCTCTCCCTCCCCCCCCTCTCTCTCTCTCTCTCTTACTCTCTCCATCTCTCTCTCTTTCCCCCATCTCTCTCACTCTCTCTTTCACTCTCTCCCCCCCCTCTTTCTCTCTCTCTCTCTCTCCCCTCTCTCCCTCTCTCTCTCTCCCTCTCTCTCTCTTTCTTTCTCTCTCTCTTTCTCCCTATCTCTTTCTCTCTCTCTCTCTCTCTCTCTCTCTCTCTCTCTCTCTCTCTCTCTCTCTCTCTCTCTCTCTCTCTCTCTCTCCCCCCATCTCTCTCTCTCTCTCTCTGTCTCTTCCTCCCTCTCTCTCTCTCCCTCCCCCTCTCTCTCTCCCTCCCCCTCTCTCTCCCTCTCTCTCTCTCTCTCTCCCTCCCTCTCCTCCCCTCTCTCTCTCTCTCTCTCTCTCTCTCTCTCTCTCTCTCTCTCTCTCTCTCTCTCTCTCTCTCTCTCTCTCTCTCTCTCTCTCTCTCTCTCTCTCTCTCTCTCAGCTGGAGTGTGTACACAAAAGCTAGGCTTAGAGTCTACTACATTTCTATTCGTTGTGCATATATAGAACATTTAGGCTATGTAAAGCATCTAATCTGGGGTCAGTAACGGTACTCTTATCTCAAATCAACACCTATGCCTACTAGTCTATTTCAGCGTACCGGCAACGGCAAAAATAGAAATCACCACGCAGCAGTAGACAAAAGAAGATCTTCAACTTTGCCAGTCACAAGAAGATCTTCAACTTTGCCAGTCACACACAGTTCAGTCACGTGAGTGAGTCACTTTCTTTCGTTAATCTAAGAAAGTCTTAGGTTTCAAGTTTTATTAAAGGGGGAGAGGGCTTCCAAGTCAACAATCAAAAAAAGTTTAACTTAAAATTTATATTTTCCAGAACAAAAAAAGTTGACTTTGTTGAATGTAAACGGTGAGTATTTCAAAACCAGTCACCCAGACTTCTGTGAGATGACTACACGCCTTGTTGGCTCTGTTTTGCTGCTTGCTGCTGCTGCTACTTCTACTTCTTCTTCTGCGTTCCCAGGCCATAATCAGACTTATGTATGACCATAATGGGTAAGGTACATATATGTCAATCTCCGGTTTTCGGTTTTCACTGGTCTCCCCGCGCTGCGTACAGCCGACGCATTCCGATTACGGAGGAGAAATGTTATTTGGAAGATTTTCTGTTTGGGGGGGAAAAAGGCAGGAGAATGGGCCGATAAGTCAGAAAGATAGCAGATGATAGAAAGCAAAGGGGAAAGGCAGAGTGAAAGAGAGTGGCAGATTAGAGGAAGTTACAAGCACAGAACTTCCAGAAGGTGAGGGAACTATTTGTACGAAAGACCCCCCGGTATCCCCACGGGGAGGGATGAGGAGGGGGGTGGGCTGCTGCTGCTGCTGACGACAAGCTGTTTATTCGTGCGTCTAGCTCGTCTGAACCAGCGACATTTATTACTGTTGTATAAGCTTCGTAAGGTACCAAAAACAGAGTGCTCGATCGAGGCGATTGACTAGATGGCAGCCTTTATTATTGCCTCTTTCCATCCTGGGGAATAACGTCTGAAAGCAAAGCGACTAGGCCTAGTAGGCTTACATTGCTGCAAACAAGTTCTGCTTCTGTATAGCTACCTATTCATGCGACGCATAGGCCAGCCATAATAGTATAGGCCTATCGCTCAGGCCAAAAACACGTGTGTTGTTTGCTTTCGTAATGCAGATTCATCCGAAGATAGTCTATTGTTAACCCTCTTTGGTTCACTTGCAAGTAAGTTTTGTGTAGACTGTGCGCTTTAAAGTGCAGGCTACACGTGTGTTGTTTACTTTCGTAGTGGAGATTCATCCAGAGATAGTCTATTTTTAACCCTCTTTGTTTCATCTGCAAGTAAGTTTTGTGTAGAATGTGCAAATGTGCACTTTAAAGTGCAGCAGGCTACCAGTGGACTAAAATAAGACATATATCTGTTTCAATTGTTTCTAAGCAGGCGTAAGTAACAACAACTGTTTTGGTAACAGTTCAAAATGTAAATCAACGGCCGTCTCTCTCTCTCTCTCTCTCTCTCTCTCTCTCTCTCTCTCTCTCTCTCTCTCTCTTAAAAGTGCTATTATTCTGAGAAATTGTCCTTTGTCTCAGAATTGTCGTTTTTTGTCCTTTGCCGATCTACCGTAATCTATTCAAACCACCAATTCAAGTTCACCATTGCTCATTATTATCCATGTGTGCTTTCTCATTTTGCGGATTCTCGGTCAAATATTTCACGTGCCAATTTTTGTTCTCATTTTCTTGACTTGATTTAGTGTTTCTATGTTAAGTTTTCTTTGCCTGATACATGGTGTGAGTGTGTGCGTGAGATGGCCAGGTGCAAAGAAGCTATTGTAGGTTATCCTTTTTAACACGGGTCAATTATAACACATTCGTATTCGCATTCTCTCTCTCTCTCTCTCTCTCTCTCTCTCTCTCTCTCGCTCTCCCCCCCCCCCTTTCTGTGCTTTATCTCATTGACCTACTGCTGGCAAGTAAAAAAAAAAAAAAGAGCACACAAAATAAATACGTCACTCATTGTCTAGGCTTTAAACTGAAATTATCTGCCCCTGTCTCGTACACTGAGATGCGAACGCCACCTGTATCGCTACCTTGCCTGTCAGCGGAACTCGTAGTATTATATAGCCACAGAAAATGATCTGCCCCTGACTCGTCACTAGGTGGCATGGGCAGTTCGGGCCTAACATTACCGCCCTTTCGTGTCGGCAAGAAGTAGTATGAAGCCCCTCATCAGTACTTCAGTTGACAATCAATATAATTACCCTCCCATCTTCTTCATAACAAGCTTAGATTTGTATGGAACAATATTAGCATCAATAGGAATTAAGTGAGTGAGTGTGTGTGTGTGTGTGTGTGTGTGTGTGTGTGTGTCTCTCTCTCTCTCTCTCTCTCTCTCTCTCTCTCTCTCTCTCTCTCTCTCTCTCTCTCTCTCTCTCTCTCTCTCTCTCTCTCTCTCTCTCTCTCTCTGAGTGTGTGTGTGTGTGTGTGTGTGTGTTGATGAGCATTTTCTGCATTAGTGCTTATGTCACATCAGAATGAATGGAAGGATGTATTTACAACTGATCATGTCATGGCTAACCGGCTGTGTGTGTGTGTGTGTGTGTGTGTGTGTGTGTGTGTGTGTGTGTGTGTGTGTGTGTGTGTGTGCCGGTGTGTGTGTGTGTGTGTGTGTGTGTCATGTGCGTGCGTGTGTATGTGAATGTGTGTGTCTATGCGTGCATGCGTGCTTGTATGTGTGTGTTTATGTGTTCGCGTGTGTGTGTGTGTGTGTGTGTGTGTGTGTGTGTGTGTGTGTGTGTGTGTGTGTGTGTGGTGTTGATCATTATTGCTGTATGTTTTATCTTTGTTATAGGTTTACATAATGTCTTTGTTTTGTTTTTATTGTCTTAATGTTTTATATCGTTTAACAAAAACGATCCTGTTAAAGGACAATAACATATTTGGAATTGGAATTGGATTTTTTTTGTTGGGGGGGGGGGGGAGTAATACAAATTGAAATGTAATTGATTGACTCTCATTTGTGAAAACAAGATTACTTTGTTCGCTTTCCTTTCAGATGGATGCTGCTGCTTTTTAATTGCACATTTTCATATCGAAAACAACTGTTGTTTGTGGGGGAGGTTTACCCAGAGAAATTTTTAAAAAAAAATTGATGATGATAGACTGAATAGTTTTGACGTGGGACATATCGGGCCTGTGACACAAAGGGCCTAGGGCACAGCGGGCTTATCCCATGTTTAGACTAAATACATCAGTGGATAGCTTGCATCTTGGCAAACTAGTATACCAAATTTGATGATAATAGACTGAATAGTTTTTGAGAAAAACGGACGAATAGCCGGACGGACGGAC
>CM065698.1:32433429-32443429 GCA_017654935.2 Phymorhynchus buccinoides
AAACAAAACCAGTTAACGTTCCGTGTTCAAAAAACAAAAAATATTGTGCTGATTAACTTTTTCTCCCAATGAGGGACAGTGCCTTATGCATATAGTAGGCCTACCGTCTACGGGCTCGCTCTCTCTCTCTCTCTCTCTCTCTCTCTCTCTCTCTCTCTCTCTCTCTCTCTCTCTCTCTCTCTCTCTCTCTCTCTCTCTGTCTCTCTCTCTCTCTCTCTCTCTCTCTCTCTCTCTCTCTCTCTCTCTCTCTCTCTGTCTGTCTCTCTCTCTCTCTCTCTCTCTCTCTCTCTCTCTCTCTCTCTCTCTCTCTCTCTCTCTCTCTCTGTCTCTCTCTCTCTCTCTCTCTCTCTCTCTCTCTGTCTCTCTCTCTCTCTCTCTCTGTCTCTCTCTCTCTCTCTCTCTCTCTCTCTCTCTCCCCCCCCCCCCCCCCCCCCCCCCCCCCCCCCCGTCTACGGTAGGCCTACTACTGACTTTGTACTGTACTGTAGTTGCAGCGAGGTCATAATACTGTGTGTACACTCTTTGACTGCAGTGCGATAGGGTGTGGTATGGTGCGTGGTGTTTTTTTGTTTTGTTATGTAGGGCCTACTGCAGAATAATATGCATGTAGTGGTGTGTACGTTTATAGTTCAGTTGTGTTATGTAGGGCCTACTGCAGAACAATGATGGGGAAGACGGGGTAAAAAGCGCATGGGCGGGTAAGAAGCCCACCCCAATTATCTCATGAAATAAAGAACATTTCAGTCAAATTTTGCCCATGAGACGAATGCTAGACATTAACGCTCGTCTCATGGGCAAAATGAGACTGAAATTTGCTTCATTTCATGAGATAATTGGGGTGGGCTTCTTACCCGCCCATGCGCTTTTTACCCCGTCTTCCCCTACATGTCGTGGTGTGTACGTTTATAGTTCAGTTTTGTTATGCAGGGCCTACTGCAGAACAATATACATGTAGTGGTGTGTACGTTTATAGTTCAGTTGTGTTGTGTAGGGCCTACTGCAGAACAATGTACATGTAGTGGTGTGTACGTTTATATAGTGGAATCCGCTTAATCGGCCACTTTTGGGACCAGGAAAAATATGGCCGATAAAGCGAATCGGCCGATAAAACGAACATTGAGATACTGTATGACGCAATTATGCATTAGGGTCTACTGCAGAACAATATGCATGTAGTGGTGTGTACGTTTATACGTGTAGTTCAATTTTGTGTTATGCAGGGCCTACTGCAGAACAATGTACATGTCGTGGTGTGTACGTTTGTAGTTCAGTTTTGTGTTATGCAGGGCCTACTGCAGAACAATGTACATGTCGTGGTGTGTACGTTTGTAGTTCAGTTTTGTGTTATGCAGGGCCTACTGCAGAACAATGTACATGTCGTGGTGTGTACGTTTATAGTTCAGTTGTGTTGTGTAGGGCCTACTGCAGAACAATGTACATGTCGTGGTGTGTACGTTTATAGTTCAGTTGTGTTGTGTAGGGCCTACTTCAGAACAATGTACATGTAGTGGTGTGTACGTTTATACAGTGGAATCCGCTTAATCGGCCACTTTTGGGACCAGGAAAAATATGGCCGATAAAGCGAATCGGCCGATAAAACGAACATCGAGATACTGTATGACGCAATTATGCATTAGGGCCTACTGCAGAACAATATGCATGTAGTGGTGTGTACGTTTATACGTGTAGTTCAATTTTGTGTTATGTAGGGCCTACTGCAGAACAATATACATGTCGTGGTGTGTACGTTTGTAGTTCAGTTTTGTGTTATGCAGGGCCTACTGCAGAACAATGTACATGTCGTGGTGTGTACGTTTGTAGTTCAGTTTTGTGTTATGCAGGGCCTACTGCAGAACAATGTACATGTCGTGGTGTGTACGTTTATAGTTCAGTTGTGTTATGCAGGGCCTACTGCAGAACAATGTACATGTCGTGGTGTGTACGTTTATACGTGTAGTTCAATTTTGTGTTATGCAGGGCCTACTGCAGAACAATGTACATGTCGTGGTGTGTACGTTTATAGTTCAGTTTTGTGTTATGCAGGGCCTACTGCAGAACAATGTACATGTCGTGGTGTGTACGTTTATAGTTCAGTTGTGTTATGCAGGGCCTACTGCAGAACAATGTACATGTCGTGGTGTGTACGTTTATAGTTCAGTTTTGTTATGCAGGGCCTACTGCAGAACAATGTAAATGTCGTGGTGTGTACGTTTGTAGTTCAGTTTTGTGTTATGTAGGGCCTACTGCAGAACAATGTACATGTCGTGGTGTGTACGTTTGTAGTTCAGTTTTGTGTTATGTAGGGCCTACTGCAGAACAATGTACATGTCGTGGTGTGTACGTTTGTAGTTCAGTTTTGTGTTATGTAGGGCCTACTGCAGAACAATGTACATGTCGTGGTGTGAACGTTTGTAGTTCAGTTTTGTGCTATGTAGGGCCTACTGCAGAACAATATACATGTGTGTACGTTTATACAGTGGAATCCGCTTAATCGGCCACTTTTGGGACCAGGAAAAATATGGCCGATAAAGCGAATCGGCCGATAAAACGAACATCGAGATACTGTATGACGCAATTATGCATTAGGGTCTACTGCAGAACAATATGCATGTAGTGGTGTGTACGTTTATACGTGTAGTTCAATTTTGTGCTATGCAGGGCCTACTGCAGAACAATGTACATGTCGTGGTGTGTACGTTTGTAGTTCAGTTTTGTGTTATGCAGGGCCTACTGCAGAACAATATACATGTCGTGGTGTGTACGTTTGTAGTTCAGTTTTGTGTTATGCAGGGCCTACTGCAGAACAATGTACATGTCGTGGTGTGTACTTGTATAGTTCAGTCAGTACATTGCAGTGATGCTGCGTGGTTTAGTGTGGTGTAGTGCAATGTAGTGTATAGACTAGTAGTACAATGCAGTGCATGCAATGATCGAGTGTCGTGGGGACTACGTCAAGTTATGTAATAAATGAAACGTGAACGCAATTACCAGTCTGTCATGCCTTTTTCCTCAAATGTTCTGTGGTGCTATCATGGATTATTTTGCACAACTAAAATCATGTCATGGAATCTCTCTCTCTCTCTCTCTCTCTCTCTCTCTCTCTCTCTCTCTCTCTCTCTCTCTCTCTCTCTCTCTCTCTCTCTCTCTCATATTCCCGAGACAGAAATTCACTTTTTGTTTGTTTGTCGCATGTATGACACACTTCGAGGAGAATTTATTCCAAAAAAAGTATTATAACCATCCTTCTATGTTTAAATGTGTTTTATTACTTTCTTGTACAAACAAATGTATTGTTAGAAAAGTGATGGGTCTTTTTTTTATCTTTAAAGCTTTGAAAGTTAGGCAATATTTACGTACTGTTTTGTAATTAAAGTTAATAATGTTGTTGTCACACTCACTGACTCCTGACTCTCACTCTCTCTCTCTCTCTCTCTCTCTCTCTCTCTCTCTCTCTCTCTCTCTCTCTCTCTCTCTCTCTCTCTCTCTCTCTCTCTCTCTCTCACGGCTAGGTTTAAAAAAGTATGTATACTTATCTCATTACCCTGTATTAAAAAAATTCGTTCGTTCTCTCTCTCTCTCTCTCTCTCTCTCTCTCTCTCTCTCTCTCTCTCTCTCTCTCTCTCTCTCTCTCTCTCTCTCTCTTTCCCACGACCCCTACCCCCCTTCTCCTTCCCCTTCAAAATTCATCATCCAAATCTCTTCCTTTACAGATCCAACTCCGTCTTCCTCGACCAGTTACCCTTCCCAACCAACACCACCACTACTCCCCACACACACCCCGGCACCCCACACGCCATGCCTCTGGTTCGCTACCCTGACGCGGGCGGCAAGACCCTGCTGCTGACGCAGTACGAGTTCAAGCAGGAGGCCTTCTGGGGACCCCCGGACCTCCCCGAGGACGTCATGGGCGACATCCACAACATCCCCATCCGCGACGACGACGTCATCCTGTGCTCCTACCCCAAGACCGGCTGCCACTGGCTGTGGGAGATGACTCGCCTCTTGCGGGCGGGGAGCGTGGAGGCGGAGGTGGTGGAGAAGGAGAAGTATATGATGGAGTTCACCCCCCAGGACGAGCTCTCCAAGCTGCCCCCTCGGCGCATCTTCAACACCCACGTGTACTTCCGCCAGCTGCCCCAGAAGGTGCAGGACGGCAAGGTCAAGATCCTCTTCATCTACCGCAACCCCAAGGACGTGGCCGTGTCCTTCTACAACCACCACCGCAAGTTCCCCGAGTACGAGTACCAGGGCGAGTTCGGCGACTACCTGACGGGGCTGTTCATGAAAGGCAACACGGACTTCGGGGATTTCTTCCGCTACATGAGAGACTGGGAGAGCGTGATGGCCTCCAGGCCGGAGCTGCCCATATGGGCGGTGTCCTACGAAGAGCTGCAGGCCCACACCTTGCCCAAGGCCCGGGACCTGGCCCGCTTCCTGGGGTCCTCGGCTGACGAGGACACCCTGCGGGACATCGTGGACAAGTGCTCCTTCGGCAGCATGCGGCAGCGGAAGGGCAAGGAGTGGACGGAGAAGTACGGGGAGCCCGTGATGTACAGGAAGGGGAAAGTGGGCGACTGGAAGAACTGGTTCACCGTGGCCCACAACGAGCTGGTGGACCAGCTGGTGGAGAAGGAGATGAAGGGGTCCAGGTTCCAGTTCCAGTACACGTTAGAGCAGTGAACCAAAGCCTGACTCGATGGCTTGGAGTCAAAACGGACTATCTTTAAAGATAGTCCATTAACATATTATTATTGAACCTATTACGAAAACTAATCACTTGTATAAATTTTAAAAAAACTGCAGAAATATAAAAAGGGTAATCCCCATTTTGTAATATTTGCAGTCATTACAAGTTCTTAGTTTTTTCAAAAACATCAATAATAAGTCAATGGACTATCTAAAGATAGTCCGTTTTGACTCCAGGCCCCGAGTGAACGCTTGGGAACCCGCACAGTGGTGTTAAAGGGGCACCCTGACAGGTACGTTTTTTGCAAGAAACACGTCAAAATCACCAGGAAAACACCCTTTACATAGATCACAACACTCACTTTGCTCTGGTTTCCAAGAAATCAAACCGTCGAATCGGCGATTCCTCCTTGGCGGAGGTGCTGGAAGTCATATTCTTTCAGTGAAAGAGAAGGCATGTGCCTTCTCTTTTCTAATGGCCGCCTGAGTTAGACCAAATCGTTTGCACGAAATGTCCACAATACCAGCCTTTTTATAGTTTTTATTTAGTTTACCAAAAGGAGTTCCGCCTACAACAAAGGAAATAGCTCCATTATTTTTTTTACTGCACTACAAAGAAGAAAAAGCTTCAACCACTCTCAGTGGCCTCCACCCACCCCGTCCAAAATGACTTCTCTCTCCGGCAACTCCGCCAAGAAGGAATCGCCGTTTTGACGGTTTGATTTCTAGGGAACCAGAGCAAAATGTGTGTTCCGATCCTTGAAAAGGCTGCCCTTCTGGTGATCTCGACGTTTTTCTTGCAAAACTTCATCCGTCAGGGTACCCCTTTAAGGCAACCTAAGCATACATTTTATTACTACTAGGCCAAAATGACTATAATACTAGGGGAAGACGGGGTAAAAAGCGCATGGGCGGGTAAGAAGCCCACCCCAATTATCTCATGAAATGAAGCAAATTTCAGTCTTATTTTGCCCATGAGACGAGCGTTAATGTTTAGCATTCGTCTCATGGGCAAATTTGACTGAAATTTTCTTTATTTCACGAGATAATTGGGGTGGGCTTCTTACCCGCCCATGCGCTTTTTACCCCGTCTTCCCCTATGCTTGTGATGTTAGTCGGAATATTTGTGATAATGTTTCAATTGGTATATAATCGGAAGTGATAATCACTGAGCCGCGTTCGCAACACACACACACACACACACACACACACACACACACACACACACACCAATGCATGTTGGTTAAACCAAATAAAAAAACATTCAAAGAATGTTTACCTAAAGTTTCTTTTGTGTTGCGTTGTTTTGACAGGTTTTACGTTTCAGTTGTATGATAAAAACATATTTGTCAATTTCTCTATAGAAAATTCACTTTTAGTTTTCTTTTTTTCTCTTCCAATTGTGTTTCCTTTGCAAATTAAATATGTATATGCAAATGAGCCTATGGGCCACACAGGACCGATTTCAGTCAAGGGTAAGTAATAGGAATTGTTCGGAAATAATTAAGGGGAGTAATTTAATTGTGTATGAGAATGATCTTGCCTAATTCAATCGGTCAAACAAGGGAAGTTACTCTACCTTCAGGTAGATCCCCAGCTCTCGCCTCGTGTGTTTGAGTAAACAAAGAGCACTTAGAACACCGTGCGTCATTCTAAAATTGATGTCATTTATATTTGTACGTCACATTTTGCAAGTTCTATCAGTTTGTGGCTACTGGCCACCCCTTATTTTTTTCTGAAAAAAATGTTTGCAAGTCGCTGACTCGCATCCTTCGGTTTCAAGCTTCAACACCATTGTTGCTATGGTAATTGACCCAGTAAGAAAGGTAAACAACTCTAACTTTCGCGAAGTGCTCTCCCCTAGTTTTTTTTCCTGAAAATCGTCTATTGATCCCCAGACCATTCCCTTTGGTATACCATATTTGTATACATCGGTAAGCTTAGCTGTAGAGGTAGTCGCAGCAAAAGTTGCTTTAAATGAAGAAGTACGTAACAGCAGCAACAAACTAAACTGTAACTGCGCGCGTCTGCTTGCATGGATATATAAAAAATTTTTTAACTTACATGTGTGCACATTTGCGTGTGGATGCGCGCGCAGGTGTATAATGTCGTGTGCGTGAGAGAGAGAGAGTGTGTGTGTGTGTGTGTGTGTGTGTGTGTGTGTGTGTGTGTGTGTGTGTGTGTGTGTGTGTGTGTGTGTGTGTGTGTGTGTAGTATTATTAGGTATTAGTTACTTTATAGTCACAGAGGCGTCTCTGTGAAATTCGGGTCGCTCCCACCTGGAGAGCACGGTTTTTTGCATGCGATTTTTGTGTGTGACTGAAGAGGAAGGAAAGGGGTGGTGGTAAATGTTGACCAAATGACAACTTTTTCGTGGCCACTGGGTTTAACGTATGCTAAGTGCATGGCGGGCACACGGGACCTCGGTTTATCGTCTCATCCGAAAGATTCCACGTTTAGACCGTAGGGCCTAGTGCAAAGTGAGAGGAACACTGTACCCAGGCTCGAACTCGGGTTTACTTGACACGAGGCGAACGCGCTACGACTGTGCCACTCTACATATAGTTTCTTACTATATTATCAGTATCAGTCGCATTATAAGGCGCAAGGGTGTCAGTCTAAACAGTGTCGCCTTATCGTCCGTAAAATACGGTACTTCCTTTTCTGTCCTTCTCTCTCACACTCACAAAACATAAAACCACTCTTAACCCTTTCACCGCCAAAGTCGCATTTTATCACCACTGTGGTTTAACACCCATGTTACTAAAAGGCATCAAATCAGGGCCTGTTATCCAAAGACCCTATTTTCTTAATTTTGGGAGTTAGGATAGGCCTAATGTTATGCATGTCACAGAGGAATTTGCAATATTGCAGATATTTTATTTTGTCTACCCAGTTAAGTTTAATGGTATTTTTTGGCTGAAAAATGGCTGGCGGCGAAAGGGTTAAGCACTCCTGTAGTGGCCACACAGCCACCCACTGGTCAAGAAGTGTGTGTGTGTGTGTGTGTGTGTGTGTGTGTGTGTGTGTGTGTGTGTGTGTGTGTGTGTGTGTGTGTATGTGTGTGTGTGTGTGTGTGTGTGTGTGTGTGTGTGTGTGTGTGTGTGTGTGTGTGTGTGTGTGTGTGTGTGTGCGTGCGTGTGCGTGCGTGTGCATACTACAGTCGGTGTGTATGTGTGTCACGTACAAGCACGTGTGTTCGTGTCCTAGTATGCTTGAAGTGGAGTGGCGTGGTATGGTGGCATGTATATTATGTGTTGTGTATGTATGGAGTTGGTATTCGGGATCACGCACCATTATGAGTGTGTAAAATATCTACGATGATGATGTCATTTTATTGCCTTCTAATGTGTCCTTGTGCTTGGTGTGATCCTGTCATTCAACATTTCTTCAACGGGAAATACCAGTGAGAGCAGTAAACGGGTTTTAAAAAAACATGAAATATTACAGAATGTAAGAGCTTCAAATCGTCCTAACTTCGGTTTGTTTAGATTTTGTTTCTTTCTTATAAGCCTGTTTCCTTGTCCTTTCTGTACTATTATTTACCCCTTTTTGTGAGCTTCTAGAAATGGCCTATTCCTTGCGCGTCCTTTCAATATCCTTTCGTGTCAACCGCAAGTAAAAAACATGTTGCTTTTAACCCAGCAGATTACGTAGGCCTACAACTAAAGGTCACTGTATTACAGCTGCGATCTGCTATCAAAGAACGTTCTCTGCTGTCTTTGGTTAATTCCAAAGCCAGTAGAACGTATTACTTCTCTTGATCCGTCCCTGGAACCCACAGCTTAGACGTGAGAGAGAGAGAGAGAGAGAGAGAGAGAGAGAGAGAGAGAGAGAGAGAGAGAGAGAGAGAGAGAAAGAGAGAACAGAGAGAGAGAGAGAGGGAGAGAAAGAGAGAGGGAATAAAGTATCAGAGCTGGGAGAGAGAGAGAGAGAGAGAGAGAGAGAGAGAGAGAGAGAGAGAGAGAGAGAGAGAGAGAGAGAGAGAGAGAGACATTTAAACAGAGACAAAGACAGAGAAAGAGAGAGTAATAGAGACTGAGAGGGACAGAGACAGACACAGAGAGAGGCGGGGGGACACAGAGAGAGAGGGGGGGGGCGGACAGAGAGATATATAGAGAGAGTGAGAGAGAGAGAGAGACAGACTGACAGAGAGAGAGGGGGAGACACAGAGAGAGAGGGAGAGAGAGAGAGAGATAGAGAGAGAGTGAGAGAGAGAGACAGACAGAGAGAGAGAGAGTATTAGAGAGGAGAGAGACAGAGACAGACAGAGAGAGAGAGAGAGAGAGATTTAACAGAGAGAGAAAGAGAGAGAAAGGAGAGTATCAGAGACTGAGAGGGACAGAGACAGACACAGAGAGAGAGGGGGGGGGACAGAGAGAGAGAGGGGGACGAGAGAGATAGAGAGAGAGAGAGAGTGAGAGAGAGAAGGCAGACTGACAGACACAGAGAGAGAGAGAGAGAGAGGAGAGAGAGAGAGAGAGAGAGAGAGAGAGACATTTAGAAGAGAGACAAAGACAGAGAAAGAGAGAGTATCAGAGACTGAGAGGGACAGAGACAGACACACAGAGAGGCGGGGGGGGGGACACGTGGGGGGGGGACACACAGAGAGAGGGGGGGTGGGCACCGAGAGAGATAGAGTGAGACAGAGCAGACAGACAGACAGACAGAGAGAGAGAGAGAGAGAGAGAGAGTATTTTAGCAAAGTTCCAGAACCCAAATCTGCACCGAGCCCCCCTGTCAACCATAGCTAAACGGGCCTTCGGGCCACTTTGGCCGTTCCAGGCTAATAGTAATACGCTCAGTGAGTATTAGATCGTGGTGACGTTCTCGGACCAGGAAACGTCAATGCCAATGTCACAAACTTGTTTTCCCTTCTCCAAATCCCGCACTACCCACACACACACCCTTTCCTCTCTCTCTAAATTCCTCTCCCTGCTAACTGAAAGAGTTGAACATTATTCCCTCTCTCTGTCTCTCTCTCTCTCTCTCTCTCTCTCTCTCTCTCTCTCTCTCTCTCTCTCTCTCTCTCTCTCTCTCTCTCTCTCTCTCTCTCTCTAATCGTAATACAATGTTTTGTAGTCACCCCCAGTGACATGGGCCAACGGCTTATTCATTAAAACATTGTTCAGTGTTCTCTCTCTCTCCTCTCTCTCCTCTCTCTCTCTCTCTCTCTCTCTCTTCTCTCCCCCTCTACTCTCTCTCTCCTCTCTCTCTCTCTCTCTCTCATATGATAATCGTAACACAATATTTTGTAGCCTCACCCCCAGTGACAAGAGCCAACGGCTTATTCATTAAATTGTTCAGCGTTCTC
>CM065698.1:32450929-32557358 GCA_017654935.2 Phymorhynchus buccinoides
CAGGTAAACTTAATGGACATTGTTGGCTGAAATACGGCTGGAGGTGAAAGGGTTAAGTGCAGAATAATCTCATTGCATTTCTATAGATCGACGACTCTGTTGTCATTCATCCATTTGCACCAACGATTGCAGAAAGCAGGACCGACCCAATAGTAGATACATTTGGCAGCAATGCCGGACCAGATTGCGACATTTCCACACGCATGGCTGATTCTCAATAATTCTCTCGAGTCGCCGAAAAGAGCCCCCACCCCCACCCCATCTCTCTCTCTCTCTCTCTCTCTCTCTCTCTCTCTCTCTCTCTCTCTCTGTGAAGGGAGATAGGATGGGAGCAGGGAGAATTTACACACAGAAATAAAAATAAGGGGAAAAAATAATGGATTTCGACTTACACAGCATATAATGGGAAACAAAATGTGTGTGTGTGTGTGTGTGTGTGTGTGTGTGTGTGTGTGTGTGTGTGTGTGTGTGTCTGTCTGTCTGTCTGTCTGTCTGTCTGTCTGTCTGTCTGTCTGTCTGTCTGTCTGTCTGTCTGTCTGTCTGTCTGTCTGTCTGTCTGTCCTGTCTGCTCTGACTCTCTCTCTCTCTCCTCTCTCTCTCTCTCTCTCTCTCTCTCTCTCTCATCTCGTCTCTCTCTCTCTCTCTCTCTCTCTCTCTCTCTCTCTCTCTCTCTCTCTCTCTCTCTCTCTCTCTCTCTCTCTCTCTCTCTCGTACACGTGTGTTTCTGTTCAGTCAGTTTCGTGTGTGTTTCTGTTCAGTCTTTCTCGCGTAAAGGTCGATTCAATACCAATAGCTTGTCAAACAACAGCGCAAATTAACGTTTTCCACACTACACCTCGATTCCTAGAAGACTAACAAATCTCTGTACTTAGACCGAGATATTACCCGCGGTTAGACGTAATTTTCGTCACAGGGTATTCATTGTCCAAACACATGAATAGCACCCCTGATTAATAATAGGCCGGTTTTATTATTGTAGGGCAACACGTTTACCTTCAGCCCGACTGTATCAACAAAGGAACCTCTGGGCTCTTAGATTCTAACTTAGAAAATCAGGAGAAATTCAGAGGTTGCTTCGGTCCACTGCGACTATGATGATGATGTCTATGAGGCATGATTCTCGTGAAAAACTTCCGTCTAAAAATAATTCTGTAATTTGTTGTTCACTGTACCCTTGTAGACCCCAATGCACGAATCGCATAAAATGTTCAATACAAAAATACAGATATTTCACCAGAATCGTGTGTGTGTGGGGGGGGGACGAGGCTACAAAACAGAGCGAACAAAACTAATCTTCTTCTCCCCCCCCCCCCCCCCCCCCCCCCCAACATTTCTCGGTTAGTTCGTATTTTTCCGTTTTTGCCTTTCTTACCATACATAAAGCTGTATTTTAGGAACATTTTTTAGCTAATAACCTTTTTGGAATACTAACCCTATCCCTAACCCTAGCCCCCCCCCCCCCCCCCCCCCCCCCCCCCCCCCCCCCCCCTATAAGACGGAAAAACGCAACGAACCACAACTGTGACAAATCGCGGTGTACTGCAGTACATAGTGGGGGGTGGAGTTAGGTTTAGGGCTAGGGTTAGGGATAGGGTTAGTATTCCAAAAAGGATTACATCAGATTCATGTAGACATTAGAATTTCACGAGAATCATGCCTCACAAATGTGACAGTCGGGTCGCAAATGGATCGAACCTTTGGCCTACTGTTAACAAGGCCTAAGTACAAAGAACAACAAGGGACTGTTTCAACTTCCAAGCCCTCTACACGATGATTATTTCACTTCCCCCAACGTACGTGACAGTCAACACCTGTAAAACCTATGAAGCCGAGAACCTCTCTTAGAACTTTCTTAGCCCCGTTAGATTTTAACCCTTTCACCGCCAGCCATATTTCAGCCCAAAATGTCCATTAACTTTACCTGGGTAGAGAACAAAATCCATCTCTAGTATTGGGGATTGTTCTGTGACATATATAAAATAAGGTCTATCCTTACTTCCCAAAACTAAGACAATAGGGTCTTTGGATGATAGACCCCAATTTGATGCCTTTTAGTGACATAGGTGTTAAATCACTGTGGTGCTAAAATGCGACTTTGGCGGTGAAAGGGTTAAAGCGTTATACTTTTTATACAGCTTACTCTATGGAAGGCCTATAGTGCATAACCCATAGGTATATATACAAGTTCCAATCTTTTGAAGTGATAATAGGGTTTAACGCCCTCTTCGGCCTTTCGGCCACGTGGGGCATTAATCTTTTGACACTGTACTCAGTAGACTATACCAAACATGATAATTGTCATTTTTTTCAAACCAAAGGCGTGTATTTTTCTTGTATCTAAAGGATATTACCCCCTCCCCCCCCCCCCCCCCCCACATCCTCTCTCTCACTCTCTCTCTCTCCTACTCTTCTGTGAGTCTCTCTCTCTCTCTCTATCTATCTATCTCTTTCTCTCTCACAGTCACACACACATTTTTTTCTCTCTCTCACACACACACATTATCTCTCTCTCTCTCTCTCTCTCTCTCTCTCTCTCTCTCTCTCTCTCTCTCTCTCTCTCTCTCTTTCTCAAATCTTTATCCAAGGTTGTTAAATAAAGTTTTTCAGTATTCAGTGTTTTCTCTCTCTCTCTCTCTCTCTCTCTCTCTCTCTCTCTCTCTCTCTCTCTCTCTCTTTCTCTCTCTCTCAATATTTGTAGGGCGTGGATCTTTTATTCAATGCCCTGTTATATTCAATCTGCCTATCTCTATGCTGTATGCATTGCGCACTGAGCAGGCGTTGTTTGTTTGACTCTGATGTCAGTTTCTCACTGTAACTAAGGGAGATAATTTCTTAAAAGCAAGAAAATATACCTTTCTGAATAGATTGTCTCGTCATCTCATATATTATATAATAAGTCTTCTGGAGATCCATAATGATTTTGAAAATGATATCAGAATCAATGCAAAAACTTAAGAGAAAAGCTCTCTCTCTCTCTCTCTCTTAATGTTGCACCTGAATGTAATTTCTCTGCTGAGATAATAAAGTGTACTTGACTTGACTTGACTTGACTTGACTCTCTCTCTCTCTCTCTCTCTCTCTCTCTCTCTCTCTCTCTCTGTGACTAAATTGCTGGATATTGCTTTAATTTTGTTGTTGCTTCCATAATATTCTACATTTCTTGTATTGTTGTAACTCCATCGGATCTTCTCATTTTTATATCAGCAGAAAGACCCAATCATTAATCGATTCAGATGTCAGAGAAAAATATACCACAAAAATGTCAGAAATGAAATGGTGCATTCAACTTCAAGTCCATGTGATGAATCTTGTGAAATGTATTTTAAAGTAAAGTTACAGATTCAAAATTTGCATTACAGAATACACTTGGAATAAGAGCATGATTATTCATGCTCGTAACGCAAACAGTACTTAACAGACTTGAAGGATCACATTACCCCACCTCAATAATAGTGGTAATGGGCAAACAATATGTAACACTAAATGCAAGAGCTTCTCTAATTCATAATTGACTTCTGAATTAACATTTTAAGACTTTTTGATTACATTCAATGTGTATATATATATGACTGAATTCACGTCCTCTCCACCATTGTTGATGTGTACTGTGTGGGTGAAGGGTCATAAAGGCGAACTTGGCTCATTCTTTTTTGAGAATGATGCTTTGTTTGTCTCACTTTGGTTCTGACCCACGCATTGCTAGATGGTTGGTATCGCAATCAACTTTGGTGGAGGGGAGTTAATTAGAAAGAGAGTATTCCCCCTTTGTTCAATTTAATTCATGTCAGATTACATTTTTAATGATTTCTTGTTTACAGTATTAAGTAAATCATTGATTGTTGTCACTGAACTGGGAAAAACAATGTTTACAATATAGCAGGACCCAGCAGCACACATACAATAAGGTTGCAATATCACACCACATTATCCATACAACTTGTATAAAACTGCATCATAAACAAAAAGTCTCATATGATGCGATACAATATGCAAATGGAAAGAATTAATCATAATTATGAATGATCTTCTGATTGTGTATTATATCACATGATAGATTTCAGTTCAGCAGCATAAGAAATAACTTGTATAAATACTAAAATAGCATTATAAAAAAAGAGATTCATATGATGAGATGTATGATACAAAATGTGGTGAATGAATCATAATTATGAATGATCTTTTGATTGTGTATTATATATTATAACATCATTGATTTCAGTTTAACCCTTTCACCGCCTATGTCGCATTTAATCACCACAATGGTTTAGCACCCATGTCACTAAAAAGGCATCAAATCTGGACCTGTTATCTAAAAACCCTATTTTCTTCATTTTGGGAGGCAAGGACAGGCCTATAGCTATACATGTCACAAAGAAATTCCCAGTATTGCCGATAATTTGTGTCTCTACCAGACAAGTTTAAAGGAGGTTTTTTTTAAAAAGAAAAATGGCTGGCGGCGAAAGGGTTAAGCAACATTTTATCTTAATAGCACTCAGCCAGCACTTGCTTTTCTTGTATGTTATTCTTAAAGTATAACAGTATGATTGGAATCATTTTTTTAAAAATCAGTCTGCATACATTTGACAACAGAAATTAATTAGCATCCACTGACCTCTTCTGGGCTTAGCCTTAGGCGGGGTTTGCTCTCGTTTCTTAAATCCCTCTCGCAGCGAAATCACGGCAGCGGGCCGACTCTTCTTGCGCACCAGCTTGCTCTTGACACTCTCCACCTCCTGAGCATGATGGGTAAAGCCCGGGGGGCGCACGTAGATGGGCCCACTGGCCGTACTGCTGCAGGGAGACGCCACATTCTCGTAGTCATGGTCGTGCTCGTGGGCAAAGTTCGACAGGGAAGGACTGGCGGCGGACCCTCGAGGGCTGGGCGGTAAAGATGGCGTGGTCTCCGTGTCCGACTCATGGTCCGAACCTACGCTTTCGGACCCCACCACCAGCGCGATCATGCTTGTGGTGGTGTCTTTGCGCGGGCTGAGCGGTGGGGGCTGCTGCTGTTGCTGGCTAGGAGCGAACTTCCCGCCCCCTACTTTATTCCGGGGGGTGGCCAGGGGCAGCACCGGGATGTTGCAGGGGCTGCGAGGGGCGACCTCTGCCACCTTGACTGTGGTTGTTGCCGGGGTTTGGTGGATGGGGGGTGGTGGGGGCAGACACTCGCTGGTGTCGCTGTCTTCATCCTCACTGGAGGAGGACACAGTCAGGGGGCCGGAGGGGCCACGCTTGCCCCCGGTCATGCGGGGAGGGACTGGGGGAGGCTGGGGGGCAAACTGGTAGGGGAAGGAAGATGCCATTGTGCTAAATAAAATTATGTTTTAACCGCACGACTCCTCTTCAATGGCTTATTCACTGTAGCATATACTGCTCTCTGTCATTAAAGGTTCTAAACATCTTGAAGAATATTGTGTGTGACAATCACAAATGCTCAAACCCAAACACATCCTGAAATATCACTGTGAAATTCAGATGAATACAATATGATTAACTTCCTTTCTCCAAAATTGGTTCCTAAACAAAATCAGGATCAACAAATTACCGAGTTTGCTTAAATGTAGATCTGCACAGTGCCTGTTTTCTTTTCTTTAACACGGGTTTTGAAAAGGAAACAAGTTGAGTCACATGCTGATTGCAGAAAACTGATGTTGTTGTTAAAGCCAGGGTTAAAAAGCCATCAGCAGTGACCCCCGACTAATAGGACACACAACTCCGGGAAAATCGAAGACTGCTGATGCCAAGTATTTTACTGGGTGCTGATCTCATCAGAAACGATCGTTGATCCCACAACACTGAGAGGTTGATTATACATTTCCAACAATGCTTCCTGTCAAAGCACAAAAATACTTCTGCATCAACTCTTTCGTAAAAACAACTCCGTAAAAAGTACGAACTTTTTCACAATCACAAGCAAAATTAAATGACCAACGTTTGTTGTGATACAGAACTGTTCCGGTCTATGAGTGGGAGACGAAAGCAGCAAGTGTGCGAGCAGTGGCAGGCTGGTACTCGGCGTGACCAAACATGTGACAACACGATTCCCCCTACACCTTGTTGCGGCCTCTGGCACTCAGCAGACGACACTTTTTCCACCTGTGCGACCATTCGATGTTGAAATTCCGAACAGTACGCATGATCAAAAATGAGCGATTTGGCAAACACCCAGCATGGCTTACAGGAATAATACCAGGGAACAGGAGTTATAAAAGCTAATGTTGAACGAGTTTTCTGGCACGAAACATTATTTACGTTTGTTGCGACAACAGCGGTCGTCAAGCAGTTTTCCGACATTCGCTGACACGACCATTTTGATTGGCTGCTGGCCGCTGATGACGATACCACAGGCACTTGCTCAATGGTAGGTTTATACTATGCGGCTTTCATTGACAGTAATCGGGCGAGGATTTAGGAGACCAAAAATAACTTCTTATCACACACAAATGATCAACGACCCATTCAGCTTAGAGTAGGCGCTCGAATGTTGATTTCAAATATGTGAAAATGTCATAATATAAAATGTGAAGAATATGTGTTTCCCAATAATATTTCATTCTATCTCACTATCTACACTATCTTTGCTGAACTTATTTTCTTTCTTTTTCGTACTACCCCCTAAAGTGCAGCAGAATCTTCAGCGTGATAAAGTTGGCTGCCTAAGGCGAAGAAGAAGAAGATATGTGATGTGTATCTCCAAACACTTATTTATACAATTATAGGCCCCTAAATGTGTATGTGTGTGTATGTGTGTGTGCGCTAAACGTTATAATCTTCGTGTTATCTCTTCATCGTCATCGATTGCTCAGTTGCCTGCCATATGAGCGCAGATGCGTCATGTTGCCGTTATGTGCCTAACGGTTAATTGTATTTTTCCGTTTTTGCCTTTCTTACCATACATAAAGCTGTATTTTAGGAACATTTTTAGCTAATAACCTTTTTGGAATACTAACCCTAGCCCTAAACCTAACCCTACCCCCCACTATGTACTGCAGTACACCGCAATTTGTCACAGTTGTGGTTCGTTGCGTTTTTCCGTCTTATAGGGTGGGGGGTAGGGTTAGGGTTAGGGCTAGGGTTAGGGCTAGGGTTAGTATTCCAAAAAGGTTATTAGCTAAAAATGTTCCTAAAATACAGCTTTATGTATGGTAAGAAACAGCTAGCCCCAGCATATCCGTCTTCGGCTGGATATTATACACTGACTTTGATGTTCAAAATCAGCAACATATGACTGATTTTTTTCATGTGGTTTTGAAAATAAAGTTATATGACATTGTATTTGGTGTGCTAATTATATTAAAGTTATCTTTTGTAACCGTTTTCAATTGTTGCATTTGTATTTGCTTGATTTGCTTCAAGTCCTCCATGCCCCAAAAGGGGTCAAAGGATTAAACAATCTTTTAATCTTTGTGTGTGTGTGTGTGTGTGTGTGTGCGTGTGCGTGTGTGTGTGTGTGTACATGTGCTTTGAGTGTTTGTGTGTGTGTGTGTGTGTGTGCAAATGTGTGTGTGTGACTCAGACACAGCTTCAGAGTGTGCATACTCTGCAGGCACATGTGTGTGCATGAATAAGCTAGGGGTAGAAAATGTAAAAAGAAAAACAAAAGCTGAACTTTGAAGTAAATGAAGGGAAAAACAACCTGGAGAGCACGTTGCAGCCGGAGGCGCGCCCCCTTTTTTCCTATTTTTAAAAATTTGCATGCGACTTTTGTGTGACTGATGAGGAAGGAAAGTGGGGGAGGGGGTAAATGTTTACCAAATGACAACTTTTTCGTTGCCACTGGGTTAAAGTGTGCAATCGACGTTTTGCGTAAGTCTCTCATCAGTTGTTTTTTTCCCACACAAATATACTCCACAATTCCACAAACCAGAAGCCGCACTTTGGAGCATTCCGAAAACCACGCTTTGGGACACTCAACAACAAAAAATTAACGGAAAGCAGAGTACGCTGGTAAAAAGCACCTCTAATGGTGACATTCTGTTTGCAATCACCTGGATTCACAAGTCTCTTCTCTCTCACAAAACTTATCATTCCTTTATCAAAGAAGTCATTCAATGGGACACACAGACACATACATGTATGGGACAACACACACACACACACACACACACACACACACACACACACACACAAAGACGGTTTTATATTATTTTATTTCCTTCCAAATTATACAACAGAATTTTACAACAACAAAATTATCACAAAACACACAAACATTCCTGCAACAAAGGAAATTCATGTGGTTTTCTTTGTAGTTATTTTGTTTATAAACATTATTTACATCTCAAGAAAATAAAAATGGTAGCATTTCATCTGAAAGTCTACAGTAAATAAAAGACATGGAACACATACATACGTATCAATTCCGAAACATTAAATGGGCAAAACACAAAAAGCTTACAGAGAACAAAAAGAACATTGTGTGCTCAAGAGTCAAACTATAGTATAGAGAAACTGGTAGAAATGTACTACTCAACAACGCCTTAACTCATTCAAGTCGTTCCGGCCATATATGTCCGGAATTAATAGATAGCTGTCAATTTAATGCATTTGTTTCAAGGGAAGTACATCTGTGTGCATGCCATACCTTGGTCACTTCTAAACTCGCTTCGCTCCCTTAGACCACAATTTTGCCTCCGACTTTGCTTTTGTAGTGGTTTGTTGTGGGGAAACCAATCAGTGTAGATTTTTTCTATATAAAGTCTATATATAAAAAAAAGTCTGATCTACCACTTCCCTATGTCTAAACCTGAAGTAAAAACCCATAATCTTCTTTCATTTCTCCTTTTGTTTATGTCTGTTTTGTTTGTGTGCATCGTTGGAGTGATTTGTGATTTTTTTTTATTATTCAAAATCGTTGCGATGCGAACGAGTTAACTTAACAATGATAGTACAGGTCTGGAGCCAAACTGAAACCACCATCAGATTTTAATACATTAGACAACAACGAGGCCCACTATTTAATCTGCTATCCATCCCAAACAATCCATTACATTTTCTTTTTCTTCACTTGCATGCATATATTTCTCTCACAAACACATACACACTCACACACACACACACACACATTGAATACAAAATAACACAGCTTTCTTGAAAATAAGCACAGCAAAAACCGCTAGTCGAAAAAAAAACCCACCACAATGGGGCTTTATACTACTTCTTGCCGACACGAAAGGGCGATAATTTTAGGCCCGAACTGGTCATGCCACCTAGCGATGAGACAGGGGCAGATAATTTTCTGTGACTATAAACTACTACTTCATGACAGGCAAGGACGATAATCTCAAATAGGTGGCGTTCACATCTCAGGGCACGAGACAGGGGCAGAGAATTTTCGGTATAAAGCCCCATTACATTTATTTGGAAAATGTATTCTTATCATACTGAATTCATAGCATTGCATGTCATGTTATAGTATGGCTGCAAGACAATGCATCCCCCTCAAAACACACATCCATATGTGTGTTCACGTTATAAAAAAAGAAGATAATGGAGAAAATGCACAAGCGATGTTATGCAGGAAAACAGTTTCATACCATATGGAGTTTGATAGCCCAATGCATACAGCTTTCACCAGTTTATTTCTTCGAAACGAAGTGTCAAAGATTGGACAGTTAACTTTTGAAATTGCTTGCTGCTGAGGAAGTGTGTAAAAACGTATGTTAAGTCCTCTCATGCACTTTTTGTCCTTTCTGCTTTTTTTGTAATTATTGCAAGTATTTATTTCCTTATTCGCCCTGTTACATTACCACACAAAATGTGTAGCCATTCTAACCACTGGTTCATGAGATACAGCTCGGACATGAAGGAAGGAAATTTCAGTTTGGTGAGTCTTCCTTGGAGGAGATTTGCACTGGCGGTTCAAAATTCAGGATCTGAATAGGTTGTGACATGCTGATCAAGAATATATATGGCTACGGGAGACCCTAGGCTTATTGTAGGTCATGGTATCCGCGAGAGGACAAATGTTCGCGAAAGGACTTAACAAACGTATCTGTAGTGTACACTTGAGAATTGTGTTCAAGTTTTTTTGTTTGTTTTTGGTTGGTTGGTTGTTGTTGTTTTTTTGTTTTGGAAGTTACGCATCTAGAATGACTGTTGACATAATTGTTTTCAAAGTTCCTGTTAACAACCGCGCATGGCTAAAACAAAATCGTAGACATTTCCAATGCTGTTGAGAAGCGCTTGTACCAGAAAGGGAGGTTTTTACATAAAGAACATAAAACAAACAAGCAAGTATCAGACAACATAAATGTACAACACTAAACAGCTGGAAAACAAATACTTCATATCACACGGTATAACAGAGTAGTTAATATACAAAACACAGGGTGATAAAACAACAACAAAATGTCTTATGCAAAAGCTATTATCAAATTCTTCTAATTGCCAAATTTCAGTGGGCATAAGCATGTACCAGCAGACTATCAAACTCGATTTCTAGAGCATCAGACCAACTCCTGATACAATACTACTCATAACAAACCAACAAAAAATAAATAAATAAAAAGAAAACCTGCCTACAAATTCAAAGCATCTCATATCAGTAGAACACTGCTTCATAGCACAATGGTCAACTTAGGATGCCCATTTCACCGCCAGGTGGCAACCAAACCAATAGGGACTTAGCGCATGATATTGGGCTAGCTAAGCTGCTCAGTCTTCATAGCAAGGGAGACAACCAAATAAAAGAAAAATCCCTCCCAATGTTGCTGTGTGTTACGCCCAATCCGTGAAAATGACTATTTCATGAAATGGGCAAAATGATTTGCCCAATCCATGAAATGGACCATCTATATCACATTTTTAATTCCCTTTCACACAGGTATTAATGAAGGTTGATACAACAGTAGTACATTCTTTTACTTTGTATTTGCACTCCCATCCCCCAACTCTACCAAATGCTACTCTGGGGCATACATGTCTGAGATGCATGTTTTATTAAACGTTTTATCAAATTAAGTCTGTAAAAAAATAATTTTAAACTCATCTACAGGTGTGATTTATCATTTGTTGAACCAATTCTAGATCTCTGTGTGTTTATGGACTAAAATATTTTTCAGTCATAGTGTATTTCCTAATAATAAATTTTAAGTTGGCTATTTCATGACCTGGGCAAACCATTTTTGCCCATTTAATGAAATAAGCAATTTCACAGATTGGGTGCAACATATGCGTCAAAAAGCTATGTATTGACATTATAATCAGTTTGTTGATGGAGGATGCTATGTGCCAGAAAAAGAAGAGTTGATACGAAAACTGGAAGACAGATGGGGGAAAGTAAGAGGGTTATGGATAAGGCTTCAAATTGAATCACTTAGAGATTCTTGTAATTTGTATACACTGTCTTTAATATCTAGTACCCATTGACTCCCTCCCTCACTCCACTGAATGTTGTGTAGCTTGTGGATGTTACATATAATTCAAATCTTTTCCAAAGTTGTCTGTTTGGAAGAATATGCTTTCCATTTTATCTTAATTAACCCTTTCATCGCCACTGTCGCCTCTTGGCACCACAATGATTAAACACCCATGTCACTGAAAGACATCAAATGAGGGTCTGGTATCCAAGGACCTTATGTTCTTAATTTTGGGATTTAAGGATAGGCCCTATTGTATGCATGTCACAGAAGAACCCCCAATATTACACACATAATCTGTTCTCTACCCAGGTAAGTTTAATGGAAAGTTTTGGTTGAAAAATGGCTGGCGTTGAAAGGGTTTTAAGCATTTTTTTGCCTTTTTTGTGTGAACTTCAAATAAACTTTCAATGGACAACACAGACGAAAATCCAATCTTACCAGAGAAAAGGAATTTGTTGAGCACAAATAAAACAAGGGACTGAATTTTACACTCAAGGAAACAGATTTAACAGAATACTAGGATCATGAAAGATCATCAATGACCTGGAAGAGAACAAAACTGTACACATGGATGTTTTCTTCTTCTTTTCAACATAACGGCTTTACTTCATTTCATACATGTCTGATTTTGAGTGGATTTAATCAACTTCCATGTTTGCGTATTCGATGCATGCATGTTTCGTGTTTGGGCATGTCTGAAAGAATGATTTAATGAAAGATAAAACATGAATATGTAAAAGTGAACACATGAGCTTATGACAGTACCTTCTCTGAAGCCAAAAAAATGAAAAAGAAAAATGAGGAGGGGGAAATACCAACCCAAAAACAAAGCTCAACGTTGGAAGCAAAACGAGATCACAAACATTTAGTTTCCAATGTCTAAATCTCAAAATCCAGGAAGAAAACATACATGGTGAAGCAAGAGAGGTGAGGAGGGGGGGAGGAGGAATGAGAAGATGGTAAGGACGAGACTGGCTTGCAACTACATTTTTTATAAACATCTAAATAAGTAGAGGGGACCAAGGCCAGAGAGAAAAAAGGGGGAAGAGGACAGTTGAGACAGAAAATACAGCAGGAAAAATATACAGTTTCTCATTACCAGAATTTAGAAGAAAACTACCGTAATTCGCGGACTATAAGCCGCAACTTTTTTTTTAACCTCCCCCTGCGGCTAGTTAAAGTGCCGAGGCCTAAACGTTACCGAAAGTGAAAGTAAACTCAACTCAGTGGCATCCTTGATTCAGACCCTTGATCTGTGGCCTTGTTCACGGTTGATGACAAAATAGTCACCTTGATTTCGGTATATATTTTTTTTAAATGATGATCTGTTTCGCGGTCCGACACTTTCGTTTTGGCAGTCAACACACCCGCGATCAACTCTTGACTCAACCGGAAGCGGCATCGTGCATCGCCACGCTTCTGCGGCTTATGCTTCGATGCGGCTTATGCGTTACTTTTTTCAGATGTTTTTTTTAAAGTAGGGGGCGAGGCTTATATTACAAAGCGGCTTGTAGTCCGTGAATTACGGTATTCAAGCAAGATTTTCGTCCCCACTTGAAAACAAATTGATCAAGTCCTGGGAAGTGAGCAGAGAGGTCAATCGCAAAACTTGAGCAGTCTGCAACGAGACTGTAAGTTAACGAAGGATTCTGGTGGGAAATGAAGACAGGAGGAGGAGGATTAACGCCTTTGTTGTAAAATTAAGTCTAGGGGAGTTTTAACCTTGAGCAGTCTGCAACTTGAGCAGTCTGCAACGAGACTGTAAGTTAACGAAGGATTCTGGTGGGAAATGAAGACAGGAGGAGGAGGATTAACGCCTTTGTTGTAAAATTAAGTCTAGGGGAGTTTTAACCTTGAGCAGTCTGCAACGAGACTGTAAGTTAACGAAGGATTCTGGTGGGAAATGAAGACAGGAGGAGGAGGATTAACGCCTTTGTTGTAAAATTAAGTCTAGGGGAGTTTTAACCTTGAGCAGTCTGCAACAAAACTGTAAGTTAACGAAGGATTCTGGTGGGAAATGAAGACAGGAGGAGGAGGATTAACGCCTTTGTTGTAAAATTAAGTCTAGGGGAGTTTTAACCTTGAGCAGTCTGCAACAAAACTGTAAGCTAACAAAGGATTCTGGTGGGAAATGAAGACAGGAGGAGGAGGATTAACGCCTTTGTTGTAAAATTAAGTCTAGGGGAGTTTTAACCTTGAGCAGTCTGCAACGAGACTGTAAGCTAACGAAGGATTCTGGTGGGAAATGAAGACAGGAGGAGGAGGATTAACGCCTTTGTTGTAAAATTAAGTCTAGGGGAGTTTTAACCTTGAGCAGTCTGCAACGAGACTGTAAGCTAACGAAGGATTCTGGTGGGAAATGAAGACAGGAGGAGGAGGATTAATGCCTTTGTTGAAAGATTAAGTCTAGGGGAGGTTATTGTTGGCTTACCCTGGCTAAAAGATTCCAGGGATCATCCCAACAGCACTTGAACAATATGGTACAAGTGCATCAGCGCTACGGATGAGAACATTACGTGTGTGACCGGTTTTGATGACCCCGCCCCACGTGGGCAGCCACACTCCGTCTTCAGGGGGAGTTTTGGAGACTGCTGTCACGCTAGGAGCTTGTCATGGCTAAAGACAATCCCTGCATAACCATGCATAGCATAACAACATTTTGATGTAGCCTTGGTGTTCTAGCCTATGACACTAGCCAAGGCGAGTCTAGGGGAATGATCAGAGAAACACTGCAAAAGCAGACAGGTGGGGGGATGAAGGTAGGAACTTTTAGGTAGGAGGTAGGAGGTAGGTACGCCCTCTGTTATAGGATGTGGCACAGGGGACATAATTAATGACAGCTGTGTGACCAAGGGAGGTAATCAATTATAGCTGTGTGGCCAGCTGGGAGATGCCCACAATGAGGCCCACCATGATGAGGAAAGGGAGCCAGGTCTTCACTGCACCGCACGCACTGCACACAGAAAGACATACAGTGGAACCTCCCTTATAAGACTTCCTCCCATATAAGCCCTACTTTTCTGAGACATTGCCCTTCTTTGTAAGTATTAAAATTACATCCCTTATAAGACCCCTCCCTTATAAAACCTCATTTTGGAGGATTTGTGAAGGTCGTAAGAGGGAGGTTCCATTGAATAGTGATATATGTAGGAATGGAGGCACATATGCACACATGTACGCATTCACACACAGACACACAAAGGTATGCAAAGGTATGCTGCACATACCCAGCATATTGCACTAACACGCATAGAAACACACATAACAATGCAGTCACTCAATGACTTTCATATGCTATGTGTATAAGTGTGTGTGCGTACCTATGAGCGTTCGTGTGAGTGTGGTGTGTTTCTTTTTGGGGGTTGAGTACTTTATTACATTCAGGGACCCCCATTTGGTGGTCTATGACGCACTAACATTCTAAAGGACCCTCTAAAAGAATGTGCAGGGAGTCCTAGGGATGCACTAGAAAATTTGTTTTTAGCATTCGCAATGCCACTGGTAGCATTCGCAATGCCACTGGGACCCTCTATCCCGCCTCTAGGACCCTCTATACTGTAAGTGAAGGAGTCCCTGGGACCCCTTGTTTTGCGGGATGATTGGGAGCCCTGACATTCTCTCACATTATTCTTCTTGTTCTTACTTCACAAACTTATCCTGGACACTATCAGTTTTCTGTCACATTTATCCCTCTTACATTATTATAGGGCTAACTTGTAGCTTAGACACCCCTCTCATGTTTAAGACTCTCAATCTCAAAGTCTGGCTTGTTCAGTTCCATGACAATAACCCAAGGCTGATCCTAACTCTATCCCTTTCCCCCGAGGAAAGCAGAATGTTGCTTCTCAAAAAAAAGTTTCTATGAAAAAATTGTGATGGGGTGTCTAAACTACAATTTTGCCTGTTCAGTATTCTAGTATGTACAGTCGCCCACTTAAAACCCCAAAAAACCCCATAGGTACTGTGCACAAAAATGCAATAGCTTAATAGATATTTTCAATCCAAACAAGCCACACAAAAAAATTATGCTTCTGTGTCAATTGGTTGAAAAGTTATGGCTGTTTAAAAAAACGACAAAAATGTCGCTTTTTAGACCCGTTTTGGGCAAAATGAAGTATGTAGCTAGTTTGGACCTCCATTGTACAAAATGTTAAAAAGATAGAAGCCTGAAAATAATGGAGCTTAGTTACATTGACATATAGTTTAGGCCTAATTTTTTTGGGATGGTTTGATTGCATAGTTTGAAAATATGATGTCCTAAACATGATTCATCGTGTCAAAGACGCTCAAGGCAAAACCTATGAAAACCTTCAAAAAGGCATTAATTCATTTTTTAGGATATTTTGAGAAAATAAAGTGCTGCTTTCTCAGCAAATCAAAAGCTACAAAACAAGATGCAACATGACTATGTCGAAATGTATTTCTAGTTCTTACCTGACATATTTGCCGTGGACAAGCAAAAGCACTGCCAGTTTCACCATGTTCCAGTTGCGACTGTCGTCATAGTTCATCTGGTTGAGGGCTAGTGCCACGTGCGAATGGCAGTTGTCGCAGCACAGGTTATGCTGGTTTAAAAGAAAATTAAAAAAGAGCATCACATACTGATGTCAACCATCATTGTCACAACTTTAACTTTTTCTCTACGTAGCACACACATATGCGTGGTAGAAGCTTCCTCCATTCAGTACGCTCTACACATATGTGTGTGGTGACTTTGACTCTGAACAGTGCACTACAATGTATGTTTTAAGAGGGAAAATTTGTGATGCAATACGCGAATACCCAGCTAAAGTCGGCCAGCCACAAGAGAGAGAAAGAGAGAGAAAGAAAGAGAGAGAGAAAGAGAGAGAGATTTGATTGATTGAAAAATTGTTCAAAATAAACTATTAGAGATAGATGAATTCTGTTTTTTGCCTGTTAATCTGTTGTCTCTGGCCTTTCTGAAAATATGAATAAGTCAAAAGTGATCATTTACGACATTAGCCTGGTTTTCCTGTGCTGCATCACATTTGATTAATTATATTCAGCAATCAATTATCTGTCTTCTGAGTGTTTTCACTTGAGCAAAACTGAGCTAAATTTGTCACAGGCAGCTTTTGAAAAGACTAACTAAATAAAATGAATGACCAATAGTGGCTAAGAGACCAAAAAAACACCATCAGAACAAGATGAGTATGTTTGTTTTCCTGCATTTCTAGTGTGAAAATGGAGAAAAATTGTCAAAGAAACTTGATGGTGCTATAGTCAGAGACTTGTTCTGTCCAACGATACCAAACACATACACTTGATATGCAAACAAAGTAAGCAAAAACAGAGTTGAAAAATTGTCGATTTTAGAACGTCTGTGGTGAAAAGCTACAGGGAATTAGTACGAGGTGAAAGGGTTAATTGTTAACTGGACAACAATAGCAGCAGTTGTCACAGCACAGGCTATGCAGTTGAAAAACAAGAAATCACATTCTTTTCATTGTCAGCATCATTGTAGATGTACATTTTAACAGGGTAACATATCAAAGCATGGGTGCATGCAGTGACCAAAACTTTTGCCTGAACTTTCTTGCCAAGACCCAATGTACAAAAGAATGAGAGCCCTTTCTTCAGGCACTCAGCTGCCTGAAGCAGCATCAAATTGCCTGAATTCAGGCTTCAGGCACACCCACATGCACCCCTGTCAATGGCAATAGTCACAGCACAAATCCAAGTACATGTATCGCACATTTCCACATCAGTCAACTTTGATGATACAACACAATACATTATGGCAAGGGCCACATGTATACAAGAACAGAGCTGAGTTGTCAAAGAATTGCCATGTCACATGTGAGCCAACATCGCTAGCACAGGGTTGCCTACCCTCTGTTACAGTTTCCAGGGACAAACTACCGTATTTTACGGACTATAAGGCGATACTTTTTTCCTAGACTGAGACCCCTGCGCCTTATACAGTGGAACCTTCCTTATAAGACCTTCAAAAATCATCCAAAATGAGGTCTTATAAAGGGGGGGGGGGGTCTTTGAAGGGAGGTAATTTTAATACTCACAAAGAAGGGCAATGTCTCAGAGAAGTAGGTCTTATATGGGAGGGAGTCTTATAATGGGAGGTCTTATAAGGGAGGGGTCTTATAAGGGAGGTAATTTTAATACTTACAAAGAAGGGCAATGTCTCAGAGAAGTAGGTCTTATATGGGAGGGAGTCTTATAATGGGAGGTCTTATAAGGGAGGGGTCTTATAAGGGAGGTAATTTTAACACTCACAAAGAAGGGCAATGTCTCAGAGAAGTAGGTCTTATATGGGAGGGAGTCTTATAATGGGAGGTCTTATAAGGGAGGGGTCTTATAAGGGAGGTAATTTTAACACTCACAAAGAAGGGCAATGTCTCAGAGAAGTAGGTCTTATATGGGAGGGAGTCTTATATGGGAGGGAGTCTTATAATGGGAGGTCTTATAAGGGAGGGGTCTTATAAGGGAGGTAATTTTAATACTCACAAAGAAGGGCAATGTCTCAGAGAAGTAGGTCTTATATGGGAGGGAGTCTTATAATGGGAGGTCTTATAAGGGAGGTTCCACTGTAATGTGACTGATAATATAGTAAGAAACTATAACATATAATTTTGTGTAAAATGTTTGGGGGGTGTGCCTTATAATCAGGTGTGCCTTGTAGTCCATAAAATACGGAACTTAAAAACCAGGAACAGAGACTTATTTCCAGGGACTAACATCGCAATGTCATGCATCAAGGTCAAAACAAACTAACTTTTGATTATTTCGTGACCTAGCAAAATGTATACGACTCTGGATTTGTTGGTATTCTTTCCATGCTTTTTGGTGTCAATGTGCTTCAATATCATTCAAGATCAACTGGAATAAAGTAAGCTATGTACCTATGTGCAACATGTTGGTGAGGAAAATGTCAACAGTATCTGTTGTTTGGGGTGTTCCTGTGTTCAATAGCCTGGGACGGTATTCATGTCGAGATAGCATGAGACTTAGCATGATGCTAACTTAGAAGCTCTTCCAAAAGTCCTATTAAATCCTATAGGACATTGGAAGAGCTTCTAAGTTAGCATCATGCTAAGTCTCATGCTATCTCGACATGAATACCGTCCCAGGTCAGCTAACAAGACAAGTGACTACTGTAGAAACATTTAATTCTACTCAGTTTCCAGGGACACCAGATAGAAAAGTGGATTCCAGGGACAGTGTGCCATTTGTTTTTAACAGTTTCTAGGGACAAATACCCCTTAGGGGGAATGGTAGGCAGCCCTGTTAACACAGCAGTTTATCGTCACCGGACTACAGATACAGTGGAAGCTCCCTTATAAGACCTTCAAAAATCATCCAAAATGAGGTCTTATAAGGGAGGGGTCTTATAAGAGAGGTAAATTTAATACTTACAAAGAAGGGCAATGTCTCAGAGAAGTAGGTCTTATGTGGGAGGGAGTCTTATAATGGGAGGTCTTATAAGGGAGGTACCACTGTATTGCAGTTGTCGCAGCATAGACCATGCCATCGCGTCACATACTGTTACATCAGAAAAACAAACAAATGGAGACCCTCATTTGAAGGTTTGGGCTGAAAATGGCTGGCGTTGAAAGGGTTAAGTCAAAATTAAAGGGACTGAAATTTTATTTTAAGATAGCCAGTATTTTGAGTTAAAAAGACCTTTGACTTTCAGCATAAAGATAATTAAAAAAACTGGGACCAGAAAATTATTGTGAATTACCCAGTGACTTTGAGTTATCCGTTTTTGAGTTAGCAGGAATCCACTGTAGTAGACATTTGTGGGGAAAAACAAAAAAAGAAGAAGAAGAAGAAAAGGGGACACATTAACAAAACAAGAACAAACAATAACTGTATTTTACGGACTATAAAGTATAATGCACACCATATTATAAGGCGCACCCCAAACATTTAACACTGAATTCAGATTTTGTTATTATATTTTCTTACTATTTTGTTAAGTCACATTATAAGGCACAGAGGTCTTGGTCTTGGAAAAAAGTATCACCTTATAGTCTGTAAAATACGGCACGCTTATAACAACAACAACATACAGTATTTATACGGCGCTGAATCTTGATAAAAAAAATCAAATCAAAACGCACACACATGTTAGCATTCATAACGCATTCAAACAAAAACGCAATACAAAGCGAACAACACACACGTATGACAAATGGAATACAGCAGAAACAGACTTAATGGCAAGAGAGAGAGAAGAGAAAGAAAGCGGAGCTTTAATGACGGGGGAACAGGTGGGTCTTGAGGTTAGCTTTGAAAGCAGAGAGGGTCGGTCGCTGACGGAGGGAAAGACGAATGTGACATGCCAGACAGTTGTGCCCGTCTATGGCTTCCACATAGCGAAAGAAGCAAACTGCTTCTTGGAAAACTCTGGGATGGAATTTGGTTATAATGGAGATGAGTTAGCAAACCAAGGAAGCTGGACCAGATGAACAGACGTGTCGGCAGCTTACCATGTGTCCTTTGTATTCTTCGGAGGCATCGGTGACGGCTCTGTCCCAGGTGTCCTTACCTCCCTTGATTCGGGAAATGTCCAGCTGCCAGTACCTGAACGCAATCAACAAATTACCAGTATGGCTGTGACAAGAACATTATTGTTTTGTCATTGAATAGCAGACCACATCAGTGAGCTGGAGTGTGTGTGTGTGTGTGTGTGTGTGTGTGTGTGTGTGTGTGTGTGTGTGTGTTGAGTGTGTGTGTGTGTGTTTGGAGTATGTGTGTGCTTTGAGTGTGTGTGTGCGTGTGTCCCCCTGTGTGTGTGTGTGTGTGTGTGTGTGTGTGTGTGTGTGTTGAGTATGTGTGTGTGTGTGTTTGGAGTATGTGTGTGTTTTGAATGTGTGAGTGTGTGTGTGTGAGTGTGTGTGTGTTTGGAGTGTGTGTGTGTGTGTTGTGTGTGTGTGTGTGTGTGTGTGTGTGTGTGTGTGTTGGCAGAGTGGGTGGGGAAGGGGTGATTGGTGTGGGTGGGGGGCGTCAGGGGAGAAGACAGACAATGTTTGTGCGTGTAAGTGAATGTGAAGATTTTTTTTTTTAATGGGACTGATTTCTATTGTCTGATTTTTACATTGATCTGCACATTGTAAAAGGTTTTCACACACACACACACACACACACACACACACACACACACACACACACACACACACACACACACACACACACACACACACACACACACACACACACACACACACACACACACACACACACACACACACACACACACACACACACACACACACACACACACGCACACACACACGCCTAAAGGCCATTGTTATGATTCTAAAGGGCTCCTATCTTTTTTTTTACAAACAATACTAAAGAAAGTCTTGAGCACAAAAAGTTTCACTCACTTTGTGGGTTGGCCAAAGGCCATGTCATCTTCCTGGAAACAAAGCACAACAAATTTGTTATTGCAAATTTAATTAAGCTGCTTTTTTTCTTCTGGAAATGTGAATAATTCTTCAGAAACAATACAGTTGAACGTAAGTATCCGTAATTTGAAATATATTTCTTATCATACATTTCATGAGATGTACAGAATCCCTTTGTCTCTCTGTGAGTCTGTCTCTGTCTCTTTTGGGGCTGATAGTAAATAACTGTACAGTATTTTTGTACTGTCACCATGCTTGAGCCTTATCTTATAAAGCTGACTAAAAAAAAAAAAATGACATAACCCTCTCTCTCTGTTTTTTTACGCAAATGTTACTTAACAAATGTATGACATAACATGCATATTCAACACAGAAAAGTTTTGAATGTAACATAATGGCTAATTTTTATTTTTAAATCAATAATCTGACCAATATAAAGAGAGTATACAGTGGAAGCTCCCTTATAAGACCTCCCATTATAAGACTCCCTCCCACATAAGACCTACTTCTCCGATACATTGCCCTTCTTTGTAATAGTAGGTACATATTAAAATTACCTCCCTTATAAAATATAAGACCCCTCCATTATAAGACCTCATTTTGTATGATTTTTGAAGGTCTTATAAGGGAGGTTCCACTGTACTATTGAAGCTGCTCAGATACAGGTATTATATATAAAAATCACAATCACAATAAATAAAAATAAAAACATGTTTGTATGCATACGTAAATTAAATTTTAAAAAGTAAATATAAAACATCGCAAGACTATAAATTAAAAAAAGAGGAAGATTATGTGATAAAACTTTTGATAAAGTAGATTCCAGCCCAGGATTTTTTTTCCCCCACGAAGAGCATTAAAACTGCATTACAATAGTTATTGCTACAACCAGCTTACAATGCTTTATAAGATCTTGAAGGTCGACAACACCAGACTGAAGTCAGCTCCAACTCGCCAAAGAAGAGGACACAGCCAGCAACTATCCACCATCCAGTGCCGGACTGAATACAGGAGAAGTTCTTTCTTCCCGCGCACCATCAAAGACTGGAACTCGTTACCTGAGGAGGCTGTGTCTGCCTCTTCAGCCGGCTCTTTCCAGTCCTCCATCAAGATGCAAATCCCCCACCCACCCCCTAGTTTAGGTGTTCCTGCCGACTCAGCATCACATCAGGGGCTCGATCAGCGAGACCCGACTGGCTGGGTCATCTTCGTAGAGTAGGTTTTTGTTTTATTTTGTCTCTTTTTGATGCCCGACTTCGGACCTCGACCGCATATAGTATCATAAAATCAAACTGATGATTGTGGATACTCAACGGGAGAAGAAGAAGAAGAACCAATGCCATTTATTGTCATCACTCACGGAAACGTAGTAAGGTCCAGCGAAGTCGCGGATGACACCAGAAGTCAAAGCAATGCCCATGTGGCCAATAAAGGGGAAAAGCCATCTGCAGAAGACACAGATAAGCACACACACACACACACACACACACACACACACACACACACACACACACACACACACATGCACACAAACGTGTACACTCGATGCAAAGGTTTTCAAAAGGTATCGATACTTGTCTTTTTGAAAATTATCCCTAAGTACTCGGTAAGGCTCGCTCCCAAAAGGATTGAGCCATTCCGAGTTTTGCAGAGTACCTTGAAATGTACATATAAATTCGGAAACAGAAATTAACTAAAAATGTAGCCTTTGCTAAAGCAGCACAAATTATTTGGCGGGAATCAAAACAATGGCTCAGGAAGCGCTACATGGAGATAATTCGATATTGTTGCTTTCGACTCAGTAGCCTACTAAACGCTCCTTTGCCAAAGGAGAGCTCACATGATTTCAGCCAGTCAGTAAGAAGGATCGCCGGGGATTGCCATGGTTCTAAGAACATGTTGTGGGAACCCCAAACTCGAGATTTTCATGGTTCGCAATCCTCCCAAACTCAGGTTTGCGAACCTAGTTCTAATCTTAGTGTTAATCAAATTCGAACTCAGGTTTGCGAACCTAGTCTTAATCAAAGCCGAACAAGGTTTGCAAACCTGAGTTCGGAGGGATCGCAAACCTAGTTCGGCTTTGATTAAGACATGAGGAGGATCGGCGATCAGAAGACTGCTTGGTTAAGCAGGGGGTTAATTCCCATGAACATATCCAAAATTATCTGAGCCTTTTTCGCACAACTTTTGAACTTCATCGGAAGTTAGAATAAGTTTAGGGCTATTTTCGTCAGAATAAAAGATTTATAATTTAAGAAAATAAACAGCTGCTCGAAGCGCTACCGTATATAATGCGAACTTGGTGTTTAATGGTCGCCATTTTTACGTGAATTTCCCATGCTGTATGGCAACATTGAATGGCAACGCCGAATTTAGAGGGTTTACGTTCGTTTTTCTTTGTGATTATTTTAATGTTTCCAGAGATCATTCTTCCATCAGAGGCAGTGGACACCAGGAAAGTCCCGAACTTTTAATAATACAGATCTGTGTAATTGTTCGATGGGAAATAACCAAGAAGAACCTTTTAAGGGGCAGGGTCACAGAGTGGGGGGATGGGATAGAGGGAGGGAGGAGGGGGGGGTACATTCAACTGTTGGCAGGCGTTGCCTAAATCGGCAAATGGAGAAAAAAATGTAATCTAGCAATGTTGCCTAACCTCCGTCCTTGTAAAGTTGTATGCATGCCGTTTATGGATGTTAGCAATAAGTACTAATGTAAACAGTAGGCCTAAACAGATAGTTCTATCCCCGACACAGGGTTAATTTGGGGATTTAAATATTAAAAATCGATATAATGCAAGACGACCTCAAGAAGCTTGAAGCATGGGCCGAAGAATGGGGCATGAGATTTAATGCCAAGAAATGTTTCATCCTGAGTACACGACAGAGATCACCCTTCTACTACCAGCTGAATGATCACATCCTACAGCAAGTGGACTCTCACCCATACCTTGGCGTGGAACTGAGCTTTAACTTCTTATGGTCTGCCCACATTAACAAGATCACC
This sequence comes from Phymorhynchus buccinoides, assembly GCA_017654935.2. Classification (NCBI taxonomy): domain Eukaryota; kingdom Metazoa; phylum Mollusca; class Gastropoda; order Neogastropoda; family Raphitomidae; genus Phymorhynchus; species Phymorhynchus buccinoides. The sequence continues at coordinate 32,474,694 of CM065698.1, forward strand.
AAGAGAGCGAACGGCAGCCTGGGCATGCTCCGCAGGAATCTCCGCTTCTGCCCTGAATCTGCCGGAAGACTGCATACATTTCGCTTTGTAGATCCCTCCTTGAATATAGCTCCATAGTGTGGGATCCAATACATCCAAAGCGAAATAGACAGTTAGAAGGCATCCAGCGAAGAGCAGCAAGACATATAAAGAGAGATTACCAGTCCCGCAACCCAGGCTGTGTGTCAGCCATGCTGAGCGACCTTGGCCAAGCTAAGGTTCCATCTCTGCAGGAAAGAAGGAAACAACAGAGGCTGACTTTCCTCAACTCAACTCAACTCAACTCAACTCAACTCAACTCAACTTTTATTTTGTCCTCATAAAAACAAGGATAATTTTCCTGCGGACACGTCATATGTACACACAGAAACCAAACAATTTATAAAACTAAAAGAACAAAATAAATTGTAATGACATGCTTTAAAAGTTTCTTTCACACTTCACACGCCCCGCTTGCGCGCTCACTTTCATACCACCCTCCACCCTTCCCACCAACATCCCACCTCATCACAGGGCTTTGGCAATGAAACATTATAGACCCTGTTTAAACAATCAAACAAAAACATATATCTCTCTCTCCCCCTCTCTCTCTCTCTCCCTCTCTCCCGTCTCCTGTCCCTCCCTCCTCCCACCCCTCTACTCTTATCGCTCCATCCCCTCCCCCCATCTCTCCCTTACACTCTTCCACCATCTACCCCCTCTCTCCAAACCCACCTTTCTCTTCCGCAGTAATACAATGAACTAAAATGAATAAACATTATACGTACACATGCCTAATAAAAGAATGAAAAATTAGTTAGACTAAAAGCAATCACAGTCATCAATATATTTATCAGCATAAAACAGCAGAAAAGCTAAAAATTAAATACAAACTGAATTAAATACAAAGATATAATAAAATAATTATGTATAAAATCATTAACCACTTTTCCACCTGCACACTGAAGTCACCCCACCACCACCCTACCCCCTTCACACACACACACACACACACACACACACACACACACACACACACACACACACACACACATTAAAATTGAGCATATGATTAATATAAGATGAAAATGATTTTAAACTAAATAAGTAAAATACAAAAGCCTATCCACACAGATCAATATATAAGTGTTGTCAACTACGGTCAAGTAGAGCACATGTAGGCTACATAAATACACATCATGCACCTAAACTTACAACACCCCCACACGACACCCCCCAGCACGCACACACATACATGTATGTATGAACCCTCGCATGCTCTCTCTCTCTTTCTCACGCATACACACACGCTTGCGCGCTTGCGCGCGCGCACGCACGCGCACGCACGCACGCACGCACGCACGCACACACACACACACACACACACGCGCACGCACACACATAGGCACACATACATACACACACTCACACACACACACGCACACGCACGCACACGCACGAACACACACACACACACACACACACACACACACACACACACACACACACACACACGTACGCATGCACGCACGCACGCACGCAGCAGAGTGTGCGCGTCGGCCTGTACAAGGTCGTCGAGGGTTTCTTCCCTGACATTGAAGCAGAGAAATATGTAGCACCAGTCAAAAACAAGCGCCTCATCAAACCAACAAGGCATGAAGATCAGGAGAGCAAGAACCTAGTCGAACACCTGGCTAGGAAGAATGACCGATGCTTCACCATCCAGCCGGCAAAAACAGCAGCACTGAAGAACAGCTTTTTTCCCAGAACCTCCCGGGATTGGAACAACTTAGACCAACCACCACACTTCCCCTTCCTTACAAACCATACTTAGGGCTAGGTTAGTTTGCTGCTGGACGTGGCATCATGTTGGTGTCCTGCTGAACGGGCGCTGGCTGGCCAGGTCACTAAAATTAGAATAGGTTTTATTATTGTTTTGTTTTTTAAGATGTGCTCTCCCTAAAGTTTCGTCGATATAAATTAATGCCGCAGTGTGGCGCTTTCGACTATTATTAATGTATTAACTATTATCAAGATCAAGAGAAGATCACCATCAATCATTCAATCATAATTTTTTTCATTGATTCATTCACTTACGTCAAACACGGAATAGGCGTCCAAACAATGCAGTGAGGAAATCGGCTTTTGGTAGGATCAATACGACCTCCTTCAAACAAAGGTAACGGGCTCCCCATGGCGATTGATTGGTCTTCCTTCGATCTTGTCGTGTGATCTGCCATCAACAGTCCGTGTGTTTTTGTTCTGACTTGTTCTAATGGTTGTCGGCCATTTGTGACGGAATAAGAATTCAGACTTATCTCCCCTGTCTTTTTCTATTTCCCCCTCCCCTTTCACCACCCCGCCCCTCCCCTCCTCCACTTTCTTACTCCTGTCCGTCCACATCCTCACTCCTTCCACCCTCTTTCTCTGCTTCTTTGTCTCCCCGACGGGTGTGTGTGTGTGTGTGTGTGTGTGTGTGTGTCGCGAGATCACTGAATGTGCGTGCGTGCATGTGTGTGTGTGCGCACGCGCGCTTTGATTTGATTTATATCAAGATTCAGTGCCGTATATAAATACTGTATGTTGTTGTTGTTATGTGTGCCAGTGCCGCGCGCGCGCGCGCGCGCGTGTGTGTGTGTGTGTGTGTGTGTGTGTGTGTGTGTGTGTGTGTGTGTGTGCGTGCGTGCGTGTGCGTGCGCGCGTGCGTGTGCGTGTGCGTGACGGTGTGTGTGTGTGTGTGTGTGTGTGTGTGTGTGCGGTTTGGTTGTTTTTATGTGAATTAAGTTTGTTTTTTGTTTTTATTATTATATTGCTGTTGTTTTCTTCTTTCCTTTCATGAAGGAGACGGGGTGTGATTTTGAAAAAAAGTTTAAAGTTCTTTCTCGGTTTCTCGGGCTGTTGTTGTTGTTGTTGTTGTTGTTGTTGTTGTTGTTGAATTACCCTGGCTAAAAGACTCCAGGGATCATATCAACAGCAGAAGCACTTGAACGCTATGGTACAAGTGCATCCCCCATGTCCGTGCCCCGGCCACGATCGAGGGCAGCCACACTCCGTCTTCGGGGGAAAAGTTATTTATCTTTCGTTCTCCATAAAGGTAATTTTGACTTGATTAAGCACGCGCGCCCGCGTGCCTGTTTGCGTGCTTGCAATGGATATAGGTTTTCTTGGTTGCTTTTTTTAATTTGTATCACCAATATCCTCTATTGGTCTCCTTTTGTCTCTCTACTTGTTCTGGGGCGCCGCAAATACCGTACCTCGTATATTAGGCCCTATTATATCTTGTGATAAGTCACCATTGGTAGAGAGTGTGGGTGTGGGTGTGGATGTCGATTGGTGTGTGGGTGTGTGTGCTGCCGCCAGAGTCTAATCAATCACTCATACGAGTGAACCAAAAAGCATTTCAAAGCTACCAAACACACACGAACTTGTGCGGCCACGTGTTTCTTCCATAGACGTACACACTGTCTATTTTTAGATTTCTGGATTTTGTTTTCTTCTGCCGCGTGCTGTAGTGAGTATGCTTGTTCAGGGGCGTTCATTCCAGAATTCTCTCACAGTAGATAGAGATAGATGCTTTTTGTATGCATGCACGGTCGGCATTTCTTCGTCGAGATTAGATTGTTATATTCTTTGATTTGTAAGCGTTTCTGTCAGCAGTACTGAAGTACTTGATTACATATACATTTTGCTTCTTTTCCCTACTCTTGCCTTACCTCAATGTCTGTCGGTTTGAATGAATCTGTGCAGATTTTGCGTTGGAGCAATAATAGGCCTACTGACTACGTCTGTTGACATGAACATGAATTGACCAATTCACCATGATAATACAGTAAGTATACATACGTTTTGTTGTCATAGACCGGCCTATAAGCTGTGCTGTGAGTGTGTGGAGTATGTACCAGGCCGGCTCCAAATTTTGCAAGTTTTTTGCGACAGGACACTGTGAAATATTGTAGTCAGTAAATACTGTCGCTTGCGACACATTTCCACGTGAAATGTTGCTGCTAGAGTTAATATTTTCTGTGAAATATGGTCGTAGCGTTAATATTTCACAGCGACGGTGAAATGCTGTCGCTGCGACACGATTTTATTTTTAGGTAGCGACGCCATTTTATGGACATTTCTTGTGAAATCCTGCCGCGCTTCAATTTTTTTATAAAATAATGTTGCTCAGCGACACTTTTTCACGAATAAGCTGCAACACAATTTTGCGACACAATTTTATGAGCGACAGTATTATATACGACACCGGCTGTGTTGATGCAATATGGCATCTTATCACGCTATATTGCATTAATTATGAAAATAGATTTCAACTGGGACCTCCATCCTGTTGTCCTGTTATTACTGGACCGAATAAACAGGGAATTATAATCTAGACCTAAATAATAAAATTCGAAGTGGGGGGGGGGGGGGGGGGGGGGGGGGTTCGCCCTGTAACGCATGAACCTATAAACAGAATCACTTCCAAATTTTGTGTGGTGGTGTATCCTGGTACACAGATGGTCCCATAGAAAAATTGTGACCGTGCTGACCTTGACCTTGGCGCATGACCTTGAAAACTGAAATTTCGTTTAGACCCATATATAACCATATGTATTCATGATCATCATCACAGCGGAAATTAACCCAGTGGAAAGCTGACGTTGAAAGTGAAAAACGAAAATGGACGCAAAGCACATGAAAAGAGGACCGCGGAAACGGCCTATAACTCGTGAATAATTTTTTGGTAAACGGGTAAAGATGTGCCACCCCCCTGCATTTCTCGGTTAATTGTATTTTTCCCTTTTTGCCTTTCTTACCGTTCATAAAGCTGTATTTTAGGAACATTTTCAGCTAATTCTCTTTTTGGAATACTAACCCTAACCAGGGATGTATAGTACTGTACATCCCTGCCCCTAACCCTAGACCTAACCCTACCCTCACTATGTACTGCAGTACACCGCGATTTGGTCACAGTTGTGGTTCGTTGCGTTTTTTTATCCGTCTTATAGGGGGGGTAGGGTTAGGGTTATCGGGCAGCACAGCTACAGGCGAGACATTCACTATGCGTCATCACTAAACGTGTGAAAGCTCAAACGTTATAATGATATTCACTTTTCTGCAGTAAGTGCAAAAATAGCCAGTATGTGGGGGAAACGAAGAGCAGTAATGAAAGACAAGATTTTACTTTCACTGGCACATTAGTCACGCGCCACTTCAACCAAGCAGGACACTATCTCGGTGACATGAGGTGCATAGCAATAGAGAAAGTGCTGACAGACAGCCCGGAATACAGACTAAAGAGGGAATCGTTTGGGTTCTCGAAATTACAAAAGCGATACGACAAGGAGCAAGCCAGATGTCTGCTACCTAAGACTGTAAACTGTCCAGTTGTTTACTCAGAAAGGTCGACAGATGAAGGGAGTGAGAAAGGCAACCGGTGCAACTTAAGTACAGCCGGACATTCTGTTTATAAACGCACACCGTCCAGGTTTGAAAGTAAACCCGGCTAATGGTGACGAACATAACTTTTTTGTTTTGTTTGTTTATCTGGACAAGTACATTCTTTAGGGTACATTGTGTGCATGTGCAAGTGTCCTTAGGGGTATGGATGAGGTCGGTGAGATGTGACGGGGGTGACATGTGAACATGGACTCGCGCGCGCCTCGAACGAGAGGAGAGAGGAGAGAACCATGGGAGGAAGCAGAGAGAGAGAGAGAGGATCGAGAGACCTGAGAGAGAGAGACTGAGAGAGAGAGAGGAGAGAGAGGATTCGAGACTTAAGAGACTCGAGAGGGGAGAGAGGATGAGATAGAGTAGAGAGAGAGAGAGAGACGCAGAGAGCGAGGGAAAGGATTATTTTTTTCTCGTAAAGAGAGAGAGGAGAGAGAGAGAGAGAGAGAGAGAAAGAGTGAGAGAGAGAGAGAGAGAGTGAGAGAGGGACACTCTTTTGCTTTGCTTTCATTATGATCATTCATAGTCATTTTACATCATAACTTTGAGGTTTACAAATAGACATTGGAATAAGGAAAAGTTTGTATCAAAGGACATAATTTACATCATTAGTTTTAATGGTTTTTGAGATATAGCCTGGGCAGTCGTATTTATGATTAAAAATATAAAGACAAACAGACACGAACGATCCAAAACTGATCCGTGTAAATGGGTGCAGCACAACAAAAATATAACAGATACGAACGATCGCCAACTGCTACACTACAGTATGCAAAGCTTTATGAGTGGAGCACAACAAAAATCTAAGTCCTTGCCGTCACCTTTTAAACAGCAGAATTATCTACACTAGGTTCCCGAATAGTCGCCGGCGACGTACCATTCGGGCCTCTGGCGTCCATTTGGACATCTATATTACTACCCGAATAGTCGCCAGCGTCCATTTGGATCCGGCGTCCATTTGGACATCTACAAGGCTTTATACTCATGGAGTCGTCAGTAGTTTAGAAACAGGAATTCCACACAGCTTTTTTTGTAGGCATGGAGGCTTTATACTCATGGAGTCGTCAGTAGTTTAGAAACAGGAATTCCACACAGCTTTTTTTGTAGGCATGGAGGCTTTATACTCATGGAGTCGTCAGTAGTTTAGAAACAAGAATTCCACACAGCTTTTTTTGTAGGCATGGAGGCTTTATACTCATGGAGTCGTCAGTAGTTTAGAAACAAGAATTCCACACAGCTTTTTTTGTAGGCATGGAGGCTTTATACTCATGGAGTCGTCAGTAGTTTAGAAACAGGAATTCCACACACCTTTTTTTTGTAGGCATGGAGGCTTTATACTCATGGAGTCGTCAGTAGTTTAGAAACAGGAATTCCACACAGCTTTTTTTGTAGGCATGGAGGCTTTATACTCATGGAGTCGTCAGTAGTTTAGAAACAGGAATTCCACACACTTTTTTTTGTAGGCATGGAGGCTTTATACTCATGGAGTCGTCAGTAGTTTAGAAACAGGAATTCCACACAGCTTTTTTGGTTGGCATGGAGGCTTTATACTCATGGTGTCGTCAGTAGTTTAGAAACAGGAATTCCACACACTTTTTTTTGTAGGCATGGAGGCTTTATACTCATGGAGTCGTCAGTAGTTTAGAAACAGGAATTCCACACAGCTTTTTTGGTTGGCATGGAGGCTTTATACTCATGGTGTCGTCAGTAGTTTAGAAACAGGAATTCCACACAGCTTTTTTGGTTGGCATGGAGGCTTTATACTCATGGTGTCGTCAGTAGTTTAGAAACAGGAATTCCACACAGCTTTTTTTGTAGGCATGGAGGCTTTATACTCATGGAGTCGTCAGTAGTTTAGAAACAAGAATTCCACACAGCTTTTTTTGTAGGCATGGAGGCTTTATACTCATGGAGTCGTCAGTAGTTTAGAAACAAGAATTCCACACAGCGTTTTTTGTAGGCATGGAGGCTTTATACTCATGGAGTCGTCAGTAGTTTAGAAACAAGGCCACACACCTTTTTTTTGTAGGCATGGAGGCTTTATACTCATGGAGTCGTCAGTAGTTTAGAAACAAGAATTCCACACACCTTTTGTTGTAGGCATGGAGGCTTTATACTCATGGAGTCGTCAGTAGTTTAGAAACAAGAATTCCACACACCTTTTGTTGTAGGCATGGAGGCTTTATACTACTCCTTGCCGACACGAAAGGGCTTCAGACTTCAGACACTTTATTTTACAAGGATAAAAATTTAGACTGGGCCTAGTCTTCCATTCTGTCCTTGGTATAATAAGGGCGATAATTTTAGTCCCGAACTGCCGATGCCCCCTTGGTGATGAGTCAGGAGCAGATAATTTTCTGTTCCTGACAGGCTTGTTGTTTGTAGAAAGTTTTACGTCCTCATAGCCGAAGCTCTTAGGGACATCCTGACAGGGCGACACTCTTAACTAGGTGGCGTTCGCATCGCAGGGCACGAGACAGGGGCAGATAATTTTCGGTATAAAGCCTCATTCAGGTTTTTAAAAAAGAATTTTAAAAAAAGAAGAAATAACTCTTGCATGATGCTCACGATTATCAATGCAGAAACTCATTTTGCATTCCTTTTGATGAGCTTTTCTGTTATTTCTAACTAGCGCAACGCCTAGTACCGGAAACGCCGAGTACCGGTAATGCTCAGTACCGGTAACGCCAAGTACCGGTAATGCTGAGTACTGGTTTTGCTGGGTCCGCGAAATATTATATTATTACTTTTCTCTTTCTCCGTCCTTTTTTTTCTCTCATCCCTGTTCTTACTCCCCATCGCACCCCCCCCCCCCACCCCCACCCCACCCCGAGAAACCCCAACAAAGACTGGATGGACCACATTTCTTGTATTTATCAGCAGTGTGAAGGTTCCTCCCGGTAAGGTGAGCGGTTCCTAAGGTAATCGGACGATCATGGTACTGAGGGACGTAATGTATAAGAGAACGTAAGCGAAAAGTGGAGGGGTGGGTGGGGGCGGTGGGGGGGGGGGCCGTGGGGGGGGGGGACTGATGGCAGATAGATGGAGTTCGGGTACGAGGATGGAGGAGGGTGGTGAAGAGATCGACACATTGATGGCGCTGCTCAATGGGTGCCAGTGGGAATTTTCCATCACTTGGCTTTCAACGGTGTTAAAGACACACTGACCCACCACCTTTGATTTTTTTCTGCGTAGCTGTGACCCACATACAAATCCCCCCAACTTCAAATTGAGGCTGGCTCTTTAAAATGATGTTTCGTTTTGAATTTGTGGGCATTTGTATGGGAGTCAAACCTGTTTTCAAAACAAGATTTCTTAACCAGTACTATAAGAGGGGGGGAAACCCGTGAAAAACCCGTGATTTTGACACGTGATCTGGTGGGTCTTTAATGGGGTTTCAGTTGAATGAATGAAAAATGGTGTTTTACGTCCTCTCGGTCATAGACACATATGGGGACATTTGTAAATGCAAAGATGGTTATCTGGGAACAATACTGGCTAGCAATGCCCGGAGGCAGTGCAACACCAGTAAAGTCCCTCGTTTTTGACAATTATAGATAGGCTGTAGTAGAGCGGTAACCACGCCTCGCGTTTTAAACCTCATCGGCTATGGTACCCCCACATAAGTAATAGTTAAGCGGGGGGGGGGGGGGTGGGGGGGGGAGTCGTTCAGGTGTTGTTTGTTTTTATATATTATAGTAGACCTAGTGCTTTAACAGGGGTGTAGGTTGATAGCATCACAGGTCAGGCCCCCAGGCCAGGGCCTGACCACTTTCCTCCCATAAAAACAACAAAACCCCAACAAATGTGGATTCTGCACTTCACACTTTTTGGATTAGTGGATTCTTTGCAACCAAAATCGTCACTTCACCATAACAACAAGAAAGTGATGTGTATTTGTCACACCTAGCTAGAAGTGTAGAATGGGTCATGTGGTGATTATTTTATATCTAATCTGCCCATTCTCCACCCCCCCCCCCCCCCACCCCTTTTCTCTCTTCTTCTTATCTATAGATTAGGGCCGAAGTATTCTGTGCATATTTTCCGGATCCCCCTGAATTTACAATGACAGCCGGAATAATCAGCAAATGATTGTGATCGCTTGAATTTAAGGAAAGGAAGGAAGGTAAGAGTAAGAGTAATACAAGATAAATCCATTGAATCCGAGTGTTAAGTGTTTGAAACTCGAGTTCTTCTTGACATTCAAGAGCTGTTTAAATGAAGATATAGGGGAAGACGGGGTAAAAAGCGCATGGGCGGGTAAGAAGCCCACCCCAATTATCTCTTGAAATGAAGCGAATTTCAGTCTCATTTTGCCCATGAGACGAGCGTTAATGTCTAGCATTCGTCTCATGGGCAAATTTGACTGAAATTTTCTTTATTTCATGAGATAATTGGGGTGGGCTTCTTACCCGCCCATGCGCTTTTTACCCCGTCTTCCCCTAGGTAATGTTGTGAATGATAGTTATTTCTCCATCTTCTTCTACTTCTTCTTTCGACAGAGGCAGACAGGGAGAAGGGGATGGGGGTGACCAGGGTTTACAAACACACACGTCCACACACTTACACCTGTCTGAAAGAAAAGGAAATTGCCTACGTCGCATCATTCTCCATGCCAGGGTTTATTTTAATTATATAAAGAACAATGTGGATCGTAAAATTCACACATTATTCTCCCAGGAGAGGCCTCCTATTAATGCTTCGTTTACATTCCAAATATCGTCAGCGTCTGCCTGTGGAGGGGCCAGCCCCCTTGAGACCCCCCCCCCCCCTCATCCACAAAGTAATTCAACGCCCCCGTTTTCCTCCCTCATTACTTTATCAGGTGTGCGCATGCACACACACACACACACACACACACGCATGCACACGCACACACACACACACACACTGACACACACACACACTGACACACACACACTGATATTCATGATCACCTTGTTTACTATCGAAGATGATAGGGGAAGACGGGGTAAAAAGCGCATGGGCGGGTAAGAAGCCCACCCCAATTATCTCATGAAATGAAGCAAATTTCAGTCTCATTTTGCCCATGAGACGAGCGTTAATGTCTAGCATTCGTCTCATGGGCAAATTTGACTGAAATTTTCGTTATTTCATGAGATAATTGGGGTGGGCTTCTTACCCGCCTATGCGCTTTTTACCCCGTCTTCCCCTATGTAAGTGCGTGTTTATTTAGAGGGGGGGGGGGGGGGGGGGGGGGGGGGGGGGAGTAGGTTTATTGGGAAACAGAGCCTGACCACTTTAACGGGCGTGCTACGCCCCTGCTTTCCTCACTTTGTTTAAAGAAACCGAGGGAAACGTCAATCACCACACTATATATACCTATTCGTCCCCATTCAGTGGAAAGTTTTCACACAATGCCAAGGACGACACAGTTTGCTAGCTCAGTCGTTGGAGTCAGTAGCGCGCATCAAAGATCCATGGGCAAAGGTATTGACCCGTCTAGCTGTGCCAGTGGCAGTACTGTAGAAGTCTTTTTGAATAATAATTCAGACCTGTGAATGAACTATCTGATTCCACGCGAGTTTTTGGAGTTAGCAACGCCTTCAGGTAACCTACCAACTTTTTTTCGTGTGCTCCAATCGTTGGATGGCGCGGATTATTTTGCATACTCAACTTCTAGGCCTATTACATAGATTTGTGTTTCGAATGGAATGTTAGATTGATGTGACGAATTATAAGTCCTTGTGTGAAATACGCACCGTGGTATTTATGAAGTTCAAGTGGGTAAAACCCAGATTTAATTATTGACAACGCTTTTATTGTTACTAATATTATTGTAAAAAAGAAAGAAAAACGAACGTCATTGTTTTGTTGTTGTTTTTTGGTTCTTTTCTCATTGTGCTCCACCCATACATAGATCTAGTATGGATCACTCGGGTCTGTTTGTCTATGTTTTGGGGGTGGTTGTTTTGTATTTTGTGTTTGGTTGTCTGTCTGACTCTGACTCGGTCACAGTGACTGATCTCCAGAAATACTTGACAGATTATCTTCAATTTTTGTGTGTTGGTGTATCATGGTACATAGATGGCGGATGGTCCCATAGAAAAAGTGTGACCCTGCTGACCTTGACCTTGAAGTTTGACCTTGAAAACCAAAATTTCTTCTCAAGGCCATATCTTGGAAATTGTTAGATTTACTATGTTCAAACTTGGTATGTAAGTGTATTGGCTTATGGTAATTCCAAATGATGGGTACTAATTAAGGTCAAGGTCACGGATGTAGACTAATGAATTATTTTCTTGTGACATCATGGGACTTACATTGTTCAAACTTGGTATGTAACCTAAGCACATTGGTACCAAATACTTGGTATCTATCAAGGTCAAGGACTGTCTGGTCTGTATCTCAGGAACTGCTGTGGCCATATTTTTGACGGGTCTAGGCTGTCGCATGAAAAAAGGTAGCTCGTAAAAATAAGTAGCTCACTACTATGAGAGTCTGTATTTGCGACAACCACAAATTTCACTTTTTCTGTACTTTAACCATTTACCTAGCCCTAACCCTAACCCTATCCCTAACCCTAGAAAAAAGTGAAATTTGTGGTTCATGCTCAATGTCGCAAATACACTGTCATAGGTAGCGAGCTACTTATTTTTACGACATACCTTTTTTCATGCGACATAGGCCACTTTCCCCCCCCCCCCCCCCCCCCCCCCCCCCATTTGCCCCCCCCCACCCCCCCCTTGCCATTTCCTACTTCCCCCCCCCCCCCCCCCCCCCGACATTTGCCCTCCAGACCATTTGCCCCCCAGTGGCAGGGGGGAAGTGTCCTGATACCATTTTTGACACCATTGGACCTATGATCTTCAAACTTGGTGTGTACATGCATTGGCTTATGATAATTCCAAATATTGGATTCTGAAAAAGGTCAAGGTCAAATGCATAAATATTTTCTTGGGCTGTTTCCAAAACCGCTGGACAAAATTGCTTCAAATGTTGTGTGGTAGTGTATCATGGTACACATATACTCAGACGAAAATATTGTGACCCTGCTGACCTTGACCTTGAAGTTTGACTTTGAAAACTGAAATTCCTTCTTGTGGCTATATCTTTGACATCTTTTGACTTACGGTGTACAAATTTGGTATGTATGTGCATTGGCTTATGGTAGTTGCAAATATGGAGTACCAATCAAGGTCAAAGTCAAGGTCACAGACATAGACTAACAAAATTTCTTCTTGTGACCCTATTTTTGACATCGTTGGACTTACATTGTTCAAACTTGGTATTTAGGTGCGTTGGCGCAGGGCTCCCCATTATGTGCGTCTGTGCGTCAAATGTGCGTGACAGACGCATTACAACTTCGTACTGGGGGTGAAACGACGCACTATAATTACTACTGGAGGGTTATGAGACGCACTATAAATCTGCCCAGTGGGTGAGCCCATCTCCCATTTCACCCTATCTTTCTTTCTCTCTCTCTCTCTACCCCCCCCCCCCCCCCCCCATTCGCTCACATAACCCCGGTCCCGTCTTCCATAAATAGACAGGACAAGCATTGGGTTAGAAAAATCGCCCCACATGGCCGAAAGGCCAAAGAGGGCGTAAAATCTTTATTTCCTTAAAGAAAAACCCTTTGCCCCACATGGCCGAAAGGCCAAAGAGGGCGTAAAACATTATTTCCTTCCTTAAAGAAAACCCCACTTTATATATAAGTAATGTCCCATATGTTCTTTTAAAGAGCGGGAGGACGTAAAGCATAACCGACTGGGTTAGAAAAGAAAGAAAAAATCCATCGCTTGAAACACTTCAGAGGCATTAGCACAAGGTGAAGGTCAGGTCATGATAGTACTTGATCATTCTAGACTGGTTACAAGTTCAATGACCTTTGACACATCCCCAGAGTCTAGCCTACCACCCCTGCCATGTACCCATCATTATACAGTCCCCTTCCCTTTTACTTCGCCACTCTTCCTCTTAATTACCTTTCTGTCTGCAGTCCTATCAAGAAGTTTGTCTTTGTCTGCTTGCTTGCCATGTACCCATCATTATACAGTCCCCTTCCCTTTTACTTCGCCACTCTTCCTCTTAATTACCTTTCTGTCTGCAGTCCTATCAAGAAGTTTGTCTTTGTCTGCTTGCTTGCCCCCCCCCCCCCCCCCCCCCCTCCCTTTCCCCACTCCCCTCTATTTCTTATGAGCTCTATCCTCTCTTCTTACCCTCCGCCCCCCTCCCCCCACCCCCACTCTCTCTCTCTCTCTCTCTCTCTCTCTCTCTCTCTCTCTCTCTCTCTCTCTCTCTCTCTCTCTCTCTCTCTCTCTCTCTCTCTCTCTCTCAGTCTCTGTAGACAAATACAGGTTGGTGTGTGAAGGGTTGTGGGACCAAGAGTAAGGCGAAAGACAGAGAGAGAGAGAGAGAGAGAGAGAGAGAGAATTAAAATATGTGTGTGTGTGTGTGTGTGTGTGTGTGTGTGTGTTATTGAATGTTCAACATAAAATAAATTGTCATGCCTTGCTTGAAATTTTATAATTTTGTTGTTTCATCCTCAATGCCTCAAAAGAGGGCAAAGGATTAAAGTTCTTGATTCTTGAATGATGTGTGTGAGTGTGGCTGTGTGTGACTGTGTTGGTAACATTTTGTGTCGGAAATGCCAGGCATGTAATGCTTCATACTGCCTGTGCATACAATACTTTACATTTTTTTGACAGTACCCACATGTCTTTATGCTTATTTTGTTTTGATTTTTCACCCTCTATAAGTTCACCCTGGGGGTGAAGAGACCCTCTATAGTTGCTTCCTGGGGGTGAAAATACCCTCTATGGTCAAACAAAATGGGGAGCCCTGTGGCGTATGGTAATTCTAAATATTGGGTAACGGTCAAGGTCAAGGACATAGACCTTGTCTGGTCTGTATCTCAGGAATTGCTGTGGCCATATCTTTGACATCATTGCACTTACAATCTTCATACTTTGTATGTAGATGCGTTGGGTTATGATAATTTCAAATATTGGTTTATGATCCAGCTCAAGGTCAAGTTCAAGATCAAATTGTCTGGGCTGTATCTCCAGAACCGCTTGACAGAATTGCTTGACATTTTCTGTGGGGGTGTATCATGGTACACAGATTGTTACACAGAAAACAATATGACCCTGCTGACCTTAACCTTGAAGTTTGACCTTGAATACCGATATTTCTTCTTCTGCCTATATCTTTTGGACTTATGATGTTCAAACTTGGTCTGTAGATTGGCTTATTGTCATTCCAAATATTGGGTACTGATGGAAGGCCAAGGTCACATATGTTGACTATTGACATTTCGTGCATTGGCTTATGATAATTCCAAATATTGTGTACCATTCAAGGTCAGGGTCAAAGACGCACAAATTGTCTCTCACAATGTTATATCTCGTGAAGCACTTCAAGTCAAGGCCAAGAACATACACACATAGGAGGTGTCAAAGTTTGAGCAATGTAAGTCCAACTATGTCAAAAATAGGGTCACAAGAAGAAATTTTGTTAGTCTATGTCTGTGACCTTGACTTTGACCTTGATTGGTACTCCATGTTTGCAACTACCATGGCATAAGCCAATGCACAGGTCTACATACCAAATGTGTACACCGTAAGTCTAAAGATGTCAAAGCTATAGCCACGAGAAAGAATTTCAGTTTTCAAAGTCAAACTTTAAGGGTTATTTGGAGAGGAGGCAGGGCGACAGGGAAGCTTCGGGGGTGGGAAAGTACGGGGTGTAGCGGGTGGAGGACATGTCTGCCGCCCGGCAACACTCTTGTTTTGATCCTGAATCTATTAGGCCTAGTAGCCCAAAACAAAGCTAGAGATTCTTCTCCCCATTCTTTTTGATTTCACAGTGAGCCCCCAGCCCCCCCTAACCCCCACCAGCACCGCACCCCTGTTATTGCCATTCATCAGTGGCCTCCCTTTCTGCTATTTCCAGGTCCCACACCACTCCAGCCCATCACGGCAACCCTAATCAGAAGAGATGGTGCTCTGCTGCTGGTAGAGTTTTGTCAGTGGATTTCGCTATCGCTGAGTTGTGGGGTTTTAGCCCTTTCACTGCCATAGTACCATAGTGACTTAACGCCTATGTCACTAAAAAGGCATCAAATTGGGGTCCATTATCCAAAGACCCTTTTGTCTTAGTTTTGAGAAGTAAGGACAAACCATGTTTTATATATATATATGTCACGGAAGAATCCCCAATACTGCAGATGGATTTTGTTCTCTACCCAGGTAAATTTGATGGAATGTTTTGGCTGAAATATGGCTGGCGGTGAAAGGGTTAATAAGTCTTCTTGATCTGGATGTGGATGGGTACGTCGCAGGTGCCCGTTAAGTCCCAGGCCCTCAAGTCCCAGGCCCGCTATGTCCCCACTCCCTCTAAGTGGTTACATGTCTATGTCCACGTGTCGATGCGACATGACTGTTCTGGTCATTTTGGTACCTTGTACAGTGTAGTTGACCTGTGGTCAGTGACAATGACCAGTGGTCACTTTGACTTTAAAATAAAATTATGATTCTTAAAAGCTTATTTTCTGTCACCAGATGATTATTTTATGCACTTGTATTTATGTAGATGACCAGTGGTCACTGCTACTCAGCTCCAGTGGTCACTTTGACTTAAAAATCATGTAGACACGTGGTCGTAGACATGTAACCGCTTAGAGGGAGTGGGACATAGTGGGCCTGGAACTTAGTGGTATGGACACCATCGCAGACACCACTTCTGACGATAAATCGCGACGAAACTAGGAGGGCGCATATACCTAACAGAAAATATAGGAGAAAGAACTACAGCTTACCCTGGGTTAAGACTATGGTTAAACATAAACCCCCCAGTTCAGCCGGGAAGGCCCATGCCCCACTAAGAAGGCCCAGGTCTTCTTTCATATATTACAACCAACCATCCCTCCCCACTGCATGCGAAACAGAGATAAAAGCTTAAACTTTCCAAAGGACTTCACTGAAGATAAGCGTTCTACTTCTAGCTGCTGACAAAAATGGGATTTTGTAGCCACAGAAAGAGGCATGAGATCGAGGAGTAAAGTTGTCTTTTGAGCTACAAAGAAGACAATCAATGAATCATGTCTGTGACATGTGTGGCCATGTCTCTCTTTCTCCCATTACACATCCCTCTCTCCCACCTCTCCCTTTCTTCTTCTTTTTCTTCTCCCGGTGAGCTTGGCGGCTAACTTCACAGCATTTTAGATTCTGCTGCGCAAAGAGATACGACAAGCAGGGAGCATTTCAATGACTCTCTCTCTCTCTCTCTCTCTCTCTCTCTCTCTCTCTCTCTCTCTCTCTCTCTCTCTCTCTCTCTCTCTCTCTCTCTCTCTCTCTCTCTCTCTCTCTCTTAGTGTCTAGAGCTGTCTGTCTGTCTCTATTTATCTTTGTTCTATCTCTCTTATTATGAGCCCCCGCCCACCCCGGCCTCTCTCTTTCTCTCTTTTTGTTTCTCTGTCTCCTGGTGTGTCTCTCTTTCTCTACCTTTTGTTCTCTCACTCTCTTCCTTTGTCTGCATGCTTCTCCCCACCTCCTTCCTCTCTCACTCTCTCTCTCTCTGTGTTTCTAATGATTTTTTCCTCAAAAGTTTTGCATTATGCTTCTTAATCTCAGTAAGGATACCATCACTATATTTTGTACATGTATACTTAAGCCTCCCCCTTTCATCTCTCAGTCAGTCTCTTGCTCCCTTTTCTCTTTTCATAGTTTCTTCCTCAAAGACATGCATATATAATCATAATGAATAAATGATACGCATGCATGTACACAATCATAAGCTCACAAGGTTAAACGCAGGACTAGAGCTGACCACCCCCCACCCCCCCCCCCACCCCCCCCCCCCTTGCTTCTCAAAACTAATGAGTCATTTTGATGAGAGTGATTGAGCATAATAAACTAAAACACAGTCTTTTGTCTTTTATTTGTTCCAGAGTTGCGCCTCACCAACCAGTGTGCTTTTGCAAGAAACACCATTGAATCCAGAAGACAGCATTCAACTTTTTGGAGACTCCAGTGAATCTCCCAGTGAAAGGCTACCAATATAAATCTGATCAAGCACAGAACAGAAAAATCCAAAAGGATTGCAGTTACCGGGAACATCTCGGATAAATCTTTCTCAGATAAATCTTGAAGACAAAACCTTCTCAGATAAATCTTGAAGGCAAAGACAAAACCTTCTCAGATAAATCTTGAAGACAAAACCTTCTCAGATAAATCTTGAAGACAAAGGCTTTTCCTGTCCATGAACTTTTTTTTAGCGCACTGACATTGTCACAGTTGTGTTGTCTTTGAAGGAAGCTAAGCACAGCAGACAACCCTGTTACCTTAAGGAAAGAAGACAGTGCGCATAGAAGACCTATAAAGAAGGCTTTCTGAAGTTGATACATAGTGTTTTGTTGAGCGTTGGGTGAGACAGAAGGCGCCATGGTTCTGGGGATGTCCAGACTGAGCGGAGTGGACATCGGGGTGCTGGTTGGATACTTTGCCCTGGTCATTCTGGTCGGAGTGTTTGTGAGTGCACCAAGGATGGCATATGTTTGTGAATGCATGCTTGAACACACATGTGCATGTGCTCTTATATGCACACACACATATACAGATGCACGCAAAGTGACTTGTATGCATAAATCCTTTTCGCCACCAGCCATTTTTTAGCCAAAAAATACCATTAAACTTAACTGGGAAGAGAAAGAAATGTATCTGCAATTTTAGGAATTCCTCTGTGACATGTACATATAACATTAGGCCTATCGTTACCTCCCAAAATTAACAAAATAGGGTCTTCGAATAACAGGCCCTGATTTGATGCCTTTTAGTTACATGAGTGTTAACCCTTTCACCGCCAATGTCGCATTTTTGCACCACAATGGTTTAACACCCATGTCACTAAAAGGCATCAAATCAGGGCCTGTTATCTGAAGATCCTATTTTCATAATTTTGGGAGGTAAGGATCTAGGCCTAATGTTATGCATGTCACAGAGGAATTCACAATATTGCAGGTTTTTTTCTCCTCTACCCAGGCAAGTTTAATGGTATTTTTTGGCTAAAAAATGGATGGCGGCGAAAGGGTTAAACCATTGTGGTGCATAAATGTGACATTGGCAGTGAAAGGGATAATGCTCACACAGACAGTGACACCCAAACACATGTATAAACACACACGCACTCTCACATGTACACGCACTCGCGCACACACACACACATTTGTTTGTTCAAGAATTCTGTTCACACATGTTGCAATGCAAAGCAATTCATTATGAACTGCATGAATGTATGTTTACACATTCCTTTTAGAAATCAATATAATTAAGTCACCCTTCGTTGTGTGGTAGAAAAGCTTGAACTTAACTTCTTATTGTACAGTAGATACATTTCTTAATCAATGATCAGATTCTGTTGCGGCGTGCGTGACTTACTTGACTATACAATGTATAATAAACATGCCAAGGTTGATACCAATCATTTGAACAATAGATGGTGTCGCGTGAAGTGAAAAACATGATGTAAATGTTGTAAATTACCCGTCTTCGTATGATGGGGAATTTATGCTGCAATAATGGACTATTGCATGAGAGGTAAATCTTATGATAAACATTTTGAAACATGTCATTAACATGATTAATGTTACCGTCGTTATTCAACAATGAAGAAAAACCAATGCTGACTGCAGGATCTTTGGTTACAGGGGAACTATGGGGATGGGAGGGAGGGGGAGGGAGGGTAGTTAGAGTGGATCCTTGCCATGCTTTTCTTCTCCACTCCTATTACCTAAAAGGTAACCACCAGTCCATATTTTCACATTGAACTGTTTTCAATTGACTACCACTACACTGCAACCTACCCTCAACTTTACTGCAACTCAACTTCTTTTCAGTTTGATGCCTGAAACTAGTTAAATTACTGTTTTCCCTCCTTATCAATGGTCCACTCTACCCCACCAATAGGTTGGTTCCCCTGTTATCATTATTACTGTTGTTCATCTGCTTTATCACCTGGGTTTGTGGTCACTGCAGGCCATGTGGAGGGCCAACAGGGGGACGGTCAGCGGCTACTTTCTGGCTGGACGCAGCATGTGGTTTCTGCCGGTAAGCATGGGTTCTGAAACTTGGCTTACAGACACGCTGAATTAGAGAAAATTCCCCAAATTTTTGTTTACTGTGTCTTTTTGTTTTTTAATAACTCTGTTCCAAAGTTATGCATGAATTTCCTTAATTTTTGTTTGGATCATAGCACATATAGTCCTATGAAAACTTAATATCCAGGAATTCTGTTACGCTTTCCCCAGTCTGGACATATTGAAATTTTGTCGTATTAAAATTTAGCTGGTAGATATATTGTCCTATATTGACTTCTGCAAAAGCTAAGATATTTTGTCCTGTTGATTTTCTTGTTTCAGGACAATTTGTCCTTTGACTTTTCCCTTCTTGGTCCAGGGCTCCCAATCTCCCTGCAAAACAAGGGGTCCCAGGGACTCCTTCACTTACAGTATAGAGGGCCCTAGAGGCGGGATAGAGGTTCCCAGTGGCATTGTGAATGCTAAAAAGAATGTTTCTAGTGCATCCCTGGGACCCCCTGCACATTCTTTTAGAGGGTCCTTTAGAATTCTAGTGCTTCATAGACCCCCAGATGGGGGTCCCTGGCAGCCCTGTTGGTGCTTTGCTCACTGGGGTGTCCTAATTCTGTTTTAGATTGGTGCATCGCTGTTCGTCAGCAACATTGGAACGGAGCACTTCATCGGTCTGTCTGGATCGGGAGCTGCCAGTGGGATCAGTGTGGGCGCCTGGGAACTAAATGTGAGTATGTGTGCGTGCGTGTTCAAAGCCCCACTACAGGGTTCACCAATATGATAAGCTTAGTAAGCACAAGGTTTAAAAATATACCTGGTCTAAAAATGTGGAACCTGAAAATTCTGAGGGTGTCTTGGTTTTTTTTTTTTTTTTTTAGTTTACAATTTTTCAAAAAACAAACAAACAACATTACTAAATATATTAAAGAGAAAAAAATCAAACATACACAGCCCCCCAACAACCAAATAAATATATTGGAATCAACAACAAAGTTTTCCTCTGTGTGTTGTTGAGAGAGAGGGAGAGAGAGAGAGTAGCGGTTGGATGTATGTGTTAATGTACTTTCTTTTCTTTCATCATTATGTACAATATTATGGCCTCAACTACAAACATTACATTGACTATGGCATACAATGATCCACATTGTTGTTATGAACATGGCATGTTTTCAGACATAAGATTATTGCAGTTCTCACCGTTCCAGTGCAGTAAATACATGTTCAGTGAAACAATTAAGTACCAACAATGATTGGTGTATATGCTGCCGATTTAAAAAACAACAACTCCATACTCCCAGGGCTCCCAATCGTCCCGCAAAACAAGGGGTCCCAGGGACTCCTTCACTTACAGTATAGAGTGTCATAGAGGCTGGATAGAGGGTGCCCCAGTGGCATTGTGAATGCTAAAAAGAATGTTTGTAGTGCATCCCTGGGACCCCCTGCACATTCTTCTAGAGGGTCCTTTAGAATTTTAGTACTTCATAGACCCCCAAATGGGGGTCCCTGGGAGCCCCGACTCCATACAAAAACTCTGTTGTTTGTTGACAGGCCCTGCTGTTACTGCAGCTGTTGGGATGGGTTTTCATCCCTGTGTACATCGCCTGCGGGGTGAGTATGTCTTCTGTGGGCTTCTCAATCCCACCACCCGCGCTGACAGTTCAAACAGAGCGAAATGGAACAAAATAATTCTCGAAGTTTTCAAGTCCGGAGCACATGCATGGGTGCTCCTGCTTTCAGGATGTTCTGAAATGCAGGATTTTTGTATTGCCCAGAGCCAGCGTCGCCGGATTATGAGAATTTGAGAAGCAACAAATTTCCTGTTTATGAACGTTTTGTCGGTTTCTCGTATGCGTAGAATATAAAAGAAATGAATACAGATAAATATTGACATGCCTTTACCAGGACCTTTATATTTTTACGATTGTTTAAGTCAAGTTGTTAACTGGGCGGCCCCTGGACCCCTGCCTTGCAGGATTTTTTCCCAAGAGCACTCGTGCACATGCAAAACAGAAACTTGGAGTACATGTAGTTTAGAAGAATAGGGAATGGGTCGGTTAATTGGCTGATGGACAGATAGGATGTGGTCGGTTTGATTTGTTTTTCCATTGTATTTGTGGATCTTAGGGTTTTATCAGTGGACCTTTGCTTGTTTGTATGGGGGAAAAAAGGAAGAAAATCGACAGAGAAGTGGCTTACATATGGTTGCTTAGCCACAGTGTCCAGCTTTCTCATTCAGTATGATAAAAAGAAGAAAGTAAAGCAAGTTGGTTCGGGTCATGTTATTTGTCTGGCACTGATAATGAACAGATTTAGATTGGAGGAAAAATTACTGCTGAATTGCCCACTCACATCTGTAGTGTTTCAGCAAACTGAGCTGTTTTGCTCTGTTTATATCTCATGTAGCCTTTCAGCCTGTGTTTCCCATTTCTTTATCAATTAAAAAGCTGGTGGATAAGGTCGCAGTTTTTATGAAGGTTTTCTCTCGCACATTTACATTTCGAAGGATGCAAGCACAGCTTACATTTTGAAGCTTCAGTCTTATTTTTTAACAATGCTCTAAATTCATTCTTTTATTTGGCAGCTTAATTGTGGGGTCTAAGCTTGGATTTTTGAAGGCTATAATATAATTTCAATTGTTTGCTTTGCTCCAATTTCCTTTACTCTATTTTTCCCCTTCACTGAATTGTGGATGCCATGATCTGAACCTCAGTTTCCAGTGCGGATGTCACAGGTATATATATCTCAACCACATTGCCTCTTTGTTGTCAATTAGGAAATCCCCTGTCTTATGAAATCCTGTCTTACGAAATTCACTGCAGATTTATCTCTGAACACACCCAATCAGGAAACTCTTGGACTGTTTCTGCTATGTGCTTGTTTCTCTGGTCCTCTTCTGCTGAAAAGACTTTTGGCATGGAAGGCAAACTAACAAATTTTCTGCAATAATTATTTTTGCCAGTCTGTAAATGGCATGGACAGATTATGGAAGGCATGGGTGGAAACCAGTTGTCCAGTAGTTCAGTATATATTTGATCTGGATCTATTTGCTTGTGCAATTAATTGTGAGGGGTTGCCATTTGGTGTCCGACACTGTGCAGTAGTGTTGTCTGTTGGATCGATGTCATGGTGTTATGGGAAGGACTGAGATAGCATAGGCTTCGAAAATGTCTTCAAAGAACCCAATTGTACAATGTACATTTAAAGAGCATGGTATAAGCGTCAAGCTTGTTGTTGCTCTAATTGTCCCTCTGTTTGATTATGTTTTGAAATGAATGAAGATTAGTTTAAACCACAGAGAGAGAAAAGGGCAGTAAATGTGCATGCTTGAAAGACTGGCTAAAAGGTGAGAGGATTATTCTGTTGATGAGATCTCGGCTAAACTCAAACTGACACTATGAGCCATTTCCTTGCCTGGTGGTTGGTTTAGATCTTCTGTGACTCAGCTGTATAGGTTTGTCATTAGCAAGGAATCTTTCCAATCGAGATAAACTGCAGATGTCAGGGTTGTATGTGTTTTGATGGGATTTCAATCAGCATTCAGCATCAGTTTCCTGGTTTATCTTGTTTAATTATCGTGTACCTCCATGATTAACATATTAATTGTGCAAAGCAAGATCTTTTTAATGCATTTAGCCAGAAGCTGACACTCTAAGTTGTTAAATCTTTCTTATGTTATGAATAAAAAGCAAGACTTTGTAATGGCATGCTATCAAGGAAAAACAAAGTCCACACAAAAAATGTCATCTTTTAAAGTTTAATGGGGGTTTTTCCCTTCTCTGTGCAGCATAATAAAGTGTGTATTGTGCAGCATGATAATCCGTTTATTGTGCAGCATAATGACTCATTTATTGTGCAGCCTTAATGAGTATTCTTTCTTTCTCTTCTGCAGCTGCACATTTAATTCCATTTTGCACAACTTTAACCACCCCTGTTTATATGCTGCACTATAACCAGTTTGCTGGACAGCATGACTACCAGTCATTCTTCGCTATTGGTGACAACAAGAGTGACTCTCTTCCCACTGAGTTATCAAAAATGTAACTAAAGAGGACAAACATAAATGCATGAACAATGGAGATCAATGCTAAAGAAACACCACCAACAAAAATGGTATTATTACATTAGACAGGCATGACAAAAATTGGGGAAATATTGAATACAGTGGAACCTCCCTTATAAGTCTCCCTCCCACATAAGACCTACTTCTCTGAGACATTGCCCTTCTTTGTAAGTATTAAAATCACCTCCCTTATAAGGATGATTTTTGAAGGTCTTATAAGGGAGGTTTCACTGTAGTTGCTTAAAATGGCCTCCAAATACCGGATTGATCACTGCTAGTATCGTAACGAAAATGGATATTACTCCTCACTCATTTTGTTTATAAATATCTTTAGTCTTTCTATTGGAAAAACAAAATCATCTCTATTTAAACAGATATATAAAGCAGAAAAGTCTAAGGTGCCATACAGACTTTTAATTTAACAAAAAAGAATGAATGAAAAATTATGTCACAATGTGATCCCGGTTAGAGAATAGATTTCCTGCTACATTTGGTAATTGTTGAGGCAAATTTCCATTTAAAGAAGTGCATGCATAATTCTAGAATTTTGGATATCAGTCAATTATTCTGTGATAGTATTGTAGGCACTGCATTATTTTTGTGTTCCATATCAAATATAACTATTAATTTTGGATAATTTTCATTTAAAGAAGTGCATGCATAATTCTAGAATTATGGGTAACATTCAATTATTTTCCCTGTGATAATATTCTAGGCACTGCTTATCTTTGTGTTCCATATCAAATATAACGATTAATTTTGGATAAAGAGTTGAAAGGCAAAAATAAATTCATTTAATAAAGTGAATATGACACTTTGCTATTAGTTCAATATTACATAAAAACAAAATACAGGTACCCTTTTTAACTTTGCAGATTAAATTTCTTAAGTTTAGGTGTCATTTCCCCTTTTTGTCACCAGTAGCATATGATGCCAGTGTACTGAGCAACATAATTATTCCATTGTTATGCAGCATAAGTACTTCTTCCATGTGCTGCATAATTTATTCTTTGTGCAGCATAATTCTTTCTTTGTGCAGCATTGTTTTTTTGCTGAGCTGCAAAATTATTTGCAGAGCTGTATAATTCCTTCTTTGTGCAACATAACTACTTTATTGTGCAGCTTTTTTTTTTGGCTGAGCTGCACAATTATTTTGCTGAGCTGCATAATTCTTTCTTTTTGCAGCATAATTTATTTCATTGTGCAGCATTATTGTTTCTTTGCTGCATAATTCTTTCATTGTGCTGCATAATTCTTTCTTTGTGCAGCATAATTTATTTCATTGTGCAGCATAATTGTTTCTTTGCTGCATAATTCTTTCATTGTGCAGCATAATTCTTTCATTGTGCAGCATAATTATTTGCTGCGCAGCACAATTTTCTAGCAGCTTAATTCTTTCATTGTGCAGCCTAATTCCTTTATTGTGCAGCATAATTCTTTCTCTGTGCAGCATAAATTATGTATTGGCTGTGCAGCATAATCTTTATTGTGAAAACATAAAACTGATCCACCGATTAATTTCCAAACTGAGTTGAGAGGTTTTCATGGATCCTTTTTCTTCTCTTCCTATTCTTTTTGTTTATAAACAAGCATAACATTTATTAGTATTTTCCTTGAAAGCAGCTACCCGCTATTCTGCCAAGTAGCAGCTGATACTTGCGAAATCTTAACACAAACCAGATATATACTCTGTTATGACAAGTTCCTTTTTGCCTGGGATTTATGTATCCATCAGACACATTCATCTTGAAAAGATACACCTTTTTGTGATACACGTACACTCAAGATACCAAAATAACGACAAAAACTAAGTAATTGCTTTCAATGTTCAACTTGCAAAATCTTAACACAAACACTCAAGATACCAAAATAACGACAAAAACTAAGTAATTGCTTTCAATTTTCAACTTGCAGAATCTTAACACAAACCAGCTGTATGCGCTGTCATGACAAGTTCCTTTTTGCCCGGGATTTATATATCCATCAGGACGCATTCGTCTTGAAAAGATGCAACTTTTTGTCATACACATGCACTCAAGGTACCAAAATAACGACATAAAACTAGGTAATTGCTTTCAATTTTTGTCATATGGTAAAGAAGATCTCTGTTTCCATCTTGTGTGGTGGTTGTCGCTTGCAATGAGCCACATAGTCGGTTAACATCTGACATACATTTTATTCTCTGGTCTGCTTAGCTGTCTTTATCATGTGCAAAAGGTACAGAAACTAGTGCATGCGTATGTCATGGTAAACTGCCTCTTCTTTCTTTCTTTCTTTCTTTCTTTCTTTTTTTGTGTGTAGAGGACTAGGGAGGTAAGTGTGAGCAGGAGTGGAAATAAAAGAAAAGAGCAACATGGGAGAAAGAGGAAGAATAATAACTTGGGCTAGTGATTTTTCATTAGTTTGTATTCAAACTGGTGTTTTTTTGGATTTTTTTTTTTTAAGGAGTGGAAATAAGAGAAAAGAGCAACATGGGAGAAAGAGGAAGAATAATAACTTGGGCTAGTGATTTTTCATTAGTTTGTATTCAAACTGGTGTTTTTTTGGAATTTTTTTTTTTTTAAGGAGTGGAAATAAGAGAAAAGAGCAACATGGGAGAAAGAGGAAGAATAATAACTTGGGCTAGTGATTTTTCATTAGTTTGTATTCAAACTACCGGTATGTTTTGGTGTTCTTTTGGATTTATTTTTATTTTTAAGGAGTGGAAATAAGAGAAAAGAGCAACATGGGAGAAAGAGGAAGAATAATAACTTGGGCTAGTGATTTTTCATTAGTTTGTATTCAAACTACCGGTATGTTTTGGTGTTCTTTTGGATTTATTTTTATTTTTAAGGAGTGGAAATAAGAGAAAAGAGCAACATGGGAGAAAGAGGAAGAATAATAACTTGGGCTAGTGATTTTTCATTAGTTTGTATTCAAACTACTGGTATGTTTTGGTGTTTTTTTGGAAAAAAATTTTTTTTAGTCATCGGTCGATAGATTTTTTTCAATGGACATTTCAAAGTTTTTGAGCATACGGATCTTAGGTATTTTAGAAAACAAAGATTTGAAAGGAATAAGGTAGGTTACGGAATTAGCTAGATTCTCTCTCTCACTTCTTTTCTCTCCCCCCCCCCACCCCCCCCGCCTCTCTCTCTCTTTCTCTCTTCCTTTCTGTGGTTTTGTAGTGTAGCAATTTCTTTTTGTGTAAAACTAAATGTTTATTATTTTACTCAAGTTTACTGAGTATTCGTGACTATAAGGCAATACTTTTTTTTCTCCAAGACTCAGACCCCTGTACCTTATCATGTGACTAATGAAATAGTAAGAAAATATAGTCACTGAAACTGAAATTTGTTTAAAATTTGGGGTGTGCGCCTTATACAAAGGTGCGCCTTATAGTCAGAAAAATACGGTACCCCAAAACATTAGTTACTGACACATACATAACAATTTCATCCAATGCTTGCATATAAGGCTTTTTCTGAATAAAAAATTAATTGAGATTACTGCCAAACAAGGATATTTGATCAAAGAAACCACAAACACCACTAACTGTGTATACTTTGAAAAGAATAAAATAAAAGTAAAAGATTGTGCTGGTTTACTTTTTGTCCCAATGGGGGACAGATAGTGTATGAGCATGGTACATAGAGAGATCTCTTTCGAATTATGGAATTCTCGTCAGTATGTATATCTGCAAGGATAGTGTCCCTGAGAAGTAGACATTTGTATTAAAATTGTTTTCAAACCTAGAGACACTCTTAACCATTTAGTGTCACACTCTTCTCTAAAACAGAACAACATTGGAAAATGTAATGCTTTAAACGGAAACAAGAAAGAAAAAAAAAGGGTTTGGAAGTGAACCCAAATGTACTGCTTTGAACACAAAAAAGAAACAAAAGCAACTTTGCTTATTGGTTACAATGTTATGTTGTTGTTTTTTGTTTTTGTAAAATGCCCCCCCCCCCCCCCCCCCAAAAGTGTAATAAAAAACACACTCACAAAAACAACAAAAGCAACATTAACGCAATCCGTAGTCTTTTAGTGCCATACAAGAAACAATATTAATGTTATTACAAAATTGAACAAAGGGTGAATACTCTCTTTCTAATTAACTTTGGTTCTAACCCACGCACTGCTAGGTGACTGGTATCTTAATCAACTTTTGTGGAGGGGAGTTAATTAGGAAGAGAGTATTCACCCTTTGTTCAATTTCGTTATATCTCTTGGCCTCACCATTTCATTCTCTAATATTAATGTTAACCTTTTTTCATGCCATTCAGCTACAAGAACCAAAATCCGTATTAACCCTTTCAGTGCCTACAACCCACCATGTGACAGACATTGTAAATGACTTCTCCAGTTTCGATGGCCTGCCATATGATGTGTGCTGTCTTCTTTTTAAAACATTTCTTCATTACTGCAAATCGAAAAATAAACAAACTTGAGGATTTTTTTTTTTCTCAGTTAAAACTTCTTTTTTTTTAATTATCCCTTCCTCCCCCAAATTATCAGACTATTATTACGTTTACAGTATTTTCTGGCACTGAAAGGGTTCATAAAGCGATCTGGCTTGTTCAGGATGATGGTCTGTTGCTACGGTAACCATGACTAACAAATCTGTCTCTGTGACCACTTTGATTCTGACGTTTGTAATTGCGTTGCCATGGTGATTATTATTATTATTCTGTCCACAGCTGCATGTATACCGCCTTAGCGTCCATGATCTTGTTTTCTCACATTATCAATGTGTGTGATTTACACTATAACAGTCATCATGTTAAAGAGCCACCTGCATTTCTGTCATGAGTCTTTCAATCCATGGCATGACAAGTGTGGGAGAGCAGGGTTGGGGGAGGGGGATGCGGTTGGGTTGGGAGGTTGGGGGAGGGGAGAGCTTTTAGACAGAGAAGTGGAAGAAAAGCAACTGCATACAAAAATGGGGCCAGGTGGAGGGAAAGGGTTAGGAAGTAAATGGGGGGGGGGGGGGGGGGAAACAAAAAAGGGGAAGAGTTAATTATAGTTATGGGAAGAGGAGACAACTGTGTGGAAACAAAGGGGAAAGGGGGAGTATTTATAAGTGGGAAAGTAAAGGGAAAAGAACACTTGGAGAGGGGGTGGGGTGGAATTGGTGGAAAGGGGAAAATTAGGTACAAATTATGGGAAAGGAAAACTGTACAGTGTTGTGGGAAATGGAAAATGGAACACAAGTGATGAGGATATTAGAGGTAATGATTGAAGAAAAGTCATGAAAAAAAGTGTTCTGACTAGCAGATTTGCTCTGTTCTGTAAGACTGAAACGCTTCCATTATATCATAAATTAATGTAAAACAGTATTTTTGTTTGTTTATTTATCTGTTCGTACCTGTTTGTTTATGATCCACTTTTATATATTTACCTTTCATTTTTGAAAAGCTTATTAACTGATCTTTCAAGCGAATAACAATCTGTTTATGAAGCTTTGTGTATATATTTTTCTGAGACATAGTCTCATGCTGTGCTTCACTTCACTATGCTGTTTCCTGCAGTCTATGCCTTAGTGAGGTAGACAATTTCCTGAGTCTGCCTTATTTATGTAAAAATAAAGCAAGCCCTAAAGGGCCAGCCACTCATCCACTAAAATCGTACGACTGTACGATATGATTCGATAACGTGGTCGCCAAGAACAAATTTGATTCGCGCATCGAGATCACGTGATCGAATCGTATCATACAGTCGTGCGATTTTAGCTGGCCTTTAACTCCAAATTTCTGGTGAAATCACCATGAGGTGTAGAGTGGCACAGAGGTATCATGTTCGCCTAGTGTCGAGTAAACACGAGTTCGAACCTGGGTACAGAGGATTTTTCCTCTCACTTTACACTAGGCCTTATAGTCTGAACGTGGAATCTTTCGGATGAGACGATAAACCGAGGTCCCGTGAGCCCATGCACTTAGCACACGTTAAAGTTAAGCCCAGTGGCAACGAAAAAGTTGTCATTTGGTCAAAATTTACCCCCCCCCTTCCTTCCTCATCACTCACACAAAAAGTCGCATTGCAATTTATTTATTTTTTTAAATTGGGGTGGTGCGCCTCTGGCTGCGACTCGCTCTCCAGGTGGGAGCAACCGAATTTCACAGAGTGACTGTAGAGTACCTAATACCTAATACCTAATACAGTACCTAAAGCAGTGCATTTAATCTTGCCAAGTTGTTTTCAGCATATCTGTCTACCTTTTTTTAAATTTCAGCTCGAGATCATCATAAAAAGAAAATGTTTCAGATCGACAAAGACTATTTGAGATCAACCAAGAGAATTTGAGATCAACAAAGAATATTATTTGATGAAATCAACAGAAAGAGTATTTGAAGTGTCCCATGTTTGCTTTTTTACTCTTGCTCAAATTGTAAGTTTTGTTGCAGTTGCGAGTGAGTCGCTTGCATTGAAAAGCAATGAGCTCTCTCATTTCGATGAAAAGGCGTATTGTGGACCCTGGGATCCACACACAGTGTCCCCTCCTGAGTTTCTCTCGGTTCTCCATTCCCCGCGGAAGAGGCATGGAAACAGTCTTTGATTTTTTTAATCAAAAAACGTTCATGTTTTTTCCCCCAATTCTTTGTTATTCCCTACTTCAGTGGAACCACTAGTGTCTTTAGAAAAAGTAAAATACTTTCCTTTTCACAAATTGTGTGTGTGTGTGTGTGTATTTTCTTTTTCCCTGCCAAGTTTTCAGTTTCTCCTGCATAGCCAACTCATTTGCTACATATCAAAATTTCTCTTAAATTAAATTTCAAGTTTGGCGTTTTGGGAAAAAAAAAAGCAATTTTATTTCCTGTATGAAGCAATTTTATTTCCTGTATGAAGAGAAAAATCTAAACGTAGTTGCTTGCTTTATTCAAAATAACCGCAATCTATTGTTGCTAGCCTGACAGTGATTCATATTCTATTAGAGGTTCCACTGTAAGTTTTGTGGTTGAGTTTTTTTTTAAACAACCAATGGGGTTAATATTAAGTCTTTAGAGCTTGTAGATGCATATTTCTTTGGTTGAATGCAGTTATTATTATTATTATTATTATTTTAAGACATGGACAATTTTCAGTTATTATTATTATCATTATTATTATTATATTTTCTGTATGAAAAGATAAATCTAAATGTAGTTGCTTGCTTTATTAAAATAATCGCTATCTATTGTTGTTAACCAGACAGTGATTCATATTCTAGTATTAGAGGTTCCATTGTAAGTTTTGTGGTTTGCGTTTTAAAAAACACACCAATGGGGTTAATATTAAGTCTTTAGAGCGTCTAGATGCATATTTCTCTGGTTGAATGCAGTTGTTATTATTATTATTATTATAATTATTATTATTTTAATTTCTGTATGCGTCCGCACACTTCGTGCACTCGTGCCCATGTGTGTGTCTTTTTGTGTTAGCGGTGAGTGAGTGTGCGCGTGCGTGCATGCGTGTGTGTGTGTGTGTGTGTGTGCGCGTGTGTGTGTCTGTGAGTGAGTGCGTGCGTGCATGTCTGTGTGTGTGTTGTCATTGTTGTTGTTTTTGTTGTTCATGTAAGATATATTATTTTTGTGAAGTGCCTAGAGATTAGGCGCTATAGAAATGATCATTATTATTATTATATTATTATTATTACTATTTTAAGACATGGAGTATGGACAATTTTCAATTATTATCATTATTATTATTATTATTATTATACTATAAGATGTTATGGCTGAATGTTTTACTGGGCTATGTTTACTTAGTAGTTTGGATGCATTTTTGTTTATTTGTTATTAATTTATTTTTATATATTTATGCTGTTAATTTTACGGACATGATTTTATGGCTTGATCTTTGATTCAAAACTTGCTGATCAATTCAGTTTGAAACTTCAATAAAAATGTTGTAGAATAATGTAAGAATCTTTTCCATACTTTTTTACTTTTCTACATGCACTTTTAAACTACCAGTGCTCATTCGTATATATTTGATTTACATTGACATCCGTCAGCGCTTCTAACCACAAGTTAATATTGAAATCATTCTTCTCTTGCTGAAATTATTTTGTCTGATAAAAGGCAGAATAAAAAACACCACACCTTCAGTCTTCAAATTGTTTTAACTCATTCAAGTCGTTCTGGACATAGAATTAATAGATAGCTGTCAATTTGATGCATTTGCTTCAAGGGAAGTAAATCTGTGTGCAAGCCATACCTTGGTCACTTCTAAACTCGCTTCGCTTCCTTAGACCACAATGTTGCCTCTGACTTTGCTTTTGTAGTGGTTTGTTGTGGGGAAGCCAATCGGTGGAGAGAGTTTTTTCTATTTAAAGTCTATATATTAAAAAGTCTGATCTACCACTTCCCTATGTCTAAACCTGAAGTAAAATCCCGTAATCTTCCTTCATTTCTTCTTTTGTTTATGTATGTTTTGTTTGTGTGTATGGCTGGAGTTATTTGTGATTAATAATTCAAAATCGTTGCAATGCGAATGAGCTAACCTGAGATATTGGTCTTATGACCTTGCAAAAAATATATCGTCTGCAAATATGCAGAGATAGCAAATATATAATGAAATCAGAATTATTTTTTTTGCAGATTAAATAAAAGAAAGAGAAAGTTCTCATATTGAAAAAGGTATTCTCTTGTTAAAAAAGTAAAATCACGAAGTTTTAAAGACATATTTAAACCATTCACGCTGTGCTATCTCCTTGCATGATCTAAACAAGTGTTTGTGGTGTGATGCCATTCACGCTGTGCTATCTCCTTGCATGATCTAAACAAGTGTTTGTGGTGTGATGCCATTCACGCTGTGCTATCTCCTTGCATGATCTAAACAAGTGTTTGTGGTGTGATGCCATTCACGCTGTGCTATCTCCTTGCATGATCTAAACATGTGTTTGTGATGTGATGAATAACAATTAACATTATAGGCGTACATTGGTGAGGGGGATGGATGGGCACAAATATGGTGGTAGGGGGTGGGGGGTGGGAATCGAGCATGGGGGCTGAGGGAGGTATGTTGAAGCATCAACAGATTGGGGGGGGGGGGGGGGGGGGGGGAGGGAGGGGGAGGGGAGGAGTCCTCAAAGAAAAATGCAGCTGAAAACGCTTAGATCAAATGTCAGAGTGTGTAGATAAGAAAGCGTATTTTATTATCCCCTTAGAAATGAAATCTGATATGGAGTGTGTGTAGTGTGTGTGTGTATGTGTGTGGACTGATAAAGATGGGAAGTGTGTGTGTGTCAAAGTCAAAGTCAAATTTTTTATTTTCGGATGAAACATTGAATAAGCAATAATGTGTTTTTTTGTGGGGGGGGGTGTGTGTGTGTGTGTGTGTGTGTGTGTGTGTGTGTGTGTGTGTGTGTGTGTGTGTGTGTGTGTCAGAGTAAGAAAATATGATTACAAGGGTGGGGATTGGGGTAGGGGAGGAGAAGGGTGGAGGGGGGTCAGGAAGAGACAGTTCTTCTTCTGCATTCCCAGGCCATAATGGGTAAGGTACGTATGTGTCCGGTTTTCAGTTTTCACTGGTCTCCCCGCTGCATTCAGCCAACACATTCCGATTTCAGAGGAGCTCAAAGGAGAAAATTGGGAAGATTTGTTTTGAAAAAAGGCAGGAGAATGGGCCGATAAGGCAGAAAGATAGTAGATGACAGAAAGCAAAGAGAAAAGGCAGAGTCAAAGAGAGTGAAATATTAGTGGAAGACGAAAGACCCCCGGTATCCCCACGCGGAAGGACAGTTCTACTAAATATGCAGACAAGAGAGAGGCATGGGAGAAGTGGGCTTAAAACTTGTTAAGTGAAAGTTAGATGTTTAGCGGCGCATTTGAACATATTTGTACCTGTTTAGAGAACTAATTTGTTTTGTTTTTTGTTCTTGATTTTTGTTTGTTTTTCTTTCCTTTGGGCCAAAAAGAGAATTATAAGAGGGTAGAATGTTCCTGGATTAATCCCCACCTTCCCTTTATGGATACATCTTTGTAGACTGGGACGGTATTCATGTCGAGATAGCATGAGACTTAGCATGATGCTAACTTAGAAGCTCTTCCAATGTCCTATATGATTTAATAGGACTTTTGGAAGAGCTTCTAAGTTAGCATCATGCTAAGTCTCATGCTATCTCGACATGAATACCGTCCCAGGTTTCTTTTTAATATAAAAGGAATATTTTGTAGAGCACAAAAAGAAGAAAATACAATAATGCCTTTTTTTAATATATGATTTGCAATTAACTATCAAAGTAATTCTATTTATTTTGAAATTTAATTTTCACTTCTCATACACTTTGTGTTCCGCTTGTTAAAAACATGCATGATGGCTGCACTGCATGTTGAAATAAGATATGTTAAGTATTTTCCTTCTCTACACCATCCCCACGTACTTAGCCCCCTTCCCCACCTCTCCAATGCATTCTGTGTTCAACGATTATCGTCAGTGTGTGTGTCACAAGTGCGATACAGTTAGCTAATTGTTTGACAAAATTGAACAAAGGGTAATTACTCTCTTTTTCTAATTAACTCCCCTCCACCAAAGTTGGTGGAGGGGAGTTAATTAGAAAAAGAGTAATTACCCTTTGTTCAATTTCGTCATCTCCTCTCTTGGCCTCACTATTTCATTCTTTAATTGTTTGACAGTTTACTTTAACCTTAACAGTAATACATAATTATTTTAAGGTTCTCTGTATTTCTTTTACACTATCCTTTTTTTTAAATGTTATCTTAACACCTTGACTGCCATATAGCATATAATGTACTGACTTGATTACATCAGTGATGACGTCATCAGATGAAGTGGAATAACTCTGATATGCTGACTTTTTCTCTAACACAGTCAAGAGAGTTATATCCCCAGACCATTTTGCCAGATTGGCTCTATCAGTTGTCTTTTTTGGGCATGGTTTGTGCAATGAATTTTTCTTTAATTTTCTATGACAGTCAAGGGGTTAATTATTTCAGTATTTAAGTTAGAGCTTTTGTACAAAAGCGTCTTAAACTGTCTGAAACATTTATCATTGATATTAATTAGATTGAGTGAGCTATAAAATGCTTATATGTCGATATACCGGTATGTTAATCAATGTATTTACAACAACAACAAAATAGTGAACATGGAGAAACACACTGATATTCCTGCGCCTCATTTTTAAATGACTAGTAATGCAGTAAGAAACTAATAACAAAATAGAAATGTGTACAAAATTCTGGGGGTGCGCTTTATAAGGTAAAATAGGGTACCCCAGCAAACAGGTGGCTGAATTTATAAACAACTATATCTGTGGACGAGCACAGATGACATAACAAAAATATATATAAACTTAAATGTCTGAATTGTACTTGACTAATTACTGACAATGTATAGACCGTCATATCTTAAATTACTTGTTTGCTTCATAATCATTTTAATTAATCTCTCTCTCTCTCTCTCTCTCTCTCTCTCTCTCTCTCTCTCTCTCTCTCTCTCTCTCTCCCCACTCACTCTGTTGTGTCTCTTTCTCTTCTCTCTCTCTCTCTCTCTCTCTCTCTCTCTCTCTCTCTCTCTCTCTCTCTCTCTCTCTCTCTCTCCCTCTCTCTCTCTCTCTCTCTCTCTCTCTCTCTCTCTCTCTCTCTCTCTCTCTCTCTCTCTCTCTCTCTCTCTCTCTCTCTCTCTCTCTCAATTAGACAATTGATAGATAGGTCAAACAGTTCACCCGGCATTAATAATTAAACATATCGTATGAAAGATCTGTACATAGGCAGGGAAGAAAGATGAAACCTTCACCTAACAGTTATAATTAGGTATACAGGGTACTATATAAAAGATCTATAAATCGGTAGCAAAGATAAGGTGAAATTTTCCCCTTACACTTATAATCAGGCTTAAATGTAGTATGAATAGATCTATACAAAGGCAGGAAAGAAAGATGAAATCTTCAACTAACAGTTATAAGTAGGTATACTATGTAGTATGATAGATCTATACATAGGCAGGAAAGAAAGATGAAATCTTCACCTAACAGTTATAAGTAGGTATACTATGTAGTATGATAGATCTATACATAGGCAGGAAAGAAAGATGAAATCTTCACCTAACAGTTATAAGTAGGTATACTATGTAGTATCACTGTATGATAGATCTATACATAGGCAGGAAAGAAAGATGAAATCTTCACCTGACAGTTATATGTAGGTATACTATGTAGTATGATAGATCTATACATAGGCAGGAAAGAAAGATGAAATCTTCACCTAACAGTTATAAGTAGGTATACTATGTAGTATGATAGATCTATACATAGGCAGGAAAGAAAGATGAAATCTTCACCTAACAGTTATAAGTAGGTATACTATGCAGTATGATAGATCTATACAGTCATAGGCAGGAAAGAAAGATGAAATCTTCACCTAAGTAGGTATACTGTGAAATATCTATATATACAAAAAATCAGTGGCAAAGATTTTCCCCTTACACTTATAACAATCAGGCTTAACTGTAGTATGATAGATCTATGCATAGGCAGGAAAGAAGCGAGTGAGGTGCCTGTGCCAACGTGGCATGATCAGGGTGTTTGGGGTTTTCAGACGTACACCATGCCGGAGTACCTGTACAAGCGGTTCGGGGGCCAGCGTCTGCGCCTCTACTTTGCCTGCATCTCCCTGGTCCTCTACATCCTCACCAAGTGCTCGGTGAGTGAATCTACTTTGCCTGCATCTCCCTGGTCCTCTACATCCTCACCAAGTGCTCGGTGAGTGAATCTACTTTGCCTGCATCTCCCTGGTCCTCTACATCCTCACCAAGTGCTCGGTGAGTGAATCTACTTTGCCTGCATCTCCCTGGTCCTCTACATCCTCACCAAGTGCTCGGTGAGTGAATCTACTTTGCCTGCATCTCCCTGGTCCTCTACATCCTCACCAAGTGCTCGGTGAGTGAATCTACTTTGCCTGCATCTCCCTGGTCCTCTACATCCTCACCAAGTGCTCGGTGAGTGAATCTACTTTGCCTGCATCTCCCTGGTCCTCTACATCCTCACCAAGTGCTCGGTGAGTGACTCGGGGTCTCTTTTCCATATTATTAGAGATTTGTGTGCCCTTAGCTTAACCCTTTGACTGCCACCAACGGTATTACCTACTGACCTGAGGACATCACTGATGATGTCATCAGATGAAGAGGAGTAACCCTGATATGCTGGCTGTTGCTCTTGCACAGTCGAGAAGTCTATATGCCCAGACCATTTTTCCAGATTGTCTCTATCAGTTGTCTTTTTCATGGCATGATTAATTTTGCCCAATGATTTGTTCTTTTATTTTCTCTGGCAGTCAAGGGGTTAAATGGGCTTTTATCATTGGTTGACATTAGCCTGTAGTATAGGGGGCCAAAAATAACACAAGAGCTGTAGAAGAGATGATTTTCTAAAGTTATTGAGAATCATGGTACGGCAAATGTTAAGATAAACTCCCTCCTCTGCCCCTTCCATTCATTTCAGACGGTTTCAAGTTTGGGATAGGGTTAGGGATAGGTTTAGGGTCAGTTTAGTCATCAACTTTTTTGTTGTTGTGTATTTGACACTAAACTGACCCTAAGCCTATCCCTAACCCTATTCCCAATTCTAACCCTAACTGAAACCGTCTGAAATGAATGGAAGGGGCAGAGGAGGGAGCTTTTCTTAACATTTGCCCTTGGTACAATTAAGTCTGGTGGAAGACTATGACTCAAGCAAGGGGACCTTGGCACTGGCTCTAATACAGTACTGCAGCCAAAGGGATGGGTTAGCCTTTGGGGACCTTCCGATCATTGTCATTATACAAAGGTGCGCCTTGCTTATAGTCAGGGTAAATTTTGACCAAATGACAACTTTTTCGTTGCCACTGGGTTTAACGTGTGCTAAGTGTTTGGGCACACGGGACCTCGGTTTATCGTCTCGTCCGAAAGACTCCACGTTCAGACAGCAAGGCCTAGTGCAAAGTGAGAGGAAAAATCCCCTGTACCCAGGTTCGAACTCGGGTTTACTTGACACGAATCAAACATGCTACCACTGTGCCACTCTACAAGTGCAGCCAGCAGGGCAAATGGGCAGTGCGCAAAGGGTTAGTACAGCATTTGTAATGAATGATGATGTCTGTTGGTTCAAGGGTGACCTGTACACTGGGGCACTGTTCATTCAGCAGTCTTTGAACTGGGACCTGTACGTCTCCATCGTGGTCCTCATCCTGGTCACCGCCCTACTCACCATCACAGGTGATGACCCTGTCCTGGGGTCCTGATCCGGAGGACTGTTACAGTGGAGCCTCCCTTATAAGACCCCCCATTATAAGCAGGCATGGTAGACCTCCGCGAATCACGGAAAATCCGCGAAACAGTTTGAAACAAAATTATTAAAAAATGCATTGAAATGGCATGAAAAAGTGAAAATTTCACTCTCATTTATTGAATTTTATTGAATTTTCTTCGGCCCCCTGGACCCCCGGCCATTTTCCTTGAAAACCACTTTGCCCCCACTACCATGCCTGTATAAGACTCCCTCCCATATAAGACCTACTTCTCTGAGACATTGCCTTTCTTTGTAAGTATTGAAATTACCTCCCTTATTTATAAGACCCCTCCCTTATAAGACCTCATTTTGGATGATGAAAATCCGTTTAACGTCCCTCGGTCTGAAACAGACACATATAATGGGACATTAGTAGATATAAAGATGGTGGGAACGATCCTGGAGGCAGTGCAACTCCAGGAAAGTCCCAAATTTTTAGCGATACAGATGTATATTGGATGATTTTTGAAGGTCTTATAAGGGAGGTTCCACTGTATTTTTTCTTTGTTCATCGATCATCAGACAGCTTCTTGTTCGTATAATTTGTGTTTGTTGTTTTCCAGTTTCTGGACGTTGTTAAGAATCATTGATGTCTGTTTTGTTATATGTGGTCGAATTGTATGCAGTGACAGTCCTGAGATAACCATAGCTGTTGACGGGACTATGACAGACTAACTAACTAACTAACCTGTTCATATAAGCGCAGATGCTTCATGCTAGCCGTTATGCGCCTAACTAAGAAATAGGCTCAGCGTGTCTATCTTCGGCTGGAGAAAATCTTTGTAAGAGTTTCTAGCACAAAGGCAGGAGAATGGACCAGTAAGACAGAAAGATAGTGGATGACAGTAAACAGTCCCCCGAAGTCAGAGTGTGGCCGCCCATGTGGCGGGGTAATAAAAACCGGTCATACGCAATGTTCTCATCCCTAGCTGATGCATTTGAACCATAGTGTATGTGTTCAAGTGCTTTGGCTGTTCGGATGACCCCTGGAGTCTTTTAGCCAGGGTACAACAACAGCAACAGTAAACAAATGGGAAAATCAGAGTCAAAGAGAGTGACAGCTGGAGGAAATTTCAAGCACAGAACTTCTAGAAGGTGAGGGGATCATTTGTACAAAAGTCTCCTTGGTATCTCCACAAGGGGATCCTGATCCTAATCCTAAGACGATCATAGATAATGTACCTGTCTTACATCCTAATCTTAGGACTTCAACAGGTAGTCTGATCCTATGACCATTACAGGTCAAACTTCTACAATCCTAATCTTAGGACCACAAGTAATACATGTCTGTAATCCTGATCCTGAAGACAATCCCGTTACAGTCCCAGGTAATGCCTGCCTAAACAAATGTAATCCTGGTCCCAGTGCAGTCATTGTTTTTAATTAGGACGCACTATCTTTCTTTGTATTGCTATGTATGTTCACGTAATTGGATAGTCCCTATTCACGCTTGTGTTGGGAATGTTCAATCTCAAATCATGAATCCATTTCTTCAGAGGCCACAGAATGTGTTTTTTGTGTGAACTGCAAGCAAATAGATTTATACTTTGGCCTATATAACATTTAGTTTCATCTTTCACAAATTGGTAAATGTCATTGCTAAGTGACATGAAACGTTTTTAATGTGTGACACATGTTTGTTTCCACTTGTGCTTTGTGTTTTCTTCTTTAAAAAAAAAAGTTTTTCACTGTGTTTTTTTTACCTGTATTATTTACCTGTGTATTTTTTTTACCTGTGATTTAACACCTATTTTACACCTGTTTCATACTTTTGTTTTCACCTGTGTTTTCCCCAATCTCAGGTGGGCTGACGGCGGTGATCTACACGGACACCCTGCAGGCGGTGCTGATGCTGGGTGGGGCCATCTACCTCATGATCCGAGGTGGGTCCAGTGGGGAGGTTGGGGGTGGGGTGGGGGTGGTGGGGATAGATGAGGGGTTGTGTGTGGTGTGTGTGTGATAGGGGTCATGATTGACAGATTGTGTTAAGCGTAGTTCCTTCTCAGAAACTTTTCACCTTTTGTACCCTCCCTAGCCTTTGTGAGAGTGCATGTCCACCCTCCACCCCCCAACCTCCTAAAAGGCTCTGGGGTGAGGAGCAGATAGGTAACAATAACAGGCACTTTAGAACTTTGGATCCTAGAAATACAAAAAGGTGAATCATCTTCCCTTCTCCTCTCAAAGGCAATAATAGTGATGTAACAAGAATCTGCTACATCACAACTGCAACCCCCTCACCCCTGCCCCCCTTGCCCCCCCCATCCTCCCTCCGTAACTAAGCACATTATAGCATTCCTATGATCCAAACTTTCCATTCTTTCTTCCCCTCCCCCTCCCCCTCCCCCCTTGAAAGCAAACTTGCACAGTATAACATCTGTATGATTTTTAACTCATTCAAGTTGTTCCAGCCATATATGTGCGGAATTAATAGATAGCTGTCAATTTGATGCATTTGCTTCAAGGGAAGTAAATCTGTGTGCACACTTGGCCACTTCTAAACTCGCTTCGCTCCCTTAGGCCACAATTTTGCCTCTTGACTTTGCTTTTGTAGTGGTTTGTTGTGGGGAAACCAATTGGTGTGGAGAGTTTTTCTATATAAAGTCTCATATAAAAAAAAGTCTGATCTACCACTTCCCTATGTCTAAACCTGAAGTTAAAAAAACCCTGTAATCTTCTTTCATTTCTCCTTTTGTTTATGTATGTTTTTTTGTTATGTGTGTATGGCTGGAGTGATTTGTGAGGTTTTTTAATTAATAATTCAAAATCATTGCGATGCGAATGACTTCTTGCATATAGCACCTTCTTGCATAGCGTCCTCCATCAACAATTTGATGATTATGACGAGTTAATAAATTAAATCTATGATTACAAACTTCCCTCCTGTGCAGCCTTTGAGGAGGTGGGGGGTTTCCAAGGCCTGCTGGACAAGTACCCCCAGGCAGTGCCCACCAACGTGTCGGCCATCGTGGTCAACACCACCTGCCATTGGACTGACCGCCAGGCCTTCCGCATGCTGCGAGACGTGGACGATGACTACATGCCCTGGCTAGGGTTTCTCCTGGGGAACAGTCCTGGCTCCATCTGGTACTGGTGTACTGACCAGGTGAGAGACAGAGAGAGAGAGAGAGAGACAGAGAGAGAGAGAGAGAGATAGATAATGACTACATGCCCTGGCTAGGGTTTCTCCTGGGGAACAGTCCTGGCTCCATATGGTACTGGTGTACTGACCAGGTGAGAGAGAGAGAGAGCGAGATAGAGGGAGGGAGAGAGAGAGAGGGAGGGAGAGAGGAGGGAGAGAGAGAGGAGGGAGGGAGAGAGAGATAATGACTACATGCCCTGGCTAGGGTTTCTCCTGGGGAACAGTCCTGGTTCCATCTGGTACTGGTGTACTGACCAGGTGCGAGAGAGAGAGAGAGAGAGAGAGAGAGAGAGAGAGAGAGAGACTGAGAGAGAGAGAGAGAGAGAGAGAGATGACTACATAGAGAGAGAGAGATAATGACTACATGCCCTGGTTAGGGTTTCTCCTAGAGAACTGAGTCCTGGCTCCATCTAGTACTGATGTACTGACCAGGTGAGAGAGAGAGAGAGAGAGAGAGAGAGAGAGAGAGAGAGAGAGAGAGAGAGAGAGAGAGATAATGAGCCCTGGTTAGAGAGAGAGAGAGAGGTGTACTGACCAGGTGAGAGAGATAATGACTACATGCCCTGGCTAGGGTTTCTCCTGGGGAACAGTCCTGGCTCCATCTGGTACTGGTGTACTGACCAGGTGAGAGAGAGAGAGAGAGAGGAGAGAGAGAGATAATGACTACATTTCTGGTTAGGGTTTCTTCTGGGGAACAGTCCTGGCTCCATCTGGTACTGGTGTACTGACAGGTGAGAGAGAGAGAGAGAGAGAGAGACAGGCAGACAGACAGAAATAATGACTTCATCAAGTACATGTTCTGTGTTCTGCATGGGCTTGCTCCTAAGAAATAGTCCTGGGTCCATATGGCACTGGTGTGCTGACCAGGTGAGAGAGACAGAGACACAGAGAGAGAAGGAGACAGAGATAGAGGGGGAAGAGAAACACAGAGAGAAAGAAATAATGACTACATGCCCTGGCTAGGGTTTCTCCTGGGGAACAGTCCTGGCTCCATCTGGTACTGGTGTACTGACCAAGTGAGAAAGAGAGAGAGAGAGACAGACAGACAGACAGACAGAAATAACTACTACATCAAGTACATGTTCTGTGTTCTGGCTGGGCTTGCTCCTAGGAAAGTCTTGTGCCCATCTGGCACTGGTCTGTGGTCCAGTGCATCAGATGTCAGTTTTGAGCGTCAGATGTACATTATGTGCATCCAAAATTAACACTAGTCATGATTAATCAGTTCTTTGTTTCTTCTTCTTCTTCTTCTTCTGCACTCCCAGGCCATATGGCCATAAAGGGTAAGGTACGTATGTGTTCAGTTTTCACTGGTCTCCCCGCTGCGTACAGCCGACACATTCTGGTTTGGGAGGAGCTCAAAGGAGAAAAAATTATTTGGAAGAATTTGTTTTTTTTAAGGCAGGAGAATGGGCTAACAAGTCAGAAAGATAGTAGATGATAGAAAGCAAAGGGAAAAGGCAGAGTCAAAGAGAGGCAGATTAGAGGAAGTTACAAGCACACAACTTCCTGAAGGTGGGGGAACTATTTTTACGAAAGACACCCCCGGTATTCCCACGGGGATAGACTCGTGGAGGGGGGCGGGGTCGTCCAGCTCCCCGTATGGAGGCACAAGGCATCCACCCACATGCCCCGAGTTCTCTAGTTTGAACATGGCAACCCGCACTGTACTGACATATGATTGGTCGATGTTGGTCAGGTGATCGTGCAGCGCGTGTTGGCGGCGAAGAACCTGGCCCATGCCCAGGGGGCGACGCTGATGGCCGGCGTCATCAAGATATTGCCCATCTTTATCATGGTTATCCCTGGAATGATCAGCCGCAT
The DNA here is from genome assembly GCA_017654935.2 of Phymorhynchus buccinoides. NCBI lineage: Eukaryota > Metazoa > Mollusca > Gastropoda > Neogastropoda > Raphitomidae > Phymorhynchus > Phymorhynchus buccinoides. Next base: position 32,517,466 of record CM065698.1, read on the forward strand.
TCTCTACCCCAGTGAGTATCTCGGGATAATTCTGAAACAATCATGAGTGTTAACTCATTCAAGTCGTTCCGGACATATATGTCCAGAATTAATAGATAGCTGTCAATTTAATGCATTTGTTTCAAGGGAAGTAAATCTGTGTGCATACCATACCTTGGTCATTTCTAAACTCGCTTCGCTCCCTTAGACCACAATTGTGCCTCTGACTTTGCTTTCGTAGTGGTTTGTTGTGGGGAAACCAATCGGTGTAGAGAGTTTTTCTATATAAAGTCTATATATTAAAAAGTCTGATCTAGCACTTCCGTATGTCTGAACCTGAAGTAAAAATCTATAATCTTCTTTCAATTCTCCTTTTGTTTATGTGTTTTGTTTGTGTGTATGGCTGGAGTGATTTGTGAGTTTTTTTAATAATTCAAAATCGTTGCGATGCGAATGAGTTAAATATTAACACCAAGGCTACATAAAAATGTTAGGCATCTTCATAGTTATAGCGGGGATTGTCTTTAGCCATGACAAGCTCCTAGCATAACATCATCAGTCTCCCAAATCCTCCGAAGTCGGAGTGTGGCTGCCCACATTGTGGAGTAGTCAAAGACGGTCACACACGTAATGTACGTTCTCATCCCTAGCTGATGCATTTGTACCATAGTGTTCAAGTGCTTCGGCTGTTGGGATGATCCCTGGAGTCTTTTCGGCAGGGTACGACGACAACAACAACAACAAACAACAAATATTGTATAGCAATGCACATGTGAAATGTTTCCATGAGTTTTTAAGATAATGTTCATCTTTTTATCGCATGGTTATCCCCGGATTGATCTGCCGCATCACAGTGAGTATCCCAAGATAACTTTCCTTCTGTCGTGTAATGAAGGCAAAATGTTCCAAAGGTGATCAAGATAAATGTTTATCCTTATTGTGGTTATTCCAGAATGATCAGCCGCAGGCTTTCTCTATCCCAAGATAATTCTAAAACGCTGTTATTGTTGCCATGTGAAATGTTTACAGGTACATTATCAAGATAATGCCCATCTTTATCATGGTTATCCTAGGCATGATCAGTCATATTCTGTATCCCTGTAAGTATCCAAAGATAATTTACTTTTTGATCTTCTGTTCTTCTTTATTTAACTTCTTTTTAAAACTGCATCATCATGTGAAGATTTTCTACATTTAGTGATGCACTGGTCTGAAGTCCAGTGCGTCAGATGTCGGTTTTGAGCGTCAGATGTACATTATGTGCATCCAAAATTAACACTAGTCATGATTAATCAGTTCTTTGTTTCTTCTTCTTCTGCGCTCCCAGGCCATTTTGCCATAATGGTTAAGGTACATATCATGTGTCCGGTTTTCAGTTTTCACTGGTCTCCCCGCTGCGTACATGCAGCCGACACATTCCGATTTCGGAGGAGCTCAAAGGAGAAAAATTATTTGGAAGATTTTTTTTCAAAAAAGGCAAGAGAATGGGCCAATAAGTCAGAAAGATAGTAGATGACAAAATAAATGGAAAAGGCAGAGTCAAAGATAGTGACAGATCAGAGGAAGTTACAAGCACAGAACTTCCAGAAGGTGGGGGAACTATTTGTATGAAAGACCCCCCCCCCCCCCCCCCGTATCCCCACGGGGAGAGACTTGTGGAGGGGGCGGGGTCGTCCAGCTCCCATATGGAGGCACGAGGCATCTACCCACTGCCCCACCTTTTGATCTAATAGTGTTATTCTATACCTGTGCATCTAATAAAATGTTGCAGAGGAAAGCAGGAGAATGCCCTTCTTTGCATGGTTGTCTTGGGCATGATTAGCTTCGCGTTGTGTAGATGTTGCAGTTTAGATAGAAAGTATTATTTTATGAAAGCAAAGCTATAGTTCATTGTGAATGTGCAGACAGTGGCCCATGTCACCTCTGATTACTGCGTACAGGTGTGTCATCATCATCATCATCATCATCATCTCCTCTTTGTTATTATCATCAGTATCATTATTTTCATCATGTTCGTCATCATCTTTATTATCATCATCATCATGTTATTACAGATGAGATGCACCGATCCTTATTGCGCGCAGGTCTGTCAGTCATGCTGGATGTATCGTCGTCATTATCATCATCATTGTCTTCATGATCCTCCTCCTCCTCCTCTTGTTATTTCATTCCCTACAGACGAGGTGGCCTGCACCAACCCCGACTACTGCATGCAGGTGTGTCAGAGCCGGATGTCTGTGCTGGATGTATCCTTCTCCTCCTCCTCTCTCCTCCTCCTCCTCCTCCTCCTCCTCCTCCTCCTCCTCCTCCTCCTCCTCCTCATCATCATCATCATCATCATCATCATCATCATCATCATCATCATCATCATCATGTTGTTATTTCATTCCCTACAGACAAGGTGGCCTGCACCAACCCCGACTACTGCATGCAGGTGTGTCAGAGCCGTGCTGGGTGTATCATCATCATCATCATGTTGTTATTTCATTCCCTACAGACGAGGTGGCCTGCACCAACCCTGACTACTGCATGCAGGTGTGTCAGAGCCGTGCTGGGTGTATCATCATCATCATCATCATCATCATGTTGTTATTTCATTCCCTACAGACGAGGTGGCCTGCACCAACCCCGACTACTGCATGCAGGTGTGTCAGAGCCGTGCTGGATGCAGCAACATCGCCTACCCACGCCTGGTGCTCGGCATCATGCCCGACGGTGAGGGATCAGTTTATTTCAATATCATCATTGCCTGAGAGCCAGAAGATATTATCAGCCTTCTGTTTTTCCTTTTGCTTTCACCCAACACATTATGTAGGTACAGTATATAGTCGTACCTCAGTATTGCGACCACCCTGCAGACTGGACAAAGCTGACCGTAATTGCATGGGTGCAACCAGGTCCGTTTTACACGGATTTCAGTTGATTAAATTGGAAGTGAAACGGAAATTCCGTTTTGGGGGACATTTTCATCAAAAAATCAATTTGTTTGCTTTGTTTTTGGTTGAAAGACGTTTTAAGATTGCTAACTTTCTCTTCAAATTGGCCACCGAATCAGATGTTGACATGAACTACGGTGCAACTTCCAATAGAAATGCAGCCATTTTAAATGGAAATGTACTTTTGTTTCAGCTTCAGCCCCCATGAACCCCCCAACGGGGCTCTACCCCTATACCTCGGTGGCCCCTGGACCCCTGCCTTTCTTTTTTTTTCATTTTCTGGAGTTGCACCCATGCAATTGTGAGATGGTCGCTGTACTGGAGATTCTTTCAGTAATAAATAAGAAGTGAAGAGACTGAGAAAAACTGTCCGGATTACGGGTGGGGTGTCCGTGATGCTGAGGTGCCCGTTGGGCGGGGTTCGACTAAATGTTTTTGAGTTGTTCCCTATTTTAAAAGATAACAAACATTGGACAATTGTGGGACAGACTATGAGTGACTTATGCAAGCCTTTTTTAAGGAAAAAAAGAAAGATTACCGTATTTTTCGAACTATAAGGTGCACCCCCAAAATTTTACACAAAATTCAGATTTTGTTATTATATTTTCTTACTATCTTATTAGTCACGTTATAGGCGCAGGGGTTTCAGTCTTGGAAAAACGTGTTGCCTTATGATCCGAAAAATATGGTATTGTAATTGGCCCAAAGTTCTTTTATTAATTACCAAACAACAAACTATCATTATTGCTAGTGATGGCAGTGATGACGATGATGATGATGACAGGGGCACGCGGCCTGATGATGGCGGTGATGGTGGCAGCCTTGATGAGTGACCTGGACTCCATCTTCAACAGTGCCAGCACTCTGTTCACTATGGACATCTGGAGAAAGTTCAGGAAATTTGCCTCCATAACTGAGCTCATGGTGGTTAGCAGGTAATTGTGTTGTAGTGTTATTATTACCAACTATAAAAGGCAGAACTTTTTCCCAGACTGTTTAATTCTGATCGCTTCTCGGCCTTTTGGCTAAGACAGTGATTCAGGAACATAAATTTTTGTTTATACCCTGGTTGGTTTGTTCAGCCCGTCGTACATGGCGAAAGCCGATCCGCAACGTTAAACTGAACTCCATCCATCCCAGACTGAGACCCTTGTGCCTTATAATATGACTAATAAAATAGAAAGAAATTATGATAACAAAATCTGAATTTTACGTAAAATCTGGGGGGTTGCCTTATAATAAGGTGCGCATTATAGTTAAAAAACCCAACCCAACACGATATGATTATTATCAGTCATTGTTCTATAGATTTCATCTTCGACAATGCTAGCACCCTCTTCTTCTTCGATCGCTGAGACAGTTTCCTGTCAATTATGAGCGCAGATGCGTCATGCTGCCATTACGCGCCTAAGTAAGAAATAGTTAGGCCCAGCATGTCCGACTTCGGCTGAAGGAAATGTTTTTTTGAAAGTGTTTCTTGAAGAATTGCAGGAGAATGGTCCGGTAAGGCAGAAAGATAGTAGATGACAGTAAGCAGAGGGAAAAGGCAGAGTCAAAGAGAGTGACAGATTAATAGGAAGTTACAAGCACAGACCTTCCAGAGGGTGGAGGAACTATTTATATAAAAGACTTCCCGGTGTCCCCAAGGGGGGCTAGCACTCTCTTCACTATGAATATCTGGAGGAAATTCTGAAGGGCTAGGGCAATTGGTGGATGCCTCATGCCTCCATACGGGACACTGGATGACCCTGCCCCCTCCATGAATCTGTCCCCGAGGGGGATTTTCAGTACAAGTAGTCTCCCCACTTTCTGGGAGCTCTGTACTTGCAACTTCCTCTAATCTATCACTCTTTTTGACTGTCTTTTCCTTTTTTTCGCTATCATCTACTATCTTTCTGACTTATTAAGTTATTGGCCCACTCTCCAGCCTATTTTAACAAAATATTCTAAATAATTTTCTTTGAGCTCCTCCGAAATCGGAATGTGTCGGCTGAATGCAGCGGGGAGACCAGTGAAAACTGAAAACCAGACACATATGTACCTTACCCATTATGGCCTGGGAACACAGAAGAAGAAAAAAACCCCGTACTGCAACGAATTTAGACTCCTTTGCGATCGTAGATCTGCGAAGGACAAAGAAGAAGAAAGGCTGCCTCCTCTGGAACTTATGGTGGTTAGCAGGTGAAATAGTGTTGTAGTGTTGATACTGTATCATTATTAGAAATCTCTGTTCTGTATTGGCCATTTTCATTAGCACCAGCACCCTTTCACCATGGAAGTGTGGAGAGAATTCAGGAAATCAGCCTCCACTGCTGAACTTAGACTGGTTTTTGTTACAGACTGTCCATGGTGGTAATATCAGAGTCTTCACAAAGTTGAAGTGGGATGTTTCATGAAAGAAGAATTGAAGAGTGTCTATCAATAGGCCTGGGGCCCACTTTGTAGCAAGATTTAAAAAAAAGCCTGTTATTTGCTAATATTATTTTTCACCAACATTGAATTTGTTTTATATAATTTGGCTGTCCCATCTTCTGGGCCGTACTGTGGCGTTGCTCCCACACCGCTCATTCCGAATCCCAATTCGCAGCCACACCCCAGCTTGTTCAGGTCGCAGAATCCGAGACCAGCAGTCCAAGGGGAGCGAATCTGTGTTAGGCCGTCAGGAGGCAACCAACCGAGGAGACACTGCACTGCTGCTGAGTCACTTCGCAGATATTTTTGTTGTTCGTTTGTTTCTTTGTTCGTTCCTCAAGGAGACCAGCGGTGGGCAGGTGTTCATTATGATATGATATGTTTGATATTGTCCTGTTACAGGCTGTCCATCATGGTGATGGTGGCAGTGTCCATAGCCTGGGTGCCCATCATCAAGGAGACCAGCGGTGGGCAGGTGTTCATTATGATATGATATATTTGATATTGTTCTTCTGTCACAGGCTGTCCATTGTGGTGATGGTGGCAGTGTCCATAGCCTGGGTGCCCATCATCAAGGAGACCAGCGGTGGGCAGGTGTTCATCTACATCAACGAGGTCATCAACTACCTGGCCCCGCCCTTCGCCATCGTCTTCCTCATGGCCATCCTCGTGCCACGCATCAACGAAAAGGTACCAATCAAAGAACTGCACTTTAAAGGCCAAGATGAGGGCAATTTCATTTTTCGCAATGTGAAAAGGCACCTGATTTTAACTCTTTCACCGCCAAAGTCGCATTTTAGCACCACAGTGATTTAACACCTATGTCACTAAAAGGCATCAAATTGGGGTCTTATTTTATCCAAAGACTCTGTTGTCTTAGTTTTAGGAAGTAAGGAAATAAAGGATAGACCTTATTTTACATATGCCAGAATACAGAATCCCCAATACTGCAAATGGATTTTGTTCTCTACCCAGGTAAATTTAATGGGATTTTTTGTCTGAAATATGGCTGGCGGTGAAAAGGTTAAAACAAAAGCCTTTTTAAAGACCCAGAAGGGAGCAATTTCATATTTTACACTGAAAGTATCAAACTGAAAAAGTCCTTAAAGACCCACCAGAAGGATTCATATTTCACACTATGATAGTTTCTGACTAAAACAAGAAACCAACGACAACAACAAACCCATGTACTGTATTTTCCGAACTGTAAGCTGGAAACTATTTTCCTTATCTCTGACCCTTGTGATTAAAACAGTTAGTGCGGATAGTTTGTGGATTTTTCCGTTTCTTTTTTTTCGGTTGCAAGTTAACTCCAGCCTTTGTGCTTTCACACCGCCAATCTCGGTGACATGTGGGCCAATATTTAAGAGTTTACTCGGCAAACACACAATCTGACCTGACTTTTACTCGCTTTGTGCATTTTGTTGCTTTGCTGTCCAGTTTCTTATTCAAATTTGGAGCTCACCATGAATAAGTTCTGTCTGGTTTATGATCTAGGATTTAACAATTAATTAATTTAACCCTTTCACCGCCAACGTCACATTTTTGCACCACAATGATTTAACACCCATGTCACTAAAAGGCATCAAATCAGGGTCTGTTATCCAAAGACCCTATTCTCTTAATTTTGGGAGGTAAGGATAGGCCTTATGCTAAATATGTCACAGAGGAATCCCCAATATTACAGACAGATTTTTGTCTCTACCCAAGCAAGTTTTACTTTTAATGGATTTTTTTTGCTGAAGAATGGCTGGCGGTGAAAGGGTTAATAATTAACGAAATTCCTCTGTGATGTCCTGCGCAGGGAGCCTTCTGGTCCCTGATGGTGGGTCTGGTGGTGGGCCTGACTCGGTTCACCCTGAAGTTGGTGTACCAGGGGGAGGGCTACTGCGGGGCCCAGGAACGCTATGTGCCGGCCATCCTCAGCAAGTTCCACTACATGTACTTCGCTCTCTTCACCGCCATTCTTACAGCGTTGGTCGCCCTTGTCATCAGCTACCTCACCGAGCCTCTTGACCCCAAATATGTGAGTGCGCTGTTTGACGATTTGTTTGATGAAAAACACTAATAAAGATCATTACCTAGAAATGTAGTTCCTCTGCATTTACTTTGCTCTGTTTACCACCATTCTCAATGTTCTGTTCGCCATCATCATCAGCTACCTCACCGAGCCTCCTGACCCCAAATACAGTGGAGTCCGGGTAAAACGAATTTTAACGGAACACAGACTCAGTTCGTTGTATCAGGATTTCGTTATACATGTACATGTACAATGTATGTTGAAAACAAAAACAGTTCAAACACTCGCCAATGATAACCGAAAACATAAACTTGACCAGTTTGGATCGTCTGTCTTAATCACGGGATGTACAAGGCTTGAAGAAGTTCACCAGTGTTGTCTGACGCTGATCTGTTTTGGCACACTTTTCAACAAGTTTGTCCATTAAGTGACAACACATCACACAAATTTAGTTTGTTATAGGCTTTCACGAACTTTTCGATCTTTATTTTGAGCGCGAATTGTAAAGCGACCTTGAGAAACCGAATGATCTGTAGGAAGCCTAGGCCTAGCAGACGACCCAGTGTGAATCTAAATGAGTTCACGCATGCGCAGTTCATATTTTCCAACTTCCTTCCTCTTGACAACACGTTCTAGCTTGGAGTTTGAAGGCCTAGGTTTTTGCAGCGCATCGCACAGGCTGAGTTCGTTATAGGCTATTTTTCCAAGTAAATAAAATTATCCTGGGGCGTAGAACATGAGTTCGTAAAAAGCGGATGTTCGTTATTTCAAAAGGACTTTTTGTTCGTTATACCCATGGCTTTGCAAGTGACAAATAGAAGGGCATTTGCCGGGAAATTGAAGTCAGTTCGTTAATCGCGAAATTTCGTTAAAAGCGAGTTCGTTATAGTTAGACTCCACTGTATGTGAGTATGCTGCGTTGTTTGGCAATTGTTTTTAATGAAAAACATTAAATGTCTTCCCCGAAGACAGAGTGTGGCTGCCCATGTGGCGGGGTAATCAAATACAGTCACACGCGTAATGTTCTCATTCGAAGCTGATGCACTTGTACCATGCATAGTGTTCAAGTGCTTCCGCTGTTGGGATGATCCCTGGAGTCTTAGGGTAAGCCACCACCACCCAACTAAATGACACAGCTGACTGGTCATTACCTCTCTTTCAGCTGGTCAGGACGACCTACTGGACCCGCAACAAGCCCTACCCCTTAACGGACGCTGCCATGGAGATGTCTCCGCCCACTTCTAACGACGGCCACGCCCCCGTGGTGAAGGAAGGGAGAGACCCCAGTTACGAAGTGACCACCGTCCATCCCGGGGACAAGGCGGCGGAAAATGGAGCTGTGGGGGAGGGGGAGGGGGATTGCCTGGGCGACGGAGACATGGGAGGGGCTGGTAGAGAGGAGGAGGAGGCTTGCTCCGTGGAGAGCTCCAGGATGATGGACTCGGAGGACAAAGACCACGGTAAGAACGGCGGGACTGAGCGGTTCACAGTGAGAAATCGGAACTCATAATAATGATAATAATAAACGGACACTTACATAGCGCTTTTTATCGAGCGCAAACTAGTGCTTTACAATTCTCATTGAAACACTCATACAGCAGACACGCACGCACGTACGTGCATGCACACAAGTGAATGCGTTCTTGCACACAGACATACACACACAGACCCACACACATTTCATCAAACGCACAGAAAACACATGCTCACTGAAACGCACATACACTTACACAAACATACACTTGAACAAACATGAGCGCACGCACACAGACACACACAAACACACACGCGCACTCACATACACAAAACACACGTGCTCTCACACTCACAGACACAGACACATACTCGCACACACTCACTCCCCCCCTCTCTCTAGCCGAACACAATCTCTCCTGCGCGCACATACTCATACACATGCAAGCACATATACACACACAGAACACAACTCATCAGCCTGGTTCAAGGGCAAACGTAAAGTTAAGGCCCCTGTTTACATTCCTGCGTAACTCTAGGCTGTTGTCAATATGCTCACGGCTTGGTGACGTTGCTGCCCATTCATAGCATTCCCATTGTAAACAGTTCTGTTCTGAGATCACACAAAGCTGGAATGTAGTTTCACTGGCCCCCACAAAGGTTTTTCTTTGAAAATGTTCACTAATTTTGCTTTGATTGGGTAAGGGATAGGGTTAAAATTATGTTAGGGTTATTTTCATGAAACGGGAAAACAACAATTTGCAAGCCTAGAACATCTATGAGGGGGTAGCTAAACTCCATCTTTGCCCACGTTTATCCCTGATAGAGAAGATAATTCATACATAAATGGAAAGAAGCGTCAACTGACCTTTTTTTCGTAAATATAATACATGTTTTCTTTGGAGAACGACGAAAGAGGGATAATTCATATATATCAGCCTGTTTTACACCACTCCGTGTTCAGGAGAGGGGAAATGTTGGTTGATAGAACGACATGCATGAAAGGAGGGGCACATTCAGCACATTACTGGATGAAAGCCATATCCAGGTGTAAAACGGGGGCCCAAAGTTTACGTTTGCCAGTTTTTACAGTTTATCATCAGCTGATCACAGGGTTGCTGGGGTTTATTGAGATTCAGGGTTTGTGTGTGCGTTTCTGTTTGGTTTCCTGCAAATTTGTGTTGCGTATGATTATAATTCATTTGGTATATCCATAATTCAATTTGATACGATAGGGGATCTGTTTAGATATCTGTATGTTTCCATTTAGGTATTTGTATTTACCTCCTGCCTTATCCATTATGGCCATATGGCCTGGGATCGCAGAATAATAATAATATCTGTTTAATGACCTGTATAATTCCATTTGGTGTCCTCCCTTTGCAAAGATAGCAGGCTGGGTGAGATCCTTTTCAACCTATTGTCTGAGGTGCACAGGCATATCTCTATATTTCTATTTCATGTTCTCCTCCTATTCTTTCAGATAAGGGTGGCAGAATGAATAAGATCCTGTTGAACCTGGTGTGCGGGGTGCACCTTCTGTATGTTAATATTTAAATGTATTTCCCTTTGATGTTGTGTTCTCCCAGACAAGGGTAGCCGGCTGGGCGAGGTCCTGTTCAAGCTGGTGTGCGGAGTGCACCTCCACCAGCACCAGGAGGAGGAGGAGGAGGACCGGCGCCGCTCCATGAAGCGCCACCTGCGCGCCATGGACCAGACGCAGCAGCTCACCACGGTCAAGGTCATCCTCACCGCTGGGATGTTCGTGGTAGTGGGCATCGGGGTGGCAATGTACATCTTCTGGTCACTGTACCCCTTCGACACCGCGCCTTTCTACCCAGAGGGCGCTGTCTACCTCCTGCCGGGAGACGGGGAGGTTGTTGGTACGGGTACTACTACTACCGCTGCTGCTACTGTTGTCGGAAATATCAGTCGCTTGGGTAATTAATAAAAAGTGGATTAGAATCTGAATGTGAAAGGAACATCCGGTGCTTGTGTGCATCTGAGTGTCTTTTGTATGTGGGTATACTCTCGTTATTTTTTTGTGCAAAATCGAAAATCTTTCGCCCTTTTTTTGTGTTCAAGTATACTTTATTATCTCCAAAAGAGAAATTCGTATGTGGCATGTTGACAAGACAGCACCTTTGAGTGTGGTTTTTTTCCACAGCAAATTGGCACAGTATGGGAATGTGTTTTGTGTTTGTTTTGTATGTATGCTGGTTTATCAGCAACAATAATGAGTCGCTGGAATAATTGATGAGGTGTGTGTGTGTAACATGAATAGGGAGGTCATTCCCCACTGCAAATGGATGCATGCACAAGTGCATACAGAAGAAATATGCATGCTTCGTACGGAAGTATAATTTTTTGTTTGACTTAAAATCGGAAGGAATTTTTTTTTTAATATCTCAATCATCAGAAGCGGAATTATGGGGGTTACTGGGGTTCCAGAACCCCCCCCCCCCCCCCCTCCCCTAGAAAAGAAAGTTTTTGAAAAAAAACAGAAAGGAAAGAAAAGAGGGAGAAACGTAATTATGACCTTATGTAATTCCATGCCAGAATTTTAGCTTATTCACCCAGGAGAGGCCTTCATGACATCTTTTACATTCAAATTATTACCAGCCTCTGGGTGGGGAAACCAAGCCCTTGGAACCCTCTCCTCCTTGACTAACTGATCCGCCCCTGGATTCGTATACTGGATTCTTATAAAGATGTTCTGGTTTCCTATTTTTTCTTTTTTTTCTAGTGAATTGTCTGCAGTTTTTTTTTATGTTTTATCTTTGATATTTTTTTCAAAATTTAGTTTTCTGTAATATCTCTGTACTTTTCTCTTATTTGTTTGGTTTTATTTTCTGTAATATTTCTGTGTAATCCAATAGTTTTTGCATATTTCCCATAGGCATTTTTTTCATGCTTATAATATAAAAAAAAAACCACCTCTTTAGGGTAGATGCTGTTGTGGTTTGAATCCTTCATTCTTTTCCACACACAGGGTATATGGGCTGTTTTGCTGATGGTACTGTGGAACCTCCCTATTACTCTTTCTATACTAACCTGCGCTCTCGTCGCAGGGCATGCGCACAACGCCTCGTTACTAAGGTAACGGGATATCGCATGTGAACTTTAAAAATTCATAGTTCATAGGTTAACAGTCATGCGTGCTTCAAAGTGGCTCAGCGGGCTACTACTACGTTTTATTCATGCCTCTGCGCTCGCGCTGGCTGGCTGTAGGCTGAATGAACAATGGTGTTTTACGTCCTCTCTGTCATAGACAATATGGGACATTTGTAAATACAAAGATGGTGGGAGCAATACTGGCTGCAATGCCCGGAGGCAGTGCACCACCAGTAAAGTCCCGAGTTTTTAACAATATAGATATGAATATCCTGGCTGTAGGCTGGTGGTAGCTAGTGTTTTACGTCCTCTCCCTGGCTGTAGGCTATTTTGGGACCTTAAAATTATATTTTCGCTATTATGAGTGTGCCTGGCTTGATAAAACATGCATTTATGTTAAAATATCACAAATCAAAGCTAATCAAGTGGATGCTTTGAAACTGTTGCAGGTGTTAGTACTGTATATTGTGTACATATTGCCAAAATGTCACGTTTGTATCTGTTACCATTATTTAGAAAATAATTTTTTGGCAACCTATGCAAATCGGCCAGTACAGAACGCTTGCAAAGGGAAGCAACTGGCCAGCATGGAATGAGTTAAGACCTTGAAAAATCAGACCCCCCAAAAAACACAAATAGGGAGGGGTTTTTAATAGGGAAGTGGACACTTAGTAGTCCGGATATGGAGGGGACGGGGGGGGGATTAGTGAAAATGTTCGGGTCACATCTCCGAGGGAGTCTTAATAGGGAAGGTCTTAATGGGGGTGTTCCACTGTATATGACAAATACAATGCTGACTCCAACTTGATGACCATATTTTGCCGACTATAATTGGTGTTTTTCCCCCCCCAGTTGAATTTTGTGTAAATTGTGCACAGGGGGGAGGAGGGGGGTGGGTTACACCTTATAAATAGTCTGAAAAATATGACAAATATATATCATTCCAGTCATACTTCTGACTGAGCAGATCTCTTATGATAAATGCAATTCTAGCAATGCATCTGACTGACTAGATCCTTTATAACAAATATACTCGTGCTTATTACTGATCACTGACTCTTTCACACAGCATAATTGTCAAACATTTTGACACTCCGTGTATACTAGCACAGTGTGATAATTCTTGAAGAGCAACAAAGATTTTGTTTAAAACTTTCACAGAAAGTTCTCTTTACAAAACAAGAGGCAAAGCCTTCAAGGCTCACTCGAACAGGAACATGTGGGACAACAAACAAAGATTGAGGGGGGTGTCTAAAGTACAAGATTGCCAATAACATTTTAAAGTACAAATGAAACTATGGTTAATGGATACAACTTAAAAAATAATAAAAAGTGCCCGTGCCGAGAATTGTACCCGGAACCATTGGCATGACAGACAGACACTCTACCAATGAGCTATCGAGGCTTTCAGTGTTGATGAGTTTCTTAACTCATGTTACATGTTGAATACTCTCTAACCCACTAATCTAAAATGTTATCTAGCTCTGTTTGTTATCTGTTTACAGTGTTGTTTTAAGTATTTAATTATTCAAATCATTGTTTGAAAGCTTGCATAGACATCTATATATGTGTGCAAAGTTTGAACAATGTATGCCTTCTATTTCCCGAGAAAATGCCAACGTTAAAGTTTGGAGATTAGACCACGGACGCAACACACACATACACACACACACATACACACACAACCGAAGAACTATCATACTATTGCCAGTATTGGGGTCTGCAATGAACACCTTTTGCAAGAGTGAATGCCCTTGGAGGGTGGGGGAAGATGGTTCAGTACTGACCAGACAGGGGGATAACTCTCGCCAATAACCCTATTTGATGCCACTAAATGGCTGCCTTTTGCAAGAGTGAATGCCCTTGTCAGTACTGACCAGCAAGAGCAATTACTCTCACTGTCAAGGGCGTTAATAACCCTAGTTGCAAAGGCCTATAGACTCACTTCGTGTTAACTTTGTTAACACGAGTGAGCCAAAAAGGGGAAAAGTAATAAGATATATATACTCTTAATTATTATCATCATACGGAAAGAAGAAAAGGTATAGGTCAAGATGTGCCACACACCCCCACCCCACCACCCCCTACATTTCTCGGTTAATTCCATTTTTCTGTTTTTGCCTTTCACCAAACATGAAGCTGTATTTTATGAACATTTTCAGCTAATTATCTTTGTTCAATAATTAATTGCAGTCATGATAAAGGCCATTATCTAATAGGACCCCCCCCCCCCCCCCCCCCCCCCCCTATGTACTGCAGTACACCGTGGCATTTGTCACAGTCGTGGTTAATTGTGCTTTTTCCGTTTTATAGGGGGGGTGGGGGTAGGGATAGGGCTAGGTTAGGGTTAGTATTCCAAAAAGATAATTATCTGAAAAGGTTAATAAAATACAGCTCTATGTTTGGTAAGAAAGGCAAAAATGGAACCGAGAAATGCAGGTGGGGTGGCACATCTTTACCTTTACAGAAAAAAAGTTGTATGGTCGCTTGTTCTTGAAGCAGATTTATTTGGATTTATGTTCTCCAGGATTTTTCCCTTCCCAACATTGACTTTGTTATTATTATTGTCAATTATTTCCCACTTTCTCACATTTAGGTCAGGAAATTTTTATGAAGAAAGGTCATAAAAGAGAGAGAGATCGTAAACGCACTTACAAAACTAGTGCTTGTTAAAAGATAAGTTGGTTGATAATGGTACTCATTTTGGAGTGTGGGAGTTGGGAGAGGATGGGGGGAATGTGTGATTTATTTGTAAATGAGAAAGATATATCACTGGATTTCCCCCCGGTGTGATCTTTGTATTTTTGTATTCCTGACTTATATGGCCTGTGTTATTTGATGTAGAATAATGATGTTTGTCTACTTTACATTGCATTGTGTTGAATGCTTATTTTATTTGTTATTTTGGTTTGTATACATATGTATATTACATTTCTCGAAATCATGTATCATTGAAAATGTTGTAATACTCTCTCTTTTTTTGCCATACCAAATTTACATTTTTTGTTCTGGTGTTTAAAATTTTAACTTCATGTTTTTGTCTTTTGCGAACTTGAAATTTAAAATCAAGAACGTTAGATTATCAAATCAAATCAAATCAAATCATCTTTATTATCTCATAACTGAGAAATTGCAGCTACACATTTTGTTGTTAATGTTGTGATAAGCATAAGAATGGCTATTTAACATATCAATTTATATGTTTATAAAAATATGACGTAGAACTACATCGTATTTAAAGGCGACAAATTTCCATGTATAGATAGGGGTAACAAACCAACACTTTGTTGGTCTAGTTCTGATGATAATTATCATGTAGTGAAGAGAATGTACAATATCAAAAATCGAGGAGGATGAATCTCTTTCCAGTTTCATACACAACATGACAGCTGAGACATATCACTTATTTTATTCCAACACACTGCTCCCAAAAGAAAGCTCCACACACCATTCCTAAAAAATAATAGTTCAAAATGAGAGAGGGATCAACCCCCCACACTACAATGGTAACTCAAAATAAAAAGATATTAAAAAAAAAAAATGCTATAAGGCACAACTCCGTAGGCCTTTGGTCTGATTTTGGAGAAGAGAGATATGTCTGCAACTCCACTGGATAATAAGCTAAAAAAACCAATGAGGCTTTATACTACTCCTTGCCGACACGAAAGGGCGATAATTTTAGGCCCGAACTGCTGATGCCCCCTGGTGACGAGTCGGGAGCAGATAATTTTCTGTGGCTATATACTACCAGTTCCTGACAGGCAAGGGCGATAAGCTTAAGTAAGGGGCGTTCGCACCTCAGGTCAAGAGACAGGGGCAGAGAATTTTCGGTATCAAGCCTCATTAGATAGCATTCATCCACAAATTTAGATATTCTTAATTTTCAAACAAAAATTACAATGGTATCGTGTGATGCCATCAATCTGTAGGTTGTTGATAACTAGTACCGGTCTGAAGAGAATATTCTATCTCATGAAATAAGTAAGCATTCCTCATTCGAAGTGTTTGCTTGTCCACCATTGTGATTTTTACGAAACTAAGTGGCATGGCTTTGTACATCGATTTCTCGGCAAATATGTAGATTTACACCCTCCTGCTCTATTTCTTGGTTCTTTCCATCGTGGTTAGGGTTAGGGATAGGGTTAGGATTAGGATTATAGTTCGCATGCGAAGGGTAGATATTTCATGGTAGCTACTTATTTCTCATGACACCGGTATATGTGTACATAAGACCTACATACATCTTGATATTTTTAATATTCAAAGATCTGTTGTGAAAGATTTTTTCGGTTTTACTATATGATAACATCAATCTATAAGTGGTAGTCAATCATTTATGTATGAAAAAAGCCCATATAATCTGATATATTTATCATTTGTAAACTTTTGTTGTGAAACCATTGTTTCATTCTTATTGTGTGGTAACTCTCTAAATGGTAGTTACATAGTTTGCAGCAAAGGAAAATATCCATCCTTTTACATGTTATAAACAATTTTGAAATTTTATTTGCCATTTAATGGTATTCATGGATATAGGAGTCAACACTTGGTGAATATATTTTTTTTTAAATCTTACCATGATATAGTTTGTGTAGACAAACTATTCGTCATAGGATCAAGAATGTATACACATCCCAAAGCCCTTTGTGCACATTGCATAAAGTTCATCTCTTACTAATTAAAGAGTAAGACGGAAAAGAATAATAGTCAATAAAAACTATTGACGATGACGACGAAAATGGTGTTTTACGTCCTCTTGGTCTGAATCAGACACATATGGGACATTTGTAAATACAAATATGGTGGGAACAATACTGGAGGCAATGCCCGGAGGCAGTATGAAACCAGTAAAACTATTGACCAGCAGGACAGATGACTTTACACATTGTGTACAAGGGGCTTAAGACAAAGTTTTAAATTATTTTAAATTCCACTAGTTATTGTTTTCACCTTTGGAGATGTGTCTCAAATAAAACTTGAAAATGTTTATTGTCTTTGTTTTTGTTGATGTTCTGGTGCTGTATGTTTTGTCTGTGTCTGTCTAGAGCTGTTTTTCTTGTCACTTTTTGTCTGGTGTGAAGTTTGTATCTAGTTATGTGTCCCTTCACCCCCACCTCCTCCCTCTCTCTCTCTCCTCAGTCGTTCTGTCTGTGTGTGTGTGTATGTGTGAAAGAGAGAATCTGTGTTTGTGTGTTTCTGTCTCATCCTCTCTCTCTCTCATGTGTGTGTGTGTTGTTGGGTTTTTTGCACGCACATGTTTCATCAATTCAACTGAAATGTTCATCACTGTACAGCATAGCCTTTTCCATGTTTACACATCATACACATAAACTATCAACACACTTAACTACAAGAAAGCACTGGCACAGCTCGCAAACCTCTGCCAAGAGAAAACTGAAGTTTCATTTTTGTTAAAAGCCACCTTCTCACATGCTCCAAACAAATATATACTCCTCAATAAATATCACTTTTTGTCTGCCTGTTAATGTCTATTTGTTTGTGTCAGATTTTCAAACACTTATGGCCGTAGTTTGAGAAACCATTAGCTGCAAATCCCAATATATAACCATATATTTTCTTGATTTGCATAATTGAGGGGAATACAGTGGATGCATTTTGAAGGGGCCTATGGCAACGTGAGAGCAAGAGCTGAGCGGTGTCCGTATAAGGATGGAAGTTCAGTTTAACGTCGCGTATCGGCTTTCGCCATGTACGACGGGCTGAACAAACCAACCAAGGTATAAAAAAAAATTTATGTTCCTGAATCACTGTATAAAAGTGTCTTAGCCAAAAGGCCGAGAAGCGATCAGAATAATGTCCGTATAAGCCACAAACCGGTGGTCATATACCCATGTATAATTTTAATCAGCATCACCCAAGAAATGCAGTAAAGGGGGCATTTTGAAGGGGCCAACAAAAACGTGAGAGCAAAGTGAGCACCTGGGGCACATAAATAAAAACACCAAAACTGTAAGCAGAAATTTCTTAAAGTGATAATCTAACCCTCCACAGACTTGTGATCTGTTTAAGGATTTTGCAGTAGCGCTTTAAAAAGATACAGACAGACAAAGCAAGAAGGAACGTGGCAGAGTTGTTAAGACGTTTGCCTGCCAATTTCAATACATAAGTGACCCGGGTTCGAATCCTGGCCTAGCCCTTTCTTTCTAGTTTGACGGAAAAATCGAACTGAACGTTGAGTCCTTCGGATGGGGACTTAAAGCTAGTCTGACCCATGCTCTTCAAGCATGTAAAAATCCCATGGCAGTTATAAATTAAGAGTCTGAATATACCACTGCCTGGTATGATCGAATTGAAAACTAGGTTTCCCAAGTCCGCTCCCTCTCCTCCTCTCCCCAATTTTTATATATCTTTTTAATTGGGCGGTGCTGCGCTCGTGGTAACATGCTCTCCAGGTGGCAGCAGCCTGAATTTAACAGAAAACAAGTATCCCCCGAAGACAGAGTGTGGCTACCCACAACACAGACGGGGTAATTAAAATAGTCACACGCGTAATGTTCTTATCCCTAGCTCATGTAGCTGATCTGGCCATTTGTACCATAGTGTTTAAAGTGCTTTGGCTGTTGGAATGATCCCTGGAGTCTTTAGCCAGGGAACGTCAACAACAACAGAATGTAGTATTTAGTAGCAGGGCAAAACAATCAGTGAAGCTCGACGCGATTAATATGTTCAAATTCTGATCGCTTCTCGGCCTTTTTTGGCTAAGACAGTGATTCAGGAACATAAATTTTTGTTTATATCCTGGTTGGTTTGTTCAGCCCGTCGTACATGGCGAAAGCCGATACACGACGTTAAACTGAACTTCCATCCATCAGTGGGAAGCTTTTTAGGTAGTCCCATCAAAATAATAAATTATATAGACATTGTCAAGTATGGTTAGGTCAAAGTTTATATGGTACAGATCAAAGCCTCTAAATATATTACTAAATTTTGGAATTGCATCAAGACGATTTTTGAAGATATTAGTCATTTTAGAAACAAGCCTCTGTGGATAGAATAAACCAATTACAATTAAATTATTTTTTTTTTAAACCACCTCCGTGGCGGAGGTAATAACTTGCAATGTCTTTTTATCCAAATCAGCCGGTTCTACAGGCAAAGGGAAATAACCGATGACTGTACATATTTTATGTGATTACAGTAAAAAGTAATATTATCTTATTACTTCCGGTTTTTCATCTTCATTTCCGGTCAATACAAAGATGGCGTCAAATGACAGTATGGATAGCGCTAGTAATTCTCAACTTTCCAGTGCGCCAAACTCACAACAGCAAGACAGATCTGCAGGCGCACCTCTCAGTGACTTTGTGCTGCAGCTTGATGATTATACTCCAACGGTACGCATTTGTAGTATTGTAGCTCTAGGGGAAAAATGTCCGAAAAAAGAGAACATGTGGCATTCTGATTCTCAAAATGGATTTGTTCTCAACATGTTTGCGCATGTGCGAAATCGATCATGACGTGCCATCAAATTTTATCTTTTGTGTATTCGACACTAAATTGACCCTAACCCTAACCCTAACCTTATCCCTAACCCTATTCCTAAAACCTAACTCTGAAACCGTCAAACTACACTAAAAATAATTAATTTCGCATATGCGCAGACATGTTGAGAAACAAATCCATTTTGACGAAGCGCCATACATCTTCTTCGTGTCTGTCTTCGCTTTAGCCCAGCCAATTGCATCACGCTGAAGGATCTGCTGCACTTTAGGGGGGTAGTACGAAAAAAGAAAGAAAATGAGTTCAGAAAAGATATTGTAGAAAGTGAACTGACGAGATATTATGGAGAAGATAGATCCCAAACAGTAGGGGTAGGGGAAGACGTGTGGTAGAGGGAAAGATGAGTTCAAAGTCATGCACGACTGTTTAATGCCCTGGTTTAGCCGGAGACATCCGGGCCCCGCACGATGCATGCAGAGTGGTATTCAGTGTCATGCGTGACCGTTACTCGGGCCCCACATGATGCCATGCAAAGGAGTAGGGGACATGTGTGACAGTCAAGGGTTCAGGGTTCGTGGGGTCCTTTCAGGTGCTTTAAAGTGCTGTGAAATTGATCAGTCTTCAAAAGGCCTGTAAAGTCCTTTATATCAGCAAGGAGGTCTTTTCAAATCAAAGGTCCTTTTAAAATTGGTGCGATCAGTTTAAATCCTTTAATCGGGCAAAAAAAACAAAACTAAGTACCTTGTCATAAGAAATGAACTCAAAACAATATATATATGAAATAAAATTTGCCAAAAATCGAACGCCTTCGTATCTTTCGAGCAGACGATCTAATTTTAATAGTCACTGAAATCCAGTCACCGTGAGCGAGATTCGGCGAGATTATCTATGCGCCGTTGTTGAAATTTTTCGCACATGCGGCTGCTTCAGTGCTGGTTTTCAAGTAAAAAGTGTAAAAATGATGGAAAATGTTCTTTTCAGGATCGTTGGATGAGAGGACATTTATAAGGACTGTGGTCCGAAAAGTGAGGGACAACAAACATGCAGTTCGTTGTGCATATTGTGAAAAAAAACATCAAACATCTGTCAATGGGAGAGTCTGTGCGAAACAACACGCAAAGACTGAAATCACAAGAAAGCTGAACGAAGGCACAAGGCGGAATCGAGGTGCATTGTGACGACCTTTTTTTGCAAGCAGCAATTATAATTGCTCAGCCCCCCAAAAAAAAAAAAAAGAGAAAAAATCGCTCAGCCACAATCGTCGGCGTCTGCTCTGCGCCCCACCACGTCTAAGCACAACTACAAACAAGGTCCTTTAAAAAAAATTGATGAGTCCTTTAAAGGTCCTTTTAAGGTCTTTTTGGCACTCTTCCAAGTCCCCACGAACCATGAGGTTGCATATGTTGCATGACAGAGGAGGAACCACAGACATTTTGCAGTATCTAAGGCAAGGACCAATCCGGCTACCGTAGCGGCCTCCGGGTTGAAGTCACTTCAAACCCCGGGAGGCCTCTACCGGTAGCAGGTTGGTCTTGCTAGCTACTGGCAATAAGGTCTGTGGTCCTCTCTGCATGCAACATATGCAACCCAATGTTCGGGGGACTTCGGAAGGCGTGCCAAAAAAGGACCTTAAAAAGGACCTTTCTCTTTAAAGGAACCAGCAATTTTTTTTAAAGGACCGTGTGTGTAGTTGTGCTTGCAGACGTGGTGGGCGCAGGAGAGCCAAGACGCCGACGATGGTGGCTGAGCAGATTTTTGTTTTTTTTTTTTGGGGGGCGAGCAGTATTAATTGCTGCTTGCAAAAAAAGTCGGGCACAATGCACTCGATTCACGCCTGTGCCTTCTTTCAGCTTTCTTGTGATTTTTCATCTTGCGTGTTGTTTCAGCAACCGACTCCTCCCATTGAACAAGATGTTGATGTTTTTTCACAAATATGCACAACCGAACTGACAGTTTTGTTGCCATCACTTTTCGGACCCAGTCCTTATAAATGTCCTCTCAGCCAACGATTCCTGAAAACGAACATTTCCAGGCATTTTACACTTTTTACTGAAAACAAAGCACTGAAGCAAAGCCGCATGTAGCGAAAAAATTCAACACGGCGCATAAGTATCTCGCCGAATCTTCGCGAACGTGACTGGATTTACCAGGACTATTAAAATTAGATCGTCTCTGCTCGAAAAGATACGAAGGCGATCGATTTGGCAAATTTTATTTCATTAAATATATGTTTGAGTTTCATTTCGTATGACAAGGTACTTAGTTGTTTTTGGCCAGATATAAAGGATTTTAAAACGACCACACCAATTTTAAAAGGGACCTTTACTGATTTGAAAGGACTCCTTGCTGATATAAAGGACTTAAACAGGCCTTTTGAGACGATCAATGTCACAGACTTTAAAGCACCTGAAAGCCCCACGAACCCTAAACCTTACGGTCACACAGTCCCCTTCTCCTTTGCATGCATCATGTGGGCCCAAAGTAAACGGGCGGCATCAACTGCATGACACACTTTGCATGCCTCATGGTGGGGCCAAGATGTCTCCAGACTAAAGCAGGGCATTAAACAGTCGTGCTGACTTTTGAAACTCATCTTCCCATCTACCACACGTCTTCCCTCTACCCCTACGTTTGGGATCTATCTTTCCATAATAATCCTCGCAGTTCACTTTACAATACTTCTGAACGTTTTTCTTCCTTTTTGCGTACTACCCTAAAGTGCAGCAGAATCTTCAGCGTGATGAATGGCTGCCTAAGGCGAAGAGAAGAAGAAGATGTATGGCGTTTCTCAAAATGGATTCGGTTTCAACATGTTGCGCATATGACGAAAGTATATTTTGTGTATTTGGACGGTTTCAAGTTAAGGTTTAAGCGTAGGGTTACGAATAGGGTTAGGGTTAGGGTCAACTGTAGTGTCGACTACACAAAAGATAAAATTTGAGGGCACGTCATGATCGATTTCCGCACATGCGCAAAAACATGTTGAGAACAAATCCATTTCGCGAATCAGAATGGCACATGTTCGCTTTCGGACATTTTTCCCCTAGAGCTACAATACTACAGATTGCGTACCGTTGAGTATAATCATCAAGCTGCAGCACAAAGTCACTGAAGAGGGGCGCCTTGCAGATCTGTCTTGCTTGTTGTGAGTTTGGCGCACGGCTTGGCACTGGAAAGATGCAGAATACTAGCGCTATCCATACGTCATTTGACGCATCTTTGTATTGACCGAGAAATGAAGATGAACAACCGGAATAATAAGATAATATTACTTTACTTGTAATCACATAAAATATGTACAGTCATCGGTTATTTCCCTTTGCATGTAGAAACGGTGATTGATAAAAAAGACATTGCAAGTATTACCTCCGCCACGGAGGTGTTTAAAAACAAAATTTTTAATTGTAATTGGTTATTCTATCCAAAGAGGCTTGTTCAAAGACTAATATCTTCAAAAATCGTCTTGATGCAATTAAATTTAGTAACTAAATAATTAGAGGCTTTGACTTACCATATTTAAACTTTGGACCTAACATACTTTGTCCCCCCCCCCCCCATGTCTATATAATTTATTATTTTGATGTGGACTCCTAAAAGCTTCACTGATGGATGGAAAGTTCAGTTTAACGTCGCTTATCGGCTTCGCCATGTACGCCGGGTGAACAAAACCAACCAGGATATAACATAATTTATGTTCATGAATCCACTGTCTTAGCCAAAAGGCCAATAAGCGACAGAATTTGGAAATATTAATCGCGTCGGCTTCACTGATGTTTGCCCTGCCTACTAATACTACATTTCGTGTTGTTGACGTTTCCTGGCTAAAAGACTCCAGGGGATCATTTCAAACAGCCAAAGCACTTTAAATACTATGTACAAATGGCCAGATAAGCTAATGAGCTAGGGATAAGACAACAACGCGTGTTGTGGACTATTTTTTTTTTAATTTACCCGTCATGTGGCGTAGCCACACTTGTCCTTCGGGCGTGATACTTGTTCTTTAAATTCAGTGCTGCGTTGCACCTGGGAGAGGCCTGTTACCACGAGCTCAGCAACGCCCCCCCAATAAAAAAGATATATAAAAAATTGGGGGAGAGGAGGAGAGGGAGCGGACTGGGAAACCTAGTTTCAATTCGATCAATACCAGGCAAGTGTATATTCAGACTCTAATTTAAACCTGCCATGGGATTTTTACATGCTGTTGTAAGAGCATCGGGTCAGACTTGCTTAAGTCCCCATCCGAAGGACTCAACGTTCCAGGTCGATTTTTCCGTTTCAAAAATAGAAAGGAAAGGGTGCGGCAGGAATCGAACCAGAAACTTATGTAATTGAAATTGTCAGGCAAACGTCTAACAAACTCTGCCACGTTTCCTTCTTGCTTGTCTCGTCTGTATCTTTTTTAAAGCGCTACTGCAAAAATCCTTAAAAACAGATCACAAGTCTGTGGAGGTTTAGATTATCACTTAAGAAATTTTGCTTACAGTTTGTGTTTTATTTATGGTGCCCCAGGTGCTCACTTTGCTCTCACGTTTTTGTGGGCCCCTTCAACATTGACCCACTTTATTTACTGCATTCTTGGGTGATGCTGATTAAATATACATGGGTATTGACCAAGGTTTGGCTTCTACGGACATTATTCTGATCGCTTTAGGCCTTTGGCATAAGACGTGAAGCAGGGGAAACATAAATTTTGTTTATACCTTGGTTGTTTGTTCAAGCCGCGTACATGGCGGAAAAGCGATTACGCGACGTTTAAACTGAACTTCCACCTTATACGGACACCGCTCAGCTCTTGGCTCTCACGTTGCCAGTAGGCCCCTTCAAAATGAATCCCCTGTATCCCCCCAATTATGCAAAATCAAGGAAAATATATGGTTAATATTGGATTGCAGCTAATGGTTTCTCAAAACTCCGCGCCATAAGTGTTTGAAAAATCGACACAAACAAATAGACATTAAACAGGCAGACAAAAAGTGATATTATGAGGAGTATATATTGTTTGGAGCATGTGAGAAGGTGGCTTTTAACAAAATCGAAACTTCAGTTTTCTCTTGGCAGAGGTTGCGAGCGGTGCCAGTGCTTTCTTGTAGTTAAGTGTGTGATAGTTATGCTATGATCGTGTAAACATGAAAAGGCTATGCGGTACAGTGATGAACATTTCAGTTGAATTGATTGAAACATGTGCGTGCAAAAAAACCCAACAACACACACACACGAGAGAGAGAGAGGATGAGGACAAGAACACACAAACACAAGCAGATCTCTCTTTCACACATATCACACACACACAGACAGAACGATGAGGAGAGAGAGAGAGGGAGGAGGTGGGGGTGAAGGGGACACATAACTAGATACAAACTTCACACCAGACAAAAAGTGACAAGGAAAAAACAGGCTCTAGGACGACACAGACCAAACAATTAAGCACCAGAACATCAACCAAACACAAAGGAACAATAAAACATTTCAAGTTTCAGTTTGGAGAAACATCTACAAAAGGTGAAAACAATAACTAGTGGAATTTAAATAATTTAAAACTTGTCTAAGCCCCTTGTTACACAATGTGTAAAGCAATCTGTTCCTGCTGGTCAATAGTTTACGGTTCATACTGCCTCCGGGCATTGCCCAGTATTGTTCCACCATATTGGTATTACAAATGTACAGAGTATGTGTCTGATTCAGACCAAGAGGACGTAAAAACACCATTTTCGTCGTCATCGTCACTAGTTTTATTGACTATTATTTTTTTTCAGTATTACTCTTTAATAGTAAGAGATGAACTTTATGCATGTGCACAAAGGCTTTGGGATGTGTATACATTCTTGATCCTATGACGAATAGGTTGTCTACACAAACTATATCATGGTAAGAATTTTAAAAAAAATATATTCACCAAGCTGTTGACTCCTATCCATGAAATACCATTAAATGGCAAATAAAATTTCAAAATTGTTTAACATGTAAAAGGATGGATATTTTCCTTTGCCTGCAAACTAGTAACACCATTTAGAGAGTTTACCACACAATAAGAATGAAACAATGGTTTCACAACAAAGTTACAAATGATAAATATATAGATTTATATGGGCTTTTTTCATACATAAAATGATTGACACACTTATAGATTGATGTATTCCTATAGTAAACCGGAAAAAATCTTTCACAACAATCTTGAATATTAAAAATACAAGATGTAGTAGGTCTTATGTACACATATACGGCATGTCATGAGAAACTAAGTAGCTACAATGAAAATAATCTACCCTTCGCATGGGAAACTATAACCATCCTAACCCATCCCTAACCCTAAACCACTGATGGGAAAGAACAGAAATAGAGCAGGAGGGGTAAATCTAATATTGCCGAGAAATCGAGTACAAAGCCATGCCACTTAGTTTCGTTAAAAATCACAATGGGGAACAAGCAAACACTTCGAATAAGAAATGCTATTATTTCATGAGATAGAATATTCTCTCAGACCGGGGCGGTACTAGTTATCAACAACCCTACAGATTAGGACATCACACGATACCATTGTAATTGTTTGAAATTAAGAATATCTAAATTGAGTGGATGAATGGCTATCTAATAGCTTGATACCCGAAAATTCTCGCCCTGTCTCTTGACTGAGATGCGAACGCCCCTTACTTAAGCTATATCGGCCCCTTGCCTGTCAGGAAACGGTAGTATATAGCCACAGAAAAATTATCGCTCACGACTCGTCACCAGGGGCATCAGCAGTTCGGGCCTAAAAATATCTCCCTTTCGTGTCAGCAAGGCAGTAGTTAAGCCTCATTGGTTTTTTTTTTTTTAGCTTATTATCCAGTGGAGTTGCAGACATATCTCTCTTCTCCAAAATCAGACCAAAGGCCTACGGAGTTGTGCCTTATAGCATTTTTTTTTTTTAATATCTTTTTATTTTGAGTTACCATTGTAGTGTGGGGGGTTGATCCCTCTCTCATTTTGAACTATTATTTTTTAGGAATGGTGTGTGGAGCTTTCTTTTGGGAGCAGTGTGTTGGAATAAAATAAGTGATATGTCTCAGCTGTCATGTTGTGTATGAAACTGGAAAGAGATTCATCCTCCTCGATTTTTGATATTGTACATTCTCTTCACTACATGATAATTATCATCAGAACTAGACCAACAAAGTGTTGGTTTGTTACCCCTATCTATACATGGAAATTTGTCGCCTTTAAAGACGATGATAGTTCTACGTTCATATTTTTATAAACAACATAAATTGATATGTATATAATAGCACCAGTCTTATTGTCTTATCACAACATTAAACAACCAAAATGTGTAGCTACTGCAATTTCTTTTTTAGGAGATAATAAAGATGATTTGATCTGATTTGATTTGATAATCTAACGTTCTTGATTTTAAATTTCAAGTTCGCAAAAGACAAAAACATGAAGTTAAAATTTTAAACACCAGAACAAAAAATGTAAATTTGGTATGGCAAAAAAAGAGAGAGTATTACAACATTTTCAATGATACATGATTTCGAGAAATGTAATATACATATGTATACAAACCAAAATAACAAATAAAATAAGCATTCAACACAATGCAATGTAAAGTAGACAAACATCATTATTCTACATCAAATAACACAGGCCATATAAGTCAGGAATACAAAAATACAAAGATCACACCGGGGGGAAATCCAGTGATATATCTTTCTCATTTACAAATAAATCACACATTCCCCCCATCCTCTCCCAACTCCCACACTCCAAAATGAGTACCATTATCAACCAACTTATCTTTTAACAAGCACTAGTTTTGTAAGTGCGTTTACGATCTCTCTCTCTTTTATGACCTTTCTTCATAAAAATTTCCTGACCTAAATGTGAGAAAGTGGGAAATAATTGACAATAATAATAACAAAGTCAATGTTGGGAAGGGAAAAATCCTGGAGAACATAAATCCAAATAAATCTAAATCTGCCTTACACCAAGCAAACGAGCGACCATACAACTTTTTTTCTGTAAAAGGTAAAGATGTGCCACCCCTCCTGCAGTTCTTCTTCGGTTCCTCCATTTTTGCCTTTTCTTACCAAACAAATTAAGATGTATTTTATGAACCTTTTCAGCTAAATATCTTTTTGGAATAATAACCCTAACCTAGCCCTAACCCTAACCCTACCCCCCGCTATAAGACTGGAAAGTGCAATGAACCACGACTGTGGCAAATGTTGCGGTGTACTGCAGTACATAGGGGGGGGGGGGGGGGGGGGAGGAGGGGGGGGGGGGTCCATATTAAACAATGGCCTTTATCATGACTGCAATTAATTATTGAACAAAGATAATTAGCTGAAAAATGTTCATAAAATACAGCTTCATATTCGGTAAGAAAGGTAAAAACGGAAAAACTGGAATAACACCGAGAAAGCATTAGCGGTGGTGGTGCCCAAGGTGTGGAGCTGTGTGGACATCTCTTGACCCCCTATACCCCCTCTTTCTTCCTTTCCGTATGATGATAAATAATTAAGAGTATATTATAATCCTTATTACTTTTCCCCTTTTTGGCTCACTCGTGTAGTTTAACGAAAGTCTCAACACGCATCCGTGATCCTACTAGGCACCTTTTGCAGCAGCCAGCTTAGGGCTTACACCATGTATCATTTAAACGCCACCCTTGCAACACAGTGACAGAACAGGTAATTGCTCTTTGATGGTCAGTGCTGACAAGGGCATTCACTATTGTGAAAGTCAGCCATTTAGTGGCATCAAATAGGGGCTATTGGCGAGAGTTACCCCCCTGTCTGATCAGTACTGGACCATCTTCCCCCACCCACCAAGGGAATTCACTCTTGCAAAAGGTGTTCATTGCAGACCCCAATACTGGCAATAGTATGATAGTTCTTCGGTTGTGTGTATGTGTGTGGCATGGTATGTTATTCGTGTTGCGTCCGTCAGGATCTACTCTCCCAAACTTAACGTTAGCAATTTTCTCCGGGAGGGAAATAGAAGGCCATACATTGTTCAAACTTTGCACACATATAAATAGATGTCTATGAAACCGCCTTTCAAAACAATGATTGGAATAATAAATATTAAAACATCACTGTAAACAGATAACAAACCAGAGCTAGAACATTTTAGCTTAGGGTTAGAGCGTATTCAACACGTAACATGAGTTTAAGGAAACTCATTCACCACTGAAAGCCTCGATAGCTCATCGGAGATGTCTGTCTGTCATGGTAATGGTTACGGGTACAATTCTCGCCACGGCAGCACTTTTTATTATTTTTAAGTTGTATCCATTAACATAGTTTCATGATGTATGTTAAATGTTATGGGGCAAATCTGTACTTTAGACACCCCCTCAATCTTTGTGTTGCTCCCACATCTCATGTTCGAGTGAGCCTTGAAGGCTTGCCTCTTGTTTGTAAAGAGAACTTCTGTGAAAGTTTTTTAAACAAAATCTTGTTGCTCTTCAAGAATTATACACTGTGCTTAGTATACACGGAGTGTCAAAATGTTTGACAATTATGCTGTGTGAAAGAGTCAGTGATCAGTAATAAGCACGAGTATATTTGTTATAAAGGATCTAGTCAGTCAGATGCATTGCTAGAATTGCATTTATCATAAGAGATCTGCTCAGTCAGAAGTATGACTGGAATGATATATATTTGTCATATTTTTCAGACTATTTATAAGGTGTAACCCACCCCCCTCCTCCCCCCTGTGCACAATTTACACAAAATTCAACTGGGGGGGGAAAAACACCAATTATAGTCGGCAAAATTATGGTCCTCAAGTTGCGAGTCATGCATTTGTATTTTGTCCCCATATACAGAGCCGCAACACCCCCATTAAGACCTTCCCTATTAAGACTCCCTCGGAGATGTGACCCGAACATTTTCACTAATCCCCCCCCCGTCCCCTCCATATCCGGACTACTAAGTGTCCACCACCCTATTAAAAAACCCCTCCCTAATTTGTGTTTTTTTGGGGGGGTCCTGATTTTTCCCAGAGTCCTTACACTGTATAATTCCATTGCTGGCCAGTTGCTTCCCCTTGCAACCATTCTCTACTGGTCGATTTGCATAGGTTACCCAACAAAAAAATTTCTAAATAATGGTAACACTAACAGATACAAACGTGAAATTTTGGAATTATGTACAGAATATACAGGACTAACATCTGAAAAAGTTTCAAAGCGTCCACCTTGATTATAGTTCTGATTTGTGATTATTTTAAAATAAATGCATGTTTAGTCAAGCCAGGCCAAAAACTCAATAATAGCGAAAATATAATTTTAAGGGTCCCGAAAATAGCCTCACAAGCCAGGGAACGAGAGGACGTAACACACTAGCATACCACCAGCCTACAGCCAGGATGTCATATCTATATTGTTAAAAAAACTCACGCGGGAATTTACTTGTGTTGCACTGCCCTCCGGGTTTTGCACGGCCACGTATTGTTGCCCCACCATCTTGTTGTAGTTTACAAATCGTCCCCATACTCCTGGACCCCCCCTAGCCGACAGCAGTGAGCAAGCTACTTCGAGTCACGTAAAACATGATCCATATCCTCTGTGAGAGATTACACACGACCCATATCAGACTTACTAGCAGGCACCAAGCCGAGCATTCTGCACGTAGACGACACAGTAGCTCGCTGAGCTCTAACCCATTGAGACGTACCCCCGGCTCCAAAGAAATACCTACAAGTAGCCCTCTGAGACACTTTGAAGCACGCATAACTGTTAGCCTATTAACTATGAATTTTTAAAGTTCGCATGCGATATCCCGTGACCTTAGTAACGAGGTGTTGTGCGCATGCCTTGCGACGAGAGCGCAGGTTAGTATAGAAAGAGTTTACTAGGGAGTTCCACTAGTACCATTTCCTACACAGAGCCACAGAACAGACCACATCTCATACCTTATAGTTACTCGGCCGGTGTGATATGCGGCGGTGAAAAAGAATGAAGGATTTCCCAATCCACAAACAGCATTCTACCCTAAAGAGGTGGTTTTTTCTTTTTAATACATCTTAATTAAGCCATGGAAGCGTAGAAAAACTCGAAATCTAAATAGGGGAACATATGCAAAAATTACAAGCCCAAACAGAATAAAACAGCCAATAGCACAAACATGACGCATAATCAGAGAACCAGCTCAGCGATACCCGATATATTACAGAAAACTAAAAGTTGAAGAAAAACTAAAAAAAACTAAAAGAAATATCAAAGAAAACATAAAAAAACTGCGACAATTCACTAGATAAAAAAAGAAAATAGTATACCGAACATCGAGTGACTGCGGGACCGTCGCCGTAACGATCCAGGGGAGGATCATATAGTCAAGGAGGAGAGGGTTACATAGGGCTTGGTTCCCATTCCCAGAGTGCTGGTAATAATTTGAATGTAAAAGCTGTCATGAAGGCCTACTCCTGGCGGAATAACGCCACATAAAAAACTCGGCATGGGGAATTACATAAGGTCATAATTTTTTTTTAATTTTTGTTTTTAAAATTCCTTTTATAGATAATCGTGTCTCCCTCTTTCTTCCTTTCTGGTTTTTTTTAAAAACTTATATTTTCTAGGGGAAGGGGGGGGGGGGCGGGGGGTTCTGGAACCCCAGTAACCCCCATAATTTCCGCTTCTGATGATTGAGATATTAAAAAAAAAATTCCTTCCGATTTTAAGTCAAACAAAAAATTATACTTCCGTACGAAGCATGCATATTTCTTCTGTATGCACTTGTGCATGCATCCATTTGCAGTGGGGAATGACCTCCCTATTCATGTTACACACACACACCTCATCAATTATTCCAGCGACTCATTATTGTTGCTGATAAACCAGCATACATACAAAACAAACACAAAACACATTCCCATACTGTGCCAATTTGCTGTGGAAAAAACCCACACTCAAAGGTGCTGTCTTGTCAACATGCCACATACGAATTTCTCTTTTGGAGATAATAAAGAATACTTCAACACCAAATAACAAGGGCGAAGATTTTTCGATTTAGTTGCGCACAAAAATATTAAACGAGCAGTATATCCCACATACAACGACCACTCAGATGCACGACAACACCGGTGGATTTTCACCCTTTTCACATTCCGAATTCTAATCCACGTATTTGATTAATGTCACCCAAGCCGACTGCAGTATTTTCCGGACAACACAGTAGCAGCAGCTTGGTAGTATGATAGTACCACGCGTGACCAACACACCTCCCCGTCTCCCGGCAAGGAGGGAGACTAGAGCCACTCTCGGGCTAGAAAAGGCGCACGGTGTCTGAAGGGTTACAGTGACACAGAAGAGCTACATCGCACACCCTCGATGCCAACTACCACGAAACATCCCCAGTACGGTGAGGATGACCTTTATCGCCGTGGTGAAGCAGTGCTGCGTCTGGTTTCGCATGGCGCGCAGGTGGCCGCTTCATGGAGCGGCGCCGGTCCTCCTGCCTCCTCCTCCTGGTGCTGGTGAGATGTATGCACTGCCCACGAACACCAGCCTTAGTAAGCAACACAGGTACCTCGCCCCAGCCGGCTACCCTTGTCTGGAGAGAAACCACCAAAGCCATAAGGGACTTACATTTAAATAACTAACATAAAGAAGGTATTGCCCAACCCCGCACACCAGGGCGTCAACAGGATCTTATACTCATTCTGACCCACCCTTATCTGAAAGAATAGGAGGAGAACATGAACTGAGAAATGAATATCGAGATATGCCTGTGCACCTCATGGCACAATAGGGTTGAAAAGGATCTCACCCAGCCCGGCTATCTTTGCAAAGGGAGGAGCACCAATAATGGAATTCTATACAGGTCAATATAAACAGATAGTATTATTATTCTGCGATCCCAGGCCATATGGCCACAATGGGCTAAGGCAGGAGGTAAATACAAATACCTAAATGGAAACATACAGATATCTAAACAGATCCCCTATCGTATCAAATTGAATTATGGATATACCAAATGAATTATAATCATACGCAACACAAATTTGCAGGAAACCAAACAGAAACGCACACACAAACCCTGAACCCTGGATCTCAATAAACCCCAGCAACCCTGTGATCAGCTGATGATAAACTGTAAAAACTGGCAAACGTAAACTTTGGGCCCCCGTTTTACACCTGGATATGGCTTTCATCCAGTAATGTGCTGAATGTGCCCCTCCTTTCATGCATGTCGTTCTATCAACCAACATTTCCCCTCTCCTGAACACGGAGTGGTGTAAAACAGGCTGATATATATGAATTATCCCTCTTTCGTCGTTCTCCAAAGAAAACATGTATTATATTTACGAAAAAAAGGTCAGTTGACGCTTCTTTCCATTTATGTATGAATTATCTTCTCTATCAGGGATAAACGTGGGCAAAGATGGAGTTTAGCTACCCCCATAATAGATGTTCTAGGCTTGCAAAATTGTTGTTTTCCCGTTTCATGAAAATAACCCTAACATAATTTTAACCCTATCCCATTACCCAATCAAAAAGCAAAATTAGTGAACATATTTCAAAGAAAAACTTTTGTGGGTGCCAGTGAAACTACATTCCGAGCTTTGTGTGATCTCAGAACAGAAAAACTGCTCACAAATGGGAATGCTATGACATGGGCAGCAACGTCACCAAAGCCGTGAGCTATATGACACAACAGCCTAGAGTTACGCAGGAATGTAAACAGGGGCCTTAACTTTACGTTTGACCTTGAACCCAGGCTGATGAGTTGTGTTCTGTGTGTGTATATGTGCTTGCATGTGTATAGGAGTTATGTGCGCGCAGGAGAGATTGGTTCGACAGCATAAGATTCTTCTTTTATCTGACGTAGGGCGAGGATGCTGATGCTCTGTATTCGTAGACCGTACGATGTGTACATAGTCGATTATTGCTCGAGCTACCCCCACCTCCCCCCCTCTCTTCCTAGTCCTCCCTCCTTACCATCACCTGTGGTTCGACATGCATGTTAATATGCTACTGACTCCTTGTGTATTGGTGAGTGCGCGTAGCTTGTGTTGGGTGTGTCTGTGTGTGCGTGCGATCATGTTTGTCAAGTGTATGTTTGGGTAAGTGGGATGTGCGTTTCAGTGAGAATGTGTTTTCGTGCGTTTGATGAAATGTGTGTGGGTCTGTTGGGTATGTCTGTGTGCAAGAAAGCATTCACTTGTGTGCATCTACGTATAGTGCGTGCGTTGTCTGCTGTATGAGTGTTTCAATGAGAATTGTAAAGCACTAGTTTGCGCTCGATAAAAAGGCGCATGTAAGGTCGTTTATTATTATCATTATTATTGAGTCCCGATTTCTCACTGTGAACCGTCAGTCCCGCCGTTCTTACCGGGGTCTTTGTCCTCCGAGTCCATCCATCCTGGAGCTCTCCACGGAAGGCAAGCCTCCTCCCCTCTCTACCAGCCCCTCCCATGTCTCCGTCGCCCAGGCAATCCCCTCCCCCTCCCCCACAGCTCCATTTTCCGCCGCCTTGTCCCCGGGATGGACGGTGGTCACTCCGTAACGGGGTCTCTCCCTTCCGTGACCACGGGGGCCGTGGGCCTCGTTAGAACGTGGGCGGAGACATCTCCATGGGCAGCGATGTTAAGGGGTAGGGCTTGTGCGGGTCCAGTAGTCGTCCTGACCCAGTGAAAGAGAGTAAGACCAGCAGCTGTGTCATTAGTTGGGTGGTGGTGGATTACACTAAAGACTCCATGGATCATCCCAACAGCGGAAGCACTTGAAAACTATGCATGGTACAAGTGCATCAGCTTGATGAGAACATACGCGTGTGACTGGATTGATTACCCCGCCACATGGCCAGCCACACCTGTCTTCGGGGAAGACATTTAATGTTTTCATTAAAAACAATTGCCAAACAACGCAGTATACTCACAAACCGTGGAGTTAAACTATAACGAAACTCGCTTTTAACGAAATTTCTCGATTAACGAACTGACTTCAATTCCCGGCAAATGCCTTCATTTGTCACATTGCAAAGACATGGTATAACGAACAAAAAAAGTCCTTTTGAAAAACGAACATCCGCTTTTTACGAACTCAGTTCTACGCCCCAGATTAATTTTATACTTGAAAATAGCTATAACGAAACTCAGCCTCGTGCGATGCGCTGCAAAAACCTAGGCCTTCAAACTCCAAGCTAGAACGTCGTTGTCAAGGAGAGAAGGAGTTGGAAAATATGAACTGCGCAGGCGTGAACCATTTAGATTCACACGGGCGTCGTCTGTAGGCCTAGGCTCCTACAGATCATTCGGTTTCTCAAGGTCTCCTTTACATTCGCGCTCAAAATAAAAGATCGAAAAAGTTCGTTGAAAGCCTCTTAACAAACTAAATTTGTTGTGATGTGTTGTCACTAATGGACAAACGTTGAAAGTGCCAAACAGACAGCGTCAGACAACACTGGTGAACTTTTTCAAGCCTTGTACATCCCGTGATAGACAGACGATCCAAAATGGTCACGTTTATGTTTTCGGTTATCATTGGCGAGTGTTTGAACTGTTTTGTTTTTCAACATACATTGTACATGTACATGTATAAACGAAATCCTGATAAACGAAACGAGTCTGTGTTCCGTAAAATTTCGTTTTACCGAGACTCCACTGTATTGGGGTCAGGAGGCTCGAGTGAGTGGTTAGATGATGGATGATGGCGAACGAACATTGAGAATGGTGGTAAACAGAGCAAAGTAAATGCAGAGGAAACTAAATTTCTAGGTTAATGAATCTTATTAGTGTTTTCATCAAAACACAATCGTCAAACAGCGCACTTCACATATTTGGGGTCAAGAGATCGGCTGAGGTTAGCTGATGACAAGGGCGGACCAACGCTGTAAGAATGGCGGTGAAGAGAGCGAAGACATGTAGTGCGAACTTGCTGAGGTATGGCCGGCACATAAGATTACTGGGCCCCGCAGTAGCCCTCCCCTGGTACACAACTCAGGGTGAACCGAGTAGGCCCACCACCAGACCCACATCAGTGACCAGAAGCTCCTGCGCAGGATCACAGATGAATTCGTTAATATTAACCCTTTCACCGCCAGCCATTCTTCAGCAAAAAAAATCCATTAAAAGTAAAACTTGCTGGGTAGAGACCAAAAATCTGTCTGTAAATTGGCTGGGACCTCTGTGCATATCTTAACGGCCTATCTTACCTCCCAAATTAAGGAATAGGGTCTTTGGATAAAAAGACCCTGGATTTGAGCCTGTTAAGTGCATGGGTGGTTAACATCATTGTGCGTTGCCAAAAAGTGACGTTGGCGGTGATGAAAGGGTTAAAATTAATAATTTGTTAATCCGAGATCATAAACCCCCGACAGAACTTATTCATGGTTAGTCCAAATGAATAAGAAACTGGACAGCAAAGCAACCAAAATGCACAAAGCGCCGAGTAAAGGTCAGGTCAGAGTGTGTGTTGCCGAGTAAAACTCTTTAAATATTGCCCACATGTCACCAGAGATTGGCGGTTCTTTTGTGAAAGCACAAAGGCTGGATTAACTTGCAAGAAAAAAAAAAGAAACGGAAAAATACCACAAACTATCCGCACTAACTGTTTTTTTATCACAAGGGTCCAGAGATAAAGGAAATAGTTTCAGCTACAGTTCCGGAAAATACAGTACATGGTTTGTGTTTTGTCGTTGGTTTCTTGTTTAGTCAGAAAAATAATAGTGTGAAATAGAATCCTTTGGTGGGTCTTTAAGGCTTTTTCCGTTTGATACTTCAGTGTGTAAAATATGAAATTGCTCCCTTCTGGGTCTTTAAAAGGCTTTGTTGTAACCTTTTCACCGCCAGCCATATTTCTGACAAGAAATCCATTAATTTTACCTGGGGTTAGAGAACAAAATCCATTTGCATTACTGGGGATTCTGTATTCGGGCATATGTAAAATAGGTCTATCTTTTAGTCCTTACTTCCTAAAAAACTAAGAACACAGAGTCTTTGGATAAAATAAGAACACAATTTGATGCCTTTTAGTAAAACATATTACGTAAATCACGTGCGTGCTAATGCGACTTTGGCGGTGAAGAGTTAAAATCAGGTTGCACTTTCCATTGCGAAAAAATGAAATTTGCCATCATCTTGGCCTTTAAAGTGCAGTTCTTGATTGGTACCCTTTTTCGTTGATGCGTGGAACGAGGAGGGCCAGAGGAAGACGATGAGCGAAGGCGGGGCCAGGTAGTTGATGACCTCGTTGATGTAGATGAACACATGCCCACGCTGGATCACTTGATGAGGGCACCCAGGCTGATGGACACTGCCACCATCACTCACATAGGAAAGCACTGT
Organism: Phymorhynchus buccinoides; assembly: GCA_017654935.2. Lineage (NCBI taxonomy): Eukaryota > Metazoa > Mollusca > Gastropoda > Neogastropoda > Raphitomidae > Phymorhynchus > Phymorhynchus buccinoides. The sequence goes on from CM065698.1 coordinate 32,554,132, forward strand.
GACAGAAGAAAACAATATCAAATAATATATCATATCATAATGAACACACTTGCCACCGCTGGTCTCCTGATGATGGGGCACCCAGGCTATGACACTGCCACATCACCATGCTGGGACAGCCTGTAACAGGACAAATATCCAATAATATCATATCCTAATGAACACTGCCCAACCGCTGGTCTCCTTGAGGAACGAACAAAAGAAACAAACGAACAACAAAAATCGGCGTAAGTGACTCAGCAGCAGTGGCAGGTCTCCTCGGCTGGTGCCTCTGACGCCTCAACACCAGACAATTCGCTCCCTGACTGCTGGTCTCGGATTCTGCGACCTGAACAAGCGGGGTTTGTGGTGCGAATTGGGATTCGTTTTGGAATGAGCGGTGGGGGAGCAACGCCACAGTCGGCCCAAGAAGATGGGACAGACAAATTATATAAAAACAAAATTCAATGTTGGTGAAAAAGTAAATTAGCAAAAATAACAGGCTTTTTTTTTAAAATATGCTACAAAGTGGGCCCCAGGCCATGAACGACACTCTCAATTAATTCTTTCATGAAACACCCACTTCAATTGGGAAGAGTTTGGTGTTGGTTTTTGCGCCTATGACTTACCACCTGGGACAGTCGTAACAAAACAGTCTAAGTCCAGCCAGTGGAGGCTGATTTCCTGAATTCTTCCACACTTCCATGGTGTGAAAGGGGTGGTGCTAATGACAATAAGGCACTACAGAACAGAGATTTCTAAGATGATAACAGTATCAACACTTCCAATACACTATTTACCTGCTAACCACCATAAGTTCCAGAGGAGGCAGCCTTTCCGTCTTCTTGTCCTTCGCAGATCTACGATCGCAAAGAGTCTAATATTTCGTTGCAGTCCGGGGGTTTTTTCTTCTCTGTTTTCCCCGGCATAATGGCGTAGGTTACATAAGTGTCTTGGTTTTCAGTTTTTCACTGGTTTTCATGCTGCATCAGCCGACCACATTCCGATTTCGGAGGAAGCCAAGAAAATTAGTTCGAATATTTTGTTTTTAAAATAGGATGGAGAGTGGGCCAAGAACTTAATAAGCAGAAAGATAGAGATGATAGCGAAAAAAAAGGAAAAAAGACAGTCAAAAAGAGGATAGATTAGGGAAGTTGCAAAGTACAGAGCTCCCAGCAAAGTGGGTTGGGGGCTCTCGGCGGGGGCTGGGGGGGTGGGGGGGGTTGGGCGGCTGGAGACTACTGTACTGAAAATCACACTCGGGGACAGATTCATGGAGGGGCAGGGGTAATTCCAGTGTCCCGTATGGAGGAATGATGCATCCACCAATTGCACTAGCCCTTCAGAATTTCCTCCAGATATTCATAGTGAGAGCAGTGCTATTATCCCCCCTTGGGGACACCGGGAAGTCTTTATATCAAATAGTTCATCCACCTCTGAGGTCGGTGCTTGTAACTTCATATAATCGTCACTCTGCTTTGACTCTCGCCTTGTCTCTGCTTGACTGTCATCTACTATCTTCTGCCTTACCGGAAATTCTCCTTTGCAATTCTTCAAGAAACACTTTCAAAAAAACATTTCCTTCAGCCGAAGTCGGAAACATGATGGCCTAAACATTTCTTACTTAGCGCGTAATGGCAGCATGATGCATCTGCGCTCAAATTGACAGAAACTGTCCAGCGATCGAAGAAGAAGAGGGTGACTTGCTTAGATGCGAAAGATGAAACTATAGAAACAATGACTGATAATAATATATCGTGTTGTTGGGTTTTTTAATTATTTAATGCGCACCTGATTATTAAGCAAACCCCCAGATTTTACGTAAAATTCAGATTTGGTATCATAATTTCTTTCTATTTTTAGTATATATAAGGCACAAGGGTCTCAGTCTGGGATGGATGGAGTTCATGTTTAACGTGAGGATCGGCTTTCGCCATGTACGACGGGTGAACAAACCAACCAGGTATACAAAAATTATGTTCTGAATCAATGTCTTAGCCAAAAGGCCGAGAACGCGATCAGAAGATAAACAGTCTGGAAAAAGTCTAGCCTTTATAGTTGGTAATAATAACACTACACCACACTAATGCTAACACCAGGAGCTCAGTTAATGGAGGCTAAATATTCCTTGAACTTCTCCAAGATTTCCATCAGTGAACAGATAGGGCGGGCACTGTTGAAGAGGAGTCCAGGTCACTCATCAAGGCCGCCACAATAACCGAAATCATTCAGGCCGCGTGCCCTGTCATCATCATCATCGCATCACTAGCCATCAATAGCAATGAATGATAGTTCGTTGTTTGGTAATTAATAAAAGAACTTTGGGCCAATTACATACCATATTTTCGGATCAGTAAGGCAACACGTTTTCCAAGACTGAAACCCGGCGCTATAACGTGACTAATAAGATAGTAAGAAAAATAATAACAAAATCTGAATTTTGTGTAAAATTTGGGGTGCACATTATGTTCGAAAAATACGGTAATCTTTCTTCTTTTCTTAAAAAAAAGGACCGCATAAGTCACTCATAGTCTGTCCCACACTTGTCAATGTTGTTATCTTTTAAAATAGGGAACAAATCAAAACCATTTAGTAGATACCCCGCCAAAGGGCACCTCAGCATCACGGACACCCCCCCGTAATCCTGGGACAGTTTTTCTCAGTCTCTTCACTCTTATATTATGAAAGGAATCTCCTAGTACCAGCGACCATCCACAATTGCATGGGTGCAACTCCAGAAAATGAAAAAAAAAGAAGGCAGGGCAAGGGGCCAGAGGTATAGGGGTAGAGCCCCGTTGGGGGGTTCAGGGGGTGAAGCTGAAACAAAAAGTACATTTCTCCATTTCCAATAATGCTGCATTTCATGGAAGTTGAACCGTAGTTCCAGGTCAACATCTGATTGGGCCAATTTGAAGAGGAAAGTTAGCAATCTAAAACGTCTTTCAACAAAAACAAAAGCAAACAAAATTGATTTTTGATGAAAATGTTCCCCCCAAAACGGAATGTCCGTTCCACTACCATCAATCAACTGAAATCGTGTTAAAACGGACCTGGTTGCACCCATGCAATCACGGTCAGCTTTGTCAGTTGCAGGGTGGTCGCAATATGAGGTACGACTAAATACTGTACCTACATAATGTATTGGGTGAAAGCAAAAGGAAAAACAGAAGCTGAAAATCTTCTGGCTCTCAGGAAATGATGATATTGAAAAAATAAAACTGATCCCTCACCGATCGGGCATGATGACG
>CM065698.1:32557858-32597144 GCA_017654935.2 Phymorhynchus buccinoides
TATAAAATAATCACCACATGACCCATTCTACATGATCTAGGTGTAATAGGCCTAGAAGTTGAGTATGCAAAATAATCCGCGCCATCCAACGATTGGAGCACACGAAAAAAAGTTGGTAGGTTACCTGAAGGCGTTGCTAACTCCGAAAACTCGCGTGGAATCAGATAGTTCATTCACAGGTCTGAATTATTATTCAAAAAGACTTCTACAGTACTGCCACTGGCACAGCTAGACGGGTCAATACCTTTGCCCATGGATCTTTGATGCGCGCTACTGACTCCAACGACTGAGCTAGCAAACTGTGTCGTCCTTGGCATTGTGTGAAAACTTTCCACTGAATGAGGACGAATAGGTATAGTGTGGTGATTGACGTTTCCCTCGGTTTCTTTAAACAAAGTGAGGAAAGCAGGGGCGTAGCACGCCCTGTAAAAGTGGTCAGGCTCTGTTTCCCAATAAACCTACCCTCCCCCCCCCCCCCCGCCACTGCCCCCCCCCTCTAAATAAACACGCACTTACATATCATCTTCGATAGTAAACAAGGTGATCATGAATATCAGTGTGTGTGTGTGTGTGTGTGTGCATGCGCACTGATACAGTAATGAGGGAGGAAAATGGGGGCGTTGAATTACCGCTTTGTGGATGAGGGGGGGTCTAGGGGGCTGGCCCTCCACAGGCAGACGCTGACGATATTTGGAATGTAAACGAAGCATTAATTGGAGGCCTCTCCTGGGAGAATAATGTGTGAATTTTACGATCCGCATTGTCCTTTAGATGTGTTATAATGTGAACTTTTCGTTCAATTTTGACACGAAAAGTACACCATAGGCCTAACCCTGGTTGGGATGAATGACTAAGGAATAAGTGGTTATTCAATTTCAGGTGGTAATATGTAAAATTCGACCAATGAGAAACATAAGGAAGTAGATCCTTTTCTGATCAACCAATCAGAAAAACAGGAAGTCTGGCTTGATTATTAATTTTATTATTAAATTAACTTAATTGCAGCAAATAATAATTGAATATACGTTGGAATGTTCTCTTTATGTTGTTGATCAGGAACTAGACGAAAATGGTAGTTTAATTTTGACTATAAGCTGTTAAAGTTTACATGTGTTGGAGAATTGACCAATAGATAATCAGGTCATTTAAAGTCTTTGTTGGGTATGCTATATAAGTTGTAGCCCTAGGCCAAATCAGTCTCTCTGACCTGCTATCTCGATCACTACCTGTACATCCTCCTATGGGGAGCGATCATCCTTGTTGGGCTGTGTGTTCTGCTGAGCTTGAAATAAACACCAAATAAACCACTCCATGTGGCCCTGTGGTTAATTGGAGAGAAAGAGACCTCTAAGTTCCTTCCCCTCCTCTACAACCCTGCAAAACACCCTTACCCCCCTTTCTACCCTTTCAACAAATGGCGCTGCGAGCAGGATGAAACAAACACTCCGGAGAAGGTCATCAAGATCCTCCTGGCGGTGTTTGGTGATGGAAGGCGCCTGACATCCCTGATGTCAGAGTTCTTCATGCGGGACCAGCGGCCAGAGGAGTCCATTCTGGACTACTCACATGCATTGAAGGATATTGAAAGAGTCATCAGTCTCAAGGATCCATGGGCTCTTGCTGCCAATTTGGCAAGGGACAAGTTTGTTGATGGTCTGAATAACCAGGAACGGAGGAGGGACCTTCGTAGTATGGTTAAACGGAAGCCTGCGACCACCTTTTTCCAGGCTCGTGACGAAGCTCTCATGTTGGAGAGAGAGCTTGAAGAGGACCTTCGGAAAGAGCAACAGCAAGCATCAAGCCTGCTAAAGGAACCAGGACAATCTATCAATCAGTTGTCTGTCTTGGAAGAGAGGATGGGAGTAATGCAGGACACATTAGCTGTTGTTTGTGATTGTGTTTCGTTTTCAGGCAGGAAGAGGAGACGGGGCAGAGGAAAGAGAAGGGGCAAGAATAGGACAGCTCAGACTGTAGTAGGATCAAACCCTGAGTGGGGTTCGGACATTCTCCCGAAAGATTCTCATTCCGATGAGGAGCCTAAGGTAAAGGAGTCATCTCCCAATACACCATGTGCTGGTGATGATGATCCTGGTTGTAGTGGATGGGTGCGGCTGCCCATTTCACCAGTCTTGGGGACAGAGACAGGACAGCCAACATTTCAAACGCAGGACACCCATGTGTCTCATCTAAAAGAGCCATGCGTTCAGGCACTTGCCAGAATGCAGGACAGATGCACTCAGTCTCATCCAAAACTTGGAGTGCACAAGTTAGCTACCCCAGGTACTGTAGGTGAGCCACACACCACAGTAAAGTTCAAAAGATGTCCACATAGGACTAAGGCTGGGTAGAGGGGATTATGTTTCTGTTGGCCGATTATGTTGTTCAATTATTTCCTTGGTTAAATCATTTGATAGCTTGTTTGCATATAATTTTGTTCTTGTATTTTGTTGTTGTTGACATATGCACATTTGGTTTATGTTGGCTATAAATCTTGCTTGTTTGTTTTGATTTTTTTAAAATTGTGTGTGCAACGATGTTATGTCCAGCATTGACAGATATTCTTGGGTATAACAGTCTGTTGTGTTTATTTTTGTCATGATGGGTGCGGTTAAGCACCAAGGTTGTAACTTTCTATTTGACCCTATATCATGTCTTCATTGGGTTTGGGATTTCATTTGCTTGCAAATTTCTTTCTGTTATCTGTGTTGATGTTCTTCGAGAACTATTCTCACCATTGACATAGAACACACAGGGTACGTCTAGCAGCAATGAGGACATTGCTTTCTAAAAGCAGGGGGTGGATGTTATAATGTGAACTTTTCGTTCAATTTTGACACGAAAAGTACACCATAGGCCTAACCCTGGTTGGGATGAATGACTAAGGAATAAGTGGTTATTCAATTTCAGGTGGTAATATGTAAAATTCGACCAATGAGAAACATAAGGAAGTAGATCCTTTTCTGATCAACCAATCAGAAAAACAGGAAGTCTGGCTTGATTATTAATTTTATTATTAAATTAACTTAATTGCAGCAAATAATAATTGAATATACGTTGGAATGTTCTCTTTATGTTGTTGATCAGGAACTAGACGAAAATGGTAGTTTAATTTTGACTATAAGCTGTTAAAGTTTACATGTGTTGGAGAATTGACCAATAGATAATCAGGTCATTTAAAGTCTTTGTTGGGTATGCTATATAAGTTGTAGCCCTAGGCCAAATCAGTCTCTCTGACCTGCTATCTCGATCACTACCTGTACATCCTCCTATGGGGAGCGATCATCCTTGTTGGGCTGTGTGTTCTGCTGAGCTTGAAATAAACACCAAATAAACCACTCCATGTGGCCCTGTGGTTAATTGGAGAGAAAGAGACCTCTAAGTTCCTTCCCCTCCTCTACAACCCTGCAAAACACCCTTACCCCCCTTTCTACCCTTTCAAGAAATAAACCCTGGCATGGAATTATGCGACGTAGGCAATTTCCTTTTCTTTCAGACAGGTGTAAGTGTGTGGACGTGTTTGTGTTTGTAAACCCTGGTCACCCCCACCACCTTCTCCCTGTCTGCCTCTGTTGAAAGAAGAAGTAGAAGAAGATGGAGAAATAACTATCATTCACAACATTACCTATATCTTCATTTAAACAGCTCTTGAATGTCAAGAAGAACTCGAGTTTCAAACACTTAACACTCGGATTCAATGGATTTATCTTGTATTACTCTTACTCTTACCTTCCTTCCTTTCCTTAAATTCAAGCGATCACAATCATTTGCTGATTATTCCGGCTGTCATTGTAAATTCAGGGGGATCCGGAAAATATGCACAGAATACTTCGGCCCTAATCTATAGATAAGAAGAAGAGAGAGAAGGGGGTGGGGGGGGTGGAGAATGGGCAGATTAGATATAAAATAATCACCACATGACCCATTCTACATGACCCAGCCAGTCAGGGATCGTTCAGCGGAACCCCAACATGATGCCGAATCGGACAGGAACCACCTAATTAGCTACTGAAGGGAAGGGGGGGGGGGGGGCAGTGAGGGGGAGGGGGGGAGGGTGAAGCATAGCATGGTTATTGGGAGACATGTCCTATGTTATTAAATTAAACACCAAAGTTTGAAATCAAGTCTCACTGATGTCAGGCCATGTGCAACGCTATGCCGTAGGTGTGACAAAGCTACCCGAAAACACATCACTTTCATCATGACACAAGGATTTAGACCAATGCCAAAGTTAATTGTAACTCTTTTCTGATTAGTCTGGGTTGCAAGTTTACGACACACAACTATTACCTTCTAGCTAATATCATGTCTTTTGTTATGGTGAAGTGACGTTTGGAAGAATCCACATCCAAAAAGTGTGCAGTTTGTTGGGTTTTGTTGTTTTTATGGGAGGAAAGTGGTCAGGCCCTGGCCTGGGGGCCTGACCTGTATGCTACACCCCTGTAAAGCACTAGGTCTACTATAATATATAAAAACAACAACACCTGAACGACCCCCCCCCCCCCCTTAACTATTACTTATGTGGCGTACCATAGCCGATGAGGTTTAACCGAGGCGTGGTTACCGCTACACCTATCTATATTGTCAAAAACGCGGGACTTTACTGGTGTTGCACTGCCTCTGGGCATTGCAGCCAGTATTGTTCCCACCATCTTTGCATTTACAAATGTCCCATATGTGTCTATGACCGAGAGGACGTAAAACACCATTTTTCATTCATTCAACGAAACCCCATTCAAAGACCCACCAGATCACGTGTCAAAATCACGGGTTTCACGGGTTTTCCCTCTTATAGCTGGTAAGAAATCTTGTTTTGACCAGGTTTGACTCCCATACAAATGCCCCAATTCAAAACGAAACATCATTTTAAAGAGCAGACTCTATTTGAAGTTGGGGGGATTTGTATGTGGGTCACAGCTACTCAGAAAAAAATCAAAGGTGGTGGGTCAGTGTGTCTTTAACACCGTTGAAGCCAAGTGATGGAAAATTCCCACTGGCACCCCTTGAGCAGCGCCCATCAATGTCGATCTCTTCACCACCTCCTCCATCCAACCCACTCCATCTCCCACAACCCCCCCCCCCCCCACCCCCCCCCACCCCCCCCCCCACCCCACCCCTCCACTTTTCGCTACGTTCTCTACATTACGTCCCTCAGTACCATACGTCATTACCTTAGGACCGCTCACCTTACCGGAGAACCTTCACCTGATAAATACAAGAAATGTGATCCATCCAGTCTTTGTTGGGGTTTCTCGGGGTGGGGTGGGCGGCCGTGGGGGGGGGGGGGGGGGGGTGCGATGGGGAGTAGAACAGGATGAGAGAAAAAAAAGAAGGACGGAGAAAGAGAAAAGTAATAATATAATATTTCGCGGACCCAGCAAAACCGGTACTCAGCATTACCGGTACTTGGCATTACCGGTACTGAGCATTACCGGTACTCGGCGTTACCGGTACTAGGCGTTGCGCTAGTTAGAAATAACAGAAAAGCTCATCAAAAGGAATGCAAAATGAGTTTCTGCATTGATAATCGTGAGCATCATGCAAGAGTTATTTCTTCTTTTTTTAAAATTCTTTTTTAAAAACCTGAATGAGGCTTTATACCGAAAATTATCTGCCCCTGTCTCGTGCCCTGCGATGCGAACGCCACCTAGTTAAGAGTGTCGCCCTGTCAGGATGTCCCTAAGAGCTTCGGCTATGAGGACGTTAAACTTTCTACAAACAACAGCCTGTCAGGAACAGAAAATTATCTGCTCCTGACTCGTCACCAAGGGGCATCGGCAGTTCGGGCCTAAAATTATCGCCCTTATTATACCAAGGACAGAATGGAAGACTAGGCCCAGTCTAAATTCTTATCCTTGTAAAATAAAGTGTCTGAAGTCTGAAGCCCTTTCGTGTCGGCAAGGAGTAGTATAAAGCCTCCATGCCTACAACAAAAGGTGTGTGGAATTCCTGTTTCTAAACTACTGACGACTCCATGAGTATAAAGCCTCCATGCCTACAACAAAAGGTGTGTGGAATTCTTGTTTCTAAACTACTGACGACTCCATGAGTATAAAGCCTCCATGCCTACAAAAAAAAGGTGTGTGGCCTTGTTTCTAAACTACTGACGACTCCATGAGTATAAAGCCTCCATGCCTACAAAAAACGCTGTGTGGAATTCTTGTTTCTAAACTACTGACGACTCCATGAGTATAAAGCCTCCATGCCTACAAAAAAAAGCTGTGTGGAATTCTTGTTTCTAAACTACTGACGACTCCATGAGTATAAAGCCTCCATGCCTACAAAAAAAAAGCTGTGTGGAATTCCTGTTTCTAAACTACTGACGACACCATGAGTATAAAGCCTCCATGCCAACCAAAAAAGCTGTGTGGAATTCCTGTTTCTAAACTACTGACGACACCATGAGTATAAAGCCTCCATGCCAACCAAAAAAGCTGTGTGGAATTCCTGTTTCTAAACTACTGACGACTCCATGAGTATAAAGCCTCCATGCCTACAAAAAAAAGTGTGTGGAATTCCTGTTTCTAAACTACTGACGACTCCATGAGTATAAAGCCTCCATGCCTACAAAAAAAGCTGTGTGGAATTCCTGTTTCTAAACTACTGACGACTCCATGAGTATAAAGCCTCCATGCCTACAAAAAAAAGTGTGTGGAATTCCTGTTTCTAAACTACTGACGACTCCATGAGTATAAAGCCTCCATGCCTACAAAAAAAGCTGTGTGGAATTCCTGTTTCTAAACTACTGACGACTCCATGAGTATAAAGCCTCCATGCCTACAAAAAAAGGTGTGTGGAATTCCTGTTTCTAAACTACTGACGACTCCATGAGTATAAAGCCTCCATGCCTACAAAAAAAGCTGTGTGGAATTCCTGTTTCTAAACTACTGACGACTCCATGAGTATAAAGCCTCCATGCCTACAAAAAAAGCTGTGTGGAATTCCTGTTTCTAAACTACTGACGACTCCATGAGTATAAAGCCTCCATGCCTACAAAAAAAGCTGTGTGGAATTCCTGTTTCTAAACTACTGACGACTCCATGAGTATAAAGCCTCCATGCCTACAAAAAAAGCTGTGTGGAATTCCTGTTTCTAAACTACTGACGACTCCATGAGTATAAAGCCTTGTAGATGTCCAAATGGACGCCGGATCCAAATGGACGCTGGCGACTATTCGGGTAGTAATATAGATGTCCAAATGGACGCCAGAGGCCCGAATGGTACGTCGCCGGCGACTATTCGGGAACCTAGTGTAGATAATTCTGCTGTTTAAAAGGTGACGGCAAGGACTTAGATTTTTGTTGTGCTCCACTCAGAAAGCTTTGCATACTGTAGTGTAGCAGTTGGCGATCGTTCGTATCTGTTATATTTTTGTTGTGCTGCACCCATTTACACGGATCAGTTTTGGATCGTTCGTGTCTGTTTGTCTTTATATTTTTAATCATAAATACGACTGCCCAGGCTATATCTCAAAAACCATTAAAACTAATGATGTAAATTATATCCTTTGATACAAACTTTTCCTTATTCAATGTCTATTTGTAAACCTCAAAGTTATGATGTAAAATGACTATGAATGATCATAATGAAAGCAAAGCAAAAGAGTGTCCCTCTCTCACTCTCTCTCTCACTCTTTCTCTCTCTCTCTCTCTCTCTCTCTCTCTCTCTCTCTTTACGAGTCTTTCTCTCTTTCTCTCTCTCTCTCTCTCTCTCTCTCTCTCTCTCTCTCTCTCTCTCTCTCTCTCTCCCTCCCTCTCTCTCTCCCTCTCTCGAGCGCGCGCACATGTTCACCCCCCGTCACATCTCACCGACCTCATCCATACCCCTAAGGACACTTGCACATGCACACAATGTACCCAAAAGAATGTACTTGTCCAGATAAACAAACAAAACAAAAAAGTTATGTTCGTCACCATTAGCCGGGTTTACTTTCAAACCTGGACGGTGTGCGTTTATAAACAGAATGTCCGGCTGTACTTAAGTTGCACCGGTTACCCTTCTCACTCCCTTCATCTGTCGACCTTTCTGAGTAAACAACTGGACAGTTTACAGTCTTAGGTAGCAGACATCTGGCTTGCTCCTTGTCGTATCGCTTTTGTAATTTCGAGAACCCAAACGATTCCCTCTTTAGTCTGTATTCCGGGCTGTCTGTCAGCACTTTCTCTATTGCTATGCACCTCATGTCACCGAGATAGTGTCCTGCTTGGTTGAAGTGGCGCGTGACTAATGTGCCAGTGAAAGTAAAATCTTGTCTTTCATTACTGCTCTTCGTTTCCCCCACATACTGGCTATTTTTGCACTTACTGCAGAAAAGTGAATATCATTATAACGTTTGAGCTTTCACACGTTTAGTGATGACGCATAGTGAATGTCTCGCCTGTAGCTGTGCTGCCCGATAACCCTAACCCTACCCCCCCTATAAGACGGAAAAACGCAACGAACCACAACTGTGACAAATCGCGGTGTACTGCAGTGCATAGTGAGGGTAGGGTTAGGTCTAGGGTTAGGGGCAGGGATGTACAGTACTATACATCCCTGGTTAGGGTTAGTATTCCAAAAAGAGAATTAGCTGAAAATGTTCCTAAAATACAGCTTTATGAACGGTAAGAAAGGCAAAAACGGACGAAAAATACAATTAACCGAGAAATGCAGGGGGGTGGCACATCTTTACCCGTTTACCAAAAAATTATTCACGAGTTATAGGCCGTTTCCGCGGTCCTCTTTTCATGTGCTTTGCGTCCATTTTCGTTTTTCACTTTCAACGTCAGCTTTCCACTGGGTTAATTTCCGCTGTGATGATGATCATGAATACATATGGTTATATATGGGTCTAAACGAAATTTCAGTTTTCAAGGTCATGCGCCAAGGTCAAGGTCAGCACGGTCACAATTTTTCTATGGGACCATCTGTGTACCAGGATACACCACCACACAAAATTTGGAAGTGATTCTGTTTATAGGTTCATGCGTTACAGGGCGAACACACCCCCCCCCCCCCCCCCCCCCCCCCCCCCCCCCCCCCCCCCCCCCCCCCCACCCCTCCCCCCCCCCACCCCCCCCCCCCCCCCCCCCCCCCCCACCCCCCCCCCCCCCCCACTTCGAATTTTATTATTTAGGTCTAGATTATAATTCCCTGTTTATTCGGTCCAGTAATAACAGGACAACAGGATGGAGGTCCCAGTTGAAATCTATTTTCATAATTAATGCAATATAGCGTGATAAGATGCCATATTGCATCAACACAGCCGGTGTCGTATATAATACTGTCGCTCATAAAATTGTGTCGCAAAATTGTGTTGCAGCTTATTCGTGAAAAAGTGTCGCTGAGCGACATTATTTTATAAAAAAATTGAAGCGCGACAGGATTTCACAAGAAATGTCCATAAAATGGCGTCGCTACCTAAAAATAAAATCGTGTCGCAGCGACAGCATTTCACCGTCGCTGTGAAATATTAACGCTACGACCATATTTCACAGAAAATATTAACTCTAGCAGCAACATTTCACGTGGAAATGTGTCGCAAGCGACAGTATTTACTGACTACAATATTTCACAGTGTCCTGTCGCAAAAAACTTGCAAAATTTGGAGCCGGCCTGGTACATACTCCACACACTCACAGCACAGCTTATAGGCCGGTCTATGACAACAAAACGTATGTATACTTACTGTATTATCATGGTGAATTGGTCAATTCATGTTCATGTCAACAGACGTAGTCAGTAGGCCTATTATTGCTCCAACGCAAAATCTGCACAGATTCATTCAAACCGACAGACATTGAGGTAAGGCAAGAGTAGGGAAAAGAAGCAAAATGTATATGTAATCAAGTACTTCAGTACTGCTGACAGAAACGCTTACAAATCAAAGTTAGTCCTTCACATGGCAAAAGTGGAAGGTTAACCCAGAGGGGGGGGATTTCTCGTATCGATTTTCTGATAGGTTTTTACTTACTGAGAACGAAGTTATGTGTTGGCCTTGAATTTTTCAAAGACTTCAGGGTAGTAGAGAGCGATTTAAGTGCGAGTTTTCATACTTTATTACTCTTGACGCCAATGTATTCCAGTAACTAGTAGCTGGTAAGCTTCCGTCTCCACAACGTCATCGTGACGTTTACACTCGCATTCTAGGTGCTTATCATTCTCTGAACCACCCCAACGCTATCTTCCGATTTTTTGGCCCTGTGGTTTTCACCTCATTGCATCTTTTCTTCAAAGAAATTGTGTAATGTTTTACATGTTTACCATTCAGAACAGTTATTGTTTATTTTCAACATAGTGAATCATTTTAGCCTTTTGTAGGAAAAAAAAATCACATCCTCATCCACGTGCGAATTGGGGAGCCAAAACAGTTTACGAGCACCTCGATTTGAAGTGCGACAATTTTGCATGTACACGCCGTGATGGTTTTCGTTTTTGCACGCGCGCAGAAGACACTTTATTGCCGGTATTCTGCTGAGTAAAGATATAGTACCATGTTTTCATGGAGATGGGGTTAAGAATAGGGGTTCAGGTTAATTTAAGGGATTTGGATAGGGCTAATGTTAGAATAAGGAATTAGGTAAGGATCATGGTTAGAATTAAATAATAATAATGGGAAATATATGACGCTAGCTACTTATTTCGCGTAACGAGAGTGGATAACGGAAGAAGCAGTGTTGGGCCTTATAAAATGTATGGTGGTTGAATTGCGTCAAAACTATAAATATTTGGATTCTTTGTTTACAAATAAATTTCAATTTGCATTGTAGTTTTCTGGGGGGTTTTATACCCCCAAATGACGGACTTGTTTCTATGCATCCTATAAGTGTTTATTTCATTGACACATCAAGATATTCAGGTGCTGAATGAATTTCAATTACATTTATTTTTTAACACGTTCTCTCTCTCTCTCTCTCTCTCTCTCTCTCTCTCTCTCTCTCTCTCTCTCTCCCTCTCTCTCTGCGTGTGTGTGTGTGTGTGTGTGTGTGTGTGTGTGTGTGTGTGTGCATGCACATGAATGTACACTTGTACAATCTGTGCACCTCTGAACAGATGCTGTCCAGTGATTACAACAAATGAGTGACGACCAACCTGTGTCGTTTCTGCGGAAAAGAAAGACAAAAGTGAAAAGACAGACAGACAGTCGTGTGTGCATTGTGCATGATCCAAGGAATAAAGAGACCAGACTTGTGGCACTTTCCACAGGTAGCAAAGAGCGACTGAGGACATGATATGAAATTCGAAAGCGCTCAGATGACTCAAATTTTGAAACAATTATAGAGCAATTTCCTGAACACTTTTATGACAGTTGCCATGCCTTCCATCGAAATTGCTATCCGCGTTTTACACGCCTCAAAAGAAAATGTCACACGGAAATGAAGTCTGAACCAGCAGAAGGGGATGGTTCTTGCCAAACTCCCCCAACAAAGTGGAGAAGACAATCTGGATCTACAGCAACCACGATTTTGTATCCAACTGACACATGTGTGATCTGTGACAGAAAAAGAAAATACTTAAGACACACCAGATATGACACAAAGCTGGTCAAATGCGAAACAAAATGTGCTGAGAACAGTATCAAAGAAGCAGCAGCATGGAAGCAGAACTTTGGGGTCCTAGGCAGTGGCTCGTGAAGTATACTACCATGAGTCATGCAGGAAGGAACTGCTGTGGTGCCCTGAAAGACACAGTGGAAGAAGCGACGCCCATACAAAGAAGAAAAAAGCACACAATGAAGCTTTTCTACATATCTGCAACTATATTGAAGATAGTGTCATTTCAAAGGCTCAAGTAGAGCGAGTTCAAATGTTGAGAGAAAGGTATCTGGCTTTTATGCAAGACAATTCACCAGAGCACTACAACCTTCCACAGTACCCAACACAAAAACTCAAGGGAAAACTCATTGACCACTTCGTGAGAGACAATCAAATTCTGGGCTCCTAACTTCAGGAGTGAGCTGATCTACTCCAGCAATCTTCCACTTGGGCAAGCTGTTGATCTGGCTTTTGTTGCTGTTGCATCAGAAAGTCGCAGAGTAGAAGAGGCAAGCAATGATCGTTCGCCGCAAGATCCTGGAAGCTTTTCGGGACCATGGCCCAGGACATTGGCCTCCAACAGCTGACAGTCTCCTCTCAGAGTCTGCTTCAGTTGGCCCAGACATTCTCATGACTTTCCAAGAGTGATTCTGTCTGGAAAAAGGACCCCATGAGAGAGACTAGAGCGAGTGGCTGGTTCACAAGCACAGGGTGTCTGCTATTCTGTTACAAATGGGGCTTGGAAACAACTGCAAGCACATTGGACTGGCCAAAGCAGTCCGGCATTGGACTGGGAAAGCAGAGCTAATCAGTCTTCTTAACCACTTTGGGCACTGCATTTCCCATGGGTCTGCACTGGCATTGGAAAACAATATATTCCACAGCATACTTCAAACCAGAAGCGTTCTGCCACCAACCTTTTCCAAGACACAAAACAAAGTTTTACATCTGGCTTGGGACAATTTTGACTTGTGTGAATAAACTCCAAGTGGAGGTCACTGCGTGCTACGAAGTAGAATGACCTGGAGCTTCACCTTGCAAGTGTTGGAGAGATGCTGCCCGTACTTCATGTTGCAAACCACCAAAACTATGCACGATATACATATGTCTACTTTCTATCCATGCTCAATCTTGAAGACAACTATCCTGGGGCAGAGAAGTTGCTGCGTGATGGAGGGTTCAGTGTTGCTCGCTCCAGTGTTCCAGCCTCTCGTGTCAGCGTTGACCAAGCCCTTGAACAGTCAGTCAATCGTGAAGCAAAAGGAAAGAGTGGCATCATTGGCTTCAGCCGCAAGGTCAGTGCATACATACGGTGGTGTGTTACCCGAAACATCCGTGCCAGCCTTCTTGGTGCCACCCTCATGATGGCCTCAGGGGACATCCTCCCTCAAGACCTGGTGGACATGTTGTGTGATCAGCAGGGTGCAACACCTCAGTCTGAGGACCGGCAGGGTGCAACACCTTAGTCTGAGGACCGGCAGGGTGCAACACCTCAGTATGAGGACCGGCAGGGTGCAACACCTCAGTCTGAGGACCGGCAGGGCTCAACACCTCAGTCTGAGGACCGGCAGGGTGCAACACCTCAGTCTGAGGACCGGCAGGGTGCAACACCTCAGTCTGAGGACCGGCAGGGTGCAACACCTCAGTCTGAGGACCGGCAGGGCGCAACACCTCAGTCTGACAACAGTAACGAAGAAGATGTTTCCTGTGATGAGGATGTTGAGTTGGTCAATCTGTGTTGATGAACTAGAAGACGATGACTTTGATGATGTCACACTGGACTAGGATGGGGTATGAATAATGACTGAAATGCTGGTACATAGGTAATATGCCCTTTGATTTGTTGGAACTTATGAAATATATGTTATTGAGCAAATAGGCTATTTTGTAATCACTTCTGATAGCATCTGAAACTTTTTTTGTGTGTGCCTTTGCGTGTTGATTGGCAGTATGCTGTGGATAACTTTTTGGTTTTGGTTCAATTTCGCGAAAATCGTGAAATATATCAGAAATTGTAAACGTATCTTAGAAGATACTGAGGAATGTACATGCCAGTTTGCGTAGTGAACAATGTTGTTTCAGATTTTAACAGTTTGTTCCATTTTTAAGCTGAAATTAAGTTTGTGATAGATGTACTTTAAGGATACTGTCATTAGCCGAATAACGTCACACATTTTGCAGAATGCCTTGTGCATTAGCCAGTGCTGATGGCACCATTAGAGTTTTCTAATAGATATTTTATGCTGCAGATATCCTCTGATGCACTGCCTACCTACAGGCATGTCACAATTTTGATGAGAGTGGTTTTAGTGTGGCATATGGCCCTTTACCTAAACCCACCCCTGTCGCGGACGACTAAAAAGGGGTGGATATTTTGACAATACCCAAACACCATGTTGTCTTTGTTTAAACTAAGGCCAACATATGTCTTTAGACAGCACATTGAATGAACTTTCAGAAAAATATAGTCACAAATCCCCCCCCTATGGGTTAAGGGGGGTCTACAGCCAGGTGAAGGTCTAAGTATATAACAATCTAATCTCGACGAAGAAATGCCGACCGTGCATGCATACAAAAAGCATCAATCTACTGTGAGAGAATTCTGGAATGAACGCCCCTGAACAAGCATACTCACTACAGCACGCGGCAGAAGAAAACAAAATCCAGAAATCTAAAAATAGACAGTGTGTATGTCTATGGAAGAAACACGTGGCCGCGCAAGTTCGTGTGTGGGCGAGTGTTTGGTAGCCTTGAAATGCTTTTTGGTTCACTCGTTTCAACGAGATATCATGTTTGTTTTTTAATTCATGAATATAAATGTTTTTTAATCCCCACCATGTACAAGCCAAATTCGGCTTCCTTTCGGCTGAAGCTAATTAAAAAAGAAGATTGGTTGATTTAGGCTTATGAAAGAAGAAAAATAACAGTATAACTATAAGGCTGGCACTCTAAAGGCGACCATTCCTTATCTGTATCGTAAGTATGAGTACTATAGAGTCCGCAAAGGAGCAGTTTAGCTACCCCCACCTCGTCAGCATGCAAAGATGTTAACACTATATCTTCCAGAACGCCTTGGCATGAGGCTGTGTCAGACCCAGTTGACATAAGCTAGAACTCCAAGGCTACATCAAAATGTTGTTATGTTCTGCATGGTCGTGCGGGGATTGTCTTAAGCAATGACAAGCTCCTAGCATAACATCATAATCCGTCTAAAATCCCCCGAAGTCGGAATGTGGCTGCCCACGTGGCGGGGTAATCGAAAACGGTCGCACACGTAAATTAAATGTTCTCATCCCTAGCTGGTGCATTTGTGCCATAGTGTTCAAGTGCTTCGGCTGTTGGGGATGATCCCTGGAGTCTTTAAGCCAGGGTAGGACAACGACAAACAACATGTATATCTTCCAGACACGGCCAGGAACGTGCACGTTGTCTGGAACTGTCGAGTGATTAATTAGACTCTGGCGGCAGCACACACACCCACACACCAATCGACATCAACACCCACACCCACACTTTCTACCACTGGTGACTTGTCACAACAAGACAAGAGAGTGAGATTATCGTCCAATTGATCATAGATCACTAGTCTAATTGTCACAAGGTATGATAGGGCCTAATATACGAGGTACGGTATTTGCGGGCGCCCCAGAACAAGCATTACCAATAACTATAAACCTATGAAACTAACAGAGCGACAAAAGGAGACCAATAGAGGATATTGGTGATAAAATAAAAATAAATCCACCAAGAAAACCTATATCCATTGCAAGCACGCACACAGGCACGCGGGCGCGCGTGCTTAATCAAGTCAAAATTACCTTTATGGAGAACGAAAGATAAATAACTTTTCCCCGAAGACGGAGTGTGGCTGCCCTCGATCGTGGCCGGGGCACGGACATGGGGGATGCACTTGTACCATAGCGTTCAAGTGCTTCTGCTGTTGATATGATCCCTGGAGTCTTTTACCCAGGGTAAGTCAACAACAACAACAACAACAGCCCGAGAAACCGAGAAAGAACTTGAGACTTTTGTTCAAAATCACATCCTGCCTCCTTCATGAAAGGAAAGAAGAAAACAACAGCAATATAATAATAAAAACAAAAAACAAACTTAATTCACATAAAAACAACCAAACCGCACACACGCACACACACACACACACACACACACACACACACACACTGATGCACACACACACACACCGTCACGCACACGCACACACACACACACACACACACACACACACACTGACGACACACACACGACACACACACACACACACACACACACACACACACACCACTGCACTGACACACACAACAACAACATACAGTATTTATATACGGCGCTGAATCTTTATATAAATCAAATCAAAGCGCGCGTGCGCACACATGCACGCACGCACATTCAGTGGTCTCGCGACACAACAACAACAACAACATACAGTATTTATACGGCGCTGAATCTTGATAGGAATCAAATCAAAGCGCACACACACGTTAGCATTCAAAGCGCATTCAAACACAAACGCAATACAACGCGAACACACACAGATAACATAAATGGAATATAGCAGAAACAGACCTAATGGCAAGAGAGAGAAGATAAGAAGAGAGAGGAGCTTTAATGACGGGGGAACAGGTGGGTTTTGAGGTTAGCTTTGAAAGCAGAGAGAGTCGGTCGCTGACGGAGGGAGAGCGGAAGTTTGTTCCAGGAGGTCGGTCCTGAGACAGCAAAAGAGCGCCGACCAACAGTTGAAAGCTTATACCTAGGGATCTGGAGAGAAAGAGGGTCAGAAACTGAACGTAAAGTGCGAGCTGGCGTATAGATGGAAATATTGTCACAGAGGTAAGATGGAGCAGCTTTATGAATAGATTTATAGGTTAATTATGCTTTTCGTCCTCTCGGCCGAAGCCATATGGGACATTACGTTCTACTTTTAGTTATTTGGAAATGGGGGGAAAGGGAAGAGAAAAAAGCTGTTTTTATTTTACTTTAGATATTTGTTTTATTATTTATAATTGTTTATCTCTTGAATAAAGGTCAAGGTTTTTACATTTTATGAGCCATGGCCCGTACGAGACTACTGTCTAGTTAAAACTTGTCTTTTTAGATAAAAGTGAGTGATTAAAATTATATTTTTTGAGCTGCACCCCTCCTGGCGAGAGCCTAATGATTAAAACTTCAGGACCACAATAATGTTTAAAAGAACGAGTATTTAATGAAAATGTTAAAAAATTCAATTTTAAGGTCGAAAAAACGATATTTACATGTTTTGTGTCTTAGAGACTTTATTTTTGAAAAATATTCATTGTTAAAAAGTTATCACTACAAGTGGACAACTATTTATACTATGTTTTTTAAAAAGAATAGGTCAATCAATTTCTCACATAGTGAGAAAAGATTGTATGAAAAAATAAATAGACTGGGGTCTCAAGAAAAAATATTTACAAACTTAACTCTATCTCAGACTCAAAAAGAAAGGCACTAACAAATTTGGCCGAGCCCGGGCAGAAAAAGTTGCTTCTGGACCCCCAGTCTTCAATTGTTAAGATTTTTAAAGAAATTTTGTTATTTTAATAGTTTATTAAAAACCATCTATATTTAAGATATTTTTTAAAACCAAGGTTTAAAACTAGTACTTTATGACGGGGATAGTTAACGATTCCTACTTGTTTAGGTCGGAGGGAGGGAGGTAGAGGGACCCCTCCTCTCCGGCCAAAACAGTGGTAGGGCGTCGTTATATAGGTCCAGCATTAAGTGCGGGGGGACCTATTGGGATAACCCTGACCGTAATTTCACGTTCGCGACTACGAAGGCACCCCCCCGGAGGTCGGGCCGCGCACCCATCTACTAGGGGAGGGGGAGTAAAATGTACTCGGAATCAAAAGAATCCTACCGGTCATGTGTAATACATGCCGTAAGTTAAAAAAGGGAAAACTGAAAATTTGTATGGGTTTGGGAGTGGACTGTGGGTAGGTACGCGGCCCGCTGTCCGGAGGGACCCTATACCCGTCATTAAAATCATTTATTTAAAAGTTTACAGTTAAATCTTATTTTGGTTTTTGTCCCTTCTTGATCAGAAATGCTGACCAAAGGACGTTATGACTAAGGCTTCGGCCAGCCAGACCAACGGGGCCCATCCCTCTATTGTATGTTTATGAATTATTAGTTTAGAATACATTATGTTGTATAGTTTAAGTTTTTGAATAAGTGGAGTTAATTCTTTTGTTATATTTATACATGGATTAAAAAGGTGTTCCATGTTGAGGGTTTTCCCACATTCACAGATTACTTCAATATAAGTACATGGATTTGAACTAGTTCTTAATCTAAAAATTAATGATTGTAAAGTTGGTTTAATAGGCAGAAAAAGGCCGCCTTTTACTATTATATGGTCCCAAGAGTGGGCTTTGGCATAGCTTTCAAGCTCTCTGCTCCACTCTTGGAATGCTGCTCTTTTTAATTTGCTTTTGGCTTCTTTTATAGATAATTTGATGTTAATTAGGGTACCTGATCTTTCTTCAGCGGCACTTTTGGCCGCCCTATCGGCTCGGTCATTGCCCAATATCCCACAATGGGAGGGTATCCAGGTTATGACTATTGAGGTTCCCTTAAGTATAATTTGATGTATTAATATTCTGATTTCATTTATAATTTCTAGTCTGTTGTTTGTTTCTCCCTGAAGGGCCTGGATGGAGGATAGTGAGTCTGTGTAGATAACTACATTTATTGGAGGATTGGTTAGGTTATTTAGGAAGGAGCATACTTCAAGTATTGCCCATAACTCGGCACTAAAAATTGAAAGATGGTCATTTAGTTGAAAGGATTTTGTTATATCTAAGGTGGGGATGGTAAACGCGCACCCCACCTTATGGTCAATTTTAGACCCATCAGTATAGATTTGTAAATGATATTTTGCTGCTTCAATTTTTTCTTTCGCTGCTATACTTATTAAATTAACCTCTTCTTTCGAAAATTTACTATTTAAGGTTGTATCATATTGAATTTCTTCTCTTTCCCATGGGGGAAAGCACGCTGAAGGGTGTATTGAGACCTCCTGTAAGTCCAGGTTAGCCTCTTTAAACAGGTTATCTGAGAAATGAATTATATTAGTGTTCTTATCACTTGCTGTGGGATTCTTTTTCTTTTTAATCTCATAGTTCAAAAAGGGGTCTATTATATTCATTTTGAATTCTTTAAATGAGTCCGTCTTGGCTGCATACCAGCGCACCAGAAAATTGGCACAGTTTACCCTCATCAAGTTTTCTAATGGCAACCACCCGATGTCCCTGTACACTAACTTGTTTACTGCGTACACAGGGACACCGAGTGCAATCTTAAGTGCCTTAGTCTCTATAGCTTGTAGTTTTGAAAACTGACTTTTGGTTAATGAGTGGAAGGCTTCCATTCCGTAGGTCAATCGGCTGCGCACCAGGGCCCTAACCAGGTTAACCAAGAATTTTGGGTCCTTAGCCCATCTTTCTTTAGAGATTACTTTAATAAAATTTAAGGCTTGCGAAGCCTTTTTTGCTGTATGTTCCATGTGTGGTGTCCAATTTAACGTAGGAGTAAGAATAACTCCCAAGAATTTAACTTTTGTGCTCTGTTTTTTTTCCGTACCTAGTATATCTATTGTAAAATCCATTTTGTCTCTTTTGTTAGAAAAAACCATAAACTCGCATTTGTCCTGTGACAATGAGAAGCCATTTTCCTGGAGGTATGTAGCTATGGCTGTTATATGGCGTTGATGTTCTTTATGCATTAATGAGTATTTTTTTGTATTTGGGGGTGTCCATATCGCGATATCGTCGGCATACATAGAAATTTTTGAATTGCCTAATGATACGTTATGTATGTCGTGGAGCATGATGTTGAACAATGTTGGTGCGATCATGCTCCCTTGTGGGACGCCCATGTCCAAAGTATAAACTCTGGACAGGGACTGTCCCACGTTGACTCTCATTTTTCTGTTCTCTAAAAAAGCTTTAATAAAATTGAATGTATTGCCCGCAATACCGAGCCTGCTAATTTTTTGGAGTAACCTCCCATGCCAAACTGAGTCGTACGCCCCTTTGATGTCAAAGAACGTAGATAGTATTATTCTTCGGCGATTAAACGCTCTTTTGACATGGGAGGTCAATTTAACTACTTGTTCCATACAGGATCTATTTTTTCGAAAACCTGCTTGGAAGGGGGGCAAAATGTTATTTTTTTGTAAAAAGTAATCTAATCGTGTTCTCACGATTCTTTCATAGACTTTACCCAGATGAGGGGTGAGGGAGATGGGCCGGTAACTTTTGGGATCCCTCTTCGGTTTTCCGGGTTTAGGGATCCCTATTACTTGGGCCTCTTTCCAAGCTTGTGGAATTTCCCCCCCCTCCCAACATCTGGAATAAAATCCGTGTAAAATTTGTAAATAATTTAGGGGTAATTGTTTTATTATCTTGTAGGAGATGATATCACCTCCTGTTGCTTTATTTACCTTTTTTATACTGCGAAGGGCTCTAGCAAGCTCGGTATATTTGATTGGAGAATTTATAGGGTTTGAATTATCCGTAGATTTATTAAAAACAGGAATACTTTTTCTTCTTTCTTGTTCTTGTGGTGGCAAAGCATTGGTTTGGCTAGCTTTACTAAAGGTTTCAGCTAGCACGTTAGCTGTTTCGATATTTGATGTTGTTGATTTGTTGTTTACCGTTAACCTTGTCTTTCTTGAAAAACCACTAAGTTTTAACCTTTTTAGCCTCTTCCAGGCTTTCCTTATGTCTTTGAAATCAGTTATCTTTTCGTTAGTAAAATACTCCAGTTTGGATTTAGCTACAATTTGTTTAGTATGTTTCTCTTTAATTTTTTTGTCATTGAAATTTTCTTCTGTGGGGTATTTATTAAATCTGTTACTTGCCTTATGTTTATCTTTTACTACTTCAGCACAGTCCTCGTTCCACCAGGGATTATTTCTGGTCTGGTTGATCTTTTCCGAGGACTGTGCGCTCATGGGAATGGCTTGTGTACTAGCTTCTAAAATTTGTGTATGAATATTTGTATAGTAAATTTCTATGTTCTGATGTTCTACTTCGTTTGGGGTGTGTTTCTCTAAAATCGCTTTAAAAACTTCCCAGTTGGCTTTTTCGTATAGAAATTTCTTGGGGGGCAAATCTTCCGAATCATCTATGTCTGCCGCGATCTCTATTGAAATGGGCTTATGGTCTGAACCCAGGGAGTCTATTAGGGGGCACCAGTCCGTTTTTGTGAATAACTGTGGACTGATCAAGGTTAGGTCCACAGTTGTAGCTCTATTATTTAGTATGTGAGGGTATCTTGTATTCGTTCCGTCGTTAAGCAGAACCAGATTTGATTCGTTAATTTCATTCATCAGAATCTGGTCTTCATTTTTTATACAATTATGCTCCCAGGCTATGTGGTGAGCGTTAAAATCCCCCAACACAGCCCAGGAGCAAGTTAGGGGCAAAGAACTAAGCCAGTTGGTTGTGGGAGCCTTTTTGTATCCCTGTGGGTAATATACGTTTACTATATGTAGGGGGTGATCTTTTAAATGAATTTGTATGGTGTTAGAATATTGAATTTTATCGATATTTGTGATTGGTGAGGCAATGTTGTTATAGCCTATGTTTTTCCTTACGTAGGTTGCTGTTTTTACTTTATCTAGTGAGTTACTAATTGAAGGGGGATGGCAAAAGCCATCTATTCGGGGTAAATTTATAACTGTGCAATTTAATAATTGGATACAGAGGATGTGGTATTGAGTTGTGTTTGTAGCAAGAAAGTTTATCAGAAAGTCTATGTTGGAGGACACTGCTCTGCAGTTCCACTGAAGAATATTAACAGAAGAAGAAGACAGGAGTATTTTGACTGGATTTTAATGAAACTGTATCATTCAAGATACTTACAGGGCTTTATGTGACACGTATCTGTACCGCCTGGAAGCCTCAGCCGGTTCACAAACCAACTGAGCCAGACGATACAGACTACTGCCTTGTGTGGTAGGAATGGGGGACTGACCGTCTGTTGGGAGGAGGGCCACCAAACCGTCAAGGAGCAGTTTGGGCTTATTGCCATTTCTGGCCTTTACTAAAGAGATTAGAATTTTGGTTATTAGCTCCTCGCCTGGGGATTTATTTGTTTCCTGTTGTTCTGCTTGTTGTATTTGTTTTAAGTCAATGGGTGTGACTAGTGTGTTAGTTTCACAGGGCGGACTCAGATCCAGTTTTTGTGTCATTTTGTCTTGGAAGTTTGTCATTAGTCTGTCCATATGTTTAGTTATACTCGTCATCATAGTTTCTGTCTGTTTTTGGATCTGGTCCGCCACAAGTACTTCAATGGTTTTTTCTGAGGCTTGTTTTTGTTGTTTAGTTAACAGAGTGGCTTTGGCTTTTAATAGTCTCTTTTTAGTGCTGTTTAATCTTTGTCTTTTTGAAAGAATTCTTGTTCTTGTTCTTCTAATGGTAGGGGGTACATGTTCCGGGTCACCGGGGGGGTCCTGAACTGGATCCTCAACAGTCTCCCGGTCCACAACTCCCCTCACTTTATCTGCGAAAGTAGGTTTCAGTGCCCTCCCTGGGGGGCCTCTCTCTTCCGTTCTCCATGCCCTATCTGGTGGCAAATGTGGAGGTGGCCTTCTTTGTTCCCTGAGTGTTTTCTCTTCACTGAGCACAACCTTGGCCTTCTTAATGGCCTCTGAATAAGGCAAGAATGTTTCTGCTCTAATTCTGTTGGCTTTCAAGCGCAGTTGATATTGTGGGCAGCCCTGGTATGCAGCCGAATGCTCTCCCATACAGTTTATACATTTGAGTGTCTGACTCTTGCATTCTTTGATGTTGTGTCCAGGCTGGGCACACCTCACACAGATTTCCCTTTTTGATCTGCATTGATCTTGACTGTGTCCCAGCCTGGAACATTTTCTACATTTGCGAACAGGTGCCACGTAAGGGTGGACTTTAAATTCCTCCGCGTTCAATTTAACCAAGGACGGGAGTGTGGTCCTGTCAAACGTGATTCTGACTGCCCTAGAATCACTCCCGTCCTTGTTTTTCAGTCTAGATACTTGTTTGGCTCCTGGAATTAGTTTCTTTATTTCTTCACAGCTTTCCTCATGTGGAATTGCCTTAATTACTCCTTCAGTTGTGGCCGTTGGAATGGTACATTTTATGTTAATTTGAGCAAGTTTCTTCATCCCTGCCAGAGTACGTTGTTGTTTCTCTGTACGACACCCTATCAAGTACCTGTTGTTGGACAGGGGTCTCTGACTAAGAATGGGCCCCGTGGTCTGGCACCACATATTATAACTGGTAGTGGGTCCGAGGGACCTGAGCGTGGCCGAGCCTGTACCCAGGTCCTCCAGAACCACTGGGAACTGCAAGAACACTGGTGGGGGTTGGTCTCCCTGTCTCACTGGCCTTGTGTTTGGTTTGTTTTTGTGCCCTGTCCCAGAGGCTGTTTTGGAACCAAGTTCCTCTGCAGCCCCCGGGGCAGACTCAGATTGACAGGGCCGTTGGCCCTCTTTTTCCTTGGTTATCTCAATTATTTCTGGCTCTTCCTCGATCTGACCATTCGACTGGGTCTCAGTCTCCTGATTTGGGGGCAGAGAGGGGGGTGGATTGTCATCCATGTCTTTGAGTTCTTCCCTAATTTTCTTTTCGTGAGGGAGTGGATCACTAGATGTATCAGAATTTGAGTTCGAAAGCCCTTCATTTCTGAGAGAGAGAGAGAGAAAGATAGAGATTTTACGCCCTCTGAGCCAAAAGACTATTTGAGGCATTTTAATTGATAAAGATCCTAGAAAAAAGATGGATTTTAAGTTTTATAAGATGAAATTTAAAAGAAGAAGTTATTTATTTTATTTTATCAGAGTTTATAAGGAATTTTTTAATTTATTTTAATAGCGCAAGCTGAAGAATATAAAATTTTAAGTTTGTGATAAAATATTTTAATTTAAAAGATATTTAGCTGTTTGCTTTTAAATCTGACAGATTGGAGGAGGTCTGATTAAAAAACCCCAGGGCTACAGTTAAAATTCATGCATTTTAGGCTCAACTGAGCAATTGGATAAAAACAATCCGTGTTTGTGCTCGGAACGAGCTTTATTATTAAAATTCTTGACAGGCAGAAGCCTGTGTTCAAGTTAATGTACAGTTTAAAAAACTTTTCAAAAAAAGTTATGAAAAGTTACAAGTTATTCTTTAATTTCCTTTTTGTATATATACACACATTTTTTTTTTTATTATATAAGGCTATCCTATTAGGTTTTGGTCCCTTGGGACCAAACACAACTAATAGTTACCTAGGGTTTTTAATTATAAATTTATTTGATACAAAGACAACTGTCAAAAAAGTTTTTGGCCATAAGGCTATTAATATTAATATGTACATTGTTATTATGTACACCACTTTTACAGACAAACTGTTTAAACTTTTTACAAGTGACGTTATTGTTTAATATTTCAATTATAACTAAGTTGAGTTTTTAAACTATGTTAAAGTTTTAACAAGTGTTTAGTTTATTTAATATTGTCCATAGGGCAAAGTATAATGTTATTTTCACGTATGTGAATTTATAAAATTTTGTGTTAAAAATTTATGTTCTACTCTAGTCAAGCTACGGGACTAAACCCTATAGCTTTAAAATTGTTTTGTTAAAATCTATGTCTTAAAATTGTTTAATATGTAAAATAAGTTAAGATTTGGTAAAAAGGACAAGTTTATAACTATTAAGGTTCCATAGTTATATTAAAAGTTGCTATTAAAATCTAGTTTGTTTTATGTATGTTTTGGTCTAACCTGACCATATATGATTTTAGTTATTTAACTAGATGAAGTCTAGTGAGAAGTCATTATTTTATATAAAGTTATTTATGAATAGGGGAACATACCGCCAGAGGCCACCATTGTTATAAATAATCTTATGTGATCCATCTGATCCCAGGGGGGGGGTAGCTACAAAGACTCCCCCGCCCCTGATGTCACGGTGGAATGTGAAATAAGTGAGATTAATAAAAGTTGTTATTTTATGGTTAGATGGTTTTTAAGAGGATGGTATAAGAGTTGAGGGTGGGGATGGTTAACGACTCCTGTATGCTCGGGACGGAGGGAGGGAGGGGAAGGGACCCCTCCTCTCCGCCCCGAGCAGTGACAGGACACCGCATGGGCAGTCCCAAAAAGGGGGGGGAGCACAAGCGTTAAACGCGACGGCTACGAAAGATACCTCCGTTGTGTGTGCCGGACACCCATCTGCATAGGAGAAGGGTTTTTTAAAAAATAGTGGGCTCAAAAGAGTCACTTCAGCCCATCGGCACATATTTTAGATAAAAAGGGAAGTGGGGGTAAAGGGGGCGGGAATGCAGACAGGTATACGGCCCACACACCAGGGGGACTCTATTCCCACCAGTAAAAATAGTTAGATTTAAACAAGGTGTTTGAATGACACCTGGCCGATTGCCTCAGCGAGCCAAACCATTGGTGACCAACCCAATTTATGATGTTTGTTTAAAATGTTCTTTTCATTATATATTAAGTTGTTTTGTTTGCATTTGTTTATAACAGGTTGTAATTCCTTTTTTATTTGACTACAGGGGTCAAACATGTGCTTCAGACTAAATATTTTTCCACATTTACATGGGGTGTCCCTAAATTTACATCGAATAGAGTTAGTATAGAATCTGTTGATTCTGCCTTGAATTTTATGGGGAACGGGCAGGTGAAGACCACCACTGATAAATTTCCTGTACCGGAGTTGGGCTTCTAAATAGGAATCCAATTCCTCCGCCCATCTCCGGTACACACAACGTTTTAAATGGTTTTTAATCTCTGACAGAGACAATTTAATGTTTATAGACTGACCCTCAATGTGTTCAGCTGCCCTTTTGGCTGCTGTATCAGCAAGGTCATTCCCTGTGAGTCCCAAATGGGAGGGAATCCACATAATGGTTAAATCAATACCTTTAATTCTTATTTGATGAATAAGGTTTTGTATCTCTTGTATGATTTTTCTTCTATTTTTTGTATTATTTTGCAATGCTTGTATCGAGGATAAGGAATCTGTGAGGATTGTCACTTGATACAATGATTTTTGAAACTCGTTTATAAAAAAACAGGCCTCAAGAATTGCCCATAGTTCTGCGCTAAATATTGAGATTTTTGAATTTAATTGAAAGGATTTAGTAATCTTGAGGGCTGGAATAGTAAAAGCGCACCCTATCTGTGAATCGGAGATCTTAGAACCGTCCGTGTATATTAATAAATGATGTTTAATCTCGGAAACTTTTTCTTTGGCCACAACTGAAAGTAAATTTGGCTGATTTGATTTTGAGTACATTTGATGTAAGGCAGTATCAAAGTGTGCTGATTCCCATTCCCAATGTGGGATAGGGAATTTTGGATGAGTTTCAATATCATCTATTTCCAGGCCCGCCATGGAGAGCATTTCCCGGGAATAGTCTAAGGGGTTGCAAACTTTTTGTGCAATAGTTGGTTTTTGTTGTTGAAAGGATGGATGATTATAAAAAGGGTCTTCAAATTCTTCCTTAAAGCTTTCTATAGTAAAATGATTTGTTGCATATAGTCTTGTAAGGAATGTAGAAGTGTTTAGTTTCATAAGATGTTTTATTGGAATCCAACCTATTATTCCATAGATCATGTTAGTATTTGCAAACTTTGGAACGTTGAGGGCAGCTTTTAGAGCTTTTAGCTCTATTGTTTGTAGTTTGTTTACTAGATTATCTGTAATGTTATGGAATGCTTCCATCCCATATGTTAGGCGACTGCGAACTAGAGCTTGTGTTAAAAGAACAAGAAACTTAGAGTTTTGAGCCCATGTCTGGGAAGAAATGATTCGAATAAAGTTGGTGCCTTTTATAGCTTTTCGGCAAAGGTGGTCAATATGTGGGCTCCAGTTAAGACGTGGAGTGAGAACCACCCCTAGAAACTTGACTGTATTTGTCATTGATTTTGGTTGACCCAAAATGTTAATATTGATATTTTTTTGGATTAAGTTATGGCGAAAGCACATGAACTCGCACTTGTCCGGGGACAGGGAGAATCCATTTTTCTGTAAGTAGTCAATGATAAGACTAGTATTTATTTGATGGTTTTGTAGGTGTATAGCTAGAGCTTTTGAACTTTTTGTGAATGCTGACGACCAGATGGCTATGTCGTCAGCATACATGGAAATTTGACAGTTTTTAAGTTTTAATTTGGAGATATCATGAATCATGATATTGAAAAGAGTTGGGGCTATGATGCTGCCTTGGGGGACCCCCATGTCAATTCGATGTATTTTTGACACGGAGGACCCCACTTTGACTCTTAAAGCACGGTTATTTATGAAGTTTTGTATAAAATTAAACATATTCCCGTGAATACCGAGACTGCTGACTTTATCTAGAAGCCTCCCATGCCAAACGGAGTCGTACGCCCCTTTGATGTCAAAGAAGGTGGCGAGGACTTTCCTGCGTCTCGCGAAGGCCTTTTTGACATAGGAGGTTAATCTTATTTCTGGATCTTTTTGTTTTGTTTTGTACCACTGTGAAGTTGGTATCTTCGTTTATCTCTTTAGAGAATACTGAATCGTTCAGAGGATCTGCAGCCTCTGGTGACTGTGGAGAATCCTCCATGACGTCAGACTCAGTCTCTGAATCACTGCACTGTACATGCTCTTTTTCTGTGTTTAATTGAAATGAAAGGGTCCTCTGGGACGTTGTCCCAGGATTTACTGGCCCACTTTTCTTCTGAGACCCAGACGAACTCATGTTTTAACTTGTGACTAGTTATGAATTTAGGTGTGTTCAAAGAACAAAATTTAAAGTTAGTTTTCTAATTTACACAATATTTCTCTAAGTATTGCTCCCTCCCACCAACGGTTAGGAAGGAACAATACAACGTGTCTTTTTGTTATTCCCAGCGACCAATCAGATCGCTGGGATTTTTTAGCCGTGGATTAACCACTTGTACTACAATTTTTTGACTTGAAGCCAAACGCCCACGAAAGGAACCAATGGGAACCTTTCGTAAACGAGGGCGACCAATCAGAATCAAGCTCTCCTAACCAGAGGTGGTGTCACAGTACAGGTCGTGACAGCCTCTATAAAGGTTTAATTTTTCCAAGATTCTGGTTTGGAATTTTACTACCTCTTTTATCAAATTCCCTCCATGTCCACTGGAGGGTTTACTATTTAGTTTTAACAGAAAATATTAGTTTTATCAAATAGATAAGTATTATCTTGTGCTATTTAAGCACCAAAGTTTACAGAATTCTTATTTATTATGTTTAGATGTCATAGATTTTAAGACTCCTATCTTAACAGAAAAAACCTTGTGTTTTAGTGTCTGTTCAAAAGAAGAGAACAGGCCTTCAAATCAATTTAACTTTAGTTTTTTAACAAACAAAATGTATTTATTTATGTTTACACCTACATTCACTCCTACGCTTCCCTACGGCAATTAATTAAAGAATATCCAAAAAGATTTGGAGAGACAGGACAGACCTATTGGTTTATACACCTAACACCTATTCTGACTAATTTAGTTGCCCGCACACAAACTCCTCCAACAAATTAGGAGGCTGGCAGGAACCCTAACAGAGTGTGGAACTGCCCTAAAGAACCCTAGTCTATGAAGTCCGTGTCCACCAGGCCGTAGCCTACGAGTGGAGGGAATGACAGGAACGCGAGAATGACATTGAAAAGTCAAAAAAAAGAAAGTGAGCAAAGGTAAAAAAGTCCAGTAAAAACTAGCTATCTGCAGGTCCTAGGCCCTACTCCCAGGAGTCCTGCTGTGACCTGGCTCTATGGCCGGCGCAGTCCTCCTGGGTATACCACTTTTGTAGTATGTCCTACGTCCCTACACTAGGCAGCTGAATAACACATCAAACTGCAAAAAAAAGGAAAAAAACAAAACCCTATTCCCTATTAATACTCACTAACGAACGACTGCCTCAGGAAACGCAGAGGCGAACGGAGGTAGGTGACGTGTGGCTCAACGGTGAACCCGGAGCAAGGATGGTGGCCCAAGAAGAACCGGTCTTTCGTACGGCGGTGCTGGCGGGAGCGGCTCAAGAGTGGTAGATGTCCATCCTCCGTCAGCAACCGTCGTACTGTGATGAATCGTAGCCCAAGCAGCCCAAGCAGGGATCCAACGCTGTAAAGTGGAGGAGGCCCAAGAAGTGAACAGCAAGAAGGTAGGCTGTGTAGGCTCTCTCTCTCTCCTGTTGTGTCCTCTCAGCTGGCCTGCCAAAGTCTGATGAAAGATTTATAGCAAAGTGTGTTTAATTTATACTCAATTCTGTCTGCGACAGGAAGCCAGTGCAAAGAACGCAGAAGAGGGCTAACATGATCGAACTTTTTCTTCCTAAGGACAAGACACACACACACACACACACACACACACACACACACACGTCTGGGAGACAAAGAAGCAGAGAAAGAGGGTGGAAGGAGTGAGGATGTGGACGGACAGGAGTAAGAAAGTGGAGGAGGGGAGGGGCGGGGTGATGGGAGGGGCGGGGTGGTGAAAGGGGAGGGGGGAAATAGAAAAAGACAGGGGAGATAAGTCTGAATTCTTATTCCGTCACAAATGGCCGACAACCATTAGAACAAGTCAGAACAAAAACACACGGACTGTTGATGGCAGATCACACGACAAGATCGAAGGAAGACCAATCAATCGCCATGGGGAGCCCGTTACCTTTGTTTGAAGGAGGTCGTATTGATCCTACCAAAAGCCGATTTCCTCACTGCATTGTTTGGACGCCTATTCCGTGTTTGACGTAAGTGAATGAATCAATGAAAAAAATTATGATTGAATCATTCAATCATGATTTTTTTCATTCAATGAATGATTGATGGTGATCTTCTCTTGATCTTGATAATAGTTAATACATTAATAATAGTCGAAAGCGCCACACTGTGGCATTAATTTATATCGACGAAACTTTAGGGAGAGCACATCTTAAAAAACAAAACAATATAAAACCTATTCTAATTTTAGTGACCTGGCCAGCCAGCGCCCGTTCAGCAGGACACCAACATGATGCCACGTCCAGCAGCAAACTAACCTAGCCCTAAGTATGGTTTGTAAGGAAGGGGAAGTGTGGTGGTTGGTCTAAGTTGTTCCAATCCCGGGAGGTTCTGGGAAAAAAGCTGTTCTTCAGTGCTGCTGTTTTTGCCGGCTGGATGGTGAAGCATCGGTCATTCTTCCTAGCCAGGTGTTCGACTAGGTTCTTGCTCTCCTGATCTTCATGCCTTGTTGGTTTGATGAGGCGCTTGTTTTTGACGTGCTACATATTTCTCTGCTTCAAATTTTCAATGTCAGGGAAGAAACCCTCGACGACCTTGTACAGGCCGACACGCACACTCTGCGTGCGTGCGTGCGTGCGTGCGTGCGTGCGTGCGTGCGTGCGTGCGTGCGTGCGTGCGTGCGTGTGCGTGCGTGTGCGTGCGTGTGCGTGTGTGTGAGTGTATGTATGTGTGCCTATGTGTGTGCGTGCGCGTGTGTGTGTGTGTGTATGTGTGTGTGCGTGCGTGCGTGCATGTGTGTATGCTGCGTGCGAGCGTGCATGCGCGCACGCACGCGCGCAAGCGTGTGTGTGTGCGTGAGAAAGAGAGAGAGAGCACGCGAGGGTTCATACATGTGTGTGCGTGCTGGGGGGTGTCGTGTGGGGGTGATGTAAGTTTAGGTGCATGATGTGTATTTATGTAGCCTACATGTGCTCTACTTGACCGTAGTTGACAACACTTATATATTGATCTGTGTGGATAGGCTTTTGTATTTTACTTATTTAGTTTAAAATCATTTTCATCTTATATTAATCATATGCTCAATTTTAATGTGTGTGTGTGTGTGTGTGTGTGTGTGTGTGTGTGTGTGTGAAGGGGGTAGGGTGGTGGTGGGGGTGACTTCAGTGTGCAGGTGGAAAAGTGGTTAATGATTTTATACATAATTATTTTATTATATCTTTGTATTTAATTCAGTTTGTATTTAGCTTTTCTGCTGTTTTATGCTGATAAATATATTGATGACTGTGATTGCTTTTATTCTAACTAATTTTTCATTCTTTTATTAGGCATGTGTACGTATAATGTTTATTCGTTTTAGTTCATTGTATTACTGCGGAAGAGAAAGGTGGGTTTGGAGAGAGGGGGTAGATGGTGGGAGAGGGTAAGGGAGAGACGGGGGGAGGGGATGGAGCGATAAGAGTAGAGGGGTGGGAGGAGGGAGGGACAGGAGACGGGAGAGAGGGAGAAAGAGAGTCATGGAGAGAGAGAGAGGGGGAGAGAGAGATATATGTTTTTGTTTGATTGTTTAAACAGGGTCTATAATGTTTCATTGCCAAAGCCCTGTGATGAGGTGGGATGTTGGTGGGAAGGGTGGAGACTGGAGGGTGGTATGAAAGTGAGCGCGCAAGTGGGGCGTGTGAAGTGTGAAAGAAACTTTTAAAGCATGTAATTACAATTTATTTTGTTCTTTTAGTTTTATAAATTGTTTGGTTTCTGTGTGTACATATGACGTGTCCGCAGGAAAATTATCCTTGTTTTTATGAGGACAAAATAAAAGTTGAGTTGAGTTGAGGAAAGTCAGCCTCTGTTGTTTCCTTCTTTCCTGCAGAGATGGAACCTTAGCTTGGCCAAGGTCGCTCAGCATGGCTGACACACAGCCTGGGTTGCGGGACTGGTAATCTCTCTTTATATGTCTTGCTGCTCTTCGCTGGACGCCTTCTAACTGTCTATTTCGCTTTGGATGTATTGGATCTCATACTATGGAGCTATATTCAAGGAGGGATCTACAAAGCGAAATGTACGCTGTCTTCCGGCAGATTCAGGGCAGAAGCGGAGATTCCTGCGGAGCATGCCCAGGCTGGCGTACGCTCTCTTGGTGATCTTGTTAATGTGGGCAGACCATAAGAAGTTAAAGCTCAGTTCCACGCCAAGGTATGGGTGAGAGTCCACTTGCTGTAGGATGTGATCATTCAGCTGGTAGTAGAAGGATGATCTCTGTCGTCACTCGTGTACTCAGGATGAAACATTTCTTGGCATTAAATCTCATGCCCCATTCTTCGGCCCATGCTTCAAGTTTCTTGAGGTCGTCTTGCATTATATCGATTTTTAATATTTAAATCCCCAAATTAATCCTATGTCAGGTATAGAACTATCTGTTTAGGCCTATTGTTTACATTAGTACTTATTGCTAACATCCATAAACGGCATGCATACAACTTTACAAGGACGGAGGTTAGGCAACATTGCTAGATTAAATTTCCCCCCCCCCATTTGCCGATTTGGGCAACGCCTGCCAACGCCTCCTCCCTCCCTCTATCCCATCCCATCCCCCCACCCTGTGACCCTGCCCCTTAAAAAGGTTCTTCTTGGTTATTTCCCATCGAACAATTACACATCTGTATTATTAAAAGTTCGGGACTTTCCTGGTGTCCACTGCCTCTGATGGAAGAATGATCTCTGGAAACATTAAAATAATCACAAAGAAAAACGAACGTAAACCCTCTAAATTCAGCGTTGCCATTCAATGTTGCCGTACAGCATGGGAAATTCACGTAAAAATGGCGACCATTAAACACCAAGTTCGCATTATATACGGTAGCGCTTCGAGCAGCTGTTTATTTTCTTAAATTATAAATCTTTTATTCTGACGAAAATAGCCCTAAACTGATTCTAACTTCCGATGAAGTTCAAAAGATCCCTCCGAACTCAGGTTTGCAAACCTAGTTCGGCTTTGATTAAGACTAGGTTCGCAAACCTGAGTTCAAATTTGATTAACACTAAGATTAGAACTAGGTTCGCAAACCTGAGTTTGGGAGGATTGTGAACCATGAAAATCTCGAGTTTGGGGTTCCCACAACATGTTCTTAGAACCATGGCAATCCCCGGCGATCCTTCTTACTGATTGGCTGAAATCATGTGAGCTCTCCTTTGGCAAAGGAGCGTTTAGTAGGCTACTGAGTCGAAAGCAACAATATCGAATTATCTCCATGTAGCGCTTCCTGAGCCATTGTTTTGATTCCCGCCAAATAATTTGTGCTGCTTTAGCAAAGGCTACATTTTTAGTTAATTTCTTTTTCCGAATTTATATGTACATTTCAAGGTACTCTGCAAAACTCGGAATGGCTCAATCCTTTTGGGAGCGAGCCTTACCGAGTACTTAGGGATAATTTTCAAAAAGACAAGTATCGATACCTTTTGAAAACCTTTGCATAGAGTGTAACAACAAGGTTAATTATGCTTTTCGTCCTCTCGGCCGAAGCCATATGGGACATTACGTTCTACTTTTAGTTATTTGGAAATGGGGGGAAGGGGAAGAGAAAAAAGATGTTTTATTTTACTTTAGATATTTGTTTTACTATTTATAATTGTTTTATCTCTTGAATAAAGGTCAAGGTTTTTACATTTTATGAGCCATGGCCCGTACGAGACTAATGTCTAGTTAAAACTTGACTTTTTAGATAAAAGTGAGTAATTAAAATAATATTTTTGAAGCTGCACCCCTCCTGGCGAGAGCCTAATGATTAAAACTTCAGGACCACAATAATGTTTAAAAGAACGAGTATTTTAATGAAAAATGTTAAAAATTTTATTTAAGGTCAAAAAACGATATTTACATGTTTTGTGTCTTAGAGACTTTATTCTTGAAAATTTTTCATTGTTAAAAAGTTATCCCTACAAGTGGACAACTATTTATACTATGTTTTTTTTTTTTTTAAAGAATATATCAATCAATTTCTCACATAGTGAGAAAAGATTGTATGAAAAATGAATGAATAGACTGGGGTCCCAAGAAAAAATATTTACAAACTCAACTCTGCCTCAGACTCAAAAAGAAAGGCACTAACAAATTTGGCCGAGCCCGGGCAGAAAAAGTTGCTCCTGGACCCCCAGTCTCCAATTGTTTAAGATTTTTAAAGAAATTTTGTTATTTTAATAGTTTATTAAAAACCATCTATGTTTAAGATATTTTTAAAACCAAGGTTTAAAACTAGTACTTTATGACGGGGATAGTTAACGATTCCTACTTGTTTAGGTCGGAGGGAGGGAGGTAGAGGGACCCCTCCTCTCCGGCCAAAACAGTGGTAGGGCGTCGTTATATAGGTCCAGCATTAAGTGCGGGGGGACCTATTGGGATAACCCTGACCGTAATTTCACGTTCGCGACTACGAAGGCACCCCCCCGGAGGTCGGGCCGCGCACCCATCTACTAGGGGAGGGGGAGTAAAATATACTCGGAATCAAAAGAATCCTACCGGTCATGTGTAATACATGCCGTAAGTTAAAAAAGGGAAAACTGAAAATTTGTATGGGTTTGGGAGTGGACTGTGGGTAGGTACGCGGCCCGCTGTCCGGAGGGACCCTATACCCGTCATTAAAATCATTTATTTAAAAGTTTACAGTTAAATCTTATTTTGGTTTGGTTTTATTTTTCCCTTCTTGATCAAAAATGCTGACCAAAGGACGTTATGACTAAGGCTTCGGCCAGCCAGACCAACGGGGCCCATCCCTCTATTGCATGTTTATGTATTATAAGTTCAGAATACATTATGTTGTATAGTTTAAGTTTTTGAATAAGTAGAGTTAATTCTTTTGTTATATTTATACATGGATTAAAAAGGTGTTCCATGTTGAGGGTTTTCCCACATTCACAGATTACTTCAATATAAGTACATGGATTTGAATTAGTTCTTAATCTAAAAATTAATGATTGTAAGGTTGGTTTAATGGGCAGAAAAAGGCCGCCTTTTACTATTATATGGTCCCAAGAGTGGGCTTTGGCATAGCTTTCAAGCTCTCTGCTCCACTCTTGGAATGCTGCTCTTTTTAATTTGCTTTTGGCTTCTTTTATAGATAATTTAATATTAATTAGGGTACCTGATCTTTCTTCCGCGGCACTTTTGGCCGCCCTATCGGCTCGGTCATTGCCCAATATCCCACAATGGGAGGGTATCCAAGTTATGAGTATTGAGGTTCCCTTAAGTATAATTTGATGTATTAATATTCTGATTTCGTTTAGAATTTCTAGTCTGTTGTTTGTTTCTCCCTGAAGGGCCTGAATAGAGGATAGTGAATCTGTGTAGATAACTACATTTATTGGAGGATTAGTTAGGTTATTTAGGAAGGAGCATACTTCAAGTATTGCCCATAATTCGGCACTAAAAATTGAAAGATGGTCATTTAATTGAAAGGATTTTGTTATTTCTAAGGTGGGGATAGTAAAAGCGCACCCCACCTTATGGTCAATTTTAGAACCATCAGTATAGATTTGTAAATGATATTTTGCTGCTTCAATTTTTTCTTTCGCTGCTGTACTTATTAGATTAACCTCTTCTTTCAAAAATTTACTGTTTAATGTTGTATCATATTGAATTTCTTCTCTTTCCCATGGGGGAAAACACGCTGAAGGGTGTATTGAGACCTCCTGTAAGTCCAGGTTAGCCTCTTTAAACAGGTTTGCTGAGAAATGAATTATGTTAGTGTTCTTATCACTTGCTGTGGGATTCTTTTTCTTTTTAATCTCATAGTTCAAAAAGGGGTCTATTATATTCATTTTGAATTCTTTATATGAGTCCGTCTTGGCTGCATACCAGCGCACCAGAAAATTGGCACAGTTTACCCTCATCAAGTTTTCTAATGGCAACCACCCGATGTCCCTGTACACTAACTTGTTTACTGCGTACACAGGGACACCGAGTGCAATCTTAAGTGCCTTAGTCTCTATAACTTGTAGTTTTGAAAACTGACTTTTGGTTAATGAGTGGAAGGCTTCCATTCCGTAGGTTAATCGGCTGCGCACCAGGGCCCTAACCAGGTTAACCAAGAATTTTGGGTCCTTAGCCCATCTTTCTTTAGAAATTACTTTAATGAAACTTAGGGCTTGCGAAGCCTTTTTTGCTGTATGTTCCATGTGTGGTGTCCAATTTAACGTAGGAGTAAGAATAACTCCCAAAAATTTTACTTTTGTGCTCTGTTTTTTTTCCGTTCCTAGTATATCTATTGTAAAATCCATTTTATCTCTTTTGTTAGAAAAAACCATAAACTCACATTTGTCCTGTGACAATGAGAAGCCATTATCCTGGAGGTATGTAGCTATGGCTGTTATATGGCGTTGGTGTTCTTTATGCATTAATGCGTATTTTTTGGTATTTGGAGGTGTCCATATCGCAATATCATCGGCATACATAGAAATTTTTGAGTTACCCAATGATACGTTCTGTATGTCGTGGAGCATGATGTTGAACAACGTTGGTGCGATCATGCTCCCTTGTGGGACGCCCATGTCCAAAGTGTAAACTCCGGACAGGGACTGTCCCACGTTTACTCTCATTTTTCTGTTCTCTAAAAAAGCTTTAATAAAATTGAATGTATTGCCCGCAATACCGAGCCTGCTAATTTTTTGAAGTAACCTCCCATGCCAAACCGAGTCGTACGCCCCTTTAATGTCGAAGAACGTAGATAGTATTATTCTTCGGCGATTAAACGCTCTTTTGACATGGGAGGTCAATTTAACTACTTGTTCCATACAGGATCGATTTTTTCGAAAACCTGCTTGGAAGGGGGGCAAAATGTTATTTTTTTGTAAAAAGTAATCTAATCGTGTTCTCACGATTCTTTCATAGACTTTACCCAGATGAGGGGTGAGGGAGATGGGCCGGTAACTTTTGGGATCCCTCTTCGGTTTTCCGGGTTTAGGGATCCCTATTACCTGGGCCTCTTTCCAAGCTTGTGGAATTTCCCCCCCCTCCCAACATCTGGAATAAAATCCGTGTAAAATTTGTAAATAATTTAGGGGTAGTTGTTTTATTATTTTGTAGGAGATGATATCACCTCCTGTTGCTTTATTTACCTTTTTTATACTGCGAAGGGCTCTAGCAAGCTCGGTATATTTGATTGGGGAGTTTATAGGGTTTGAATTATCCGTGGATTTATTAAAGACAGGAATACTTTTTCTTCTTTCTTGTTCTTGTGGTGGCAAAGCATTGGTTTGACTAGCTTTACTAAAGGTTTCAGCTAACACGTTAGCTGTTTCGATATTTGATGTTGTTAATTTGTTGTTTACCGTTAACCTTGTCTTTCTTGAAAAACCGCTAAGTTTTAACCTTTTTAGCCTCTTCCAGGCTTTCCCTATGTCTTTGAAATCAGTTATCTTTTCATTAGTAAAATATTCCAATTTGGATTTAGCTACGATTTGTTTACTATGTTTCTCTTTGATTTTTTTGTCGTTGAAATTTTCTTCTGTGGGGTATTTATTAAATCTGTTACATGCCTTATGTTTATCTTTTACTACTTCAGCACAGTCCTCGTTCCACCAGGGATTGTTTCTGGTCTGGTTGATCTTTTCCGAGGACTGTGCACTCATGGGGATGGCTTGTGTACTAGCTTCTAGGATTTGTGTGTGAATATTTTTATAGTATATTTCAATGTTCTGATGTTCTACTTCATTTGGGGTGTGTTTCTCTAAAATCGCTTTAAAAACTTCCCAGTTAGCTTTTTCATATAGAAATTTCTTTGGGGGCAAATCTTCTGAATCATCTATGTCTTCAGCGATCTCTATTGAAATGGGCCTATGGTCTGAACCCAGGGAATCTATTAGGGGGCACCAGTCCGTTTTTGTGTATAACTGTGGACTGATCAAGGTTAAGTCCACAGTGGTAGCTCTATTATTTAATATGTGAGGGTACCTTGTGTTTGTTCCATCATTAAGCAGAACCAGATTTGATTCATTAATGTCATCCATCAGAGTTTGATCTTCGTTTCTTATACAGTTATGCTCCCAGGCTATGTGGTGAGCGTTGAAATCTCCCAACACAGCCCAGGAGCAAGTTAGGGGCAAAGAGCTAAGCCAGTTAGTTATGGGAGCCTTTTTGTATCCCTGTGGGTAATATACGTTTACTATATGTAGGGGATGATCTTTTAAATGAATTTGTATGGTGTTAGAATATTGGATTGTGTCAATATTTGTAATTGGTGAGGCAATGTTGTTATAGCCTATATTTTTCCTTACATAAGTTGCTGTTTTTACTTTATCTAGTGAGTTACTAATTGAAGGGGGGTGGCAAAAGCCATCTATTCGAGGTAGATTTATAACTGTGCAATTTAATGATTGTATACAGAGAATGTGATATTGAGTTGTGTTTGTAGCAAGAAAATTTATCAGAAAGTCTATGTTGGAGGAGACTGCTCTGCAGTTCCACTGAAGAATGTTAACAGAAGAAGAAGACAGGAGTTTTTTAACTGGATTTTAATGAGACTGTATCATTCAAGATACTTACAGGGCTTTGTTTGACACGTATCTGTATCGCCTGGAAGCCTCAGCCGGTTCGCAAACCAACTGAGCCAGACGATACAGACTACTGCCTTGTGTGGTAGGAATGGGGGACTGGCCGTCTGTTGGGAGGAGGGCCACCAAACCGTCAAGAAGCAGTTTGGGCTTGTTGCCATTTCTGGCCTTTACTAGAGAAATGAGAATTTTGGTTATCAGTTCCTCTCCTGGGGATTTGTTTGTTTCCTGTTGTTCTGCTTGTTGTATTTGTTTTAGGTCAATGGGTGTGACTAGAGTATTAGTTTCACAGGGCGGACTCAGATCCAGTTTTTGTGTCATTTTGTCTTGGAAGTTTGTCATTAGTCTGTCCATATGTTTAGTTATACACGTCATCATAGTTTCTGTCTGTTTTTGGATCTGGTCCGCCACAAGTACTTCAATGGTTTTTTCTGAGGCTTGTTTTTGTTTTTTAGTTAACAGAATGGCTTTGGCTTTTAATAGTCTCTTTTTAGTGCTGTTTAATCTTTGTCTTTTTGAAAGAGTTCTTGTTCTTGTTCTTCTGAGTGCAGGGGGTACATGTTCCGGGTCACCGGGGGGGTCCTGAACTGGATCCCCAACAGTCTCCCGGTCCACAACCCCCCTCACTTTGTCTGCGAAAGTGGGTTTAAGTGTCCTCCCTGGGGGGCCTCTCTCTTCCGTTCTCCATGCCCCATCTGGTGGCAAATGTGGAGGTGGCCTTCTTTGTTCCCTGAGTGTTTTCTCTTCACTGAGCACAACCTTGGCCTTCTTAATGGCCTCTGAATAAGGCAAGAATGTTTCTGCTCTAATTCTGTTTGCTTTC
Organism: Phymorhynchus buccinoides; assembly: GCA_017654935.2. NCBI lineage: Eukaryota > Metazoa > Mollusca > Gastropoda > Neogastropoda > Raphitomidae > Phymorhynchus > Phymorhynchus buccinoides. The sequence continues at coordinate 32,596,480 of CM065698.1, forward strand.
AAGCGCAGTTGATATTGTGGGCAGCCCTGGTATGCAGCCGAATGCTCTCCCATACAGTTTATACATTTGAGTGTCTGACTCTTGCATTCTTTGATGTTGTGTCCAGGCTGGGCACACCTCACACAGATTTCCCTTTTTGATCTGCATTGATCTTGACTGTGTCCCAGCCTGGAACATTTTCTACATTTGCGAACAGGTGCCACGTAAGGGTGGACTTTAAACTCCTCCGCATTCAATTTCACCAAGGACGGGAGTGTGGTCCTGTCAAACGTGATTCTGACTGCCCTAGAATCACTCCCGTCCTTGTTTTTCAATCTAGATACCTGTTTGGCTCCTGGAATTAACTTCTTTATTTCTTCACAACTTTCCTCATGTGGAATTGCCTTTATTACTCCTTCAGTTGTGGCCGTTGGAATAGTACATTTTATGTTAATCTGAGCAAGTTTCTTCATCCCTGCCAGGGTACGTTGTTGTTTTTCTGTGCGACAGCCTATCAAGTACCTGTTATTGGACAGGGGTCTCTGACTAAGAATGGGCCCCGTGGTCTGGCACCACATATTGTAGCTGGTAGTGGGTCCGAGGGACCTGAGCGTGGCCGAGCCTGTGCCCAGGTCCTCCAGAACCACTGGGAACTGTAAAAACACTGGTGGGGGTTGGTCTCCCTG
>CM065698.1:32597644-32717667 GCA_017654935.2 Phymorhynchus buccinoides
CTGTCAGAATGCTTTTCCCCTAGGAGATAGGGAGAACGAAAAGACCGCAATAGTAAACCACGTCCCCTACGGACATCAGGCGACTGAGCCTGGAGCGGGGATAGGGGTTTCCTATTAGATAATGGACTTTATTCCATGACTGCCAAAATTATGAACAAAGTAATTAACTGAAAATGTTCCATAAAATACAGGCTTGCATGTTTGAAAAGGGAGAAAAACAGCAAAATGGAATTAACCGAGAAATGTAGGGGTGTTGGGTGGCGGGCATTTTTTTGTGTGGCCAAAACTTGACCTATACCTTTTCATTCTTTCCGTATGATGATAATAATAAGAGTATATATATTTATTACTTTTCCCCTTTTTGGCTCACTCGGGTTAACGAAGTTAACACGAAGTGAGGTCTATAGGCCTTTGCAACTAGCGTTGTTATTAACGCCCTTGACAGTGAGAGTAATTGCTCTGCTTGCAGTACTGACAAGGGCATTCACTCCTTGCAAAAGGCAGGCCATTTAGGTGGCATCAAATAGGAGCTATTGGTGAGTTATCCCCTGTCTGGTTCAGTACTGAAACCATATTCCCCCCACCCTCCAGCGCATTCACTCTTGCCAAAAGGTGTTCATTGCAGACCCCAATACTGGCAATTGTACCGATAGTCTTCGGTTGTGTGTATGTGTGTGTGTGATGTTTGTGTTGGTCCGTGGTCTTAATCTCCAAACTTTAACGTTGGCATTTTCTCGGGAAATAGAAAGGCATACATTGTTCAAACTTGCCAACATATAAATAGATGTCTATGCAAGCTTTCAACAAGATTTGAATAAAAATACTTAAAACAACACTGTAACAGATAACAAAAACAGAGTAGAAACATTTTAGATAGTGGGCTAGAGAGTATTCAACATGTAACATGAGTTAGAAACTCATCAACACTGAAAGCCTCGATAGCTCATCGGTAGAGTTGTCTGTCTGTCATGGCTAATGGTTCCGGTAAATTCTCGGCACGGGCACTTTTTTTATTTATTTGTAAGTTGTATCCATTAACCATAGTTACATGTGTATGTTAAATGTTATTGGCAATCTTGTACTTTAGACACACCTCAATCTCTTTGTGTTGTACCACATCTTCTGTTCGAGTGAGGCCTTGAAGGCTTTGCCTCTTGCTTTTGTAAAGAGAACTTTCTGTGAAAGTTGTAAACAAAATCTTTGTTGCTCTTCAAGAATTATCACACTGTGCAGTATACACGGAGTGTCAAAAGTTGACAATTATGACTGTGTGGAAAGAGTCAGTGATCAGTAATAAGCACGAGTATATTTGGTATAAAGGCTCTAGTCAGTCAGAGCATTGCTAGAATTGCATTTATCATAAGGATCTGCTCAGTCAGAAGATGGCTGGAATGAATATATTTGTCAATTTTTCAGCTATTTATAAGGTGTAACCCACCCCCCTCCTCCCCCTGGCACAATTTACACAAAATCAACTGGGGGGTTCTTTTTCTTTTCTTTTCTAAAAACAACCAATTATAGTCGCAAATATGCGTCATCAAGTTGGCGTCAGCATTGTATTTGTCATATACAGTGGAACACCCCCATTAAGACCTCCTATTAAGACTCCCTCGGAGTGTGACCCGAACATTTTTCACTTAATCCCCCCCCGTCCCCTCCATATCCGGAATACTAAGTGTCCCCTCCCTTATTAAAACCCCTCCCATTGTGTTTTTTGGGGGGTCTGATTTTTAAAGGTCTGAACTCATTCCAGCTGGCCAGTGCTTCCCTTTGCAAGCGTTCGTACTGGCCGTATTGCATAGGTTTGCCAAAAAATTATTTTCAAATAATAGTAACAGATACAAAACGTGACATTTGGCAATAGGTACACAATATTACAGTACTAACACCTGCAACAGTTTCAAAGCATTCCACGTTGATTAGCTTTGATTTGTGATATTTTAACATAAATGCATGTTGTACAAGCAGGCACACTCATAATAGCGAAAATATTAATTTTAAGGTCCCAAAATAGCCTACAGCCAGGGAGAGGACGTAAAACACAGACTTTTTACACACAGCCTACAGCCGGATATTAATATCTATATTGTTTAAAACTCGGGGATTTACTGGTGGTGCACTGCCTCCGGGCATTGCAGCCAGATTGATCCACCATCTTTGTATTTACAAATGTCCCATATTGTCTATGACAGAGAGGGACGTAAAACACCATTGTTCATTCAGCCTACAGCCAGCCAGCGCGAGCGCAGAGGCATGAATAAAAAGTAGTAGTAGCCGCTGAGCCACTTTGAAGCACGCCATGACTGTAACCTATGAAACTATGGAATTTTTAAAGTTCACATGCGATATCCCGTTACTTAGTAACGAAGGCGTTGTGCGCATGCCCGGCGACGAGAGCGAAGGTTAGAGATAGAAAGAGTAAAGGAGGTTCCACAGTACCATCAGCAAAACAGCCCATATACCCTGTGGTGGAAAAGAATGAAGATTCAATCCACAACAGCATCTACCCTAAAGAGGTGGTTTTTTTTAAATTATTATAAGCATGAACAAAAAAGGCCTATGGGAAATATGCAAAAACTATTGGATTTACACAGAAATATTACAGAAAAATAAAACCAAACAACTAAGAGAAAAGTACAGATATATTACAGAAAACTAAATTTTGAAAAAAATATCAAAGATAAAACATTATAAAAAAACCTTGACAATTCATAGAAAAAAGAAAAAAGAGGAAACCAGAAACATCTTTATAAGAATACCAGTATAGGGAATCCAGGGGCGGATCAGTTAGTCAAGGATGGAGGAGGGTTCCAAGGGCTGGTTTCCCACCCAGAGGTGGTAATAATTGGAATGTAAACGATGTCATGAAGGCCTCTCCTGGGTGAATAAGACTAAAACTCTTGCATGGAATTAAATCAGGTCATAATTACGTTTCTCCATCTTTTCTTTCCTTTCTGGTTTTTTCAAAAAGCTTTTCTAGGGGGAGGGGGGGGGGGGGGGGGGTTCTGGAACCCCAGAAACCCCCAATTTAATTCCGCTTCTGATGATTGAGATATTAAAAAAAAAAAAAATCCTTCAGAATTTTAAGTCAAACAAAAAATTATACTTCCGTACGAAGCATGCATATTTCTTCTGTTATGCACTTGTGCCATGCATCCATTTGCAGTGGGGGAATGGACCTCCTATTCATGTTACACACACAAACCCTCATCAATTATTCAACGATCATTATGTTGTGATAAACCAGCATACATACAAAAAAACAAACACAAACACATTCCCATACTGTGCAATTTGCTGTGGAAAAACCCACACTCAAAGGTGCTGTCTTGTCAACATGCCACATACGAATTTATCTTTTGGAGATTAATAAAGTATACTTGAAACACAAAAAAGGGCGAAAGATTTCGATTGACCCCCCTCCCCCAAAAAAAAACGAGAGTATACCCAATACAAAAAAGACACTCAGATGCACACAAGCACCGGAGTTCCTTTCACATTCAGATTCTAATCCACTTTTATTAATACCCAAAGCGACTGATATGGCCGACAACAGTAGCAGAAGCGGTAGTAGTAGTACCCGTACCAACAACCCTCCCCCGTTCTCCCGGCAGGAGGTAGACAGCGCCCTCTGGGTAGAAAGGGCGCGGTGTCGACGGGGTACAGTGACCAGAAGATGTACATTGCCACCCGATGCCCACTACACGGAACATTACCAGCGGTGAGGATGACTTGACCGTGCGTGAGCTGCTGCGTCTGGTCCATGGCGCGAGTGGCGCTTCATTGAGCGGCGACGGTCCTCCTCCTCCTCTGTGTGCTGGTGGGAGGTGCCACTCCGCCACACCAGCTTGAACAGGACTTCGCCCAGCCGGCTACCCTTGTCTGGGAGAAACACAACATCAAGGAAAACATTAAATATTAACATACAGAAGGTGCACCCCGCACACCAGGTTCAACAGGATCTATTCATTCTGCCCCTATCTGAAAGAATAGGAGGAGAACATGAAATAGAAATAAGAGATATGCCTGGCACCTCAGACAATAGTGAAAAAGGATCTACCCAGCTGCTATCTTTGCAAAGGGAGGACACCAAATGGAATATACGGTCATTAAAACAGATATTTATTATATTCTGCGATCCAGGCCATCTGGCCATAAGGGATAAAGGCAGGAGGTAAATACAAATACCTAAATGGAAAAACATACAGATATCTAAACAGATCCCTATCGTATCAAAGTGAATTATGGATCTACAAATGAATTATAATCATACGCAACCAAATGGCAGGAAAACAAACAGAACGGACACACAACCTGAACCCTGGATCTCAATTAAACCCCAGCAACCTGTGATCAGCTGGATGATAAACTGTAAAAACTGGCAAACGTAAAACTTTGGGCCCCCGTTTTACACCTGGATATGGCTTTCATCCAGTAATGTGCTGAATGTGCCCCTCCTTTCATGCATGTCGTTTATAACCAACATTCCCCTCTCCGAACACGGAGTGGTGTTTAAAAACAGCTATATATAGATTTATCCCTCTTTCGTCGTTCTCCAAAGAAAACATGTATTATATTTACGAAAAAAAGGTCAGTTGACGCTTCTTTCCATTTGTATGAATTATTCCTCTATCAGGGATAAAAAACGTGGGCAAAGATGGAGTTTAGATACCCCCTCAAGATGTTCTAGCTGCAAATTGTTGTTTTCCCGTTTCATGAAAAAATAAAAACCCTAACATAATTTTAACCCTACCTTAACCAATCAAAGCAAAATTAGTGAACATTTTCAAAGAAAAACCTTGGTGGGGGCCAGTGAAACTACATTCCAGCTTTGTGTGATCTCAGAACAGAACTGTTTGACAAATGGGGAATGCATGAATGGGCAGCAACGGTCACAGCGTGCGCCATATTGACAACAGCCTAGAGTACGAAGGGAGAAAAACAGGGGCCTAACTTTACGTTTGCCCTGAACCAGCTGTATGCGTTGTGTTCTGTGTGGATATGTGCTGCATGTGTATGAGTATGTGCGCGCAGGGAGAGATTGTGTCGGCTAGAGAGAGGGGGGGAGTGAGTGTGTGCGAGTATGTGTCTGGTCTGTGAGTGGTGAGAGCACGTTGTTTGTGTTATGTGAAGTAGCGCGTGTGTGTTGGTGTGTCTGTGTGCGTGCGCTCATGTTGTTCAAGTGTATGTTTGTGTAAGTGTATGTGCGTTTCAGTGAGCAGTGTTTTCTGTGCGTTGATGAAATGTGTGGGGTCTGTGTGTGTATGTCTGGTATGCATGAACGCCATTCCATTGTGTATGCATGCACGTACGTGCGTGCGTGTCTGCTGTTATGAGTGTTTCAATGAGAATGTAAAGCACTAGTTTGCGCCGATAAAAAGCGCTATGTAAAGTGTCCGTTATTATTATCATTATATGAGTCGATTTCTACTGTGAAACCGCTCAGTCCCGCCGTTCTTACCGTGGTCTTTGGTCCTCCGAGTCATAATCCTAGGAGCTATCCACGGAGCAAGCCTCCTCCTCCTCTCTACCAGCCCCTCCCATGTCTCCGTCGCCCAGGCAATCCCCCTCCCCCTCCCCCACAGCTCCATTTTCCGCCGCCTTGTCCCCGGGATGGACGGTGGTCACTTCGTAACTGGGGTCTCTCCCTTCCTTCACCACGGGGGCGTGGCCGTCGTTAGAAGTGGGCGGAGACATCTCCATGGCAGCGTCCGTTAAGGGGTAGGGCTTGTTGCGGGTCCAGTAGGTCGTCCTGACCAGCTGAAAGAGAGGTAATGACCAGTCAGCTGTGTCATTTAGTTGGGTGGTGGTGGCTTACCCTAAGACTCCAGGGATCATCCCAACACGGAAGCACTTGAACACTATGCATTGTACAAGTGCATCAGCTCATCGAATGTGAGAACATTACGACGTGTGACTGATATTGATTACCTCGCCATGTGTGCAGCCACACTCTGTCTTCGGGGAAGACATTTAATGTTTTTCATTAAAAACAATTGCCAAACAACGCAGCATACTCACATACAGTGGAGTCTAACTATAACGAACTCGCTTTTAACGAAATTTTCGCAATTAACGAACTGACTTCAATTTCCCGGCAAATGCCCTTCTATTTGTCACTTACAAAGCCATGGGTATAACGAACAAAAAAATCCTTTTGAAATAACGAACAACCGCTTTTTACGAACACATGTTCTACGCCCCAGGATAATTTTATTTACTTGGAAAAATAGCCTATAACGAACTCAGCCTGTGCGATGCGCTGCAAAAACCTAGGCCTTCAAACTCCAAGCTAGAACGTGTTGTCAAGAGGAAGGAAGTTGGAAAATATGAACTGCGCATGCGTGAACTCATTTAGATTCACACTGGGTCGTCTGCTAGGCCTAGGCTTCCTACAGATCATTCGGTTTCTCAAGGTCGCTTTACAATTCGCGCTCAAAATAAAGATCGAAAAGTTCGTGAAAGCCTATAACAAACTAAATTTGTGTGATGTGTTGTCACTTAATGGACAAACTTGTTGAAAAGTGCCAAAACAGATCAGCGTCAGACAACACTGGTGAACTTCTTCAAGCCTTGTACATCCCGTGATTAAGACAGACGATCCAAACTGGTCAAGTTTATGTTTTCGGTTATCATTGGCGAGTGTTTGAACTGTTTTTGTTTTCAACATACATTGTACATGTACATGTATAACGAAATCCTGATACAACGAACTGAGTCTGTGTTCCGTTAAAATTCGTTTTACCCGGACTCCACTGTATTTGGGGTCAGGAGGCTCGGTGAGGTAGCTGATGATGATGGCGAACAGAACATTGAGAATGGTGGTAAACAGAGCAAAGTAAATGCAGAGGAACTACATTTCTAGGTAATGATCTACATTAGTGTTTTTCATCAAACAAATCGTCAAACAGCGCACTCACATATTTGGGGTCAAGAGGCTCGGTGAGGTAGCTGATGACAAGGGCGACCAACGCTGTAAGAATGGCGGTGAAGAGAGCGAAGTACATGTAGTGGAACTTGCTGAGGATGGCCGGCACATAGCGTTCCTGGGCCCCGCAGTAGCCCTCCCCCTGGTACACCAACTTCAGGGTGAACCGAGTCAGGCCCACCACCAGACCCACCATCAGGGACCAGAAGGCTCCCTGCGCAGGACATCACAGAGGAATTTCGTTAATTATTAACCCTTTCACCGCCAGCCATTCTTCAGCAAAAAAAATCCATTAAAAGTAAAACTTGCTTGGGTAGAGACAAAAATCTGTCTGTAATATTGGCGATTCCTCTGTGACATATTTAAAGGCCTATCCTTACCTCCCAAAATTAAGAGAATAGGGTCTTTGGATAACAGACCCTGATTTGATGCCTTTTAGTGACATGGGTGTTAAATCATTGTGGTGCAAAAATGTGACGTTGGCGGTGAAAGGGTTAAATTAATTCATTGTTAAATCCTAGATCATAAACCAGACAGAACTTATTCATGGTGAGCTCCAAATTTGAATAAGAAACTGGACAGCAAAGCAACAAAATGCACAAAGCGAGTAAAAGTCAGGTCAGATTGTGTGTTTGCCGAGTAAACTCTTAAATATTGGTCCACATGTCACCGAGATTGGCGGTGTGAAAGCACAAAGGCTGGAGTTAACTTGCAACCGAAAAAAAAGAAACGGAAAAATCCACAAACTATCCGCACTAACTGTTTTAATCACAAGGGTCAGAGATAAGGAAAATAGTTTCCAGCTTACAGTTCGGAAAATACAGTACATGGGTTTGTTGTTGTCGTTGGTTTCTTGTTTTAGTCAGAAACTATCATAGTGTGAAATATGAATCCTTCTGGTGGGTCTTTAAGGACTTTTTCAGTTTGATACTTTCAGTGTAAAATATGAAATTGCTCCCTTCTGGGTCTTTAAAAAGGCTTTTGTTTTAACCTTTTCACCGCCAGCCATATTTCTGACAAGAAATCCCATTAAATTTACCTGGGTAGAGAACAAAATCCATTTGCAGTACTGGGGATTCTGTATTCTGGCATATGTAAAATAAGGTCTATCCTTTATTTCCTTACTTCCTAAAACTAAGACAACAGAGTCTTTGGATAAAATAAGACCCCAATTTGATGCCTTTTAGTAACATATACGTTAAATCACTGTGGTGCTAAAATGCGACTTTGGCGGTGAAAGAGTTAAAATCAGGTGCCTTTTCACATTGCGAAAAATGAAATTGCCCTCATCTTGGCCTTTAAAGTGCAGTTCTTTGATTGGTACCTTTTCGTTGATGCGTGGCACGAGGATGGCCATGAGGAAGACGATGGCGAAGGGCGGGGCCAGGTAGTTGATGACCTCGTTGATGTAGATGAACACCTGCCCACCGCTGGTCTCCTTGATGATGGGCACCCAGGCTATGGACACTGCCACCATCACCACAATGGACAGCCTGTGACAGAAGAACAATATCAAATATATCATATCATAATGAACACCTGCCCACCGCTGGTCTCCTTGATGATGGGCACCCAGGCTATGGACACTGCCACCATCACCATGATGGACAGCCTGTAACAGGACAATATCAAACATATCATATCATAATGAACACCTGCCCACCGCTGGTCTCCTTGAGGAACGAACAAAGAAACAAACGAACAACAAAAATATCTGCGAAGTGACTCAGCAGCAGTGCAGTGTCTCCTCGGTTGGTTGCCTCCTGACGGCCTAACACAGATTCGCTCCCCTTGGACTGCTGGTCTCGGATTCTGCGACCTGAACAAGCTGGGGTGTGGCTGCGAATTGGGATTCGGAATGAGCGGTGTGGGAGCAACGCCACAGTACGGCCCAGAAGATGGGACAGCCAAATTATATATAAAACAAATTCAATGTTGGTGAAAAATAATATTAGCAAATAACAGGCTTTTTTTAAAATCTTGCTACAAAGTGGGCCCCAGGCCTATTGATAGACACTCTTCAATTCTTCTTTCATGAAACATCCCACTTCAACTTTGTGAAGACTCTGATATTACCACCATGGACAGTCTGTAACAAAAACCAGTCTAAGTTCAGCAGTGGAGGCTGATTTCCTGAATTCTCTCCACACTTCCATGGTGAAAGGGTGCTGGTGCTAATGAAAATGGCCAATACAGAACAGAGATTTCTAATAATGATACAGTATCAACACTACAACACTATTTCACCTGCTAACCACCATAAGTTCCAGAGGAGGCAGCCTTTCTTCTTCTTTGTCCTTCGCAGATCTACGATCGCAAAGGAGTCTAAATTCGTTGCAGTACGGGTTTTTTTTCTTCTTCTGTGTTCCCAGGCCATAATGGGTAAGGTACATACGTGTCTGGTTTTCAGTTTTCACTGGTTTTCCTGCTGCATTCAGCCGACACATTCCGATTTCGGAGGAGCTCAAAGAAAATTATTTAGAATATTTTGTTAAAATAGGCTGGAGAGTGGGCCAATAACTTAATAAGTCAGAAAGATAGTAGATGATAGCGAAAAAAAGGAAAAGACAGTCAAAAAGAGTGATAGATTAGAGGAAGTTGCAAGTACAGAGCTCCCAGAAAGTGGGGAGACTACTTGTACTGAAAATCCTTCTCGGGGACAGATTCATGGAGGGGGCAGGGTCATCCAGTGTCCCGTATGGAGGCACGAGGCATCCACCAATTGCCCTAGCCCTTCAGAATTTCCTCCAGATATTCATAGTGAAGAGAGTGCTAGCCCCCCTTGGGGACACCGGGAAGTCTTTTATATAAATAGTTCCTCCACCCTCTGGAAGGTCTGTGCTTGTAACTTCCTATTAATCTGTCACTCTCTTTGACTCTGCCTTTTCCCTCTGCTTACTGTCATCTACTATCTTTCTGCCTTACCGGAACATTCTCCTGCAATTCTTCAAGAAACACTTTCAAAAAAACATTTCCTTCAGCCGAAGTCGGACATGCTGGGCCTAACTATTTCTTACTTAGGCGCGTAATGGCAGCATGACGCATCTGCGCTCATAATTGACAGGAAACTGTCTCAGCGATCGAAGAAGAAGAGGGTGCTAGCATTGTCGAAGATGAAATCTATAGAACAATGACTGATAATAATCATATCGTGTTGGGTTGGGTTTTTTAACTATAATGCGCACCTTATTATAAGGCAACCCCCCAGATTTTACGTAAAATTCAGATTTTGTTATCATAATTTCTTTCTATTTTATTAGTCATATTATAAGGCACAAGGGTCTCAGTCTGGGATGGATGGAGTTCAGTTTAACGTTGCGGATCGGCTTTCGCCATGTACGACGGGCTGAACAAACCAACCAGGGTATAAACAAAAATTTATGTTCCTGAATCACTGTCTTAGCCAAAAGGCCGAGAAGCGATCAGAATTAAACAGTCTGGGAAAAAGTTCTGCCTTTTATAGTTGGTAATAATAACACTACAACACAATTACCTGCTAACCACCATGAGCTCAGTTATGGAGGCAAATTTCCTGAACTTTCTCCAGATGTCCATAGTGAACAGAGTGCTGGCACTGTTGAAGATGGAGTCCAGGTCACTCATCAAGGCTGCCACCATCACCGCCATCATCAGGCCGCGTGCCCCTGTCATCATCATCATCGTCATCACTGCCATCACTAGCAATAATGATAGTTTGTTGTTTGGTAATTAATAAAAGAACTTTGGGCCAATTACAATACCATATTTTTCGGATCATAAGGCAACACGTTTTTCCAAGACTGAAACCCCTGCGCCTATAACGTGACTAATAAGATAGTAAGAAAATATAATAACAAAATCTGAATTTTGTGTAAAATTTTGGGGGTGCACCTTATAGTTCGAAAAATACGGTAATCTTTCTTTTTTTCCTTAAAAAAGGCTTGCATAAGTCACTCATAGTCTGTCCCACAATTGTCCAATGTTTGTTATCTTTTAAAATAGGGAACAACTCAAAAACATTTAGTCGAACCCCGCCCAACGGGCACCTCAGCATCACGGACACCCCACCCGTAATCCGGACAGTTTTTCTCAGTCTCTTCACTTCTTATTTATTACTGAAAGAATCTCCAGTACAGCGACCATCTCACAATTGCATGGGTGCAACTCCAGAAAATGAAAAAAAAAGAAAGGCAGGGGTCCAGGGGCCACCGAGGTATAGGGGTAGAGCCCCGTTGGGGGGTTCATGGGGGCTGAAGCTGAAACAAAAGTACATTTCCATTTAAAATGGCTGCATTTCTATTGGAAGTTGCACCGTAGTTCATGTCAACATCTGATTCGGTGGCCAATTTGAAGAGAAAGTTAGCAATCTTAAAACGTCTTTCAACCAAAAACAAAGCAAACAAATTGATTTTTTGATGAAAATGTCCCCCAAAACGGAATTTCCGTTTCACTTCCAATTTAATCAACTGAAATCCGTGTAAAACGGACCTGGTTGCACCCATGCAATTACGGTCAGCTTTGTCCAGTCTGCAGGGTGGTCGCAATACTGAGGTACGACTATATACTGTACCTACATAATGTGTTGGGTGAAAGCAAAAGGAAAAACAGAAGGCTGATAATATCTTCTGGCTCTCAGGCAATGATGATATTGAAATAAACTGATCCCTCACCGTCGGGCATGATGCCGAGCACCAGGCGTGGGTAGGCGATGTTGCTGCATCCAGCACGGCTCTGACACACCTGCATGCAGTAGTCGGGGTTGGTGCAGGCCACCTCGTCTGTAGGGAATGAAATAACAACATGATGATGATGATGATGATGATAATGATACACCCAGCACGGCTCTGACACACCTGCATGCAGTAGTCAGGGTTGGTGCAGGCCACCTCGTCTGTAGGGAATGAAATAACAACATGATGATGATGATGATACACCCAGCACGGCTCTGACACACCTGCATGCAGTAGTCGGGGTTGGTGCAGGCCACCTTGTCTGTAGGGAATGAAATAACAACATGATGATGATGATGATGATGATGATGATGATGATGATGATGATGATGAGAGGAGGAGGAGGAGGAGGAGGAGGAGGAGGAGGAGGAGGAGGAGGAGGAGGAGGAGGAGGAGGAGAAGGATACATCCAGCACAGACATCCGGCTCTGACACACCTGCATGCAGTAGTCGGGGTTGGTGCAGGCCACCTCGTCTGTAGGGAATGAAATAACAAGAGGAGGAGGAGGAGGATCATGAAGACAATGATGATGATAATGACGACGATACATCCAGCATGACTGACAGACCTGCGCGCAATAAGGATCGGTGCATCTCATCTGTAATAACATGATGATGATGATAATAAAGATGATGACGAACATGATGAAAATAATGATACTGATGATAATAACAAAGAGGAGATGATGATGATGATGATGATGATGACACACCTGTACGCAGTAATCAGAGGTGACATGGGCCACTGTCTGCACATTCACAATGAACTATAGCTTTGCTTTCATAAAATAATACTTTCTATCTAAACTGCAACATCTACACAACGCGAAGCTAATCATGCCCAAGACAACCATGCAAAGAAGGGCATTCTCCTGCTTTCCTCTGCAACATTTTATTAGATGCACAGGTATAGAATAACACTATTAGATCAAAAGGTGGGGCAGTGGGTAGATGCCTCGTGCCTCCATATGGGAGCTAGACGACCCCGCCCCCTCCACAAGTCTCTCCCCGTGGGGATACCGGGGGGGGGGGGGGTCTTTCATACAATTAGTTCCCCCACCTTCTGGAAGTTCTGTGCTTGTAACTTCCTCTGATCTGTCACTATCTTTGACTCTGCCTTTTCCCTTTGCTTTCTGTCATCTACTATCTTTCTGACTTATTGGCCCATTCTCTTGCCTTTTTTGAACAAAACATTTCAAATAATTATCTTCTTTGAGCTCCTCCGAAAATCGGAATGTGTCGGCTGCATGTACGCAGCGGGGAGACCAGTGAAAACTGAAAACCGGACACATGATATGTACCTTAACCATTATGGCAAAATGGCCTGGGAGCGCAGAAGAAGAAGAAACAAAGAACTGATTAATCATGACTAGTGTTAATTTTGGATGCACATAATGTACATCTGACGCTCAAAACCGACATCTGACGCACTGGACTTCAGACCAGTGCATCACTAAATGTAGAAAATCTTCACATGATGATGCAGTTTTAAAAAGAAGTTAAATAAAGAAGAACAGAAGATCAAAAAGTAAATTATCTTTGGATACTTACAGGGATACAGAATATGACTGATCATGCCTAGGATAACCATGATAAAGATGGGCATTATCTTGATAATGTACCTGTAAACATTTCACATGGCAACAATAACAGCGTTTTAGAATTATCTTGGGATAGAGAAAGCCTGCGGCTGATCATTCTGGAATAACCACAATAAGGATAAACATTTATCTTGATCACCTTTGGAACATTTTGCCTTCATTACACGACAGAAGGAAAGTTATCTTGGGATACTCACTGTGATGCGGCAGATCAATCCGGGGATAACCATGCGATAAAAAGATGAACATTATCTTAAAAACTCATGGAAACATTTCACATGTGCATTGCTATACAATATTTGTTGTTTGTTGTTGTTGTTGTCGTCGTACCCTGCCGCGAAAAGACTCCAGGGATCATCCCAACAGCCGAAGCACTTGAACACTATGGTACAAATGCATCAGCTAGGGATGAGAACGTTACATTACGTGTGTGACCGTCTTTGACTACTCCACAATGTGGGCAGCCACACTCCGACTTCGGAGGATTTGGGAGACTGATGATGTTATGCTAGGAGCTTGTCATGGCTAAAGACAATCCCCGCTATAACTATGAAGATGCCTAACATTTTTATGTAGCCTTGGTGTTAATATTTAACTCATTCGCATCGCAACGATTTTGAATTATTATTAAAAAAACTCACAAATCACTCCAGCCATACACACAAACAAAACACATAAACAAAAGGAGAATTGAAAGAAGATTATAGATTTTTACTTCAGGTTCAGACATACGGAAGTGCTAGATCAGACTTTTTAATATATAGACTTTATATACAAAAACTCTCTACACCGATTAGTTTCCCCACAACAAACCACTACGAAAGCAAAGTCAGAGGCACAATTGTGGTCTAAGGGAGCGAAGCGAGTTTAGAAATGACCAAGGTATGGTATGCACACAGATTTACTTCCCTTGAAACAAATGCATTAAATTGACAGCTATCTATTAATTCTGGACATATATGTCCGGAACGACTTGAATGAGTTAACACTCATGATTGTTTCAGAATTATCCCGAGATACTCACTGGGGTAGAGAATGCGGCTGATCATTCCAGGGATAACCATGATAAAGATGGGCAATATCTTGATGACGCCGGCCATCAGCGTCGCCCCCTGGGCATGGGCCAGGTTCTTCGCCGCCAACACGCGCTGCACGATCACCTGACCAACATCGACCAATCATATGTCAGTACAGTGCGGGTTGCCATGTTCAAACTAGAGAACTCGGGGCATGTGGGTGGATGCCTTGTGCCTCCATACGGGGAGCTGGACGACCCCGCCCCCCTCCACGAGTCTATCCCCGTGGGAATACCGGGGGTGTCTTTCGTAAAAATAGTTCCCCCACCTTCAGGAAGTTGTGTGCTTGTAACTTCCTCTAATCTGCCCCTCTCTTTGACTCTGCCTTTTCCCTTTGCTTTCTATCATCTACTATCTTTCTGACTTATTGGCCCATTCTCCTGCCTTAAAAAAAAACAAATTCTTCCAAATAATTTTTTCTCCTTTGAGCTCCTCCCAAACCAGAATGTGTCGGCTGTACGCAGCGGGGAGACCAGTGAAAACTGAACACATACGTACCTTACCCTTTATGGCCATATGGCCTGGGAGTGCAGAAGAAGAAGAAGAAGAAGAAACAAAAGAACTGATTAATCATGACTAGTGTTAATTTTGGATGCACATAATGTACATCTGACGCTCAAAACTGACATCTGATGCACTGGACCACAGACCAGTGCCAGATGGGCACAAGACTTTCCTAGGAGCAAGCCCAGCCAGAACACAGAACATGTACTTGATGTAGTAGTTATTTCTGTCTGTCTGTCTGTCTGTCTCTCTCTCTCTCTTTCTCACTTGGTCAGTACACCAGTACCAGATGGAGCCAGGACTGTTCCCCAGGAGAAACCCTAGCCAGGGCATGTAGTCATTATTTCTTTCTCTCTGTGTTTCTCTTCCCCCTCTATCTCTGTCTCCTTCTCTCTCTGTGTCTCTGTCTCTCTCACCTGGTCAGCACACCAGTGCCATATGGACCCAGGACTATTTCTTAGGAGCAAGCCCATGCAGAACACAGAACATGTACTTGATGAAGTCATTATTTCTGTCTGTCTGCCTGTCTCTCTCTCTCTCTCTCTCTCTCTCACCTGGTCAGTACACCAGTACCAGATGGAGCCAGGACTGTTCCCCAGAAGAAACCCTAACCAAGAAATGTAGTCATTATCTCTCTCTCTCTCTCTCTCTCTCTCTCTCTCACCTGGTCAGTACACCAGTACCAGATGGAGCCAGGACTGTTCCCCAGGAGAAACCCTAGCCAGGGCATGTAGTCATTATCTATCTATCTCTCTCCCTCTCTCTCTCTCTCACCTGGTCAGTACACCAGTACCATATGGAGCCAGGACTCAGTTCCCTAGGAGAAACCCTAACCAGGGCATGTAGTCATTATCTCTCTCTCTCTCTCTCTCTCTCTCTCTCTCTCTCTCTCTCTCTCTCTCTCTCTCTCTCTCTCACCTGGTCAGTACATCAGTACTAGATGGAGCCAGGACTCAGTTCTCTAGGAGAAACCCTAACCAGGGCATGTAGTCATTATCTCTCTCTCTATGTAGTCATTTTCTCTCTCTCTCTCTCTCTCTCTCTCTCTCTCTCTCTCTCTCTCTCTCTCTCTCTCACCTGGTCAGTACATCAGTACCAGATGGAGCCAGGACTGTTCCCCAGGAGAAACCCTAGCCAGGGCATGTAGTCATTATCTCTCTCTCTATGTAGTCATTATCTCTCTCTCTCTCTCTCTCTCTCTCTCTCTCTCTCTCTCTCTCTCTCTCTCTCTCTCTCGCACCTGGTCAGTACACCAGTACCAGATGGAACCAGGACTGTTCCCCAGGAGAAACCCTAGCCAGGGCATGTAGTCATTATCTCTCTCTCCCTCCCTCTCTCTCCCTCCCTCTCCCTCCCTCCCTCTCTCTCTCCCTCCCTCTATCTCTCGCTCTCTCTCTCTCTCACCTGGTCAGTACACCAGTACCATATGGAGCCAGGACTGTTCCCCAGGAGAAACCCTAGCCAGGGCATGTAGTCATTATCTATCTCTCTCTCTCTCTCTGTCTCTCTCTCTCTCTCTCTCTGTCTCTCACCTGGTCAGTACACCAGTACCAGATGGAGCCAGGACTGTTCCCCAGGAGAAACCCTAGCCAGGGCATGTAGTCATCGTCCACGTCTCGCAGCATGCGGAAGGCCTGGCGGTCAGTCCAATGGCAGGTGGTGTTGACCACGATGGCCGACACGTTGGTGGGCACTGCCTGGGGGTACTTGTCCAGCAGGCCTTGGAAACCCCCCACCTCCTCAAAGGCTGCACAGGAGGGAAGTTTGTAATCATAGATTTAATTTATTAACTCGTCATAATCATCAAATTGTTGATGGAGGACGCTATGCAAGAAGGTGCTATATGCAAGAAGTCATTCGCATCGCAATGATTTTGAATTATTAATTAAAAAACCTCACAAATCACTCCAGCCATACACACATAACAAAAAAACATACATAAACAAAAGGAGAAATGAAAGAAGATTACAGGGTTTTTTTAACTTCAGGTTTAGACATAGGGAAGTGGTAGATCAGACTTTTTTTTATATGAGACTTTATATAGAAAAACTCTCCACACCAATTGGTTTCCCCACAACAAACCACTACAAAAGCAAAGTCAAGAGGCAAAATTGTGGTCTAAGGGAGCGAAGCGAGTTTAGAAGTGACCCAAGTATGTGTGCACACAGATTTACTTCCCTTGAAGCAAATGCATCAAATTGACAGCTATCTATTAATTCCGCACATATATGGCTGGAACAACTTGAATGAGTTAAAAATCATACAGATGTTATACTGTGCAAGTTTGCTTTCAAGGGGGGAGGGGGAGGGGGAGGGGAAGAAAGAATGGAAAGTTTGGATCATAGGAATGCTATAATGTGCTTAGTTACGGAGGGAGGATGGGGGGCAAGGGGGGCAGGGGTGAGGGGGTTGCAGTTGTGATGTAGCAGATTCTTGTTACATCACTATTATTGCCTTTGAGAGGAGAAGGGAAGATGATTCACCTTTTTGTATTTCTAGGATCCAAAGTTCTAAAGTGCCTGTTATTGTTACCTATCTGCTCCTCACCCCAGAGCCTTTTAGGAGGTTGGGGGGTGGAGGGTGGACATGCACTCTCACAAAGGCTAGGGAGGGTACAAAAGGTGAAAAGTTTCTGAGAAGGAACTACGCTTAACACAATCTGTCAATCATGACCCCTATCACACACACACCACACACAACCCCTCATCTATCCCCACCACCCCCACCCCACCCCCAACCTCCCCACTGGACCCACCTCGGATCATGAGGTAGATGGCCCCACCCAGCATCAGCACCGCCTGCAGGGTGTCCGTGTAGATCACCGCCGTCAGCCCACCTGAGATTGGGGAAAACACAGGTGAAAACAAAAGTATGAAACAGGTGTAAAATAGGTGTTAAATCACAGGTAAAAAAAATACACAGGTAAATAATACAGGTAAAAAAAACACAGTGAAAAACTTTTTTTTTTAAAGAAGAAAACACAAAGCACAAGTGGAAACAAACATGTGTCACACATTAAAAACGTTTCATGTCACTTAGCAATGACATTTACCAATTTGTGAAAGATGAAACTAAATGTTATATAGGCCAAAGTATAAATCTATTTGCTTGCAGTTCACACAAAAAACACATTCTGTGGCCTCTGAAGAAATGGATTCATGATTTGAGATTGAACATTCCCAACACAAGCGTGAATAGGGACTATCCAATTACGTGAACATACATAGCAATACAAAGAAAGATAGTGCGTCCTAATTAAAAACAATGACTGCACTGGGACCAGGATTACATTTGTTTAGGCAGGCATTACCTGGGACTGTAACGGGATTGTCTTCAGGATCAGGATTACAGACATGTATTACTTGTGGTCCTAAGATTAGGATTGTAGAAGTTTGACCTGTAATGGTCATAGGATCAGACTACCTGTTGAAGTCCTAAGATTAGGATGTAAGACAGGTACATTATCTATGATCGTCTTAGGATTAGGATCAGGATCCCCTTGTGGAGATACCAAGGAGACTTTTGTACAAATGATCCCCTCACCTTCTAGAAGTTCTGTGCTTGAAATTTCCTCCAGCTGTCACTCTCTTTGACTCTGATTTTCCCATTTGTTTACTGTTGCTGTTGTTGTACCCTGGCTAAAAGACTCCAGGGATCATCCCAACAGCCGAAGCACTTGAAACACTATGGTACAAATGCATCAGCTAGGGATGAGAACATTGCGTATGACCGGTTTTTATTACCCCGCCACATGGGCGGCCACACTCTGACTTCGGGGGACTGTTTACTGTCATCCACTATCTTTCTGTCTTACTGGTCCATTCTCCTGCCTTTGTGCTAGAAACTCTTACAAAGATTTTCTCCAGCCGAAGATAGACACGCTGAGCCTATTTCTTAGTTAGGCGCATAACGGCTAGCATGAAGCATCTGCGCTTATATGAACAGGTTAGTTAGTTAGTTAGTCTGTCATAGTCCCGTCAACAGCTATGGTTATCTCAGGACTGTCACCGCATACAATTCGACCACATATAACAAAACAGACATCAATGATTCTTAACAACGTCCAGAAACTGGAAAACAACAAACACAAATTATACGAACAAGAAGCTGTCTGATGATCGATGAACAAAGAAAAAATACAGTGGAACCTCCCTTATAAGACCTTCAAAAATCATCCAATATACATCTGTATCGCTAAAAATTTGGGACTTTCCTGGAGTTGCACTGCCTCCAGGATCGTTCCCACCATCTTTATATCTACTAATGTCCCATTATATGTGTCTGTTTCAGACCGGAGGACGTTAAACGGATTTTCATCATCCAAAATGAGGTCTTATAAGGGAGGGGTCTTATAAATAAGGGAGGTAATTTCAATACTTACAAAGAAAGGCAATGTCTCAGAGAAGTAGGTCTTATATGGGAGGGAGTCTTATACAGGCATGGTAGTGGGGGCAAAGTGGTTTTCAAGGAAAATGGCGGGGGGTCCAGGGGGCCGAAGAAAATTCAATAAAATTCAATAAATGAGAGTGAAATATTCACTTTTTCATGCCATTTCCATGCATTTTTTAATAATTTTGTTTCAAACTGTTTCGCGGATTTTCCGTGATTCGCGGAGGTCTACCATGCCTGCTTATAATGGGGGGTCTTATAAGGGAGGCTCCACTGTAACAGTCCTCCGGATCAGGACCCCAGGACAGGGTCATCACCTGTGATGGTGAGTAGGGCGGTGACCAGGATGAGGACCACGATGGAGACGTACAGGTCCCAGTTCAAAGACTGCTGAATGAACAGTGCCCCAGTGTACAGGTCACCCTTGAACCAACAGACATCATCATTCATTACAAATGCTGTACTAACCCTTTGCGCACTGCCCATTTGCCCTGCTGGCTGCACTTGTAGAGTGGCACAGTGGTAGCATGTTTGATTCATGTCAAGTAAACCCGAGTTCGAACCTGGGTACAGGGGATTTTCTCACTTTACACTAGGCCTTGCTGTCTGAACGTGGAGTCTTTCGGACGAGACGATAAACCGAGGTCCCGTGTGCTCAAACACTTAGCACACGTTAAACCCAGTGGCAACGAAAAAGTTGTCATTTGGTCAAAATTTACCCTGACTATAAGCAAGGCGCACCTTTGTATAATGACAATGATCGGAAGGTCCCCAAAGGCTAACCCATCCCTTTGGCTGCAGTACTGTATTAGAGCCAGTGCCAAGGTCCCCTTGCTTGAGTCATAGTCTTCCACCAGACTTAATTGTACCAAGGGCAAATGTTAAGAAAAGCTCCCTCCTCTGCCCCTTCCATTCATTTCAGACGGTTTCAGTTAGGGTTAGAATTGGGAATAGGGTTAGGGATAGGCTTAGGGTCAGTTTAGTGTCAAATACAACAACAAAAAAGTTGATGACTAAACTGACCCTAAACCTATCCCTAACCCTATCCCAAACTTGAAACCGTCTGAAATGAATGGAAGGGGCAGAGGAGGGAGTTTATCTTAACATTTGCCGTACCATGATTCTCAATAACTTTAGAAAATCATCTCTTCTACAGCTCTTGTGTTATTTTTGGCCCCCTATACTACAGGCTAATGTCAACCAATGATAAAAGCCCATTTAACCCCTTGACTGCCAGAGAAAATAAAAGAAACAAATCATTGGGCAAAATTAATCATGCCATGAAAAAAGACAACTGATAGAGACAATCTGGAAAAATGGTCTGGGCATATAGACTTCTCGACTGTGCAAGAGCAACAGCCAGCATATCAGGGTTACTCCTCTTCATCTGATGACATCATCAGTGATGTCCTCAGGTCAGTAGGTAATACCGTTGGTGGCAGTCAAAGGGTTAAGCTAAGGGCACACAAATCTCTAATAATATGGAAAAGAGACCCCGAGTCACTCACCGAGCACTTGGTGAGGATGTAGAGGACCAGGGAGATGCAGGCAAAGTAGATTCACTCACCGAGCACTTGGTGAGGATGTAGAGGACCAGGGAGATGCAGGCAAAGTAGATTCACTCACCGAGCACTTGGTGAGGATGTAGAGGACCAGGGAGATGCAGGCAAAGTAGATTCACTCACCGAGCACTTGGTGAGGATGTAGAGGACCAGGGAGATGCAGGCAAAGTAGATTCACTCACCGAGCACTTGGTGAGGATGTAGAGGACCAGGGAGATGCAGGCAAAGTAGATTCACTCACCGAGCACTTGGTGAGGATGTAGAGGACCAGGGAGATGCAGGCAAAGTAGATTCACTCACCGAGCACTTGGTGAGGATGTAGAGGACCAGGGAGATGCAGGCAAAGTAGAGGCGCAGACGCTGGCCCCCGAACCGCTTGTACAGGTACTCCGGCATGGTGTACGTCTGAAAACCCCAAACACCCTGATCATGCCACGTTGGCACAGGCACCTCACTCGCTTCTTTCCTGCCTATGCATAGATCTATCATACTACAGTTAAGCCTGATTGTTATAAGTGTAAGGGGAAAATCTTTGCCACTGATTTTTTGTATATATAGATATTTCACAGTATACCTACTTAGGTGAAGATTTCATCTTTCTTTCCTGCCTATGACTGTATAGATCTATCATACTGCATAGTATACCTACTTATAACTGTTAGGTGAAGATTTCATCTTTCTTTCCTGCCTATGTATAGATCTATCATACTACATAGTATACCTACTTATAACTGTTAGGTGAAGATTTCATCTTTCTTTCCTGCCTATGTATAGATCTATCATACTACATAGTATACCTACATATAACTGTCAGGTGAAGATTTCATCTTTCTTTCCTGCCTATGTATAGATCTATCATACAGTGATACTACATAGTATACCTACTTATAACTGTTAGGTGAAGATTTCATCTTTCTTTCCTGCCTATGTATAGATCTATCATACTACATAGTATACCTACTTATAACTGTTAGGTGAAGATTTCATCTTTCTTTCCTGCCTATGTATAGATCTATCATACTACATAGTATACCTACTTATAACTGTTAGTTGAAGATTTCATCTTTCTTTCCTGCCTTTGTATAGATCTATTCATACTACATTTAAGCCTGATTATAAGTGTAAGGGGAAAATTTCACCTTATCTTTGCTACCGATTTATAGATCTTTTATATAGTACCCTGTATACCTAATTATAACTGTTAGGTGAAGGTTTCATCTTTCTTCCCTGCCTATGTACAGATCTTTCATACGATATGTTTAATTATTAATGCCGGGTGAACTGTTTGACCTATCTATCAATTGTCTAATGAGAGAGAGAGAGAGAGAGAGAGAGAGAGAGAGAGAGAGAGAGAGAGAGAGAGAGAGAGAGAGAGAGAGAGAGAGAGAGAGAGAGAGAGAGAGGGGAGAGAGAGAGAGAGAGAGAGAGAGAGAGAGAGAGAGAGAGAGAGAGAGAGAGAAAGAGAAAGAGACACAGAGTGAGAGTGAGAGAGAGAGGAGAGAGAGAGAGAGAGAGAGAGAGAGAGAGAGAGAGAGAGAGAGAGAGATTAATTAAAATGATTATGAAGCAAACAAGTAATTTAAGATATGACGGTCTATACATTGTCAGTAATTAGTCAAGTACAATTCAGACATTTAAGTTTATATATATTTTTGTTATGTCATCTGTGCTCGTCCACAGATATAGTTGTTTATAAATTCAGCCACCTGTTTGCTGGGGTACCCTATTTTACCTTATAAAGCGCACCCCCAGAATTTTGTACACATTTCTATTTTGTTATTAGTTTCTTACTGCATTACTAGTAACCTTAACAGTAATACATAATTATTTTAAGGTTCTCTGTATTTCTTTTACACTATCCTTTTTTTAAAATGTTATCTTAACACCTTGACTGCCATATAGCATATAATGTACTGACTTGATTACATCAGTGATGACGTCATCAGATGAAGTGGAATAACTCTGATATGCTGGCTTTTGCTCTCTAACACAGTCAAGAGAGTTATATCCCCAGACCATTTTTGCCAGATTGGCTCTATCAGTTGTCTTTTATCCTGGCATGGTTTGTGCAATGAATTTTTCTTTAATTTTCTATGACAGTCAAGGGGTTAATTATTTCAGTATTTAAGTTAGAGCTTTTGTACAAAAGCGTCTTAAACTGTCTGAAACATTTATCATTGATATTAATTAGATTGAGTGAGCTATAAAATGCTTATATGTCGATATACCGGTATGTTAATCAATGTATTTACAACAACAACAAAATAGTGAACATGGAGAAACACACTGATATTCCTGCGCCTCATTTTTAAATGACTAGTAATGCAGTAAGAAACTAATAACAAAATAGAAATGTGTACAAAATTCTGGGGGTGCGCTTTATAAGGTAAAATAGGGTACCCCAGCAAACAGGTGGCTGAATTTATAAACAACTATATCTGTGGACGAGCACAGATGACATAACAAAAATATATATAAACTTAAATGTCTGAATTGTACTTGACTAATTACTGACAATGTATAGACCGTCATATCTTAAATTACTTGTTTGCTTCATAATCATTTTAATTAATCTCTCTCTCTCTCTCTTCATTCCTCCTCTCTCTCTCTCTCTCTCTTCTCTCTCCCCATCTCTCTCTGTGTCCTTTCTCTTTCTCTCTCTCTCTCTTTCTCATCTCTCATCTCTCTCTCTCTCTCTCTCTCCTCCTCCCTCTCTTCTCTCTCTCTCTCTCTCTCTCTCTCTCTCTCTCGTCGTATCTCTCTATCTCTCTCTCTCTCCCTTGCTCTCTCTCTCTCTCTCTCTCTCATTAGCCAATTGATAGATATTGTCAAACAGTTCACCCGGCATTAATAATTAAACATATCGTATGAAAGATCTGTACATAGGCAGGGAAGAAAGATGAAACCTTCACCTAACAGTTATAATTAGGTATACAGGGTACTATATAAAAGATCTATAAATCGGTAGCAAAGATAAGGTGAAATTTTCCCCTTACACTTATAATCAGGCTTAAATGTAGTATGAATAGATCTATACAAAGGCAGGAAAGAAAGATGAAATCTTCAACTAACAGTTATAAGTAGGTATACTATGTAGTATGATAGATCTATACATAGGCAGGAAAGAAAGATGAAATCTTCACCTAACAGTTATAAGTAGGTATACTATGTAGTATGATAGATCTATACATAGGCAGGAAAGAAAGATGAAATCTTCACCTAACAGTTATAAGTAGGTATACTATGTAGTATCACTGTATGATAGATCTATACATAGGCAGGAAAGAAAGATGAAATCTTCACCTGACAGTTATATGTAGGTATACTATGTAGTATGATAGATCTATACATAGGCAGGAAAGAAAGATGAAATCTTCACCTAACAGTTATAAGTAGGTATACTATGTAGTATGATAGATCTATACATAGGCAGGAAAGAAAGATGAAATCTTCACCTAACAGTTATAAGTAGGTATACTATGCAGTATGATAGATCTATACAGTCATAGGCAGGAAAGAAAGATGAAATCTTCACCTAAGTAGGTATACTGTGAAATATCTATATATACAAAAAATCAGTGGCAAAGATTTTCCCCTTACACTTATAACAATCAGGCTTAACTGTAGTATGATAGATCTATGCATAGGCAGGAAAGAAGCGAGTGAGGTGCCTGTGCCAACGTGGCATGATCAGGGTGTTTGGGGTTTTCAGACGTACACCATGCCGGAGTACCTGTACAAGCGGTTCGGGGGCCAGCGTCTGCGCCTCTACTTTGCCTGCATCTCCCTGGTCCTCTACATCCTCACCAAGTGCTCGGTGAGTGAATCTACTTTGCCTGCATCTCCCTGGTCCTCTACATCCTCACCAAGTGCTCGGTGAGTGAATCTACTTTGCCTGCATCTCCCTGGTCCTCTACATCCTCACCAAGTGCTCGGTGAGTGAATCTACTTTGCCTGCATCTCCCTGGTCCTCTACATCCTCACCAAGTGCTCGGTGAGTGAATCTACTTTGCCTGCATCTCCCTGGTCCTCTACATCCTCACCAAGTGCTCGGTGAGTGAATCTACTTTGCCTGCATCTCCCTGGTCCTCTACATCCTCACCAAGTGCTCGGTGAGTGAATCTACTTTGCCTGCATCTCCCTGGTCCTCTACATCCTCACCAAGTGCTCGGTGAGTGACTCGGGGTCTCTTTTCCATATTATTAGAGATTTGTGTGCCCTTAGCTTAACCCTTTGACTGCCACCAACGTATTACCTTACTGACCTGATGACATCACTGATGATGTCATCAGATGAAGAGGAGTAACCCTGATATGCGGCTGGCTGGGGGCTCTTGCACAGTCAAGAGAGTCGATATCCCCAGACCATTTTTCCAGATTGTCTCTATCAGTTGTCTTTTTCATGGCATGATTAATTTTGCCCAATGATTTTTTCTTTTATTTTTCTCTGGCAGTCAAGGGGTTAAATGGGCTTTTATCATGGTTGACATTAGCCTGTAGTATAGGGGGCCAAAAATAACACAAGAGCTGTAGAAGAGATGATTTTCTAAAGTTATTGAGAATCATGGTACGGCAAATGTTAAGATTAAACTCCCTCCTCTGCCCCTTCCATTCATTTCAGACGGTTTCAGGGTTAGGGATAGGGTTAGGGATAGGTTTAGGGTCAGTTTAGTCATCAACTTTTGTTGTTGTGTATTTGACACTAAACTGACCTAAGCCTATCCCTAACCCTATTCCCAATTCTAACCCTAACTGAAACGTCTGAAATGAATGGAAGAGGGCAGAGGAGGGAGCTTTTCTTAACATTTGCCCTTGTACAATTAAGTCTGGTGGAAGACTATGACTCAAGCAAGGGGACCTTGGCACTGGCTCTAATACAGTACTGCAGCCAAAGGGATGGGTTAGCCTTTGGGGACCTTCGATCATTGTCATTTATAACAAAGGTGCGCCTTGCTTATAGTCAGGGTAAATTTTGACCAAATGACAACTTTTTCGTTGCCACTGGGTTTAACGTGTGCTAAGTGTTTGCAGCACACGGGACCTCGGTTTATCGTTTCATCCGAAAGACTCCACGTTCAGACCGTTAAGGCCTAGTGTAAAGTGAGAGGGAAAATCCCCTGTACCCAGGTTCGAACTCGGGTTTACTTGACATGAATCGAACATGCTACCACTGTGCCACTCTACAAGTGCAGCCAGCAGGGCAAATGGGCAGTGCGCAAAGGGTTAGTACAGCATTTGTAATGAATGATGATGTCTGTTGGTTCAAGGGTGACCTGTACACTGGGGCACTGTTCATTCAGCAGTCTTTGAACTGGGACCTGTACGTCTCCATCGTGGTCCTCATCCTGGTCACCGCCCTACTCACCATCACAGGTGATGACCCTGTCCTGGGGTCCTGATCCGGAGGACTGTTACAGTGGAGCCTCCCTTATAAGACACCCCATTATTAAGCAGGCATGGTAGACCTCCGCGAATCACGGAAAATCCGCGAAACAGTTTGAAACAAAAATTATTAAAAAATGCATTGAAATGTCATGAAAAAGTGAATATTTCACTCTCATTTATTGAATTTTATTTGAATTTTCTTCGGCCCCCTGGACCCCCGGCCATTTTCCTTGAAAACCACTTTGCCCCCACTACCATGCCTGTATAAGACTCCCTCCCATATAAGAGCCTACTTCTCTGAGACATTGCCTTTCTTTGTAAGTATTGAAATTACCTCCCTTATTTATAAGACCCCTCCGTTATTATAAGACCTCATTTTGGATGATGAAAAATCCGTTTAACGTCCTCTCGGTCTGAAACAGACACATATAATGGGACATGTAGTAGATATAAAAAGATGCGTGGGAACGATCCTGGAGGCAGTGCAACTCCAGGAAAGTCCCCAAATTTTTAGCGATACAGATGTATATTGGATGATTTTTTTGAAGGTCTTATAAGGGAGGTTCCACTGTATTTTTTCTTTGTTCATCGATCATCAGACAGCTTCTTGTTCGTATAATTTGTGTTTGTTGTTTTCCAGTTTCTGGACGTTGTTAAGAATCATTGATGTGTGTTTTGTTATATGTGGTCGAATTTTATGCGGTGACAGTCCTGAGATAACCATAGCTGTTGACGGGACTATGACAGACTAACTAACTAACTAACCTGTTCATATAAGCGCAGATGCTTCATGCTAGCCGTTATGCGCCTAACTAAGAAATAGGCTCAGCGTGTCTATCTTCGGCTGGAGAAAATCTTTGTAAGAGTTTCTAGCACAAAGGCAGGAGAATGGACCAATAAGACAGAAAGATAGTGGATGACAGTAAACAGTCCCCCGAAGTCAGAGTGTGGCCGCCCATGTGGCGGGGTAATAAAAACCGGTCATACGCAATGTTCTCATCCCTAGCTGATGCATTTGAACCATAGTGTATGTGTTCAAGTGCTTTGGCTGTTCGGATGACCCCTGGAGTCTTTTAGCCAGGGTACAACAACAGCAACAGTAAACAAATGGGAAAATCAGAGTCAAAGAGAGTGACAGCTGGAGGAAATTTCAAGCACAGAACTTCTAGAAGGTGAGGGGATCATTTGTACAAAAGTCTCCTTGGTATCTCCACAAGGGGATCCTGATCCTAATCCTAAGACGATCATAGATAATGTACCTGTCTTACATCCTAATCTTAGGACTTCAACAGGTAGTCTGATCCTATGACCATTACAGGTCAAACTTCTACAATCCTAATCTTAGGACCACAAGTAATACATGTCTGTAATCCTGATCCTGAAGACAATCCCGTTACAGTCCCAGGTAATGCCTGCCTAAACAAATGTAATCCTGGTCCCAGTGCAGTCATTGTTTTTAATTAGGACGCACTATCTTTCTTTGTATTGCTATGTATGTTCACGTAATTGGATAGTCCCTATTCACGCTTGTGTTGGGAATGTTCAATCTCAAATCATGAATCCATTTCTTCAGAGGCCACAGAATGTGTTTTTTGTGTGAACTGCAAGCAAATAGATTTATACTTTGGCCTATATAACATTTAGTTTCATCTTTCACAAATTGGTAAATGTCATTGCTAAGTGACATGAAACGTTTTTAATGTGTGACACATGTTTGTTTCCACTTGTGCTTTGTGTTTTCTTCTTTAAAAAAAAAAGTTTTTCACTGTGTTTTTTTTACCTGTATTATTTACCTGTGTATTTTTTTTACCTGTGATTTAACACCTATTTTACACCTGTTTCATACTTTTGTTTTCACCTGTGTTTTCCCCAATCTCAGGTGGGCTGACGGCGGTGATCTACACGGACACCCTGCAGGCGGTGCTGATGCTGGGTGGGGCCATCTACCTCATGATCCGAGGTGGGTCCCAGTGGGGAGGTTGGGGTGTGGGTGGGGGTGGTGGGGATAGATGAGGGGTTGTGTGTGGTGTGTGTGTGATAGGGGTCATGATTGACAGATTGTGTTAAGCGTAGTTCCTTCTCAGAAACTTTTCACCTTTTGTACCCTCCCTAGCCTTTGTGAGAGTGCATGTCCACCCTCCACCCCCCAACCTCGTAAAAGGCTCTGGGGTGAGGAGCAGATAGGTAACAATAACAGGCACTTTAGAACTTTGGATCCTAGAAATACAAAAAGGTGAATCATCTTCCCTTCTCCTCTCAAAGGCAATAATAGTGATGTAACAAGAATCTGCTACATCACAACTGCAACCCCCTCACCCCTGCCCCCCTTGCCCCCCATCCTCCCTCCGTAACTAAGCACATTATAGCATTCCTATGATCCAAACTTTCCATTCTTTCTTCCCCTCCCCCTCCCCCTCCCCCCTTGAAAGCAAACTTGCACAGTATAACATCTGTATGATTTTTAACTCATTCAAGTCGTTCCAGCCATATATGTGCGGAATTAATAGATAGCTGTCAATTTGATGCATTTGCTTCAAGGGAAGTAAATCTGTGTGCACACCACACCTTGGTCACTTCTAAACTCGCTTCGCTCCCTTAGGCCACAATTTTGCCTCTTGACTTTGCTTTTGTAGTGGTTTGTTGTGGGAAAACCAATTGGTGTGGAGAGTTTTTCTATATAAAGTCTCATATAAAAAAAAGTCTGATCTACCACTTCCCTATGTCTAAACCTGAAGTAAAAAAACCCTGTAATCTTCTTTCATTTCTCCTTTTGTTTATGTATGTTTTTGTTTGTGTGTATGGCTGGAGTGATTTGTGAGGTTTTTTTTAATAATTCAAAATCATTGCGATGCGAATGACTTCTTGCATATAGCACCTTCTTGCATAGCGTCCTCCATCAACAATTTGATGATTATGACGAGTTAATAAATTAAATCTATGATTACAAACTTCCCTCCTGTGCAGCCTTTGAGGAGGTGGGGGGTTTCCAAGGCCTGCTGGACAAGTACCCCCAGGCAGTGCCCACCAACGTGTCGGCCATCGTGGTCAACACCACCTGCCATTGGACTGACCGCCAGGCCTTCCGCATGCTGCGAGACGTGGACGATGACTACATGCCCTGGCTAGGGTTTCTCCTGGGGAACAGTCCTGGCTCCATCTGGTACTGGTGTACTGACCAGGTGAGAGACAGAGAGAGAGAGAGAGACAGAGAGAGAGAGAGAGATAGATAATGACTACATGCCCTGGCTAGGGTTTCTCCTGGGGAACAGTCCTGGCTCCATATGGTACTGGTGTACTGACCAGGTGAGAGAGAGAGAGAGCGAGATAGAGGGAGGGAGAGAGAGGGAGGGAGGAGAGGGAGGGAGAGAGAGGGAGGGAGAGAGAGATAATGACTACATGCCCTGGCTAGGGTTTCTCCTGGGGAACAGTCCTGGTTCCATCTGGTACTGGTGTACTGACCAGGTGCGAGAGAGAGAGAGAGAGAGAGAGAGAGAGAGAGAGAGAGAGAGAGAGAGAGAGAGAAGATAATGACTACATAGAGAGAGAGATAATGACTACATGCCCTGGCTAGGGTTTCTCCTGGGGAACAGTCCTGGCTCCATCTGGTACTGATGTACTGACCAGGTGAGAGAGAGAGAGAGAGGAGAGGAGAGAGAGAGAGAGAGAGAGAGAGGAGAGAGAGAGAAAATGACTACATAGAGAGAGAGATAATGACTACATGCCCTGGTTAGGGTTTCTCCTAGAGAACTGAGTCCTGGCTCCATCTAGTACTGATGTACTGACCAGGTGAGAGAGAGAGAGAGAGAGAGAGAGAGAGAGAGAGAGAGAGAGAGAGAGAGAGAGAGAGAGAGAGAGATAATGACTACATGCCCTGGTTAGGGTTTCTCCTAGAGAACTGAGTCCTGGCTCCATATGGTACTGGTGTACTGACCAGGTGAGAGAGAGAGAGAGGGAGAGAGATAGATAGATAATGACTACATGCCCTGGCTAGGGTTTCTCCTGGGGAACAGTCCTGGCTCCATCTGGTACTGGTGTACTGACCAGGTGAGAGAGAGAGAGAGAGAGAGGGAGAGAGAGAGATAATGACTACATTTCTTGGTTAGGGTTTCTTCTGGGGAACAGTCCTGGCTCCATCTGGTACTGGTGTACTGACCAGGTGAGAGAGAGAGAGAGAGAGAGAGAGACAGGCAGACAGACAGACAAATAATGACTTCATCAAGTACATGTTCTGTGTTCTGCATGGGCTTGCTCCTAAGAAATAGTCCTGGGTCCATATGGCACTGGTGTGCTGACCAGGTGAGAGAGACAGAGACACAGAGAGAGAAGGAGACAGAGATAGAGGGGGAAGAGAAACACAGAGAGAAAGAAATAATGACTACATGCCCTGGCTAGGGTTTCTCCTGGGGAACAGTCCTGGCTCCATCTGGTACTGGTGTACTGACCAAGTGAGAAAGAGAGAGAGAGAGACAGACAGACAGACAGACAGAAATAACTACTACATCAAGTACATGTTCTGTGTTCTGGCTGGGCTTGCTCCTAGGAAAGTCTTGTGCCCATCTGGCACTGGTCTGTGGTCCAGTGCATCAGATGTCAGTTTTGAGCGTCAGATGTACATTATGTGCATCCAAAATTAACACTAGTCATGATTAATCAGTTCTTGTTTCTTCTTCTTCTTCTTCTTCTTCTGCACTCCCAGGCCATATGGCCATAAAGGGTAAGGTACGTATGGTGTTCAGTTTTCACTGGTCTCCCCGCTGCGTACAGCCGACACATTCTGGTTTGGGAGGAGCTCAAAGGAGAAAAAATTATTTGGAAGAATTTGTTTTTTTTAAGGCAGGAGAATGGGCTAACAAGTCAGAAAGATAGTAGATGATAGAAAGCAAAGGGAAAAGGCAGAGTCAAAGAGAGGCAGATTAGAGGAAGTTACAAGCACACAACTTCCTGAAGGTGGGGGAACTATTTTTACGAAAGACACCCCCCGGTATTCCCCACGGGGAGAGACTCGTGGAGGGGGGCGGGGTCGTCCAGCTCCCCGTATGGAGGCACAAGGCATCCACCCACATGCCCCGAGTTCTCTAGTTTGAACATGGCAACCCGCACTGTACTGACATATGATTGGTCGATGTTGGTCAGGTGATCGTGCAGCGCGTGTTGGCGGCGAAGAACCTGGCCCATGCCCAGGGGGCGACGCTGATGGCCGGCGTCATCAAGATATTGCCCATCTTTATCATGGTTATCCCTGGAATGATCAGCCGCATTCTCTACCCCAGTGAGTATCTCGGGATAATTCTGAAACAATCATGAGTGTTTAACTCATTCAAGTCGTTCCACCCATATATGTCCAGAATTAATAGATAGCTGTCAATTTAATGCATTTGTTTCAAGGGAAGTAAATCTGTGTGCATACCATACCTTGGTCATTTCTAAACTCGCTTCGCTCCCCTTAGACCACAATTGTGCCTCTGACTTTGCTTTTGTAGTGGTTTGTTGTGGGGAAACTAATCGGTGTAGAGAGTTTTTGTATATAAAGTCTATATATTAAAAAGTCTGATCTAGCACTTCCGTATGTCTGAACCTGAAGTAAAAATCTATAATCTTCTTTCAATTCTCCTTTTGTTTATGTATGTTTTGTTTGTGTGTATGGCTGGAGTGATTTGTGAGTTTTTTTTAATAATTCAAAATCGTTGCGATGCGAATGAGTTAAATATTAACACCAAGGCTACATAAAAATGTTAGGCATCTTCATAGTTATAGCGGGGATTGTCTTTAGCCATGACAAGCTCCTAGCATAACATCATCAGTCTCCCAAATCCTCCGAAGTCGGAGTGTGGCTGCCCACATGGTGGGGTAATCAAAAACGGTCACACACGTAATGTTCTCATCCCTAGCTGATGCATTTGTACCATAGTGTTCAAGTGCTTCGGCTGTTGGGATGATCCCTGGAGTCTTTTCGGCAGGGTACGACGACAACAACAACAACAAACAACAAATATTGTATAGCAATGCACATGTGAAATGTTTCCATGAGTTTTTAAGATAATGTTCATCTTTTTATCGCATGGTTATCCCCGGATTGATCTGCCGCATCACAGTGAGTATCCCAAGATAACTTTCCTTCTGTCGTGTAATGAAGGCAAAATGTTCCAAAGGTGATCAAGATAAATGTTTATCCTTATTGTGGTTATTCCAGAATGATCAGCCGCAGGCTTTCTCTATCCCAAGATAATTCTAAAACGCTGTTATTGTTGCCATGTGAAATGTTTACAGGTACATTATCAAGATAATGCCCATCTTTATCATGGTTATCCTAGGCATGATCAGTCATATTCTGTATCCCTGTAAGTATCCAAAGATAATTTACTTTTTGATCTTCTGTTCTTCTTTATTTAACTTCTTTTTAAAACTGCATCATCATGTGAAGATTTTCTACATTTAGTGATGCACTGGTCTGAAGTCCAGTGCGTCAGATGTCGGTTTTGAGCGTCAGATGTACATTATGTGCATCCAAAATTAACACTAGTCATGATTAATCAGTTCTTTGTTTCTTCTTCTTCTGCGCTCCCAGGCCATTTTGCCATAATGGTTAAGGTACATATCATGTGTCCGGTTTTCAGTTTTCACTGGTCTCCCCGCTGCGTACATGCAGCCGACACATTCCGATTTTCGGAGGAGCTCAAAGAAGATAATTATTTGAAATGTTTTGTTCAAAAAAGGCAAGAGAATGGGCCAATAAGTCAGAAAGATAGTAGATGACAAAATAAATGGAAAAGGCAGAGTCAAAGATAGTGACAGATCAGAGGAAGTTACAAGCACAGAACTTCCAGAAGGTGGGGGAACTAATTGTATGAAAGACCCCCCCCCCCCCGGTATCCCCACGGGGAGAGACTTGTGGAGGGGGCGGGGTCGTCTAGCTCCCATATGGAGGCACGAGGCATCTACCCACTGCCCCACCTTTTGATCTAATAGTGTTATTCTATACCTGTGCATCTAATAAAATGTTGCAGAGGAAAGCAGGAGAATGCCCTTCTTTGCATGGTTGTCTTGGGCATGATTAGCTTCGCGTTGTGTAGATGTTGCAGTTTAGATAGAAAGTATTATTTTATGAAAGCAAAGCTATAGTTCATTGTGAATGTGCAGACAGTGGCCCATGTCACCTCTGATTACTGCGTACAGGTGTGTCATCATCATCATCATCATCATCATCTCCTCTTTGTTATTATCATCAGTATCATTATTTTCATCATGTTCGTCATCATCTTTATTATCATCATCATCATGTTATTACAGATGAGATGCACCGATCCTTATTGCGCGCAGGTCTGTCAGTCATGCTGGATGTATCGTCGTCATTATCATCATCATTGTCTTCATGATCCTCCTCCTCCTCCTCTTGTTATTTCATTCCCTACAGACGAGGTGGCCTGCACCAACCCCGACTACTGCATGCAGGTGTGTCAGAGCCGGATGTCTGTGCTGGATGTATCCTTCTCCTCCTCCTCCTCCTCCTCCTCCTCCTCCTCCTCCTCCTCCTCCTCCTCCTCCTCCTCCTCCTCATCATCATCATCATCATCATCATCATCATCATCATCATCATCATCATCATGTTGTTATTTCATTCCCTACAGACAAGGTGGCCTGCACCAACCCCGACTACTGCATGCAGGTGTGTCAGAGCCGTGCTGGGTGTATCATCATCATCATCATGTTGTTATTTCATTCCCTACAGACGAGGTGGCCTGCACCAACCCTGACTACTGCATGCAGGTGTGTCAGAGCCGTGCTGGGTGTATCATCATCATCATCATGTTGTTATTTCATTCCCTACAGACGAGGTGGCCTGCACCAACCCCGACTACTGCATGCAGGTGTGTCAGAGCCGTGCTGGATGCAGCAACATCGCCTACCCACGCCTGGTGCTCGGCATCATGCCCGACGGTGAGGGATCAGTTTATTTCAATATCATCATTGCCTGAGAGCCAGAAGATATTATCAGCCTTCTGTTTTTCCTTTTGCTTTCACCCAACACATTATGTAGGTACAGTATATAGTCGTACCTCAGTATTGCGACCACCCTGCAGACTGGACAAAGCTGACCGTAATTGCATGGGTGCAACCAGGTCCGTTTTACACGGATTTCAGTTGATTAAATTGGAAGTGAAACGGAAATTCCGTTTTGGGGGACATTTTCATCAAAAAATCAATTTGTTTGCTTTGTTTTTGGTTGAAAGACGTTTTAAGATTGCTAACTTTCTCTTCAAATTGGCCACCGAATCAGATGTTGACATGAACTACGGTGCAACTTCCAATAGAAATGCAGCCATTTTAAATGGAAATGTACTTTTGTTTCAGCTTCAGCCCCCATGAACCCCCCAACGGGGCTCTACCCCTATACCTCGGTGGCCCCTGGACCCCTGCCTTTCTTTTTTTTTCATTTTCTGGAGTTGCACCCATGCAATTGTGAGATGGTCGCTGTACTGGAGATTCTTTCAGTAATAAATAAGAAGTGAAGAGACTGAGAAAAACTGTCCGGATTACGGGTGGGGTGTCCGTGATGCTGAGGTGCCCGTTGGGCGGGGTTCGACTAAATGTTTTTGAGTTGTTCCCTATTTTAAAAGATAACAAACATTGGACAATTGTGGGACAGACTATGAGTGACTTATGCAAGCCTTTTTTAAGGAAAAAAAGAAAGATTACCGTATTTTTCGAACTATAAGGTGCACCCCCAAAATTTTACACAAAATTCAGATTTTGTTATTATATTTTCTTACTATCTTATTAGTCACGTTATAGGCGCAGGGGTTTCAGTCTTGGAAAAACGTGTTGCCTTATGATCCGAAAAATATGGTATTGTAATTGGCCCAAAGTTCTTTTATTAATTACCAAACAACAAACTATCATTATTGCTAGTGATGGCAGTGATGACGATGATGATGATGACAGGGGCACGCGGCCTGATGATGGCGGTGATGGTGGCAGCCTTGATGAGTGACCTGGACTCCATCTTCAACAGTGCCAGCACTCTGTTCACTATGGACATCTGGAGAAAGTTCAGGAAATTTGCCTCCATAACTGAGCTCATGGTGGTTAGCAGGTAATTGTGTTGTAGTGTTATTATTACCAACTATAAAAGGCAGAACTTTTTCCCAGACTGTTTAATTCTGATCGCTTCTCGGCCTTTTGGCTAAGACAGTGATTCAGGAACATAAATTTTTGTTTATACCCTGGTTGGTTTGTTCAGCCCGTCGTACATGGCGAAAGCCGATCCGCAACGTTAAACTGAACTCCATCCATCCCAGACTGAGACCCTTGTGCCTTATAATATGACTAATAAAATAGTAAGAAATTATGATAACAAAATCTGAATTTTACGTAAAATCTGGGGGGTTGCCTTATAATAAGGTGCGCATTATAGTTAAAAAACCCAACCCAACACGATATGATTATTATCAGTCATTGTTCTATAGATTTCATCTTCGACAATGCTAGCACCCTCTTCTTCTTCGATCGCTGAGACAGTTTCCTGTCAATTATGAGCGCAGATGCGTCATGCTGCCATTATGCGCCTAAGTAAGAAATAGTTAGGCCCAGCATGTCCGACTTCGGCTGAAGGAAATGTTTTTTTGAAAGTGTTTCTTGAAGAATTGCAGGAGAATGTTCCGGTAAGGCAGAAAGATAGTAGATGACAGTAAGCAAAGGGAAAAGGCAGAGTCAAAGAGAGTGACAGATTAAGAGGAAGTTACAAGCACAGACCTTCCAGAGGGTGGAGGAACTATTTATATAAAAGACTTCCCGGTGTCCCCAAGGGGGGCTAGCACTCTCTTCACTATGAATATCTGGAGGAAATTCTGAAGGGCTAGGGCAATTGGTGGATGCCTCATGCCTCCATACGGGACAGCTGGATGACCCTGCCCCCTCCATGAATCTGTCCCCGAGAAGGATTTTCAGTACAAGTAGTCTCCCCACTTTCTGGGAGCTCTGTACTTGCAACTTCCTCTAATCTATCACTCTTTTTGACTGTCTTTTCCCTTTTTTTCGCTATCATCTACTATCTTTCTGACTGACTTATTAAGTTATTGGCCCACTCTCCAGCCTATTTTAACAAAATATTCTAAATAATTTTCTTTGAGCTCCTCCGAAATCGGAATGTGTCGGCTGAATGCAGCAGGAAAACCAGTGAAAACTGAAAACCAGACACGTATGTACCTTACCCATTTATGGCCTGGGAACACAGAAGAAGAAGAAAAAACCCGTACTGCAACGAATTTAGACTCCTTTGCGATCGTAGATCTGCGAAGGACAAAGAAGAAGAAAGGCTGCCTCCTCTGGAACTTATGGTGGTTAGCAGGTGAAATAGTGTTGTAGTGTTGATACTGTATCATTATTAGAAATCTCTGTTCTGTATTGGCCATTTTCATTAGCACCAGCACCCTTTCACCATGGAAGTGTGGAGAGAATTCAGGAAATCAGCCTCCACTGCTGAACTTAGACTGGTTTTTGTTACAGACTGTCCATGGTGGTAATATCAGAGTCTTCACAAAGTTGAAGTGGGATGTTTCATGAAAGAAGAATTGAAGAGTGTCTATCAATAGGCCTGGGGCCCACTTTGTAGCAAGATTTTAAAAAAAAGCCTGTTATTTGCTAATATTATTTTTCACCAACATTGAATTTGTTTTATATAATTTGGCTGTCCCATCTTCTGGGCCGTACTGTGGCGTTGCTCCCACACCGCTCATTCCGAATCCCAATTCGCAGCCACACCCCAGCTTGTTCAGGTCGCAGAATCCGAGACCAGCAGTCCAAGGGGAGCGAATCTGTGTTAGGCCGTCAGGAGGCAACCAACCGAGGAGACACTGCACTGCTGCTGAGTCACTTCGCAGATATTTTTGTTGTTCGTTTGTTTCTTTGTTCGTTCCTCAAGGAGACCAGCGGTGGGCAGGTGTTCATTATGATATGATATGTTTGATATTGTCCTGTTACAGGCTGTCCATCATGGTGATGGTGGCAGTGTCCATAGCCTGGGTGCCCATCATCAAGGAGACCAGCGGTGGGCAGGTGTTCATTATGATATGATATATTTGATATTGTTCTTCTGTCACAGGCTGTCCATTGTGGTGATGGTGGCAGTGTCCATAGCCTGGGTGCCCATCATCAAGGAGACCAGCGGTGGGCAGGTGTTCATCTACATCAACGAGGTCATCAACTACCTGGCCCCGCCCTTCGCCATCGTCTTCCTCATGGCCATCCTCGTGCCACGCATCAACGAAAAGGTACCAATCAAAGAACTGCACTTTAAAGGCCAAGATGAGGGCAATTTCATTTTTCGCAATGTGAAAAGGCACCTGATTTTAACTCTTTCACCGCCAAAGTCGCATTTTAGCACCACAGTGATTTAACACCTATGTTACTAAAAGGCATCAAATTGGGGTCTTATTTTTATCCAAAGACTCTGTTGTCTTAGTTTTAGGAAGTAAGGAAATAAAGGATAGACCTTATTTTACATATGCCAGAATACAGAATCCCCAATACTGCAGATGGATTTTGTTCTCTACCCAGGTAAATTTAATGGGATTTTTTGTCTGAAATATGGCTGGCGGTGAAAAGGTTAAAACAAAAGCCTTTTTAAAGACCCAGAAGGGAGCAATTTCATATTTTACACTGAAAGTATCAAACTGAAAAAGTCCTTAAAGACCCACCAGAAGGATTCATATTTCACACTATGATAGTTTCTGACTAAAACAAGAAACCAACGACAACAACAAACCCATGTACTGTATTTTCCGAACTGTAAGCTGGAAACTATTTTCCTTATCTCTGACCCTTGTGATTAAAACAGTTAGTGCGGATAGTTTGTGGATTTTTCCGTTTCTTTTTTTTCGGTTGCAAGTTAACTCCAGCCTTTGTGCTTTCACACCGCCAATCTCGGTGACATGTGGACCAATATTTAAGAGTTTACTCGGCAAACACACAATCTGACCTGACTTTTACTCGCTTTGTGCATTTTGTTGCTTTGCTGTCCAGTTTCTTATTCAAATTTGGAGCTCACCATGAATAAGTTCTGTCTGGTTTATGATCTAGGATTTAACAATGAATTAATTTAACCCTTTCACCGCCAACGTCACATTTTTGCACCACAATGATTTAACACCCATGTCACTAAAAGGCATCAAATCAGGGTCTGTTATCCAAAGACCCTATTCTCTTAATTTTGGGAGGTAAGGATAGGCCCTTTAAATATGTCACAGAGGAATCCCCAATATTACAGACAGATTTTTGTCTCTACCCAAGCAAGTTTTACTTTTAATGGATTTTTTTTGCTGAAGAATGGCTGGCGGTGAAAGGGTTAATAATTAACGAAATTCCTCTGTGATGTCCTGCGCAGGGAGCCTTCTGGTCCCTGATGGTGGGTCTGGTGGTGGGCCTGACTCGGTTCACCCTGAAGTTGGTGTACCAGGGGGAGGGCTACTGCGGGGCCCAGGAACGCTATGTGCCGGCCATCCTCAGCAAGTTCCACTACATGTACTTCGCTCTCTTCACCGCCATTCTTACAGCGTTGGTCGCCCTTGTCATCAGCTACCTCACCGAGCCTCTTGACCCCAAATATGTGAGTGCGCTGTTTGACGATTTGTTTGATGAAAAACACTAATGTAGATCATTACCTAGAAATGTAGTTCCTCTGCATTTACTTTGCTCTGTTTACCACCATTCTCAATGTTCTGTTCGCCATCATCATCAGCTACCTCACCGAGCCTCCTGACCCCAAATACAGTGGAGTCCGGGTAAAACGAATTTTAACGGAACACAGACTCAGTTCGTTGTATCAGGATTTCGTTATACATGTACATGTACAATGTATGTTGAAAACAAAAACAGTTCAAACACTCGCCAATGATAACCGAAAACATAAACTTGACCAGTTTGGATCGTCTGTCTTAATCACGGGATGTACAAGGCTTGAAGAAGTTCAGCAGTGTTGTCTGACGCTGATCTGTTTTGGCACTTTTCAACAAGTTTGTCCATTAAGTGACAACACATCACACAAATTTAGTTTGTTATAGGCTTTCACGAACTTTTCGATCTTTATTTTGAGCGCGAATTGTAAAGCGACCTTGAGAAACCGAATGATCTGTAGGAAGCCTAGGCCTAGCAGACGACCCAGTGTGAATCTAAATGAGTTCACGCATGCGCAGTTCATATTTTCCAACTTCCTTCCTCTTGACAACACGTTCTAGCTTGGAGTTTGAAGGCCTAGGTTTTTGCAGCGCATCGCACAGGCTGAGTTCGTTATAGGCTATTTTTCCAAGTAAATAAAATTATCTTGGGGCGTAGAACATGAGTTCGTAAAAAGCGGATGTTCGTTATTTCAAAAGGATTTTTTGTTCGTTATACCCATGGCTTTGCAAGTGACAAATAGAAGGGCATTTGCCGGGAAATTGAAGTCAGTTCGTTAATCGCGAAATTTCGTTAAAAGCGAGTTCGTTATAGTTAGACTCCACTGTATGTGAGTATGCTGCGTTGTTTGGCAATTGTTTTTAATGAAAAACATTAAATGTCTTCCCCGAAGACAGAGTGTGGCTGCCCATGTGGCGGGGTAATCAAATACAGTCACACGCGTAATGTTCTCATTCGAAGCTGATGCACTTGTACCATGCATAGTGTTCAAGTGCTTCCGCTGTTGGGATGATCCCTGGAGTCTTAGGGTAAGCCACCACCACCCAACTAAATGACACAGCTGACTGGTCATTACCTCTCTTTCAGCTGGTCAGGACGACCTACTGGACCCGCAACAAGCCCTACCCCTTAACGGACGCTGCCATGGAGATGTCTCCGCCCACTTCTAACGACGGCCACGCCCCCGTGGTGAAGGAAGGGAGAGACCCCAGTTACGAAGTGACCACCGTCCATCCCGGGGACAAGGCGGCGGAAAATGGAGCTGTGGGGGAGGGGGAGGGGGATTGCCTGGGCGACGGAGACATGGGAGGGGCTGGTAGAGAGGAGGAGGAGGCTTGCTCCGTGGAGAGCTCCAGGATGATGGACTCGGAGGACAAAGACCACGGTAAGAACGGCGGGACTGAGCGGTTCACAGTGAGAAATCGGAACTCATAATAATGATAATAATAAACGGACACTTACATAGCGCTTTTTATCGAGCGCAAACTAGTGCTTTACAATTCTCATTGAAACACTCATACAGCAGACACGCACGCACGTACGTGCATGCACACAAGTGAATGCGTTCTTGCACACAGACATACACACACAGACCCACACACATTTCATCAAACACACAGAAAACACATGCTCACTGAAACGCACATACACTTACACAAACATACACTTGAACAAACATGAGCGCACGCACACACACACACACAAACACACACGCGCACTCACATACACAAAAACACACGTGCTCTCACACTCACAGACACAGACACATACTCGCACACACTCACTCACCCCCCCCCTCTCTCTAGCCGAACACAATCTCTCCTGCGCGCACATACTCATACACATGCAAGCACATATACACACACAGAACACAACTCATCAGCCTGGTTCAAGGGCAAACGTAAAGTTAAGGCCCCTGTTTACATTCCTGCGTAACTCTAGGCTGTTGTCAATATGCTCACGGCTTGGTGACGTTGCTGCCCATTCATAGCATTCCCATTGTAAACAGTTCTGTTCTGAGATCACACAAAGCTGGAATGTAGTTTCACTGGCCCCCACAAAGGTTTTTCTTTGAAAATGTTCACTAATTTTGCTTTGATTGGGTAAGGGATAGGGTTAAAATTATGTTAGGGTTATTTTCATGAAACGGGAAAACAACAATTTGCAAGCCTAGAACATCTATGAGGGGGTAGCTAAACTCCATCTTTGCCCACGTTTATCCCTGATAGAGAAGATAATTCATACATAAATGGAAAGAAGCGTCAACTGACCTTTTTTTCGTAAATATAATACATGTTTTCTTTGGAGAACGACGAAAGAGGGATAATTCATATATATCAGCCTGTTTTACACCACTCCGTGTTCAGGAGAGGGGAAATGTTGGTTGATAGAACGACATGCATGAAAGGAGGGGCACATTCAGCACATTACTGGATGAAAGCCATATCCAGGTGTAAAACGGGGGCCCAAAGTTTACGTTTGCCAGTTTTTACAGTTTATCATCAGCTGATCACAGGGTTGCTGGGGTTTATTGAGATTCAGGGTTTGTGTGTGCGTTTCTGTTTGGTTTCCTGCAAATTTGTGTTGCGTATGATTATAATTCATTTGGTATATCCATAATTCAATTTGATACGATAGGGGATCTGTTTAGATATCTGTATGTTTCCATTTAGGTATTTGTATTTACCTCCTGCCTTATCCATTATGGCCATATGGCCTGGGATCGCAGAATAATAATAATATCTGTTTAATGACCTGTATAATTCCATTTGGTGTCCTCCCTTTGCAAAGATAGCAGGCTGGGTGAGATCCTTTTCAACCTATTGTCTGAGGTGCACAGGCATATCTCTATATTTCTATTTCATGTTCTCCTCCTATTCTTTCAGATAAGGGTGGCAGAATGAATAAGATCCTGTTGAACCTGGTGTGCGGGGTGCACCTTCTGTATGTTAATATTTAAATGTATTTCCCTTTGATGTTGTGTTCTCCCAGACAAGGGTAGCCGGCTGGGCGAGGTCCTGTTCAAGCTGGTGTGCGGAGTGCACCTCCACCAGCACCAGGAGGAGGAGGAGGAGGACCGGCGCCGCTCCATGAAGCGCCACCTGCGCGCCATGGACCAGACGCAGCAGCTCACCACGGTCAAGGTCATCCTCACCGCTGGGATGTTCGTGGTAGTGGGCATCGGGGTGGCAATGTACATCTTCTGGTCACTGTACCCCTTCGACACCGCGCCTTTCTACCCAGAGGGCGCTGTCTACCTCCTGCCGGGAGACGGGGAGGTTGTTGGTACGGGTACTACTACTACCGCTGCTGCTACTGTTGTCGGAAATATCAGTCGCTTGGGTAATTAATAAAAAGTGGATTAGAATCTGAATGTGAAAGGAACATCCGGTGCTTGTGTGCATCTGAGTGTCTTTTGTATGTGGGTATACTCTCGTTATTTTTTTGTGCAAAATCGAAAATCTTTCGCCCTTTTTTTGTGTTCAAGTATACTTTATTATCTCCAAAAGATAAATTCGTATGTGGCATGTTGACAAGACAGCACCTTTGAGTGTGGGTTTTTTCCACAGCAAATTGGCACAGTATGGGAATGTGTTTTGTGTTTGTTTTGTATGTATGCTGGTTTATCAGCAACAATAATGAGTCGCTGGAATAATTGATGAGGTGTGTGTGTGTAACATGAATAGGGAGGTCATTCCCCACTGCAAATGGATGCATGCACAAGTGCATACAGAAGAAATATGCATGCTTCGTACGGAAGTATAATTTTTTGTTTGACTTAAAATCGGAAGGATTTTTTTTTTTAATATCTCAATCATCAGAAGCGGAATTATGGGGGTTACTGGGGTTCCAGAACCCCCCCCCCCCCCCCCTCCCCTAGAAAAGAAAGTTTTTGAAAAAAAACAGAAAGGAAAGAAAAGAGGGAGAAACGTAATTATGACCTTATGTAATTCCATGCCAGAGTTTTAGCTTATTCACCCAGGAGAGGCCTTCATGACATCTTTTACATTCAAATTATTACCAGCCTCTGGGTGGGGAAACCAAGCCCTTGGAACCCTCTCCTCCTTGACTAACTGATCCGCCCCTGGATTCGTATACTGGATTCTTATAAAGATGTTCTGGTTTCCTCTTTTTTCTTTTTTTTCTAGTGAATTGTCTGCAGTTTTTTTTATAATGTTTTATCTTTGATATTTTTTTCAAAATTTAGTTTTCTGTAATATATCTGTACTTTTCTCTTATTTGTTTGGTTTTATTTTCTGTAATATTTCTGTGTAATCCAATAGTTTTTGCATATTTCCCATAGGCATTTTTTTCATGCTTATAATATTTTAAAAAAAACCACCTCTTTAGGGTAGATGCTGTTGTGGATTGAATCCTTCATTCTTTTCCACACACAGGGTATATGGGCTGTTTTGCTGATGGTACTGTGGAACCTCCCTATTACTCTTTCTATACTAACCTGCGCTCTCGTCGCAGGGCATGCGCACAACGCCTCGTTACTAAGGTAACGGGATATCGCATGTGAACTTTAAAAATTCATAGTTCATAGGTTAACAGTCATGCGTGCTTCAAAGTGGCTCAGCGGGCTACTACTACGTTTTATTCATGCCTCTGCGCTCGCGCTGGCTGGCTGTAGGCTGAATGAACAATGGTGTTTTACGTCCTCTCTGTCATAGACAATATGGGACATTTGTAAATACAAAGATGGTGGGAGCAATACTGGCTGCAATGCCCGGAGGCAGTGCACCACCAGTAAAGTCCCGAGTTTTTAACAATATAGATATGAATATCCTGGCTGTAGGCTGGTGGTAGCTAGTGTTTTACGTCCTCTCCCTGGCTGTAGGCTATTTTGGGACCTTAAAATTATATTTTCGCTATTATGAGTGTGCCTGGCTTGATAAAACATGCATTTATGTTAAAATATCACAAATCAAAGCTAATCAAGTGGATGCTTTGAAACTGTTGCAGGTGTTAGTACTGTATATTGTGTACATATTGCCAAAATGTCACGTTTGTATCTGTTACTATTATTTAGAAAATAATTTTTTGGCAACCTATGCAAATCGGCCAGTACAGAACGCTTGCAAAGGGAAGCAACTGGCCAGCATGGAATGAGTTAAGACCTTGAAAAATCAGACCCCCCAAAAAACACAAATAGGGAGGGGTTTTTAATAGGGAAGTGGACACTTAGTAGTCC
The DNA here is from genome assembly GCA_017654935.2 of Phymorhynchus buccinoides. NCBI lineage: Eukaryota > Metazoa > Mollusca > Gastropoda > Neogastropoda > Raphitomidae > Phymorhynchus > Phymorhynchus buccinoides. The sequence goes on from CM065698.1 coordinate 32,641,664, forward strand.
GGATATGGAGGGGACGGGGGGGGGATTAGTGAAAATGTTCGGGTCACATCTCCGAGGGAGTCTTAATAGGGAAGGTCTTAATGGGGGTGTTCCACTGTATATGACAAATACAATGCTGACTCCAACTTGATGACCATATTTTGCCGACTATAATTGGTGTTTTTCCCCCCCCAGTTGAATTTTGTGTAAATTGTGCACAGGGGGGAGGAGGGGGGTGGGTTACACCTTATAAATAGTCTGAAAAATATGACAAATATATATCATTCCAGTCATACTTCTGACTGAGCAGATCTCTTATGATAAATGCAATTCTAGCAATGCATCTGACTGACTAGATCCTTTATAACAAATATACTCGTGCTTATTACTGATCACTGACTCTTTCACACAGCATAATTGTCAAACATTTTGACACTCCGTGTATACTAGCACAGTGTGATAATTCTTGAAGAGCAACAAAGATTTTGTTTAAAACTTTCACAGAAAGTTCTCTTTACAAAACAAGAGGCAAAGCCTTCAAGGCTCACTCGAACAGGAAGATGTGGGACAACAACAAAGATTGAGGGGGTGTCTAAAGTACAAGATTGCCAATAACATTTTAACATACACATGAAACTATGGTTAATGGATACAACTTAAAAAATAATAAAAAGTGCCCGTGCCGAGAATTGTACCCGGAACCATTAGCATGACAGACAGACACTCTACCGATGAGCTATCGAGGCTTTCAGTGTTGATGAGTTTCTTAACTCATGTTACATGTTGAATACTCTCTAACCCACTAATCTAAAATGTTATCTAGCTCTGTTTGTTATCTGTTTACAGTGTTGTTTTAAGTATTTAATTATTCAAATCATTGTTTGAAAGCTTGCATAGACATCTATTTATATGTGTGCAAAGTTTGAACAATGTATGCCTTCTATTTCCCGAGAAAATGCCAACGTTAAAGTTTGGAGATTAGACCACGGACGCAACACACACATACACACACACACATACACACAACCGAAGAACTATCATACTATTGCCAGTATTGGGGTCTGCAATGAACACCTTTTGCAAGAGTGAATGCCCTTGGAGGGTGGGGGAATATGGTTCAGTACTGACCAGACAGGGGGATAACTCACCAATAGCCCCTATTTGATGCCACTAAATGGCTGCCTTTTGCAAGAGTGAATGCCCTTGTCAGTACTGACCAGCAAGAGCAATTACTCTCACTGTCAAGGGCGTTAATAACCCTAGTTGCAAAGGCCTATAGACTCACTTCGTGTTAACTTTGTTAACACGAGTGAGCCAAAAAGGGGAAAAGTAATAAGATATATATACTCTTAATTATTATCATCATACGGAAAGAAGAAAAGGTATAGGTCAAGATGTGCCACACACCCCCACCCCACCACCCCCTACATTTCTCGGTTAATTCCATTTTTCTGTTTTTGCCTTTCAAACATGAAGCTGTATTTTATGAACATTTTCAGTTAATTAACTTTGTTCAATAATTAATTGCAGTCATGATAAAGGCCATTATCTAATAGGACCCCCCCCCCCCCCCCCCCCCCCCCCCCCCCCCCCTATGTACTGCAGTACACCGTGGCATTTGTCACAGTCGTGGTTAATTGTGCTTTTTCCGTTTTATAGGGGGGGTGGGGGTAGGGATAGGGCTAGGTTAGGGTTAGTATTCCACAAAGATAATTAGCTGAAAAGGTTAATAAAATACAGCTCTATGTTTGGTAAGAAAGGCAAAAATGGAACCGAGAAATGCAGGAGGGGTGGCACATCTTTACCTTTACAGAAAAAAAGTTGTATGGTCGCTTGTTCTTGAAGCAGATTTATTTGGATTTATGTTCTCCAGGATTTTTCCCTTCCCAACATTGACTTTGTTATTATTATTGTCAATTATTTCCCACTTTCTCACATTTAGGTCAGGAAATTTTTATGAAGAAAGGTCATAAAAGAGAGAGAGATCGTAAACGCACTTACAAAACTAGTGCTTGTTAAAAGATAAGTTGGTTGATAATGGTACTCATTTTGGAGTGTGGGAGTTGGGAGAGGATGGGGGGAATGTGTGATTTATTTGTAAATGAGAAAGATATATCACTGGATTTCCCCCCGGTGTGATCTTTGTATTTTTGTATTCCTGACTTATATGGCCTGTGTTATTTGATGTAGAATAATGATGTTTGTCTACTTTACATTGCATTGTGTTGAATGCTTATTTTATTTGTTATTTTGGTTTGTATACATATGTATATTACATTTCTCGAAATCATGTATCATTGAAAATGTTGTAATACTCTCTCTTTTTTTGCCATACCAAATTTACATTTTTTGTTCTGGTGTTTAAAATTTTAACTTCATGTTTTTGTCTTTTGCGAACTTGAAATTTAAAATCAAGAACGTTAGATTATCAAATCAAATCAAATCAAATCATCTTTATTATCTCATAACTGAGAAATTGCAGCTACACATTTTGTTGTTAATGTTGTGATAAGCATAAGAATGGCTATTTAACATATCAATTTATATGTTTATAAAAATATGACGTAGAACTACATCGTATTTAAAGGCGACAAATTTCCATGTATAGATAGGGGTAACAAACCAACACTTTGTTGGTCTAGTTCTGATGATAATTATCATGTAGTGAAGAGAATGTACAATATCAAAAATCGAGGAGGATGAATCTCTTTCCAGTTTCATACACAACATGACAGCTGAGACATATCACTTATTTTATTCCAACACACTGCTCCCAAAAGAAAGCTCCACACACCATTCCTAAAAAATAATAGTTCAAAATGAGAGAGGGATCAACCCCCCACACTACAATGGTAACTCAAAATAAAAAGATATTAAAAAAAAAAAATGCTATAAGGCACAACTCCGTAGGCCTTTGGTCTGATTTTGGAGAAGAGAGATATGTCTGCAACTCCACTGGATAATAAGCTAAAAAAACCAATGAGGCTTTATACTACTCCTTGCTGACACGAAAGGGCGATAATTTTAGGCCCGAACTGCTGATGCCCCCTGGTGACGAGTCGTGAGCAGATAATTTTCTGTGGCTATATACTACCAGTTCCTGACAGGCAAGGGCGATAAGCTTAAGTAAGGGGCGTTCGCATCTCAGGTCAAGAGACAGGGGCAGAGAATTTTCGGTATCAAGCCTCATTAGATAGCATTCATCCACAAATTTAGATATTCTTAATTTTCAAACAAAAATTACAATGGTATCGTGTGATGCCATCAATCTGTAGGTTGTTGATAACTAGTACCGGTCTGAAGAGAATATTCTATCTCATGAAATAAGTAAGCATTCCTCATTCGAAGTGTTTGCTTGTCCACCATTGTGATTTTTACGAAACTAAGTGGCATGGCTTTGTACATCGATTTCTCGGCAAATATGTAGATTTACACCCTCCTGCTCTATTTCTTGGTTCTTTCCATCGTGGTTAGGGTTAGGGATAGGGTTAGGATGGTTATAGTTCGCATGCGAAGGGTAGATATTTCATGGTAGCTACTTATTTCTCATGACACCGGTATATGTGTACATAAGACCTACATACATCTTGATATTTTTAATATTCAAAGATCTGTTGTGAAAGATTTTTTCGGTTTTACTATATGATAACATCAATCTATAAGTGGTAGTCAATCATTTATGTATGAAAAAAGCCCATATAATCTGATATATTTATCATTTGTAAACTTTTGTTGTGAAACCATTGTTTCATTCTTATTGTGTGGTAACTCTCTAAATGGTAGTTACATAGTTTGCAGCAAAGGAAAATATCCATCCTTTTACATGTTATAAACAATTTTGAAATTTTATTTGCCATTTAATGGTATTCATGGATATAGGAGTCAACACTTGGTGAATATATTTTTTTTTAAATCTTACCATGATATAGTTTGTGTAGACAAACTATTCGTCATAGGATCAAGAATGTATACACATCCCAAAGCCCTTTGTGCACATTGCATAAAGTTCATCTCTTACTAATTAAAGAGTAAGACGGAAAAGAATAATAGTCAATAAAAACTATTGACGATGACGACGAAAATGGTGTTTTACGTCCTCTTGGTCTGAATCAGACACATATATATGGGACATTTGTAAATACAAATATGGTGGGAACAATACTGGAGGCAATGCCCGGAGGCAGTATGAAACCAGTAAAACTATTGACCAGCAGGACAGATGACTTTACACATTGTGTACAAGGGGCTTAAGACAAAGTTTTAAATTATTTTAAATTCCACTAGTTATTGTTTTCACCTTTGGAGATGTGTCTCAAATAAAACTTGAAAATGTTTATTGTCTTTGTTTTTGTTGATGTTCTGGTGCTGTATGTTTTGTCTGTGTCTGTCTAGAGCTGTTTTTCTTGTCACTTTTTGTCTGGTGTGAAGTTTGTATCTAGTTATGTGTCCCTTCACCCCCACCTCCTCCCTCTCTCTCTCTCCTCAGTCGTTCTGTCTGTGTGTGTGTGTATGTGTGAAAGAGAGAATCTGTGTTTGTGTGTTTCTGTCTCATCCTCTCTCTCTCTCATGTGTGTGTGTGTTGTTGGGTTTTTTGCACGCACATGTTTCATCAATTCAACTGAAATGTTCATCACTGTACAGCATAGCCTTTTCCATGTTTACACATCATACACATAAACTATCAACACACTTAACTACAAGAAAGCACTGGCACAGCTCGCAAACCTCTGCCAAGAGAAAACTGAAGTTTCATTTTTGTTAAAAGCCACCTTCTCACATGCTCCAAACAAATATATACTCCTCAATAAATATCACTTTTTGTCTGCCTGTTAATGTCTATTTGTTTGTGTCAGATTTTCAAACACTTATGGCCGTAGTTTGAGAAACCATTAGCTGCAAATCCCAATATATAACCATATATTTTCTTGATTTGCATAATTGAGGGGAATACAGTGGATGCATTTTGAAGGGGCCTATGGCAACGTGAGAGCAAGAGCTGAGCGGTGTCCGTATAAGGATGGAAGTTCAGTTTAACGTCGCGTATCGGCTTTCGCCATGTACGACGGGCTGAACAAACCAACCAAGGTATAAACAAAAATTTATGTTCCTGAATCACTGTCTTAGCCAAAAGGCCGAGAAGCGATCAGAATAATGTCCGTATAAGCCACAAACCGGTGGTCATATACCCATGTATAATTTTAATCAGCATCACCCAAGAAATGCAGTAAAGGGGGCATTTTGAAGGGGCCAACAAAAACGTGAGAGCAAAGTGAGCACCTGGGGCACATAAATAAAAACACCAAAACTGTAAGCAGAAATTTCTTAAAGTGATAATCTAACCCTCCACAGACTTGTGATCTGTTTAAGGATTTTGCAGTAGCGCTTTAAAAAGATACAGACAGACAAAGCAAGAAGGAACGTGGCAGAGTTGTTAAGACGTTTGCCTGCCAATTTCAATACATAAGTGATTCGGGTTCGATTCCTGGCCGCACCCTTTCTTTCTAGTTTGACGGAAAAATCGAACTGAACGTTGAGTCCTTCGGATGGGGACTTAAAGCAAGTCTGACCCATGCTCTTCAAGCATGTAAAAATCCCATGGCAGTTATAAATTAAGAGTCTGAATATACCACTGCCTGGTATGATCGAATTGAAAACTAGGTTTCCCAAGTCCGCTCCCTCTCCTCCTCTCCCCAATTTTTATATATCTTTTTAATTGGGCGGTGCTGCGCTCGTGGTAACATGCTCTCCAGGTGGCAGCAGCCTGAATTTAACAGAAACAAGTATCCCCCGAAGACAGAGTGTGGCTACCCACATGACGGGGTAATTAAAAATAGTCACACGCGTAATGTTCTTATCCCTAGCTCAGTAGCTGATCTGGCCATTTGTACCATAGTATTTAAAGTGCTTTGGCTGTTGGAATGATCCCTGGAGTCTTTTAGCCAGGGAACGTCAACAACAACAGAATGTAGTATTTAGTAGCAGGGCAAAACAATCAGTGAAGCTCGACGCGATTAATATGTTCAAATTCTGATCGCTTCTCGGCCTTTTGGCTAAGACAGTGATTCAGGAACATAAATTTTTGTTTATATCCTGGTTGGTTTGTTCAGCCCGTCGTACATGGCGAAAGCCGATACGCGACGTTAAACTGAACTTCCATCCATCAGTGAAGCTTTTTAGGTAGTCCCATCAAAATAATAAATTATATAGACATTGTCAAGTATGGTTAGGTCAAAGTTTATATGGTACAGATCAAAGCCTCTAAATATATTACTAAATTTTGGAATTGCATCAAGACGATTTTTGAAGATATTAGTCATTTTAGAAACAAGCCTCTGTGGATAGAATAAACCAATTACAATTAAAAAATTTTTTTTTAAACCACCTCCGTGGCGGAGGTAATAACTTGCAATGTCTTTTTATCCAAATCAGCCGGTTCTACAGGCAAAGGGAAATAACCGATGACTGTACATATTTTATGTGATTACAGTAAAAAGTAATATTATCTTATTACTTCCGGTTTTTCATCTTCATTTCCGGTCAATACAAAGATGGCGTCAAATGACAGTATGGATAGCGCTAGTAATTCTCAACTTTCCAGTGCACAAGCCAGTGCACAAGCCAGTGCGCCAAACTCACAACAGCAAGACAGATCTGCAGGCGCACCTCTCAGTGACTTTGTGCTGCAGCTTGATGATTATACTCCAACGGTACGCATTTGTAGTATTGTAGCTCTAGGGGAAAAATGTCCGAAAAGAGAACATGTGGCATTCTGATTCTCGAAATGGATTTGTTCTCAACATGTTTGCGCATGTGCGAAATCGATCATGACGTGCCCTCAAATTTTATCTTTTGTGTATTCGACACTAAATTGACCCTAACCCTAACCCTATTCGTAACCCTATCACTTAAACCTTAACTTGAAACCGTCAAATACACAAAAATATAATTTCGCATATGCGCAGACATGTTGAGAACAAATCCATTTTGAGAACGCCATACATCTTCTTCTTCTTCTTCGCCTTAGGCAGCCAAATTCATCACGCTGAAGATTCTGCTGCACTTTAGGGGGTAGTACGAAAAAAGGAAGAAAATAAGTTCAGAAAAGATATTGTAGAAAGTGAACTGACGAGATATTATGGAGAAGATAGATCCCAAACAGTAGGGGTAGGGGAAGACGTGTGGTAGAGGGAAAGATGAGTTCAAAGTCATGCACGACTGTTTAATGCCCTGGTTTAGCTGGAGACATCTGGGCCCCACATGATGCATGCAAAGTGTGTCATGCAGTGATGCACGCCCGTTACTTGGGCCCCACATGATGCATGCAAAGGAGAAGGGGACATGTGTGACAGTAAGGTTCAGGGTTCGTGGGGTCCTTTCAGGTGCTTTAAAGTGCTGTGAAATTGATCGGTCTTCAAAAGGCCTGTTAAGTCCTTTATATCAGCAAGGAGGTCCTTTCAAATCAGTCAAAGGTCCTTTTAAAATTGGTGTGGTCAGTTTAAATCCTTTAATCGGGCCAAAAAACAAAACTAAGTACCTTGTCATAAGAAATGAACTCAAAACAATATATTTAATGAAATAAAATTTGCCCAAAATCGATCGCCTTCGTATCTTTCGAGCAGACGATCTAATTTTAATAGTCACTGTAAATCCAGTCACGTGCGCGAGATTCGGCGAGATATCTTATGCGCCGTGTTGAAATTTTTCGCACATGCGGCTGCTTCAGTGCTTGTTTTCAAGTAAAAAGTGTAAAAATGCCTGGAAAATGTTCGTTTTCAGGATCGTTGGCTGAGAGGACATTTATAAGGACTGGGTCCGAAAAGTGATGGACAACAAACATGCAGTTCGTTGTGCATATTGTGAAAAAAACATCAACATCTTGTCAATGGGAGAGTCGGTGCTGAAACAACACGCAAAGACTGAAAATCACAAGAAAGCTGAAAGAAGGCACAAGGCGGAATCGAGGTGCATTGTGACCGACTTTTTTTGCAAGCAGCAAATTAATCTGCTCAGCCCCCCAAAAAAAAAAAAAAAAAAAAAAATCTGCTCAGCCACAATCGTCGGCGTCTGGCTCTGCGCCCACCACGTCTGCAAGCACAACTACAAACAAGGTCCTTTAAAAAAAATTGCTGGTCCTTTAAAGGTCCTTTTAAGGTCCTTTTTTGGCACTCTTCCAAGTCCCCACGAACCATGAGGTTGCATATGTTGCATGCAGAGGAGGACCACAGACCTTTTGCAGTATCTAGGCAAGACCAATCCGGCTACCGTAGCGGCCTCCGGGGTTGAAGTCACTTCAACCCCAACCGGCACAGCTCCTGCCTTTCATTTATCACTACTTCTATCTATGGCCCCTAATTGAGTAATTCCCATGTAATTCTAATAGTATTAGTTTACTAATGGACCCTTTACTATTATTACTAACGGACCCTTTACTATTATTACTAACGGACCCTTTACTATATTAGTAAAGGGTCCGTTAGTAATACTAATGGTAGGTAGGTAGTAAGGCCACACACAAAAAATGTTGGTTTCCTGTTTCCCTACCTACCCTAGTTTTTGGCTGCCGACCCTTAACATTTTTTGGATGAATGGGAAAAAAAGAAAACGAAAATAAGCGAGCATACAGAAACATAAAACATTATAAGTGCAAAAGTATACTGTTTTGTTTTATTAAAATATATTCACACACATGGATGATGGTCCGAACACATAAAAAAAAAAAATCCTACTCAGTGTCATCTGTTCTTGATACATTTTTATAAATTGGTAGCGACTTTTTCAAGATGAATTGATAAATGATATTTATCAATCACCAAAAGACCATTTTTGTCAGCTTGCCAAAACTGCTAGTCTGGTACTGGTAGCCATTGGCTAGTAGAAAAATCTGTGGGCTATTAGATTTTAATTTAAAAGTCAATAGCCTAATGGGCAACTGAAAATTTCAGTAATGTACGGCTTTGGGTGTGTGTTTTTTTACCACCGAGTCTCCCCAGACCATCTCTCCTTTCCATGTAACCAACTATCAAAGCAAGCTCACCTGTCTGCTAAGATAACAACATGCCAGCACTGGCACTGAGAAAGGCAGCCTCCTCCTCCCCCTTCTCTCTTTCCCCTACATCTCTCCTCAAATCAATTCTCTTTTCTTCTCTCCTTTCTTTCCCACTCTTTTTTTTCCTCTTTCTCTTTCTGAGTTTCTCCTTTCTCTTCTCTTCCTGTCTCTCCTTCCCTGTCCCGTGTGTGTGTGCGTGCGAGCGCGTGAGGGATTTTTGTTGTTTTCTTCGGGCTAGTGAAAATGTGTTCGGACGAGTAAAATTTTGAAGTTGTACTCGCCTGGAGGGCGAGTGAAATTTTTAAAGTTTGGCCAGCCCTGTGTGACTGAGAGTCATAACACCATAGCCTTGGGGGCTTCAGACCTGTAACTGCAGCCTCTGCCAAGAACTATACTTTAGATTAAAAGCCAAGGACACGAGGCTTAACATTTAACTGCCTTTTTATCATCTAGATACTGAGATCTAGTCCCTTTCTATTAAATGTAGGCAATGTAGTGCTTTTTTCCTGCGCACACCAGACTTCCAGGTTTTGGAGTGCTCCAAACTGGATGAAATATACTATTACAGTGGAACCTCCCGTATAAAACCTGCAAAAATCATCCAAAATGAGGTCTAATAAGGGAGGTAATGTTAATACTTACAAAGAATGGCAATGTCAGAGAAGTAGATCTTACATGGGAGGGTGTCTTATAATAGGAAGTCTTATAAGGGAGGTTCCACTGTACTACTATGACGGATAGCCATATGTACAAAGAAAAATTATATATTTATTCAGGGTTGTTGTTTGCCGTCGGCCTTCAGCGATTCGTCGAAAATTTAAAAATATGTCCTAAAAAAGTCAACCGTCCTGTCGGCCCAGTGGGCCGAAGGTTTGATTACCAAATCGGCACGAGTATGTCCGTTTTTTTATGAACAACGATGTGTATCCGTTTTTTTTTATGAACAACGAAGTGAAACAAAGTTTGCTTGCACCACGTGTGACCGAGATCAAAAAGCTAACTTTGTCGCGTCATGATTTTGCTAGCACAAGGCCAATTGCCTCGTGAGAGTTGCTTCTCTTGCTGCTTATGGCGGACGTTTGCCACACCGTAGTGTGAGTCTGTGTGATCTTGTCGTCCTTTAGCGTCAGTGTTTCACTGGGTATTTTTTTTTTATTGAAATGCCTCCCAAAAAGAAGACAAAACTTATAAGCGGGCAGTCGCTACTTTCGTTTGGGGGATCAGTTAACAAGCAAGCAGAGATCGACAGCACTTGTGACCGAGTGAGAGGGCCTAAAATTGTTGAAATTGGCTTAAGGTTTTGTGGCTGTTTAGGCCAAATGGACTAAAGTGAAAATTTCTTGCACCATCTCTGTTTACTATAATTAACCAGGTTTGTTGTATATTGTGCAGATTCCTGACTCGGTCACAAATTACTATTTGAAGAGAGCTGGCTTTGAGACAGCTGATCCAAGAATGTAAGTCAGGGAACTCTGCCTCTTTGTTTTTCTCTCTTTTTTCTTCTTCTGTCTGTCCTGGCTGTATCTTGTGAACTGCTGGATGGAATCGCTTCAATTGTTTTTCATTCTGTGTTGGTTGAAATGCTCAAAAACTTCACTTATTTGAGAATAAACAAAGTGAATTGTTAATTTGAAAAGAAAAAGCAGATATTTTCTCAAAACTTTGTCAGTATAAAAGTTGAGATTTTTCTGATATTTGTTTAAAAGTATCAAGATCATGCAATCTTTTGTGTTCTTCTTTGTTTCATCCGCGTTCATTCTTTTGAAAATTCGTATGTTTGGAGTCAATTTTAGTCCTGACAATTACCATAAGATTGTGGGTATCAGATTGAAAAAGGTAAAACACATTACACAGCCTTAATTAAGTTAATACTATAATCATAGTAAATAGTGATATTTGTTAAACAGTTAGATGTCTTGAAGTTGAAGGTGAGTGAACAGTGTTTATATTATTATTATTTATTTTGTTAGCGCCAGAAATACTGGGGAGAAAGATTATCATAGAATCACTCTTTACATGATTGAGCACAGGGTTCATACAGATTTTTCATAGCAAAATTCACAAACTATCATTAGTAATAGTATCAAAGACCTTTTCAAAGACCCCTTATCCTATTTTCAAAGACCTCTCACGATTTTTTGCACTGAGTGTAGAACGCCTGTTGTTTGTCAATGTCAGCAGTGAGCTTTCGCAGCCACTTCTTGTACTCAGCTTTTTTAAGCCACTTCTCATTGAAATGGCAGCTGGCTGGCATTTTCAACTTCTTTTTCTTTGATTGTTTAAATCATGATCACTCAGGTTGCACCGGTGTAGCCAAAAGACCCGGATATAGCGAATGGAACTAACTCTGGACAAATCGAGGAAGTCAGCTAGACAGAACTAGATCATCAAACCGTGGATATCGGAAAATAAGCAACATTAAATTGCTTCTTTATTAATTCTGGAAGCAAACCAAAAATATTTTACTGCGTCAATTACTTTTTTAATGCGTCAATTACTTTTTCACAAACCATTTCACAATTTTCAGACCAAAGCCCATTTTCAAAGATTTGAAAATGGCACACCATTTCTCAAAGACTGTATGAACCCTGTGCGCATGAACACATTGTTCTTGATTTTTTAGTACCACATAATTATATGTTATCACTACATTTTGTTCTGTGTTCTAGAATCCGTCTGATATCTCTGGCGTCCCAGAAATTTGTGTCAGACATCGCCAACGATGCTTTGCAGCACAACAAGATGAAAGCCTCAGGACAAAGCTCCTCCAAGAAACAGGGCAAGGTGGGTTTGTTGGTATAATTGACTTTTTTGTTGAAAATTTCTCCCCCCCCCCCCCCCCCTCCTCCTCCTTTTTGTTGTTTGGTGGGTATATATGTTGCAGTAAATTTACAAAACCAGGAAATTTGCAAATTTCTTTGAAACAAAATTCAAATAACCATTTGAGACAATCAATTGCTAGTAAGCCAAGAAATTTGAAAAAGTACTGTGTTAATGTGTGTGTGAGAGAGAGATAGGGAGAGATCTTAGTGAGGAAGAGAGAAACAGTAAGAGAGACAGTAAGAGACAGAAACAATTCATCATTCATCCTTTTTGCGTCTGTTGATATATAGGTTTTTAATGTATTCCTAATTTTTCACTCCAAAATATGTTCATGTATGGGTGGATTAAACAAACAAAATAAAATAAAATATATGGTGGGAGGTTTTCAGCAGCTTCTGCGTTCCCAGGCCAAAACTTGAAATGGCCATGATGGGTAAATTACGTATGTGTCCTTTTTCCACTGGTCTCCCCGCTGCGTAAAGCCGACCCATTCCAATTTCGGAAGAGCTCTAACTTAGAGTCTAAGGATGAAAGTTATTTGGAAGATTTTTTTTTTTAAAGGCAGGAGAACGGGCCAATAAGTCATAAAGATAGTAGATCACTAGATGATAGAAAGCAAAGGGAAAAGGCAGAGTCAGAGAGTGGCAGATTAGATAAAGTTACAAGCACAGAACTTCCAGAAGGTGGGGGAACTATTTTAACAAGACCCCCCCCCCCCCTACCGGTATCCCCACAGGGAGACTCCCTGTATGGAGGCACGAGGCATCCATCCCCTGCCCCAGTTTTGAGCAGGAAAGTGTAATCTAGTGTAATGTTTGTTTCAGGACAAGAAGTTCACACTGACGATGGAAGACCTGACGTCAGCCATGTCAGAATACGGCATCAATGTGAAGAAGCCCTGTTACTACATCTGAACTATCAACTTCAAGTCTTCAGTGTGTGTGTGTGTGAGAGTGAACCCATGTTAGAATAAGGCATCAATGTGAAGAAGCCTTGTTACTACATCTGAACTATCAAGTCTTCAGTGTGTGTGTGTGTGTGTGTGTGTGTGTGTGTGTGTGTGTGTGAGCCCATGTAAGAATAAGGCATCAATGTGAAGAAGCCTTGTTACTACATCTGAACTATCAACTTCAAGTCTTCAGTGTGTGTGAGCCCATGTAAGAATAAGGCATCAATGTGAAGAAACCTTGTTACTACATCTGAACTATCAAGTCTTCAGTGTGTGTGTGTGAGTGAGCCCATGTTAGAATAAGGCATCAATGTGAAGAAACCTTGTTACTATATCTGAACTATCAACTTCAAGTCTTCAGTGTGTGTGTGAGAGAGCGAGCTCATGTCAGAATACGGCATCAATGTAAAGAAGCCTTGTTACTACATCTGAACTACCAAGTCTTCAGTGTGTGTGTGTGAGAGCAAGCCCATGTGAGAATGCGGCATCAATGTGAAGAAGCCTTGTTACTACATCTGAACTACCAAGTCTTCAGTGTGTTTGTGAGAGAGTGAGCCCATGTGAGAATGCGGCATCAATGTGAAGAAGCCTTGTTACTACATCTGAACTACCAAGTCTTCAGTGTGTGTGTGAGAGCGAGCCCATGTGAGAATACAGCATCAATGTGAAGAAGCCTTGTTACTACATCTGAACTACCAACTTTCAAGTCTTCAGTGTGTGTGTGAGAGCGAGCCCATGTGATAATACAGCATCGATGTGAAGAAGCCTTGTTACTACATCTGCATCTATCAACTTCAAGTCTTCAGTGTGTTTATGTGTGTCAGAAAACGGCATCAATGTGAAGAAGCCTTGTTACTATTTCTGAATCAGTCTTCAGTGTGTGTGTGTGAGAGCCCATTGTCAGAATATGGCATCAATGTGAAGAAGCCTATATCTGAACTATTAGTCTTCAGTGTGTGTGTGTGTGTGCCCATGTCAGAATACGCCATAAATGTGAAGAAGCACTGTTACTGCATCTGAATTATTAAGTCTTCAGCCATAGCTGTTGGCTATTTGTGTGTGTGCATGCACATGTTAAGTGTTTAAATCTGCGTGTGTGTGTGTGTCACTGTGAGCGCATGTGTGTCACTGTTCATACGTGAGTGTGAGTGTGCAAATAGGTCATTTGCCACGTGAGGGCGACCTTGAATTTCACTGAGTTGAATTTTGAGAGTTGAATTAGAAAGGTCAGCGAACTCGGGCAGAACGAGTGCGGGCAAATTAGTAGTCTAGTATAGAGGACGAACACTCATGGCAAATGCCCTATTGAGGACAGCATTGTACGTTCCTGAACTAATGATCTTGACCTGACATTTTCTCATGCTTCATATTTGTGCTGTTTTTGGCTTATAGACCTGGCGAAGAAAGGTTTGGTTTGTTTTCGGACTATTAATGAAAATTTGTGGCATGTGAATGATGTAATTGCTGTGTGACAGAATAGCAAAGAAAGTGAGGTTTTTTTGTGTATTCTTGTGAATGTAAAATTCTTTTTTTTGTTTCGGTTGCAGTGTTTTGTACATATATGTATGCTTGTGCATGTAATTCAGTGAAAGCACAAGAATGCATACATGAAATGAAACAATAAATGACCTTTCTGAACTTTGTGTGTGTGTCATAGCTGACAAGATGAACTACAATATTGACTTTTTGAAGCATGTTTGTGACCCATCACCACGAAAGGGACATTAACCCTTTCGCCGCCAGCCATTTTCAGCCAAAAAGTACCATTAAACTTAATAACTGGGTAGGAACACAAAATCTGCAATATTGGGAATTCCTCTGTGAAATGTATACCATTAGGCCTATTCTTACCTCCCCAAATTAAGAAAATAGGGTCTTCAGATAACATACCCTCATTTAATGCCTTTTTAGTGATGTGGGTGTCACAAGTTATGATTGTGGTGCATAAATGCGACATTGGCGGTGAAAGGGTTAAGTGTCAAACCATTCTGAGATAATCATACAGTTGGAAACATCAGATAATTGTTTCTAATGATACAAGAACCATTCTTGTATCTTTTTCCAGGGTTATGAGCATTAAAGATTATCCTTTATACTAATTTTCATAGAGATGAAAGACAAGATGTTAGAGAACATGAAAACACCCATAACTCAAAACTGATGAAAAAATTACATTTTTGACTTTTCAAGGCTGTTGTGACAAACTAGCTCAGCGGCTTAATGTCCCTTTTGTGGCGATGGGTCACATATGTCAAGGCAATGTGTCTATGTATACAGCCAACACCATTTATATTTGTGCACACATTCAGAGGTACACACGCACACACACATGCATGAGGTGAAAACTTTTTAATCAAAGCTGACTGGTACAATTCAAAACATCATCCATATCTACACCAATAATTTCCAATGTTTTGAAAAAAACAAAAACATAATAAACGAGAAGAGAGAAGCGTAACCCACAAGTTTAACAACCCACAACTGTACAATTTGCAAATCGTAACAAATTGACCCAGGTTTCGACAGTGTCAAAATAGAAAAAAAGAAGCATTTGATATACACATGAAAGAAGTTGTACAACAGTTATCGTGGTGGTTAATGAACAAAATTAACAAATACATATTTTTCAAAAAACAATAGCGCATTTTAATGGAGAATAAAAGACAAGACTTTCCTTTAATTGTGACTTACAAAAAGCTTTTCTTTCCAAGAATGACAAATAGATTCCAACAAAAAAGATAATTTCACATTCTTAGCCAGGGTAAGCCGGCAACATTCTTAAACATCCGATTCAAATAAAACACAATCTGACTGAGGAAGAAAGAGACAAAGTCGGCAACATGACAAAACAAATCGACACTAAACTGTAAAACACTTGACACTTGAAAACTTTATTACGCAAGGATTGAGATTTTAGGCCAGGCCTACTCTTACAATCAACGCATGGAATGGAGAAAGCAGCTAGCATTTTATAAAGAACAAGAATTCTAACAGGTATTGAATCTTTAAAAATGTATGCTCACCAATTAAGAAGCTGACACTGAACAAAAACGTGTGTATTCATAAACATGACCAATGCTACTCAACAAAATGTAAGGATCACTTCTCCATAAGTACAAATAACTTTTTACTTCTTTCTACACCAGGACCTTCAGTTTCAAAACGATGAAACCAAAACGATGAAACCAATGCACTGACATTTGGGATTCTTGTTAAAGGCACAGTGATAATTGAAAATAATATATGTTTAACCTTCACAGGATCTCACTTTTGACTCTATAGTCTGGATTGTGGGTTCACTCGTACCCACAAATTTTACATACAAACGGGTTTAGTTTGCATTTTTTACTGTTGAGATGTTTGTGGGTCCTTCTGGACTCGTACACATTGACGAGTCCTAAATAAAGATACTTTTTACAAAATGGTCTGGGTCCAGCTGGACCCATACTCAAATGTACAGTAGTAGCTGATTTGTGCTCTTATGGGTACACCTGAACCCAGACTTCAAAAGATGTGTATGTTAAAATTAAGTAACTAATTACTTTCCCTGTCACCACACTGGCACCAAAGTTTCTTACCATAAAGAAAACTGCATTAGAATAACCCCAATAGTTCCAGAGATATTAAGATTTTTGGTGCAGGAAGCATGTTGAAAGTTACAATACCATTCATGCCCTCATTTTTGCACTTGTGAAAAAAAAGTGCTCCTTAAGTTCTGTTGAGCAGCGTAAAATAATTGCAATCCCACAACCAATTCCGCTAACCAATATATCACTTCATATATATTATATTTGTTTATACACATAACTTCGATCATGGATGACACATTAACAAACATTCAAAAATCAAAGAATGCAGTATTTTATACAACATGTACCATTCTCACACTTTAAATCTGAAACACTTTGTTCACCATCATGCAAATACACAAGCTCCACCTAGGTTTTCACATTTACAGCCAAAGCTGCATCTCTCCATACAACAAAATATGCCTGCACTCCATTATCTGTCTTCGAACGTGGTAAAATGCAAAATCACAAAAAGCAGACAACACAAATACTTTCCCATTACCCTGACCTTTGAATCCTTACAAGAAAATATTGTTTTCATCAAGCAAAAAGAGAAAACATCATTCGATGTTTCTACTTTACACAATGTCCCTATCGCTAATTGCCTCTCTGTCTCATTCACACGTGCATCTCACACCTATGCATAGTTGAGGATGTTTTTATTTGCTCTTCACTCGCTCAATGCACAGAGTCAATGAATTTCTACTAATATATTAATGCCAGGGAAACTTAAACCAGAGGTGGAGAAATAGGGAGCGTCAGGTTCAGTAAGAAACCCCAAACCATACAGTTTAGCATACGTTAAACCCAGAGGCAACGAAAAAGTTGTAATTTGGTCAAATTCCCTCATCAGTGACAAAAATCGCATACAAAAATTGGGTGGCGCGCCTCTGGCAGCGACGCGCTCTCCAGGTGGGAGCAACCCGAATTTCACAGAGACGCCTCTGTGACTATAAAGTACCTAATGCCTGCATTCCATTCTATAACAAATGTCATTTGTTTTCATTTTTATGAAAAACATGCAGAATAACAAATTCCTTCACTTATTTGGAGACAATAAAATTGTGGAAATGGATTGGAATTGGTTTACGTTCTAATTTCTGGTATCCGTTTATTGTTTGGCACGGAATGGAAAGAAGTAGTTCCGGACAGTTGATGAGCCACAAAGCACCATACCTAACATTGTTACAGCCAGTATGGTAAGAATTTAAATAATAATCTTGTGTCCTACAAGCTTATAAAAAAAAATCCAAATGAAGAAGGGATCAATATTTGAACCTTTTTTTTCTTAATAGAATTGCAAATATCAAGTTCAGAAATTTTCTTCCTTGTTTTCTGGCACGGTTCTAATAATATTGTTTTAATGGTGGCATGCAACAGAAAGCATTGATCCAATAATAGACATCACTCTTTATACCCACTCCTTGTTTTGTACAAAAACAGTATCAAAAGGCTGTTTTTAGTAGCCATTGACGGGTTAGACAGACTCGCATATTCAAAGTCTTGCCATTCACACATCCCAAAAGACGCTCATCTTATCCGTAGCAATATGAAACAATACTTTTACAGTCATTCATGCGACAGGTTTTCGGAACACCCTACACCAGGAAAACAAAACCAAAGAACAAAAACAGCAGAGCAATCATTTTGCATACAACTTCCTCGATCTTACCGACATTCCATCTGCAATAGTTAATGAGCAAACGGGCAAATCATCATTATGTACAGAATCGTATCAGTCCCGCATCAGAGAACAAGCTGCACTACAGCGCAGGGCACACGGGGAACAACTCGCTGAGATCACAGACAGTAGTAGTTTGGTGAAAAGAGTTGACACGCTAGAGTGTAGGACAGAGCAGACAGAGTGAGAATAATGAATGAAAAGGTAACAAAAGTTAAAGGGGCACCCTGTGGGGGGAGTTTTTGCAAGAAACGCGTCGAGACCACCAGGAAAACACCCTTTACAGAGATCGCAACAATCACTTTGGCGATTCCTCCTTGGCAGAGGTTCTGGAAGTCAAATTCTTTTAGTGAAAGAGACGGCATGTGCCTTCTCTTTTCTAATGGCCGCCTGAGTTTAGACCAAATCGTTTGCACGACATGTCCGCAATAATTATACAAGCCTTTTTTTATAGTTTACCTAAAGGAGTTTCGCTCACAACAAAGGAAATAGCTCTATTATTTTTTTAATTATTATTGCACTACAAAGAAGAAAAAGCTTCAACCTCCGCCTCCACCCATCCTATCCAAAATGGCTTCTATCTCCGCCAAGGAGGAATCGACGTTTTGACGGTTTGATTTCTAGGAAACCAGAGCAAAGCGAGTGTTCCGATCCTTGAAAAGGCTGTCTTTCCGGTCATCTCGACGTGTTTCTTGCAAAAACTCATCCATCAGGGTCCACCTTTAACGACCACTTCTTCGTAAGTGGCATTGCTTCTCGAGCTATTGCTTCAAAACTAATCGAGCAAATGTGATACGAATTTGGAGATTTTTGTTTCGCAACTAAAAGTAGATATTTTTTAAATATAAAATGATTTAGTTGAGCTGTCTTTAATTCATACACTAAGGGAAAAGTTGGTCGTTAACTTTTGCTGAGTTGTATATGATAGGTGTACTATGAATGTGCCCCTTTACAACATTTACATCAATGAAAACAGTTTTGCATTTGACTCAAACAAACAAACAAAAAGAGATAAATAGAAAAGAGTCACAAAGAATTGAAAAAGCAATCGAAAACGATCCATTGGTAATAAGCACAAGGGGCAAAAAACAACCACCAAAGCACAAAAGTCAACAATCAAAGCACTATACCGCAGTAATGTTCTTCCAGCCTTTGTCAGTGATTGGTGTCATTCATTGGTCAACCGTACCTTGTTTACCTGTCACAAAGTGTTCTTTTTCATATGTACCATTCAAAGAATATTATGGGCCATTCCCCCACAGACATGTATAAAACAATGACCCATAACCCTTTCACCGCCAATGTCTCATTTTTGCACCACAATGATTTAACAGTAAACACCCATGTCACTAAAACTCTTGAAATCAGGGTCTGTTATTCAATGATATTGTGTTCCTAAATAAGGGTTGACCTTATTTTAAACGTGCCACAGAGAAATCCCACAATATTGCAGACAAAATCTTTTCTATACAAGTTTAGTATAAATGTTTGGCTCAAAGATGGTTGGCAGTGAAAGGGCTAAGTGGTTTTTCAACAGTACAGCTTTGAGAAGAAAAGCAAGGTGCAGTGGAAGCAAGCAACCTCATTTCTAGCCACATATAATTTTTTAATTTTGCGGTAGAGAATGCCAGTTCAGAATAGGGCTGATCAGTCACAGTAGACGCGGTTCCCAGCCGTGACATCAACACATTTGCATGGGTGCTCCTGGGAAATTTCAAAAATCCTGCAAGGGGGCGGCCCCAGCGGAGTGCAGGGGCAGCGCACACGCTCGCACATTTACTGCTTTTTTCACCCCTCTAGACAAGTGCTACATTCCTTTGAATATAGCAAATGCTTATATAGGCCCTTTTTATTGGACAAGTGTGTGTGTGTAAAATCAATTGTTGCTTCTCAAATTCTCATAATCCGGCGACGCAATTTAAAAATCCTGCAATTCAGGACATCCAGCAAGAAGGAGCATCCATGCATTATCCATGGTCGACCTCAAACGATGAAGGCCTACCACCTACAGCTTTCACATTTTTCAGTACTGTATTGGATAATATGTAATGAAATTTACACATCACTTGAAATTCCATTTTCCAGCTTTTTTTCTCTGATGCATCATTATAAATCCCTTACCAAGTTTTCTCATGTCATTTTGAACACTGCTAGCTCAGCGAAACAACACACTACCAAGTTTGCTAAAACACCCAGAAAAGTCCACACCCTGATATTTTATAACCCTGACAGATAAACAAAAAAACCCACACAAAACAATCCACACACTGGTAACAATATCCTTGGATTCCCTGTAAGCAAAGGCACTGACAGTGATTATGGCAGACCAATATTTCAAAAATAAATGTACAGGAACAAAGAGGCACATTCCACTTTCATTTACTGTGTTTGTTTTTATAATTACCATCAATCAAAATTCTGTAAACTCAAGTGCTTGTACTGACTACATACAACAAAAAGAAGAAAGAAAAAAAACCTGCATTTTTTTCTCTCAGACTAATTAAACTCCAGCCTCCATTCAACTAAAAAAAACAGCAATAATATTCTACTGCAGTATAATGCAGTATAGTGCAGTATAATGCATTTATGCCGGGCATCAGCATTTAAGTCCTACTCCAAAGCATCCATTTTGTCATGACTAAACTCCTAATTCAAAACTCTACAATCTATCACTGAGTCACGTACCCATCACATGCATGATGCTTCAGGTAAACACATACACATGTGTGAAAGTAGTTCAGGCATGCTCCTGAAATCAGGATTGGAAAAGCTGATCGAAAGTCTTCAGGATTGGCCATCTTGTCATCAGCGTGGATGCAACCTTGCCTCGGATAAGAGGCGGTGCCTGTTTTAATTTTTTTTTAAATTTTATTCAAAGTTCAAGGGGAAAAAAGTGTTGAATTCTCACTTTACAAGCCTGGAATAGGCTTCAAAGTGAGTATGATTTTGATTTTTCTTCAGCTTCAGCATCAGGATCCATGGTCTTATGAAATCAAACATTTCTGCCACCATTGATGACAGATTAAAACAAGATGATAGACAGGCAATTCTAACACCACCCCCACCCATCCTGTGTATGCATAGACACACACATTAGAAATTATTTTTAACGTGGTCACCACGTGTCATTTCACGATTGAGAGAATGGTTAACTTTCACCCATGCATGCACAAAGCTCTTGCCCACATTATGTCCATAAAATAAAGACAAAATGACAC
The DNA here is from genome assembly GCA_017654935.2 of Phymorhynchus buccinoides. Taxonomy (NCBI): domain Eukaryota; kingdom Metazoa; phylum Mollusca; class Gastropoda; order Neogastropoda; family Raphitomidae; genus Phymorhynchus; species Phymorhynchus buccinoides. The sequence continues at coordinate 32,662,929 of CM065698.1, forward strand.
CAATACTAACAAGTCTCTTTAAACTGACGAGACAATACTAATACTTTAAAACGTATTCACAAGGGTTAAACCTGACCATTTTCAAAAAAAGGAAATGTGGCAGCGCCCCAATGAAGCTGAGCACTTTAATCAACATAAAGCAATTTGGATGCATAATCGGGGCTCTTATACAACGGCAAAGCTGTTTTTTCCAGTTTTTATTATTTTGCTGTTGAAAATTTTAAAAAGAAAAAAGGAATTCCGTCTGTACCGATTTTTCAAAAAAAGGATTTCCTTCCTGAGAAGGAAGCAGTTTAAGCCATGTATTCATATTTTCAAAACACAAAAACAGGGATTGGAATCCAATTAATATAAAAAAAGAAGGAGATTCTACAACTTACATGGCAAATTAAATAGAACAGATGTGAGGCTGTAAAACGGAACATGGCAAAGCAGGGTTGACTGGTCAAGACAAAGGACAACTATAGTCACAGTGAAAAGAATAAAGGCAACTGGGAACGAGTAACTGAAACATGGCGAAAAGAAACAGTCGCTTATGGCAAAGAGAAACAAGGTGATTTGACAAACAGAAACAGGTAGATGTAGCAAAGAGGAACAGGAGGAAGAGGTGACAAAAAGAAACAGGAAGATTGGCAAAGAGAAACAATTAATGAGACACAGGATGTGAAACAAAAGATAAAATAGATGAAAGTAAGACGCTGTAAAAAAGAAACTGGTAAAAAAATTTAAACAAAAATGGGAACGCTTAAAGAATGCTAAATGCCACAGAAAAGTATGGTAGTCACACACACGCTGAAAAAACGATAAAAGAATTGACCCCCAAGAGGACCTCAAACTACTCACCAAATGATACAATGAATAAACACTTTTGCATTCTCTGTAAATAGTCTGAAAAAAAAGTTTGGGGAAAGCAACCTCCCAAACTGCCATAAAAAACCCACCCACAAACAGCATCACAAACAAAGTTGTGCAAAAGACGAAAATATTTATTATGAGCCCCACATATCAAATCCATAAATACCACAACAGTAATAATTATAGTCAATATGAGCGAAACAAACAGTCAAAAATCCTGCATAATAGAAACCATTAGTGTCAGACCACAATGTAAGCACTTTTTAAAACGTCTGTCTGAACAACGTACACAAACACTCACAAAACATTCAAGCAACCAGTTAGTTTATAATACTTGTGCATAAAACACACAAATGCTCAAATACCATATTTTATCATACAATCTTAACTATTCAAGTCCTTGGAACAAAACCTGACCAACAGGAATGTTGAGAAAACCCTTGGTTTATATCAACCCCTAAATACTTGCAAAATATCGTCAGTGAAATTCACAAACCTCGTATCTTGATATTTGGGGTTTTTGAGTTAGATACATAGTCAGCTCTCTCATTTTCCCTGCCACATTCCACCAAAAGCTCCACATTCCACCAAAAGCTCGTATCTCTAACGACTTTCTATCTGGGGTAAATGAGGTTGTGTAAATATATTAAAAACTCGTAAGTCACAAATTCAGATCTACTTAAGGAGAAAAACCTTATATCTTCATTGTTTTCAAGTATTAAATAAATAAAAAAGTATTGTTAACAAAATTCAGGACTAAACTTGCAATGTCTTGAACGACATATTCAACATAGTTAATAAATTGTGGTAAACACGGTCGATTTTTAAAACATTTTTTTTCTCAAAACTACAAAAATTGAGATACGAGGTTTGTGAATTTCACAGACGATATAGCATTACTTTCAAATATGAGGTCTACTTGCCGCGTTATCAATGGTTCTTGTTTTTCCATTCTATTCCAGACATTTTTGTTGAACGTTGAACCAGAGCTGCGTGGGAAAGGAGTGCATAAAGCATCTCAAATTCCAGAACTAAAATAATATACAATCACGAAACAGCAACTACTCACAATCTCTGCAGTATTTGCGCTGCCATACTCTTCATTTCTCATCGGTCGAACGCAAAACAAAAAGAATTTCTCATTCCTTTCTTTCCTCTCTGTTCTATCTTTGTGACTTTTCTCAGCCCAATGCTCTTCAAATTAAACTTCAATTTAGTTATAGACACCTCGGCTTTATCAATCTGTAGCCAGTTTGCCTCGAGTCAGAATTACTTTCATTTAAATTTGACTATTAGAGCAACAAAAAGAACACTATGTAGTATGTACCGGCACATAGCAGTGAAAGAAATATCTAACATTCTGCACAGATGAAGGCGAGTTTTTTTCTTTTCAAAAAATCTTGAGAAATACTGTATAATCCAATGTGGAATGTATCTTTCTTTGCAGGCCAGAAAAGTATTTAAGTAATTTCACAGACTGGGACCCAATGACCTGTGTCAGTGTTTATGCAACTAATAAACTGTGGCACGTTTTCCTACCAACACTATCCATACTGTTTGCATTCCATAACGATAACACAAATGGAAAATGCAAACCACAAGCCAATCACAAAAAATATGAACAAATTCTGTTCATGGCAATTTCGTAAAATATAATGCAAACACAGATTTTCTTTTTATTGCTTACTTAAATCACAAACCCACATAAATACCAGTCCTTCACAATAATTTGGAGCAAAATAAAACAACAAAAGTATTTGCGTTTTTTTCTGCTTTAAAGAGGTGAACCTGTTAAGGGAATGCACAACACCTCCCCCCCCTCCCTCCCCCCTGTCTGCTTCTCTCTACTTTACAATACCTTCAACATGCTAAACGTGCAGCTTGGTACAGAATTTAAAACTACACATGGAATGCATTACTTATATATTTCAGTTTTATAAAAAGAGGACTAATCAATCAAGCGCTCAATCAAATTGGCTAAATATCGTTATTGCAGTACACACAAACACATAACTTTCTTTACACCCCTTCAAATTCCCACCATTGATACAAACGTGAATAAATCAACAAATCAATCAGAATACGCAAACTGTTCAACATCGCACCCCTCTTTATCCCCTTCCTTCTCTCTCAAACTTAAAGGAACACACACACACACACAAAGTGTGAGACACACACAGAGTTTGTGTGACACACACAGAGCTCATCACACAAATAATGGTACAAGTAAACCCTCAGATAACTAACCAATATGTGCTATGGCTATCACAACACATAACAATAAATCCATCAAGTTTTAAAATATTTCTTTCCATCTTTTCTCCCATTCCCAACTCCCTTCTTTCCAAGCACAGTATTGATCACCATTGAGTTTACAAATGAGAAGTAAAGAAACAAGTCTGAAGTAACAAAAATTAAATATAAAACAGAGAGAGAAAATAACCTCAGACTTGGTTAAGTACACACAATATTCGGCACATAGTTCCTCCATAATTTAGGCCTGGTACACAGTACATCCGGATTTTCCGCGCAGGCGCGGAACATCCGCATGTATGTGTACACGGACATACACAGAACAATTCCTGAAAACAAAACAAAAAACAAATAAAGTAAAGTAGAGCAGAATAATCACAATCCGTTAAATCACCACCCAATCATTCTTCCTCACACACTCGAAACATTAACATTCTAAGAGACGGAAAAACAAAGAGAATACAGAGGAACCTCCCTTATAAGACCTTCAAAAATCATCCAAAATGAGATCTAAAAAAGGGAGCGGTCTTGAAAGGGAGGTAATTTTAATGCTTACAAAGAAGGGCGATGTCTCAGAGAAGTAGGTCTTATGTGGGAGGGAGTCTTATAATGGGAGGTCTTATAAGGGAGGTTCCACTGTAGAAGTCATTCTCTTGGTGCATAGAAGAAGAACAAACAAACAAAACAAATCGCTCCAATCTGCCACAGACGTTTGTGCAGAGCTGCGCGGACACAATACACCCGACACCATTCTGCTTTGTTCATCCCCATAAGGAAAGATCATGCATTTATAGATGTACAGAAGCTTTTTCTTCTTTTCTGTCAATAAAACATAAGACAATCAGAATCTCCTCTCACAGGGATAAACGTGGGCCACAGTCCCCTTGACACAGCTCTCAACACAGTGACACCCAATCCACACATTACCGTATTTTTCGTACTATAAGGCAAAGACTCTAAAAGGGTAAGATGGACTACTTAAGAGTTACGGCGAGCCGGGCTGATAGAGTTATCATTCGTGGGGTAGTTATCCAAAGTATAACTGACTCATGAAAAGATAACTCTCTCAGGTTTGAAAAAAAGAGTTAATGTAACCTAAATGTGTCACATTTAAAAGGGACATAACCAGTGTTTCTGTCCTCACTACTCATATAGGGAAAAGGGACCGGATGTTAGTCTTTCTTTTCAGTGTCTTTGTATAAGGCGCACCTCCCAAATTTTACAGAAAATTCAGATTTTGTTATTACATTATCAGTCATATTTCTTCTTCCTCGTTCGCTCAGTTTCCTGCCATAAGAGCGTAGATGCGTCATGCTGCTGTTATGTGCCTAACTAACAAATAGTTAGGCGCAGCATGTCCGACTTCGGCTGAAGAAATCTTTGTAAGAATTGATAGACAAAAGGCAGGAGAATGGACCCGTGAGATAGAAAGATAGCAGATGACGGTAGGGAAAAGACAGAGTCAAATAAAATGACAGAATTAGAGGAAGTTACAAGCACAGACCTTCCAGAAGGTGGGGGAACTATTTGTATAAAAGCCCCCCCGGTACCCCCACGGGGGGATCAATCATATGATAAGGCGCAAGGGTCTCAGTCTGGAAAAAAAGTATTGCCTTATAGTCTGTAAAATATGGTGCTCTTTATTGACCGTGCCTACATACACTGACCAGATCTCATTTCACCGGCACACACAAATTTTTTTTCTCCGGCATCCTGTTAAAATGCTTGGTGCTGTCCGTTTAGACTTTAAGGTGTCCTGTTAGTCATGATGATGTCCGGTCAGATGCATGTCCTGATGGTCAAGAAGATATCCTGTCCTTGGTGTTGTCCATTTAGACTTTAAGGTATCCTGTTAGTCATGATGATGTCCGGTCAGACGTATAAATGTCATGATGATGAAGAAGATGTCCTGTCCTGGCTTGGTGTTGTCCAGAAAGATTAACCGAGGTTTTGTTGGTGATAAAATGTTCTTGATGTCTGGCGCAGCTTCAGATGTCGTAAATGGTGATTGATGCCCTTGGTGTGTCGTACTGATGACAGACCTCAGGATATTCTATGGATGGTGCAGAGGAGGAGGGGGAGGAGAAGAGAAAGGGAGGAGGAAAGGAGAAAGGAGAGAATGCTACGATGATTATCTTTCTTTACACCATGTAAATGATCTCACCGACTATTTAGAGAGGTAGCGTGTTCACTTCATGTCAAGTAAACCCGAGTTCGAACCTGGGTACAGGGGATTTTTCCTCTCACTTTGCACTAGGCCTTGCGGTCTGAATGTGGAGTCTTTCGGATGAGACGATAAACCGAGGTCCCATGTGCTCATGCACTTAGCACACGTTAATCCCAGTGGCAATGAAAAAGTTGCCATTTGGTCAAAATTTACCCCCCCTCCCTTCCTCATCAGTCACACAAAAATCGCATGCAAAAAAAAGAAAAAAAGAAAAGAAAAAAGGGTGGCGCGCCTCTGGCTGTGACGCGCTCTCCAGGTGGGAGCAACCCGAATTTCACAGAGACGCCTCTGTGACTATAATACCTAACCCAACCTATTTACAATGGTGGTAGCCCTTGCAATTCTCAAAGACAATGCAGCTTTTCATACAGTTAGTTTTCTAATATAACCCTTACGTATTGCTATATGTAATGACAATACCTTTGTAACTAAGTTAACGAAGACGTGGTTGTTTTTCGTGCCTTTTTGCCTATATTACTATCGATTCGCTAAACAACGATGATTTCTTTACTATCATCATAGCCATGACCCTGTTGACGTTGTCTTCCAATACTCTCAAAGATTTCATAATGATGATAATATCCCTGAATCCAGGCAGTTTGATACAGGTTCAGGCAGTGGTCTGCCTGAAGATAGGGCTCTTCTACAAGAACCAATGTTCTTGAGGTGACCATAATATCAAGGTTTACGATGGAACTTTCAGGCAAAATGTGTGGTCACCGCATGCACCCATGTATAATAAAATCACCAAAAAGAGGGTCATACTAGTAACCAACGTTCTTTCCCTGTGTTACATCTATCCTATTAAATGGTTACCAATGACAATGTTCTCTGCAATCGTCACAGACAACAGAACAGTTGATGGCTTTTTCTCTAAAAATTATTTGCTGAAGATGACGATGCCTCTACAACCCCCACATATTCCTTCTTGCAGGTCACTGATGCTGCTGCAGGTCTCGTCATTTTCGATCTCCTTATAAACCTTCAGGTGGCGCCACTGGTTGGGCTCCGTGTTGTCGACCTGAAAACACAACATACAAAAGATTTTTCACGACAAGCATGCATCACCATCATCATTATTATCCATCATCATCATTATTATCCATCACCATCATCATCATCCATTGTCTTCAGGAACATCGACCATAAGAGTCTATGACTGATTGGACGCTAAACTCCACTTCTTCCTCATCCATTGTCATCATTCATTACCATTATCCATCATCACCATCATCCTGATCTCATGGTCATTCACAGTGGCAAATTGCGCTCTTTCTCACTAAAGCTCAGTTTACATCATGTTTCGGGAAACAGAACAAGGAAATAAAAGCAATAATGCCCCTAAAAAATGTGTAATCATGAGTTGAAAAAACCCCCCATCCAACTGCAAGACATGTCATTAAAATACTCATGTACAGCATGCATAATAACACACACACATTAACTACTATATTCTTGAAAAGGAAAACAAAAATAAACCAACAAAAGATTGAAGGGCCAGCCACACGTCCACTAAAATCGCATGACTGTACGATACATTTCGATCACATGGTCTCCAAGAACAATTGTGATTGGTGCATCGAGATCACATGATCGAATCGTATCGTACAGTCGTGCCATTTTAGTGGACGTGTGGCTGGCCCTTAAATCTCAAAGGGAAAACACAGCACACACTATAATATCAACATATCTATACATGTCAAATAAACAGAAGCGCTAAGAAAAAGAACGGATTCCCTAGTATTCAAATTAGTCAAGATTCTAAAGCATGAGTGGACTTTATTCAAATGATTAGGATTAGTTCAGGCTTCCCAAAAATAAAACCACATTGTTAGGACTGTTAAGGATTAAAATGCCATCACCGTGAATATATCCCAACTACATCTAGTCACAATTATAACAATTCTGTTTCATAACAGCTTAATTAATCCCCACATTTAGACTGTTTTCCATGCTATGTATCTTTTGCAGCAATGTTCTAAAACATCACATAATATCCATGAAATGCTTAAAATGTATAAACAATGCATTGATTTTCTGATTTATGTCATAACAAACATACAAGAAACCACAGCCTCTCATTTAAAAAAAACTAGACTGTAACAAATCATTAGCATGAGTAATTAGATTTCTGTGGCTTTCGATTTTCCTTTAATAATTTAAAATATATATTAAGGGAAAAGTTTTTTTAAAGCAGAATGACGACAAAACCCTCTGGTATATATTACACTGTATGTGTTCTGATCAAGCTTCTTCCAAACTACACAACACACAAATATGGACACAGTGCCACCTCTATCTCTCTGCCCCCCCCCCCCCCCCCCCCCTCCCCCTCCTGTTCACTCTTTGGTATATATTAATAGAATGCAGCAGTATGCAATAAGTTCAAAATTGTCAATCCAATGCGTGAGTGAGAGATAGAGAGAGAGAGAGAGGGTGTGAGTGTGTATGTGTGTTTAATCCCTAGAAACATACAGGCTTAATGATGTCACTAATAACGTCATCAGATGAAGAGGAATAACTCTTTTTGGTTTTAAGCGTTTAATCTGTAAGCTCTAAGCGCTTTGAAGGACAGACAGAAGCTCGAGACTACATGTCATGTGGAACACCAAAGAACGTGTTATCAATGATGATGTCAACTGTGTAGAATGCTAGGATAATGCGTCCTTGTCCCCCGTGGGGATACCAGGGGGCTTTTGTATAAATAGTTCCCCCACCTTCTGGAAGTTTTGTGCTTGTAGCTTCCTCTAATCTGTCACTCTCTTTCACTCTGCCTGTTCCCTTTGATTACTGTCATCTACTATCTTTCTGCCTTACTGGTCCATTCTCCTGCCTTTTTTGAAGAAAAACTTTCAAAAAGATTTCCTCCAGCCGAAGTCGGACATGCTGGGCCAAACTATTTCTTTGTTAGGCGCATAATGGCAGCATGGCGAATCTGCGCTCATAATTGACAGGAAATTGTTTGAGCGATCGAAGAAGAAGAAGAAGATCCATCCTTGGACTTTTTTTAATTTCTGACATTTCTCCTTTACAGTCGATCTACAAACTACAAACAAAGCCTCTTTCCTGCTTTCTTGTTTTCTGAGTTTCGCTTAATGACCAAGTCAAAGTTTTTATTAAAAAATGTTAAAAAGAAAAGGGTTAGCGAAAAGAAAGAACAAAATGCTAACAATGAATAGAAAGGACAAAGAAAACAACCAAACCACACTTCAATACACAGTATGCAGGCATGTCAATCTTCAGAGAATTCTCTGATTTCAGAGAAAAGTGGATGTGGAAAAGTCAAATGACAGAGGGGGTTTTAAGCTTCAGGAGATGCTCTTTTCCATAATTTTAACAGTTTTATAGATTTATCTTAAAGAGAAATGCCCCCTGATCAACATCAAGGGCTTTTTACCCCTTGACCACACCAAGACATCTTATGAACCCCAAAAATATTTTCAGAGAAAAATGCTTTTCCCCCCATTGCCATGCCTGGTATGCAATGAACCCGACAACACAGACCCATACGAATTCCAATCACTCACTCACTAACCCACTCACTCATTCTCTCATACAGACCTGTTTACCCCTAAATCACGAAAAGTGTATTCAGAATTTCAAAAAGAGGATTTTTTCCATAGTATTCCAAGAAATATCGAGAAACACAGCAGACAAAGCTGAGAAACGTCAATATCTCTGTTACAGTACTTGCAGTGCGCAAATGTCTTCCCCAGAGTGGAAGGCACAATTCCAGGATACCGACTGTACTTTTCTAGGAAATCCTGCTTGGTTTGCTTGGACTTTGAGCAAGAACTACTGTCTCCTTCTGAAGCAGGACGCTTAGACATTTTGAATATTTTTCACATTCTTAACACGCGCGCGCTCGCCGAGTTGAAAATACAAAATGGCAGTCACCAAACCACGCAAAATCTCGCGAATGAGAACTACAAACTGAAGCTCTTGGCCAATCGGAGACATTGACACACAAAAAGTAGTTCCTGGCTATACGCACAGCAGTCATGAGTCAGTGCGGCATGTTCGTGGAAGCATTATATGCACGTTTGAAAAATAATGATAGTCGGATTTTTATGTTGGCGTAATTTTTTTCCTGGCGTATTGGTCGTATTCGTGACAAACAGGCGTACAAAATACACAAAAATCGTATGGGTAAACAGGTCTGCTCATAGTCTTACCCCCCCTCCATTTCCTTTTCACACATCTGGTACTTCTAATTGTAACCAATTGTTCAATATCTGCGTCTTATTACAACTGAATTTAAACCAAAAATATTTGGTCAGTCTGTCCGAGTCACCAATTTCTATTTCTTGATTGCCTCACATTGCTAATACTGAATTTTCCAATGAACGCATATTGTTTCTTTTCTTACTTTCTTTTTTAAAGAGAGAGAGAGGGAGGGGGGGGGGAGAGAGAGAGAGAGAGAGAGAGAGAGAGAGAGAGAGAGAGAGAGAGAGAGAGAGAGAGAGAGAGAGAGAGAGAGAGAGAGAGAGAGAGAGAGAGAGACAGAGGTGGGGAGAGACAGTGTGTCAAAGTCAAAAATACTTTATTATCACGTTAGGTGAAACTACAGTGTGGTCTCGTACAAACAACAATACATGTACAAGCAATGAAATATATTTGCATGCATTAAAATGGAAATAAAACTAAGGGAAAATGGATAACAAATCATGCTTCACAAGAAGTTGGACATAGCTAGGATCGATACAAGCGACTATCAAAACATTAAGAACTGCCCTCTTTCCCACCATTTCTATCCTCGCATTCATTTATTCACACACACCCCCACCCTCTCCAATTCACCCCAAGCTTTCACATATTTTGGGTCCCTTCCCGTTCCCAACATTTCATGCGCCTTCCTCTTCTCTGGTTTAAATGTGCGTGCGTGTGTGTGTACATCCGTTTGTGCGTGTGTGTGGTGTATGTGTGTGTGTTTCAGTGTGTAAGCACCTGTCTGTCTGTTTCTGTGCATGTGCACCTGTGAGCAATGAATTTTTTTTGTGTGTGTGTGTGTGTGTGTGTGTGTGTGTGTGTGTGTGTGTGTGTGATTTATTTAAATTATGTTGCTTGATATTATTGATTAATGTATTTTTTGTAAGCACTTAGGGCTTTGTTTTAAGATTAAACATGCTAAATTATTATGATTATTATTATTATTATCTAAACAATAAAGTTATCTGAATCGTCATAATCTTAGGCATGTATGGATTAGATTATTCACAACTTTGACAGAAAAACAAGTCATTTTCTACTCTTTTTTACAGACCCACTCAATGTGTGTAAAAAAAACCTATCAATACTATTAAACAGCTTTCTCTAACATAGCAACTGTTTCAAAATCTACAAAAGAAAGTCAACACTGGATCTTTATCAAATACAAATGTGCAGTGCTGAGTAATACCCTACAGATAAACACATATCTATGTAAACACACACACACACACACAATTAAAACCAGTTTTCCACTTTCCACTCAATCTGCAGGCACAGCTGGTAAGTCAAATAGAAACACAGTACACCCACTTCATTATGAAAAGAGAACAGAAAAGCATTAATACTAAATAGCTCCACACCACCACCGGAACCTCCACAGCAAACACAAGCCCGGCACATAAAAAAACAACACCATAAACTAAAAAAAAAGAAAAAAGAAGCTGATTCAGCAGTCAAAGCAGAACGGAAGGCATCTAGGACACTACATGCACGAAGCAGAAAAAAGGGGTATATAATTGAAGGGCTATGTTCCAGAAGGCACTATCTCGCTTCTTGGGTAAAAAACCCAGAAGGTACTATAGAAGATTGATAGCATAGGGGCGCACGCAATGACCCAAACTTTTGCCTGAACTTTCCTGCCGAAACCCAATGAACAAGAGCATGGTTATATATTAACTCATTCAAGTCGTTCTGGCCATATATGTCCGGAATTAATAGATAGATGTCAATTTGTTGCATTTGCTTCAAGGGAAGTAAATGTTGTTGCATTTGCTTCAAGGGAAGTAAATGTGTTTGCAAACCATACCTTGGTCACTTCTAAACTCGCTTCGCTCCCTTAGACCACAATTTTGCCTCTTTTTAAGTGGTTTGTTGTGGGGAAACCAATCGGTGTAGAGAGTTTTTCTATATAAAGTCTATATATAAAAAAAAAGTCTGATCTACCATTTCCCTATGTCTAAAACCTGAAGTAAAATCCTGTAATCTTTCATTTCTCCTTTTGTTTATGTACGTTTTGCTTGTGTATGGCTGGAGTGATTTGTGAGTTTTTTTAATAATTCAAATGGCAGACCTGTTTGATTTGTGAGTAGTTGGATAGCTGAAATAATTCAAAACGTTGAGTCGTTCTTCATTAAACCGTCAAATGAGTTCACGTTTCAGTTTTGAAGAGTAGTAGAGGTCCAAATTTCTTTAAACAGGTCTGCAACAGTCCGCAGCCCGAAAACTGCATCCAACTGCCTGACCTGCACCCCCAGGTCCACACGAAATCGTTTGGTGAACGATCCTTCTACTATTTAGCACCTCACTTATGGAATTCTCTCCCACAACATGTCCGCTCATCTACACAAGTCTCGACTCTATCTCCGCCTTTCGCTCTGCCCTTAAAACTCACTTGTTTCGGAAATGAGTAGTTTGTGTGTGTGTGTGTGTGTGGGTGCAAAACGTTGAGTTTTCTTCATTAAACCTTGTAAAAAAATGTATTTACACAATGTCTTGTAAACTTTAAATGCTTGTAAATGAGGTAGAAGTGTATTTTTCTTTTTGCAAAAATAATTAGTCATGTAATTGGTATGTCGATGGCAGTATGATTTTATTTCAAGTTGCAGTATTGTATCAAACTTGATTGAGAATGTGAAAGTCTCTATGTTTCTTCTTAGAATGTTCATATTGTATTTTTCAATAATTTTGTGTGTGAGTAGTAGAGATCCAAATTGAGTAGAATACTACTCGAAGTAAGAGAACGTTGAGTAAACAGTGCTTATTTTACTTTGCAAACAAACCGCATGTTCTTGTTATCAATGAAAACCGCATCCAACTGCCTGAATTCAGGCTTTCAGGCACACCCATATAAATTCCCCTATGCTGACAGTACCTTCTGGGTATTACTGGAGAATGATAGCACCTCCTGGCATTGGACCCTACAATGTGAGCTACATGATCCAGACCTGTTTACCCCCTACACAAGTCTCGAGTAGTCTGGATGGTTAAAATGAGTAGTTTGGGCTCAAAATGTGTAGCTTTATTCATTATAAACCATCAAACAATGTTCACTGACAATGAGTAATTAGAGCATTATTTTCAATTTTGAAGAGTAGTAGAGGTCCAAATTGAGTAGAATACTACTCGAAAAGAGTAGAGTAAACAGGTCTGTTGTATCGTCACCACAGCACAGCCCCACATCAAGCTCTCTTACACCAGCCCCGCCGCCAGCCAGCCAGCCCCTGCGGCTTAGCGGAAACCCTTGTCGCCTGCTTTGTCAACATTGTCGCCTTGTTGTCTGAGCACACCCTCCTCCTCCTCCTCCTCATTATAATCATCTTGCTCTTCCTCTTCTTTCTCCTCCTCCTCTTCCCCTTCTGCAAACGGCACTTATATTCTACAGTACCTGCAATCACTGATCCAGGTTGATCGAATGCTTGCTAAATACAGTGCCCGCCCCCACCCCCCCCATCTCCTGCCAGTATACTTTAAGAAAATGTGTGTTGGCAGTATGAATTTTTAAAAACTGTGTGTGTGTGTGTGTGTTCGTTCTTTAATTTAACGTCTATCCACCTTACAGTGATCTTAGACACACACAAAAAATAAAAATAAAATGTACGTGTATGATTATGTGCAAATTAGCGTGTGTGTATGTGTGTGTGTGTGTGTGCGTGTGCGTGTGCGTGTGTGTTCGTGTGCGTGTGCGTGTGCATGTATGTGTGCATGCTTGTGTGTATGTGGATATTGATACCTAACTGTCGCTGTGAACCTTTTATTTAACATTTTCAGACACATACATTTTCGTGCATCGTCAATTAAGTGACATTAGTAGCTGCATCTCTTATAAATGGATTTCATAGTTTCCGTGCATCATGTACATAATAAAGGATGTAACTGTAAGTACACAGTAGTTATAATGCAACAAAGCTGGGGACTATTCAAACCATCATTTACAGACTAAACATACACACACACACACACTCTGAAACACACACACACTCTGAACAGTTGTGCACATGTAGTTGAATTTGAAGATTCAATTTACAACAGCGTTCATCCCATGGATTAACCACTATATATTTATAAATCAACCACTAAAGATAACCAGTCTGCATGGTATCAAACCCTTTCACCGACAATGTCGCATTTTTAGCACCACAATGATTTAACACCCATGTCTCTAAAAAGTATCAAATCAGGGTCTGTTACCCAAAGACCCTATTTACCTTTCGCCGCCAATGTCGCGTTTTTGCACCAGAATGGTTTAATACCCATGTCACTTAAACGCATCAAACCTGGGTCTGTTATACAACGAGCCTATTTTCTTAATTCTGGGAGGTAAGGATAGACCTTACGTCATACATGTCACAGTGGAATTCACAATATTGTATATGATTTTGTTTCTCCACCCAGATAAATATGATGGAATTTTGGGGCTGAAAAATGGCTGGCGGCGAAAGGGTTAATCTTGGGAGGTATGGTAGGACTTACTTTATACATGTCACAGAGGAATCCCCAATATGGCAGACATTTTTTCTCTCTACCCAGGTAAGTTTAAAGAACATTTCTGGCTGAAATATAGATGGCAGCAAAAGGGTTTTAAGTTTATTACTGCTCCCTTCCGCAACTCATTTTCTCAGCAACAAAAGCAAGGCGAGGCAATTGAAGCAACATTAAATTAAAGAAAAGGGGGCAAGACACGTTTTCCTCAAGCACCACCACTTTTAAACGATGCGTACATAATTTATTATGCCCCCCAAAATGACGGTACATGATTACGCTTTCACACAGAAAAAGCTAGGAGAGGATAAGGGGAGGCAGTGGCACAAAGGCAAGGATTTTCAAGCAGGTAAAACAAAGCAGAGGTATGCCTGTAATGGTCGAAATACAATATCACTACTAGCATATGACTGTCCTGCCATGGGGAAGAGTGGAAGAGTGAAAACTAACAATATGTATTTCGACCAGAAGTGAACATTTAGCTGTGCCGATGACAAACCCAAACCCTACCTTCCTTTCATCTCGTCAATCCCGCCACACCACCCTCTCACCTTTTTCACGCACAAGCGAACAAAGTGCATGCACAAACATAAACGAAAAGCAACAAAAAAACACCCCAAAAACTCAACAACGCACAGACGATACAGAGGAGAAGAAACATATTCCTCAAACCAAGGACAAGCATACAGCCCGGCACGCATCAGCCAAAGAGGGCAACACAAAGGAACAACTTGTGACAAAACCAGAACCACTTGCTCAACTGAAGGAAACGGCACACAAACCTTTAAACGCCCCTTTTAGCTGCTCCAACTAATCAAACATTCCAAGGAAAAAAAAAAAGCCATTGGTGGTTTTAGAGACATAATATTGCACTAAATGTAACCATTAACAAAACAATAAACCACCAAACAAAATATCCCAACAAAACAAAACAAACTAAACATTCTAACAACTAAGATATCAATACACTATTTATGCAGGATCAAGAAAACAATGTCTACAACAACAATTTTTTTTAAAGGCAATAAAACCACCAAAATTTGCACCACAAAATTAACAACAAAGCGCAATAAATGATAAATGACGACATTCATAGAAGCAGCAACTGTTTGCTTGTTTTCTCTGTGCGTCGACAAAACGGACAAAAAGACAGCACCCACATATACATAAACTGAACATTACAACAACAACAACAAAAAGCTGACTATAGTCATTTTCTGTTCCTACTCCCCAAATAAAACGATATATAATGAAATACAATCAAAGTTTCCGCCATGAGTACTCACCAACTTGGTTCATTGGTCTCTCCTGTAAGCCCTGAAAGCCACCAGAAAATTCACGTCATCTTCACAGTGGGCTACACAGCACAGCTTACATTACAATAAGGTTCAGACTTAGGCCGTGTACACACATAAGCAGATATTCCATGCGGAAACCCGTGCTCAATCCATAAATAAGTGAAACAAAGAAGGGAACAGATTTGCGCACGTGTCCGAATTTCCCCTATATGCGTAAACTTTTATCCTTCTTTCTTCAACTTATTTAGGGTTTTCCGTACGGAACTTACGCGTCTAATGTGAGCCCGGCCTTATTGCATAGGTTCATCTTATAACTTTATTAGCCCTCTGCAAAAAGTCGGGCTGTTGTCATGTCTATTCCTTTGGCTCTTTGTCTTGTCTGAATGTATTAATATCTTGTGAACTTCAGCACAGAATCACTTTAGATTTTGTACAGTGGTCTACCGCCTGAAGTGGGGGTGTTCTGTTGAGTGACAAGACGGAATTTGAGGAGGCTTAGGGTAAAATTTCACAGAGTCCAGGCAACTTCTCGTGAACATTGTACAAAATCACTTCAAATTTTGAATACTGGTACTGCAGGGTTTTACATGAAGCTTTATTTAACCCCTTGACTGCCACCAACGTATTACGTACTGACCTGATGACACCACTGATGATGTCATCAGATGAAGAGGAATAACCCTGATATGCTGGCTTTTGCTCTAACACAGTCAAGAGAGTTATATCCCCAGACCATTTTGCCAGATTGGCTCTATCAGTTGTCTTTTTTAATGCTTGATTTGCCCGATGTTTTTTTCTTTAATTTTCTCTGGCAGTCAAGGGGTTAATGAAGACATTTGTATATGGCTAAGGTACCGCCCAAAGAACTTAATGCGCTGGGTGACACTGTTGACATTAACCTTACCTTTATTGCGTTTATCTAAACTCTCCTCTTGCCGTCTCCTTTCACCCAAACTTCAATCAGACACCAGTGGTAGTTAGTTACCACCACCCCGTTTACAGCTAATGTTTTAAGCTTACGTCACCGAATATGTTAATTCAGTGCATGCATATTTGAAAAGACAACAACATCCTGCTTTGCTTCGAGCCAAAATTCATCCATTTTAACTAAACGAGTATGGGTTAAAAAACAAAAAACAAAGAAAAACTATTTCATTACTAACACTAATTTTAAAGAAAGGTTGGCGGGAAAAAGGCGTTTAAGGTTGGCGGTAAAAAGGCTTTTCGTACATCACTATCAAGGGATGTCAAAAACGAGATAATACAGCTAGATGCACCAATCTCAGACACTTGGAAGGACAAAACGTTGCAGTTCAATGTGCAACCATCTGAGCAGGGAGTGAGTTAGAGCCCTGTCACAGGCGGACCACAGAGGAGGAGGGTGCTCACATTTCGAGGGGCTTCCACCTGCTTCAGCTCCAGGGGGTTGTCCTGCTGGTCCTGATCCTCCTCCTCCTCTTCCTCCTCCTCCCTTCGCCCAGGCCCTGGCCCATCCTCATCTTCCTCCTCCTCCTCCTCCTCCCCCATGCCGGGGATCTTGGGGGGTCTGACCTGGTGGTCCTCGTTGTTCACCTCCAGGGGCTGGGCCCCGCGAACGTCCTGCACCTGCAAGGCCATGGGTCACACAGTTATTGACACCCTCATCAACCTGCTGACTGCCAGACCCACAGTTGCAACTGAGCCCACAGGGGATTCTCTGGCGCCGGCCTGTGAAGGTGAAAGCAATGGAGTCATTTCATCAACGGTTTTAGGCATTCCTTGGATGGGATTTCAGCAGCCAGGTCTTGCTCCCCGATTTACAGAAAGTCGTGAAAATGTGTTACTATGGTACCATCCACAATGCTAGCTGAGCCAATCAATTCGTAAAGTACCACGTGTCAGTCAACGGTTACTGCTTGTCAGTCAATTTCAGCTGAGCCAATAAATTTGAAGAGTAGATGGTTACCACTTGTCAGTCAATATCAGCTGAACCAATCCATTTGCAGAGCAGACCATTTGTTTTCGAAAAGCTAGGCAGCTTTTGAAAGGTTATGAAATTCAATGGTAAAATACTTATGTGCAGAGTAGACAGTATGTAAATGTTTTAGTAAAATAAAGGCAAACGGATTGACATCTGTGTTACAAAGTTGTAGTTTTTTTAAGTTTAAATTGATTTGGCAGAAGAGACTTTGTTAGATGCAGGAGGTGTGGCACAAGTTTTCAACTCATGAAGTAAAGCTAGTTGAGAAAAAAAAAGAAAAGAGAAACAAACTGAAACACACAAACAAAAACTTGAAATCACATGGTTTGCATGTCACGTTTGTCACCTTTACACAACACAAATCCAGCCACTTGCTTAGTGTGAGTTGTTTTCAGGTAACAGGGAGCAGATGAATTGGAGTGAATATAAGTTACCCGTATATAGTTATGTGTATGTGTGTGTGTGTGTGTGTGTGTGTGTGTGTGTGTGTGTGTGTGCCTGCGTGTGCGTGTGCGCGTGTTTGTACAAGTGTATGCTTGAGTAAGTTTGTGTGCATTTCAGTGAGAATGTGTTTTCTGTGTGTTTAATGAAATGTGTGTGGGTATGTGTGTGTATGTCTGTGTGCAAGAACGCGTTCACTCTCGTGCGTGCACGTACGTGCGTGTGTGTCTGTTTTGCGTGTGTGTCTGTGGTGCGTGTGTGTCTGTGGTGCATGTGTATGAGTGTTTCAATACTGATTGTAAAGCGCTTTGTGCTCGATAAAAAGCGCCATATAAATATCCGTTTATTATTATTATTATTATTACAAATCATGTTACATTTGCGAACAGTGAATGATGGCCATTCATTTAAAAAGTTCATGGTTCATCAATGAACAGTGAACCTTCTTTATTATTCATTGCAAATCCAAAATCCCACAGCGCTGCTTCTTACAATGTAAACTCTGTTCAAAATGAGAGGTCAAGATTAGTGCTGTTGTGTTATACCACTTCCCTATGTCTAAACCTGAAGCAAAAACCCGTAATCTTCTTTCATTTCTCCTTTTGTTTACCGTATATAAGCCGCATCCCCTAAATTGACAAAATAGTAGGTATTTATTCACATATAAGCCGCACCAGTTTATAAGCCGCAGAGAAAATTGCATGTGCACAAACCAACACAAACATAGAAATTCTCCTATCAGAACATAAGTATTTAATGTCCTCAGACACTTTAAACATGAGATTTGAATCTATTGATTACCAAAACCAGTTTTGAGTCTAAAGAAGCTCAGAATAGGCTGAAGAATGTGTCCAGAAACATATTTTAATCACACTGATAAATGTAGAATAGAAAAAAAATTCACAGATAAACTGCATCAGTCTATAAGCCACCTGGGCCAAAGTTGAGGAAAAAAAGTAGCGACTTATAATCCGCATTTTACGGTATGTGTTTTGTTTGTGTGTGTGGCAGGAGTGATTTGTGAGTTTTTTTAAAAATAATCAAACCTGCCTACCCCCAATTTCTTTTTTAGGCACTCCACGAAATAAAATTCCGTACTTTTTCTCAAAATTCCGTATTTTGCAAGGAGACCCAAAAACGGAACATTACAGAACATTAAACCGCCACGCAAAATGACGAAAAACACTTGATTTTGACCAATTTTAGAAGACCTTAAGTTCAAATTTTGGCAGTATTAATTTTTCATTTACCGCATTGCCGTACTGGGGCTCAAAATCGTGTACAAAATACGGAAAAATCGTATGGGTAGGCAGGTCTGAATAATTCAAAATCGTTGCGATGCGAATGAGTTAATTACATGAAAACAAAACAAAACTGTTAAACTTAAAAGACAAAAGAGGCCCTGGAAGCGATCCAGTGACACCGGGTCCCGGCCCACTGACCTGAGCGTTGATAGCTGCGTCAGGGTTGACGCGAGCCAAGCCCTGAGCGTTGTTGTGCGGGGGCAGCACCTGGTGCTGTTGGTTCAGCTCATCCACACGCTGTTCGTGCTGCTCACGCTGCTCAAACTGGTTCTGAGCGGCGTTGAAGCCACCTGTTTACAAACACAAACGTACATATACACATGTGACATGCATGCATGCACAGTATGCGCACACATCCGTGTGTATATCCACGCGCGCACACACACACGCATGCACAAACAATGACACATAGACACACACAAGCACACTCACACAATCAAATGTCTTAACATCTGTTCCTGTTAATAGATTGCTTGATAGGACAAAAACCAACACACAATACTTTCCTGATGTATACTCATAAAAAATAAACCGTGACTTCACTGAAGTGAACACACACACTGTCATAAAAAATATTTATTTAACCGTGACTTCACTTGAGTGAACACACATTCTGTACACACACACACACACTCCACCCTTGGTTCATACAAACTTAGGCCTACTGTGTGTCAATTTTCAAGCTGTTTGAAAACTTTCCAAGGTCATAACAAAAAATATAATACGATCCATATTGAAGAAAAAAATTAAAGATTATTTTGTTTCACAAGATTTGAAAGACTTTCTCATTGACTATCACTATCAGCATTCCTAAATAATAGTAAATATTAAAAATAGAGCTACTGTTGCGGATACCATTTATAAAAACACAAATCACTCATCACCTAGGCAATAAAGCTAACCCATACCAAACCTTTTTCTTTTTCAGAGCAAAGCTTCTCTTATTTTTTAGAACAGTAACTGTTGCTTCTCCATCTTTCTCTTTTTACATGTAAATATGTCTCTTCAAACATCACAAGGACAAATTCCACTTGCAACCCAATACTTGGGAATTCAAACATTTTCACTTTCATGAATTTCTGTTTTTCAAAAGCTTGCACACTTTCATAGACATAAAAATAACTCTCCCAAAACTCCCCAAACCTTTGAATGTAACAAGGAAGGAAAGAAGGAAAAGAAAATTGGGAAGCACGGAGGACAAAGGAAGAAATGAACAGAAGGAAGGGAGCAAGGAAGAATAAAGGAAGGAATACAGCTGGCTTTAACCCTTTCAACGCCAGCCATTTTTCAGCCAAAACTTTCCATTAAACTTACCTGGGTAGAGAAAAAAGTTTGTCTGCAATATTGGGATTCCTTTGTGACATGCATACAATAGGGCCTATCCTTACCTCCCAAAATTAAGAACATAAGGTCACTGGATAACAGACCCTCATTTGATGCCTTTTAGTGACATGGGTGTTAAATCATTGTGGTGCCAAGAGGTGACAGTGGCGATGAAAGGGTTAACAATCCCTTATTCTTATCTCCTCCACTGTACATAGCTTTACAAATTAGCATTGACACACTGAGTGAATAATTCTCCTTACACGTTCTCTTGTTTCATCCGCCTTGTAGCAATATAAAATCAATAAGGTGGTAGCAGCTGTCACTTAATGCTTTTTTTCCACTGCTGTGGGCAATTTCAGGGCAATATGTGCCCAAATCATGGATATATGCTTTTAATCCCAGTATGTGTGCGTGCATGCATGCGTGTGTGTGTTGATTTTCTCTGACCTTTCTTTCCTCCCAAACTCCTAACTTTATTCACTATTTTATAATTTTATTTGGCATGTTTGCAAGCTTGTTGTTTTTGTCAGTTGGACAACTGTTTTAGCTCGTCAAAGGTTTTAAAATATACAAAAATTTCGCTGCCACAACTACGGTGTTGTTGTTTTGATTTATTCAAGTCTTATATGCTTTTAATTTCTTTAATAACATACAGAACACACATAGGGCATGCATTCTATTTTGTGAGAGTGTATATACAAGAAACTGAACTTGAGAAACATTCTTGTACTTGACTGTCAGCGAATGTGGATGCATGACGTGTGTGTGTGTGTGCGCGCATAAATTGCATGGAAGTGTGTTGTGAGCGCGCGCGCGTGTGTGTTTACATGCGCATGTGTGTGCGTGGTGCATGCATGGGGGTGTGCGAGTGTGTGTACATCCATGTACATGAGCATCATGTGTGAAAGAGCATGCATGTTACTGCTGTAACAGAGTCACTAGTTTCCTATATTTGAGTTTTGCAACACTTTTAAAATTTCAACACACAAAAACTTGGAGGGAAAATGTAAAATAACTGAGGGTAGGGAGCAGCAATTAAGGAACACATGGGGCTAAAGATACTTTGTGGGCAGATTAACCCTTTCGCAGCCAGCCATTTTTCAGCCAAAAAATACCATTAAACTTAACTGGGTAGAGAAAATAAAATATCTGCAATATTGCGAATTCTTCTGCGACATGTATAACATTAGGCCTGTCCATACCTCCCAAAATTAAGAAAATAGGGTCTTTGGATAACAGGCCCTGATTTGCTGCCTTTTAGTGACATGGGTGTTAAACCATTGTGGTGCTAAAATGCGACATTGGCTGTGAAAGGGTTAAGGAGATTCTTAACAAAACGCTTCAACCAGAAGAGCAATGACTAAGAGAAGAGAAGAGAAGAGGAAGGTCAATCGCTGAACCAGTTTTGCCCTGGCTTACCTGACAACATTCACTACAAATCAATTTTCTTTCACCTGTATACCCCCTGCACTTAAAAGAGAGTGACAAAGTGGCACAGGGAAGCTTCGAAAGTCCTGTGGGCTACCCTGTATTTCAATATGACAAGGTGCCATAAGGAAGCCTTGAAAGTCCTGTGGGCTACCATGTATTTCAATATGAAAAAGTGCCATAGGAAAGCCTTGAAAGTTAAACCTTGAAAAGAAAACAACAGTATTTACTCGCAGTTTTTCAACCCCCAAGCTTCCACTTCAAAAAGGTGAAGGGAAAAGCAAGTCGGGTGAAGGATAGATAGAGTTAATCTTAGATAGAGGTGGAGGATAGAGATGAATGATATAGAGAGGGAGGCAATGAGTCAGAGAAGATAGGTAGAGGTGATAGAAATAATCAGGCATGAAAGTGGATGAAGATCAAAAAAGAGGAAAGTCCTGTGGGCTACCCTATATTTCGTCCGAGAAATCCTTCTACCCTATATTTCAATATGACAAGGTGCCATAAGGAAGCCTTGAAAGTGGGCTTTATTTCAATATGACAAGGTGCCATAGGGAAGCCTTGGGGGACAAGGTGCCATAAGGAAGCCTTGAAAGTCCTGTGGGCTACCATGTATTTCAATATGACAAGGTGCCCCAAGCCTTGAAAGTCCTGTGGGCTTATTTTCCAGCACAAGCATGAAAAGAATTAGATTTTCGCAGTTTTTCAGCTTCCCGAGAAAAATCCTTCCACCCCGATTTTCATGAGTCTAACGTAGGTAGAGGTGTTTTGTTGACGGGTCCGAGGGGATTTTCACCTGACGTGAGGGGGGAGAGCGCGTGCACAACGTTCCCCCCAAAAAATTTCCAACCACCTTTTCACCTACCTCACGTCACAAGTTTTATTCAGCGAGGGGGGGGTCCGAAAATTTGCTCGGCACAAACAGCCTTCCACACACATTTTCAGTTAGAGCTAACATCGCTACTTTTGTTGAGCGGGAGCTACTCATTTCGCCTTCCTTCGCACAATTGAAGCGAGTGAGCTAAAGCGACTTCCGGTTAACCAGTTTGAGAATCGCCAAATAGAGACTTGTAGATATAAGAATACGGCAAGATCGGTCCTTTACGCGGAATTCTTTCATGCCTGATAATGAGCATAACGACAGTCGGTGATGTTTGTGAGATTGGCAAAGGCTAAGGGGAAGGGGGAAAAAAAGCCTATACTACTACACTGGCAGCACACAGGACAGGGTCATATCACCAGACGAACGCCCAACGTCCCCAGCAAGGACTCAGTACCTGAGGTCACTCCAGGCACCGCAGCAAGCACCCTCCTGCTCTCCTCCTCCTCCTCCCTCCTTGGCCCCCTGTCCTCCTCCACGCTGACTCCACCACCCTCTCCCTCTACCTTCTCCTTCAGCCCATCATGCATGCCCCCATCCTCCTCCGGTTGGTGGGTGGGATGTGTGGGATTCTGGGCATTGCTGTAGGTGAGGTTAGCAGCATTACCAGTATCGTTCATTCTGCCTGCGGGGTAGGGGTGGGGGTTGGGGTGGGTAGCGCTGGTGTCATTACCTTGGGGCACGTTGTTGTCAACTGGTTGTTGTTGTTGTTGTTGTTGTGGTACCCCCTGTTGATCTCCGAGCCCCACGTTCTGCTGCACACACAATTCACAGTTCAAATCTCTTTAGGGCCACGTGAAAATTCGACAGGTGAAAAGCCAGATAATATCAGACTTCTCTATTCCTTTCGTGATAGTGCTTTCAGGCTTTCGCCCTACGAATTGGACTTGCTTGTCGGCTCTTGGCGCTTTGCCTGTTCAGCGCATCTCTCGCTTCCTTCTCTCCATTTCGCCCTAGCTTCACACCCACCCTCCACTCACTTACCAACCAGCACCACTACACCCTTCCTTCCCCCTTTCCCACTGCAGGCTTCTCAGTATCTGGTAACCCAGTGGTGTAGAGTGGCACAGAGGTAAAGCGTTCGCCTTGTGTCAAGCAAACCCGAGTTCGAACCTGGGTACAGGGGATTTTTCCTCTCACTTTGCACTAGGCCTTACGGTCTGAACGTGGAGTCTTTCGGATGAGACGATAAACCAAAGTCCCGTGTGCCCATGCATTCAGCACACGTTAATCCCAGTGGCAACGAAAAAGTTGTCATTTGGTTAAAATGTACACCCCCCCTCATCAGTCACAAAAAAAATTGGGTGGCGCGCCTCTGGCTGTGACGCGCTCTCCCCCGAGTTTCACAGAGACGCCTCCATGACTATAAGGTACCTAATACCTAATAAATAAAAATAATACCATCCCTTTCAGCCATTCGCAGACAATGCAAACAGTGATCATTCCAACTTTCCTGGAATACGCACACAGTAACGTCCGCCCCCCAACCCCCCTTTCTAGCCACTCTCACATAGCACAAACAAACAGTGAATATTATAATGTAGTAATGTAAAGTAAAGAAAGGCAACTCCATCTGTAATTAACTCCCTTCACCAAAGATATTTACGGCACCAATTCGCCTAGCAAAGTATAAACAACAGCCACATTGAGACAGACCAAGTATGCCTTGTAGTATCGTTTCGAGACACTTTGATTAGCCGATAAACTAACAAAGGATTTTTTATATTTTTTTTTACATGTTACTTCCTTTTTAAGAACAACAAAAAGCGTCAATGAGTAGGGCAGGTCATGTCAGGCACAAAATGCTACCGTATTTTACAGACTATAAGGCGATACTTTTTTCCTAGACTGAGACCCCTGCGCCATGACTGATAATATAGTAAGGAAATAAGAGTAACAAGCTCTGAATTTGGGGGGTGCGCCTTATAATCAGGTGCGTCTTATAGTTCGTAAAAATACAGTACAGTGGAAACTCCCTTATAATCTTGGATGATCTTTTAAGGTCTTATAAGGGAGGGGTCTTATAAAGGAGGTCATTTTAATCCTTACAAAGAAGGGCAATGTCTCAGAGAAGTATGTCTTATGTGGGAGGGAGTCTTATAATGGGAGGTCTTATAAGAGAGGTTCCACCACTGTATATATTGACATGGGACAGTAAGTGGATGAGGTGGTCATGGAGGGGTGGGGGTGGGGGGGGGGGCATAGAGACAATTGGGAACACATGGGTGTCTAGAAAACAAACAAACACGAAGTGCAAACATACATGCATTGGTCAGTCACATAGACAGACACACAAATTATTAAGACAGGCACACACATACACACGAACAGAGAGGATTTAGCGAGCTAAGGCCCAACCCAGTCCTGCTAACAAGTTCATAAACAATCGATTTGGCAGATCAATTAATTATATGACTCATGGTTTCTAGTTGGACTCTTCACTGCTTCAGTTCAACAAGAACACACACACAACATACAGTATTTATACAGGCCAGTGCTAAATCTTGATAGAAATCAAATTGAAGTGCGCACACACGTTAACACTCAAACAAGAAAACAACACACACACGTTTGACATAAATAGAACAGAAATAGACCTAAAGGCAAGAGGGAGAGGAGAGAAAGAGAGAATGAGCTTCAATCACACACACACACACAGTGACACACACACGCACACGCCAAATACATACAGTGGAATCCTGATCACTCAAAAACTGGTAGCTCAAAAACACTGGGTAACTCAATCATTTTTGGGTCCCAGTTTAACAATCTTTATGCTAAAAAGTCTTTTTAACTCAAAATATTGGCTATCTCAAAATAAAATTCCAGTCCCTTCCTTGCGATTTTCACTGTATACACATCCAGAGCTCTAAAAAAAAAAAGTGCAAGTTCTAGCCATAAAAAAATAATAACTACCCCCCCCCCCCCTCCTTCCTTGAACACACATACATACACATCAGCCCCACCCATGGGTGCAACTCCCCAAAATGGAAAAAAACCCTGAAAGGCAGGGGTTCAGGGACCCATGGCCCCGGCAGGGTACAGGGGCAGTGCCCCGTCGGATGATTCAGGGGGGCAACTTAAGAGAGAGATATAACGAGACAGACAGACAGTTAAAATGATAGACAGAGAGAGAGTCTGATAAGCCTTGTAAAATTATTACATTGCCTTTGTAAACTTCCAAGATAAAAACAACTAAGTTCAAAACGCCCCAAATCACTTGTGGTCATTTTTGTTGTTTTTTGGTTGGATGAATTAAAAAAAAACCAGAAGTTCAGTTTCTGGTAAATTTAAAAATACTGAAATCAGAGTAAAAATGAAAGAGTAGCACCCATGCCCACCCCAACCCTATCCAATGCCCCCCAAACACAGACACTAACCCCCTCCCCCCACACACACACCCCATCATCATCCCCCTCCCCCCCCCCCAAACAAACTCACCCCCATATTCATGTTGGCCACATCTCCAACTTGCTGAGCGAAACCTGCTCCCGCCTGCTGCTGATTCTGCTGCTGTCCGAACCCTTGCTGAACAAACTGCTGCTGTTGTTGTTGTTGCTGTTGTTGGGCGTTGGGGTCAAAGTGGAGGATCTGCTGCGGTTGTTGTTGGAGGTTCTGACCACCTAACGGTTGCTGTGGTTGTTGCTGTTGTTGTTGTTGCTGTTGTTGGAGCTCAGCGTTTTTGTTGACTAGCTGTTGCTGTTGAAAGAAAAGGAGTAAAGAAACGAAATGTGATGACGCATGAGAAAACCCTACATTCTAGCACATCAGTCGCTCGGTATATTTTTTAACATTAGCCAAAAAATAGCTAACCACCTTCAAAAATATCAAAAAATAAATTTAGGACACAATAATTTATCTCCATGTTATGTTTTATGTATTCTACCAATGTCCAAAATATGAAATAAAAATCTTGTTGATTTTCTTGTCTATTTGATCACTTTTAAATCAAATCAACAGAAACATACAGCCAAAACTGCCTCTTCTATGTCAAATTGACAAATATGTATCTGCAAATGATGCATCTTGGGTGTCGAAGTTCACTCAAATGACTGTAAAATCTAAATTAGCAGAGATATTTCTATTCTGTTTTCTCATATTCCGTGAATGTTTTGGGAATCTTAGGTCCATCTTCTTAGACTAAAAGCTCAATTATGCAAATTTTTCATTACGTCTGGTTTTCTCATCCATCGATTCAATGTGTTTTAAATTTTTTAAAAGTGGATGTCTTATGATTTTGTTTTTAAATGCAGTATGAGAGAACCTGTAAAACGGGTAACTGATTAGATAAGATAGGAGAAAAAACCCAATAACAACCCAAAAAACCCACCAAAACTATTAGAGCAAGTCTGTAGAAGCTGATATACTGATAACCACCTTGACTGCTTGTAACATATTACTGTGTTCAGATTTTTTAAAAGATTTTTTTCCACCTGCATTCTCAATCTGTACATAATTTTCACATCCGCAATTAAAAGGGAATGGTATTATTGCCAACAAAGAAATCAGTCAAGCAATGGTTGCAAGACAATGGCAATGATTTTACCCTTTTAACAACAATAATTTGTGATAAATTAGTTTTAATCCTCAGACAAGCAATTTTCTGTCCCTAAATCAGAACTCAACGTAAAGAAACCTATGAGTTTGGTTGACCTGAAATATACTTTTATGAAGAAAGTCTAGTGAGAAAGTCAAAATCGAATCAAGTATATTTATACTGCACATACAAAAGCATCAATAATTTATACACTTTTTTAAATACACAAGAACAGGATGGGGTTATATGCATATGCACAAAATTGTATTCATACAATGCATATGCATGGACAAGCGCAACGCATGAATGCACAAAGGCGCATACCCACTATGAATAAACTGCACAGATACAATTTTGCTTTAGCATGCTAAAAACCCTAGCCTATAACCTATTCTAGCAGCTGCAAGACAAAGTTACAAAGCATCTAAACTTCAGTATGATAATGATTAACATATATGTTTATCTGAAGTCAAGGAAAAGGGCACTCAAGTTGGTCTGGGCCTCACACACAAACACACACACAAATGCATGAATGCGCATGTTCACATACACACAATAGATAACTGCGCAGATACAATTTTGCTGTAGCATGTGAAAAAGCCCATGCTGTAGCCTATTTTAGCAGCTAAAAGGCTAAGAAGCATCTCATGGGAAAACTTCAATATCCTAAGTTTATCTACAAATGATGGAAATTGAAGACCAAGAAAGGGACATACTAGTTTGTCTGAATTTGTGGCATTCACACACACACACACACACACGTGTAAACTCCCTAAAATGGGGACTCGAAACACTATTTTTGCCATTTTTAAAGAAAAAAGTGCTGTCTCTATAAGGGATTTCAAGAATGAATTTATCCTTTTTTCCGTCAAAAAATTCGGCAATATTTTCTGTCCTGGATAGTACACTTGTCACTTTTAGGGCAAGTGCAGTTGTAGTTCGCGTTCACTAAAAAAGCACTTAGTGCAGTGTTTAAAATGGGGACTTGGATCAAGTCCCCATTGTAAGTTTGGTCCCCAAACTACGTAAGAATGTCTGATGTCGAGTCCGCAAAGTAAGGAGAATACAAACACACACACACACACACATCAGTCATAACAGCTATTACAGTGTGTGCCTTTATTATGTAACACAAACTGTAAGATGATTAACCCCTTGACTGACAACAACATATCACGTACTGACCTGATGACATCACTGATGATATCATCAAATGAAGAGGAATAACCCTGATATGCTGGCTTTTGCTCTAACAGTCAAGAGAGTAATGTCCAGACCATTTTGTCAGATTGGCTCTATCAGTTGTCTTTTTCATGGCATGATTTGCCCAATGATTTTTTCCTTCATTTTCTCTCGCAGTCAAGGGGTTAAGTGATTAATTTTAAACATCACGAAATTTCAGCACAAAAGAAAAAGATTAAAAAAATCTAAATCAACGTCACACATTTAGTGTTAAAAAAAAAGAAGTTATTTCTGAAAAAGTGCAGAAGAATATGGATGTGTTTTCTGTTTGTAATAAATATAATTCATGGCAAGGTAAAATATGTATTAGCTATGTCATGCTTAAAGTCTACATATCAAAATGTGACACATAGAAAACATTAAGTTACCTACGTACACACATATTCAAACTTTAACCAATCAATTATAAAGTTAGATGTCTTTCGATAATGATATGAAAACATCTTACACTCACGTACGCACCCATACCTACACATGCGCATGTACACACACACACACACACACACAGAGCTTCCTACATCATCATCCTACCCTCTCAAAACTTTAAAACTTTTTGCCGCCACAAGGTTGGAGGGGGGGAAGAAGATAAACAATTTTTTTTAGAAGAATGAGATAAAACACAAATCACAAGTGGAAAAAAGACAGAATGACAATGCTGGAGATAATCTAGAGATAGAACAAACATGCTCACTGAATCGTCAGATTACAATATTTTGGGTTTGTATGACATTCGGGGCTGTGCCGGTCGGGGTACGTCCCCGGGGACCGCTACGGTAGCCGGATTGGCCTGACCTGAGACATGAAACGCTGGGGAGACTTCTATTTTTAGTTCTTTTGTTTTTGTGTTGATTTTTAGTTTGGTTTATTTTTCTTTCTGTCGCAACGCACAACGCTGTATAAGTGTCCAGTGGGACAGAGCAGCGTAGCCAGATTCAGATTCAGAATGAGAAAAACAACCCGACTGAAACTGGAAACAAAATGCATCAGGCATTATCTGGAAATGAAAATCAACCAAAACTGGAAGCGGAAACAAAACGAGTGAATAGTCAGTCAGTAAAACCGGAGATTAGACAACGATGCTCAACTTTCATCACTCGCTTCAGGAAAACAGAAGGTGACTCCTTTCACCTTTGATTAGAAGATGACACTGAACTTACAAAAATCATTTAAAACAAGCACACAAACAGTAATTTTCTCCCACAGATTTTACTACAGTGACTCCCAACCGACCCTTTCCCAAGTTCAACATTGATGAACCTAATACCAGGTGTACCTGCTACATCGAAGACTACAGCACCAGAACTACTTGTCCCTAAGAGCAACTGCTATGAGGACGTAAAACCTTCTACTACCTACATAGTAAAAAAAATAACAATTACACTCCCATAAAAAAAATGTCACCAGTTTTTGTGGTGTCTCAACCAATTTAACTCTTAAGGTACAACTGAGTCTCTTTAGATGGTGTGCATTTGGACCCCCTGAAATTGTTTCCCCAGGGAAACAGGAAACACTGATCGGATACAACACCTACATACATAAATATGGAAACAAACATCTTATCACTGCTCCTAAACCCACGGTGACAAATCAGATAGAGAAGAACGGTACAAACCGAGTGAGACTTGCACCAACACCCATCGACTCATGTGCCTTTTTCCTTCCTTCCCAATAGTAACGAAACCGGCAAGACACATACAAACAAAACACCACCAGCAAGTGACCAGTCCAAACTGGGCAAACAGCCACAGGGAAACCACAGCAAGGAACACCACGGAATGCATGCAGGAAGACAACACCACACACAGCATCATGTTAAACCACAGAACAACTCTTGTACGCATGAATATTGAGGGCAGCAAGAAAGAAAAGAAAAAACAGAACAAAAACGTCCTGTGGTTTACTCTTACCCCTCAGAAATATAAACTTGTCTTGTTCTGCATCTTTGTCATTCTTATCATAGGTCTACACATTCCTTCTCTCTCTCTCTCCCCTTCCCACTCAAACCTCAATAACATCCTCTCCTCTACCCCTTCCCATGCTTTCTGCATTTAAAGGCACAACAGGGATATAAAAGAGCCGATCCAAGGAATCGGGTCTTCAGTTATGAGTGGGAGACAGAGAGAGAGAAAGAAGCCACTGTCTCTCCTAACTGCAGGGTTTCGCCCGCGCAGTTGATTTTTTCCCCTCCTCTTTCGTTTGAAAAAGGAAGCTTTCTCTGCGAGCGCCAAACAGACACTAACATTTTTAGCCTACTGCTTGCTTATATAGTCCCCGGCTGGCTTTAAAACCCAAAGGCAAAACCTCAACGAAGTTTAATTTAAACCCCTGCATCCCAGTATTAGTAACAAACCACAGAATGAGCACAACCCACTGACATAGAAACACAGGGAAAAAACATAGCCAAAAGCAGTTAAACCCAGCCAGATCAAAAAACAAACCAAAAAGCTAGTCTTTGTCATCACAATATTAAAAAAAAGATACAGCCAACCAAACAGAAAATCAAGAGCACTGGCATAGCAACAAATCAGAAAACACAGCAAAGAAGAAAAAACCACTAAAGGATGAATAAAGAAAGAAAAAAGACAAGCTGGTTAAACAGAGATAAAACTCGGGTCATCCACCTGAAGTGAGGAAATCTCTCTGTCCTTATTACGCAGTAAAGCCTGATCGTACTGAACCTGGTTCTGTCAACATCAACAACCGCACAAACACATTCAGCAATCTACGTTCAACGGTAGGGAATGGGGATTTCTTAGCATAAACAGTTGTACCGAGACGTTTAGTCATCTATGTTCACTTGTAGGGAAATGGGTTGCTGTGCTACTGGCATCATTAAAAACTAAAATGAACAGAACAAACAGGAGAAAAATCAATCAACAAAATCAATCAAAACTAAACACAAACACACAAAACATACTGGGCCTGTATTCACGTTGAGATAGCATGAGACTTAGCATCATGCAAACTTAGAAGCTCTTCCAAAAGTCCTATTAAATCCTATAGGACATTGGAAGAGCTTCTAAGTTAGCATCATGCTAAGTCTCATGCTATCTCAACGTGAATACAGGCCCTGGTCAATACAGTGGAACATCCCTAGAAAAATCATCCAAAATAAAATAATGTGTCACATTCCCTCTTATACTAGGAAGATTTCTTAAGATTCCTTAATTATAAGAGGGAAAACACGTGAAAACCGTGACTTTGACACATGACGTGCGGGGTCTTTAAGTGGGAAGGAGTGATAGGGAGGTGATAGGGAGGTGATTTTAATGCTTACAAAGAAGGGCACTGTCTCAGAGAAGTAGGTCTCAAGTGGGACGGAGTCTAATAGGGAGGGTCTTTAAGGGGAGGTTTCACTGTATATTCATCTAAACTCATCTCTAAGTATGGCTTGTCAGTCATGTTTGACCCTCACCCCCAGAGAGCAGAGAAGTAAAAACTGCTATCCAGGAAACCTGGACAAGAATTGGTTTACAAACCCTGGCCCTCTCAACCATGCCTTAGGACAGTGGTTGTTGGGAATCGTAGGCCAACTACTCCCCAAGGCTGCAGCACTAGCAGCCAGTACAGATGCTTCCTAGTTTGAGAGTTGCACTCATTTACAAAAAAGCCTTAGGGTACGTACACATACATGCGTGCGGAAACCCGTGGGCAATCCGTAAATAAGTAAAAGAAAGAAGGGAACGCATGTGTCTGAAGTTCCACTAATCCGTAAATTATTACCCGTCTCTCTCTCACTTATTTACGAATTGCGCATGGGATTTCCGCATGAACTGTGTATGAGGCCTAACCTGTAACTTGATTTTTCACTGCAGTAGAAAATCAATTATCTTTCGCATATATAAGCTATCAAAGTCAACACTATGATGAAAGGAATTGCTTCAATTTGGTTCAAATACTTCTGCTTAGGTGTTTTTTAGTGTACTTAACCCATGGCCTTGGTTTGTCTGATGCATAAATAAAACAACAACAAAAAGGCCAAAATTAAAAGACCGCCAAACAGATTTAAGCAGCAGTGGATACACATCTTTTTGCCAAATCAACACCCATATAAACACTTCTATTTCATAAACCTAAACACCATAATTTTTGGATTATTTGGCAAATCTACAAATACAGAAACAAATCTATTACAAAAAATCCTAGACAAAAAAGCATCCTCATAAATAATGCAATATGAAGTGGCAAAAGAAGATCCAAACTCAAAGCCTGTAAGCGTTTGATAAACACTTGCCAACAATTACGGCAGCCATTAATGCTCACTTAAATGAGAGTAACCTCCCCTGTCAAATGAGCGAATGTTCCATTAGTACGACATCCTATTGTTATATTCAGGCTTTTCTTTGGTAAACTGAAAGTAAACGTTACTATTTTTAAGGTCAACAACGATGATTTTACAACCAATGAAGGGTTATGATGTCTGTTGAAACAATATCTGATACAATAATAGACTTTGAAGGATTTAAAAGTGAGTATTTATTGAATCGGCGACTCATTAACACTTTTTATATGCAGTATATCGGGTTCAACATGTTTTATCCACAAACAGGGCACCCTTCAGGGCTCCCAATCTCCCAATCGTCCCGCAAAACAAGGGGTCCCAGGGACTCCTTCACTTACAGAATAGAGGGTCCTAGAGGCGGGATAGAGGGTCCCAGTGGCATTGTGAATGCTAAAAATAATTTTTCTAGTGCATCCGTGGGACCCCTTGCACATTCTTTTAGAGGGTCCTTGAAAATCTCAGTGCTTCATAGACCCCTAAACGGGGGTCCCTGGGAGCCCTGCCCTTGTTCTTCCGGTGCAGAGGTAAAAAATGGACGGAAAAAAAGTTGCCTTATAATCTGAAAATTATAGCAAGTTTGCAAAGTTTTGCGGAATCCTACCACAATAAAAAACGAAGTCAATGAAGTTTGCCATGTTTCTTTGACGAATACTTTCAGTATCCAGGTATCATTCTTTCCCATTCATGAAAATAACCCTAAACTAATACTAACTTAATACTTTAACCGAGCAAAACAAAAGTGTTCCTTCAAAGATATTGAAACTACTTTCCTACTTTGCGCTTCCCAATGAATCAACGACCTTCACCCTGATGCCAACAACAGTCATTAACATATTTAGAACAGCCAATCTCCACAGGAATGTATGTGGGATCAAAACTTCATATTTGCCAAGGACAAAAACTGAAAATAAATACACACATCTCCATTCTAAATAAACAATAACACGTTTGTGTGGGGGGTGGTTTTTTTTTTAACAGAGTTTACAGTTACATGACACAGTGATTGAATGATATTTTAATGGTCAATTTACATACACATTCTCAGTCTATTTTTTTGGAATTATTCTATTAAAAAACAGCAAGTTGTTCAGTTGCACAAGGATAAATAAACACAGCCACACAGGCATGCACATGCACAAATCTACAAAACCGTACACAAGACCACTAATACTTTTTTAAATCCTTAAAAAAACCGCACATACCTCAAACTCTTCCCATATTAGATAGGCTTTTCTGTGTCAACATTATTTAAGTACAATTTTTCTCTCCGTAATACGACCCATGTAGGATTATAAAGGGAAAAAAAGAAAAAGAATGCAGCATCACAAAATAACCCCAAATCAGATCAAATATAAAACAAACAAACAAACAAAACCCAATACAACACCAAACAAACATTTTGCCATATTGTAGATTTAACACCGTAAGGTTTGTTTCAGTAGGATATAGGGTTTCGGATAGGGTTACACATGGTCAGGTTAAAGTCACCTTTTTAAAATTTTAAATGCACACAATTCATACATTCCCCCAGTAAATGTCGTTATCGCAGCAACTACTTTCCCTTTATGGATTACTATAAATTTTAATCATCTACTCAGATGGCAGGAACAATCCTACATTAAACATTTTTTAAAAACCTGCAAATGTTTTGAAAATGCTACGCATCCTACCTATTATAATTTCCTTCCCTGACCTAAACATGTTAATGCAAGTGACTCAACGTTTTAAAACAAAAAGTTCAACACATTTGGCACCCGTTTCCGAAACTTGAGTCATGGCCCCACAACTTGGTTAAAATTCATCTGTCAAGTCTACATGCATCACAAAGACTCACATTACAGCTTGTGTCTATGCCATCATGAACAACACATTCATACACATCTACAAACATACATGCATGGTTCACAATGCATTTATTTTCTTACATGCAAACTCCTATCAATTAACTCTTCTAGTGCCACGGGCGAATACATTCGCCCAGGACATCACTCTACACTCCCACAAAATGCAAAGACATTCACTGCCAAGCACCCTGCCATTTGTTTTTTTAGAGCTTTTGTCATTGGGTTGTTTTTTTGCCATTAAAGCAATGTACGCACATTCGAAAAAGAGGTGTCTTCTGTCTTGTCAGTTGATATGCGATGAACAACGAAGAACGTCAAATATACATGGCACTAGAAGAGTTAAATGAATTTCAAGCAGGTTCGGGGGAATTCCTTTCCAATATTTTTTTTCTTTCTGACAGTGATTGAAATGCATGGTAAACAAAACCTTACGTGACCATCGATCACGTCGAATAAGTCTGTCACATTAATTTGAACAAAATCTTTGTGCACTTTCCTATGTATGACACTTCAGGCGTTCAGTCCTAACATTTTTCTTCTCCTAAATACAGTAAGCAAGAACAGAAATGTTTAATCAATTTACCGTAAAATTTGGACTATAATGGATTAATGCGCACCTGTATATTAGCCGCATCCCTTGAATTACAGAATATCAGGTATTCATTCAAGCCGCAGCAGTTAATAAGCCACACACAAAATTACACACACAAAATAGCTCACAAAGTTTAAGAAATAAAAACTATAGAATTATAAATAATTGCAATTCATCAACTCATCAAGAGTATATAATAATCTGAAACATGGGATTTGAAGCTATTAAGAGTTAAAACCAAGTTTGAGAGCTACAATGAAGGCTGGAGAATGTGTCTGGAAGCAAATTTAATGATACTGAAAAATGAAGAAGGGGAAAATCCATAGCCATCAATATATAACAGGCATGGGAATTAGAGAAGACAAAAATAAAGACTGAAAATTGGGGTCTGGAAGCAGGCATAGGAACAAGGAATAAAAAAACAACTGAAAACCGTGTGTGTTGGGATACAGCCCCCAGAAAATGAAGCTTCTTCTGTTATCTAAGCCTTAAAAACAGTATTAGAGATAAGACTGATATATTTTGTTCATTTTGCATTCATTTATAACCAATTATTTAAGTATTACTCATTGGGCTTCTTTTTTTTAATTTCATAAACGTCCTCTTGGACCATCAAAAAAGCTGAAACTTGCAAAAAAAGACTGAAGAGGACCATCAAAAAAGCTGAAATCAGCCCAAAGACTGACAATTCCCATGCCTGATATAAGCCGCATGGGCCAAAGTTGAGGGGAAAAGTAGCCGCTATAGTCCGCATTTTACGGTATCTACGATCAACAGGATCCTAAACCTAAGGTGCCAGATACACCTTAGGCTGGAGGAAGAGATGAGAATCCTCGAAAAACTCGTGTTTTTGGTCGATTTGAAGTATTCACACAAATCTGTACCGTACATTCCAGATACATAAGAGGAACGATGGAGAAATGAATATAAGCAAAGAACAATACTCCCTTGGTCTTTACATGTAAGCTTTACAGAAATCTGTATCTTACATCCCAGATTGTCTACTACACAAATACGGATCACCACCACCTTACCATTACCACTACCCTTTACACATCTGTTTCAACAGCTAAAGAGCAAGAGGCCAGGCAATGTGGATAGTTGAAAGGCTCACCTCTCCGTTTTGCAGCTGTGTCCTGAGGGTGGAGATCTGGCTCTGTAGCTGCTCGTTCTGCCGCTGGGTGTCAGCTAGCTGGTCTGTGCATGCACACACACACACACTCAGAAGATTAAGAAAACACAGCACCACAACACCAATTAAATGTCTTTTATGCAATACAAGTATTTTGATTTATTATAACCTTTTTCCGAGTGCTATAAAACTTGCACTGGCTACAGCAAAACCCTGTCTATCAGAGGTTACACCTAATTAGACATTAAACCAACCATTGAGAGAGTACAGCAAAACAAAAGTACAAAAAAACATTGTTGTGGACAAACTAAATACAATAAGTACATGGGTGCTTCTACAAAATCCTGAAAAACCTGAAAGGCATGACTCTAGACTAAAGGCTACCCAGTTCACAGCGGAGTACAGAAGCAGCATCCCTGTTGGAGGGTGAAGGAAAAAATCTAAAGGGTTCTATGAACATTTGGCAGGCTCTCTCCTTAAAGCTAAGCACAAAGCTAAGGCATGACATGGATGATGGGCAATGGCAATTGGTGGTAGGGACAAAACATGGGAAGGTGAGCAAGGGAGGTTGCTCCTCGACTTAAAACAAATAGGATCTGCAGGCAAAGCCAAAGGCCATAGTAAAAAACAACAAGTGATTTTAAGTGCATTGCCTGAAGAGGAGCACCTGTGTAATTATGCTCGAGGGACAACCTGGTTCACTTAATCCAGAAGTCTCTCTCTCATCCCTTCTTTATTTTAACAATGATAATAATGAAGGTACCACCTATCTCTGATTGAAGAAATCTCGAGGTCTTTGTGCTGCTTGACCTGCTGGTACTCCTGGGTTCTTTGCATGGCTTTCCTGAGTGATGATGATGATGATGATGATGAAGATGATGATGATGATGGCAACGACAATGATGATAACAACGATGGTAATAAAGACGATGATGACAACGATGATGATGATGATGATGATAACAATGATGATGATAATGAAGGTACCACCTACCCCTGATTGAAGAAATCTCGAGGTCTTTCTGCTGCTTGACCTGCTGGTACTCCTGGGTTCTTTGCATAGCTTTCCTGAGTGATGATGATGATGATGATGAAGATGGCAATGATGACAACGATGACAATAAAGACAATGACAACGATGATAACAATGATGATGATAATGAAGGTACCGCCTACCTCTGATTAAAGAAATCTCGAGGTCTTTCTGCTGCTTGACCTGCTGGTACTCCTGGGTTCTTTGCATAGCTTTCCTGAGTGATGATGATGATGATGATGATGAAGATGACGATGATGATGGCAACGACAATGATGATGGCAACAAAGATGATGATGACAACGATGATGATGATGATGATAACAATGATGATGGTAATGAAGGTACCGCCTACCTCTGATTAAAGAAATCTCAAGGTCTTTCTGCTGCTTGACCTGCTGGTACTCCTGGGTTCTTTGCATAGCTTTCCTGAGTGATGATGATGATGATGATGAAGATGACGATGATGATGGACAACGATGATGATGATGATGATAACAATGATGATGCATAATGAAGGTACCACCTACCTCTGATTGAAGAAATCTCAAGGTCTTTCTGCTGCTTGACCTGCTGGTACTCCTGGGTTCTTTGCATAGCTTTCCTGAGTGATGATGATGATGATGATGATGATGATGATGATGATGATGATGATGATCAAGATGATGATGATGATGGACAACGATGATGATGATGATGATAACAATGATGATGCATAATGAAGGTACCACCTACCTCTGATTGAAGAAATCTCAAGGTCTTTCTGCTGCTTGACCTGCTGGTACTCCTGGGTTCTTTGCATAGCTTTCCTGAGTGATGATGATGATGAAGATGACGATGATGGCAATGACAATGATGATGGACAACAATGACAATAAAGACAATGACAATGATGATGATAACAATGATGATGAAAATGAAGGTACCTACCTCTGATTGAAGAAATCTCGAGGTCTTTCTGCTGCTTGAGCTGCTGGTACTCCTGGTTTCTCTGGGCCTCCACCTGCTCAAACTCCTCCTTCACCCTCCTGGCCTCCTGCTCCAGCCGCATCTGCTCCACCTCGTGCTCATCGTACTGACTCTGTGCCACACAAACATACCGTACTCCATCAGTACCGATATTTTTACAGCATCTGCTCCACCTCGTGCTCATTGTACTGACTCTGTGCCACACAAATATACCGTACTTCAATTGTACCGATATTTTTACCGCATCTGCTCCACCTCGTGCTCATCATACTGACTCTGTGCCACACAAATATACCGTACTCCAATTGTACCGATATTTTTACCGCATCTGCTCCACCTCGTGCTCATCGTACTGACTCTGTGCCACACAAATATACCGTACTCCAACTGTACCGATATTTTTACCGCATCTGCTCCACCTCGTGCTCATCGTACTGACTCTGTGCCACACAAATACACCGTACTCCATCAGTACTGATATGCTTAGCGCATCTGCTCCACCTCGTGCTCAAATAAATCTCCAGCAAAAGAAGGATTGATTAGATCTGTCAGTGTGGCTGCACGCCTGTTCCTTTTTCACTGTGACCCTAACCATAGTGTCGCTATACCCTAGTCAACTGAGGTGTGTATGTGGCTGTGTGTGTGTGTGTGTGTGTGTGTGTGTGTGTGTGTGTGTGTGTGTGTGTGTGTGTGTGTGTGTGTGCATGTGCGTGCATGTGTGTGTGTGTGTGAGTGTGTGAGTGAGTGTTGAGTGAGTGAGTGAGTGAGTGTGAGTGAGTGAGTGTGTGTGTGTGTGTGTGTGTGTGTGTGTGTGTGTGTGTGTGTGTGTGTGTGTTTGTCTGTTTGTATGAAAATACCCCTTAGAAATGTAAACAGGGAGTGAGCGTACCCCTTAACCCCTTGACTGCCAGAGAAAATTAAAGAAAAAATCATTGGGCAAATCATGCCATGAAAAAGACAACTGATAGAGCCATTCTGAGAAAATGGTTTGGGGATATTACTCTCTTGATGTTACTTGTGTTAGAGCAAAAGCCAGCATATCAGGGTTATTCCTCTTCATCTGATGACATCATCAGTGATGTCATCAGGTCAGTACGTAGTAATACGTTGGTGGCAGTCAAGGAGTTAAGAGAAGAAAAAATCAGGAACCCTGATTTATATCAGAAAGTCCAAGTCTATGCTTCAGCAAAGTTTCAAAGAGAAGCAAAACCTTCTTTTCAAGGAAACTTTGAATCATGCTAAAACTATGCACAGGACATTGGTAACTTTATCCCCAGTCTTAGGCCATCAATACGGCAACAGCTTGCACAATGTTATTAGACACCCCAAATGTATGATCTATGGTTACAGAACACTTCCTGCATACCGACACAGACAGAGACAGACAATCAAAGAGAAAGGGCAAGGAAACAGACAATGTGGAGAACATTTCCAGCTTTCTTTCTTACCTTCAGCATCTTATGCTGCTGGTTCAGGGAGTTCAGTCGATTGGTGAACTCGTGCTGCCAACAAGAAAACAGAATAAGATAAGTAAAACACAGCATTCACTGGAACAAGTGAAACAAGCAAAAAACAAGTTAAAACAAAGTGATCATGAACAAAAAGAGAACAACAGGGCTGCCTACCCTCCATTGCAAATTCCTGGAACAAAGTACTTAAAAACCAGGGATGGGCACATAGTATATTATTTCCTGGGACAAACAAAGCAACCTCACGCATCACAATCAAAACTAACTTGTAGTTGCAAATCATAATCTAACAAAATGTCTGGTACCCTGGGAATGAAATTTTTTTTTCTTCCTGTGCTATAAAATTTGCTGCCTAAGTCAGTAAGTGCCATATGACCGACTCCCTTTGGTGTTCAGTAACCTGCGTGTAGCATGCCTGTCAAATACCCCCCACGTCACGTGTCACATTCCCTCTTGACTTATGCTAGGAAGATTTCTTACCAGCTATAAGAGGGAAAACACGTGAAAACCGTGATTTTGACACATGACGTGGTGGGTCTTCAAGAAAATGTCAACAAACTCCATTGTTGAGGCATTCCTGTGTTCCTCAAGATTGCCTAATTAACAAGACAAAAGACTACTTGACATAGCCATTTTGAATTTCTCAATTTCCAGAGACATGAGACAGAAAAGTAGATTCCAGGGACAGGCTGCTCTTTTTAACTGTTTCCAATGATAAATACCCTCTTGAGGGGGAGGGGGGGGGGGGGAAGAGGGGGGAGGCGGCAAGCAGCCCTGGAACAACTAAAAACTGTATATTTGAGTTAAAAAATACACATCTGAGGAGACTAATACTCTAAAGCATAACTAAGCAACCAGCAAACCATTAACAATATTTATTAATCAATAATAATACACAGACACACACATGCAATAGAATCAAGAGACCCCTGAAAAAAGTCAACAGGGAAAAATTAACCCAAGCTTGTTTTTTGCCAGCTGTTTAAATGTTTAATCAAAAATAATAAAGAGCGACAGCGGAACTTTCAGCACAGACCTTTTCATTGTCACACCTCTCCTGCAGCTCATCCTTGCTTCTCATCACCTCTGTCAACAGAGAAAAAACACACAAAGATTTTAGACTTTTGGGAGCTCCTGGGGTTAACTGTCTCAAACAACAATCATCATCATAGCAGCAGCAGTAACAACAACAGAAACATCAACAACACTCATTCATATTCACCTCTCTCTCTCTCTCTCTCCCTCCCTCTCCCCCTCTCTCTCTTTCAAGAAGCTTGTGCAGAAATTGAACATCAAAGAGATATATTATTTATATATCAGAGAAACTATTCCCCATATTTCCTTCCCTATTAAATAAGCAGACTTAGTTGGGTGTTTTTTGTGCTAAAGACACAAACAGGATTATTCACAAAGAGATACACAGACTACACATGTATATATATATACCGTTCATTCATGCACAGTGACACATACACACACACATTATGATTCTCACACACTTACACTCAGATCCCACCCCCACACACCTCCTCACCCTGAACAGAGCTCTTTCATATAAGAGTGGGAAACCACTAGCTCACATGCGAGCGTGCACACGTGCACGCACGCACACACACATACACACACACACACACGCACACGCGCACACACACGCACGCACGTGCGCGCGCGCACACACACACACACGCACGCACGCACACACACACACACGCACACACACACACACACACACACACACACACGCACACACACGCACACACGCACACACACACACGCACGCACGCACACACACACACGCACGCACGCACCCTGAACAGAGCTCTTTCATATAAGAGTGGGAAACCACTAGCTCACATGTGAGCGTGCACACGTGCACGCACGCACACACACATACACACACACACAAGATAAAGACCCTCTTGTATACCCGTGCCACGATTTCACCACATAAATAACACATTTATACAGCACACCATGTCTTGTAATTCAACAAGGCTTTGCTTTGCTGACACTGGCAGTCATGCAAGTCGTTGAATGCAATCCTCTCAGGGGAATTGGGGGTGGGGGGGGGTGGGGGGTGTTGGTATCTGGATGGGAACAGGGGGTCCTAAAGGCTAACCAGACTATTATTAACCCCTATGTAATATGAGGGTAAGGAGGGAAAGGCAGAGGAAGGAGAACAGGGTGGGTTGGGAACTTGAACCCATTAATTTTGCTAACCTAAACTTCAAAGCAGGTTTTTGAGGTATTAAACTGTGAACTCTTCATCCATAAACATTGTACACACTTTCAACTTCAATATTGCAGTCTTTCATATTCTCTCTCTGTCTCCCTCTGTCTGTCTGTCTTTAAAATTTTGAAGAAATAAATTGACACTTTTCCACAGCACCAACCCTGCAACTGAATCTGAATTTGATTGCAAACATGAACAATAATAAGAAACTTAATAAGAGTTAGAGCTGAACAATGGGACAAAAATGAAGGGGACAAAAAAACAGACAAAAGAAACGAAGACAGCAGGGGAAACTAGGTAAGGATTAGGTAGAGGATTGAAGACAAGGAAATATAAGGAGGAGAAGCTAAGAGGGGGAAGAAGGGAAGAATAAAAAGTCGAAGGAGGGTTCTGGGAGGGGAAGCGTAAATAAACCCAACCTTGCAATATCCGATTACTGTAATGATGAATTCATGCTGGCAGAATACCAGCTGTAATCCAAGATTGAAAACTAATAGAGTTGATTGATCCCAAACTACAGGAACTGTACTTTGGACTCTTAGTTAACCCTATGCCGCCCGATCAATCGTACCGAGAATTGATGCTAGCTCTCGAGTGAAGGGGAGTAACTCCGAACTTCACACCAAATCTTTTATTTTAAAAAATCACCCAGAATAAAGTCTAATTCACCTTTCATTTCTGAAAGATGCGTATTGAATAGCAATGATGATACAGTGTGTATTTGTATTCGAAAGCTAACACAATGTCACACAACAAACCATGAATTAGAAGAAAAAATCCGTAATGGCACTCCAAACATCCAACCGGGTCAATACTGCTCACGTCACATGGCAAAAAAACAAAAATTTGGCGTCACTTTGAAAAATCAGTTCAAAAAGACTATTGGGTGCTTTCCCTTGCTGTAAAGACCAAAAACAGACCACGGAGTGTCAGAAACAGGAAGAACTAACTCAGTATATTGCATTGTGGGTAGGGAGAAAATGAAAGTGAACGTACTAGACCTGGCGTTCAGCGGGTGCAATCGGCATTTACGCGAGCCAGGGAAGGAAAAAAATTCGGTCGGATTTGGCTTCTGCAATTATGAGAGGGTTAAAGATTAAATTTCTTATTCTCAGTTCAACACGGAAGTTCTACAGAAACTTTCAGCACTATTTGCCTATGCTAGGTACGGATGGTTCATGAAATAATTTTATAATGTACGGTTGTTGTAATACCTGTGCTATCATTTCAGTTCACCTGTTTGTGACATACATACATGTATTAACATGCCAAGGCAAAATCGACTATGGAACTAAAGTGAGGGGCGCTTGAGAGAGATTTCATCTACCCGTACACTGTGCAATTCAGGACTTGAAAAAAATGCTGGCATTGATTTTATTGAATACCATGTCACTGTCTGTCACTGTTGAATAACACATGCATATAATATATAGGGTCTGTGAGGGAGAGGGAAATTAAATTCCTTTGTTAATTGGGGAGGGAGCGAACATACCAAAAGCGTGAATACTGACAATACTTGGTGATAGTCAAAAAGCGTGAACTCACCACAGGGGTACAAAAAACAAAAACCACAACAAAAACACCTCAGTTTCGACGGGAAAGAACGGACTATTAGTCAAATTCATGCAAGTTACGCAGTGTGTGCGTGCGTGCGTGCGCATCAGTATTTGCGCTTTTGGTATGTTCGCTCAAATTGACGGTTGCCCCCCCCTACACCCCCCTCAATCAAACAACGTATCACTCAGCAAAACATCAAACTGTACATTGTAAAGCACTTTCTGTGTGTGTGCTAAATGCAGTTGGGCACACACGCACATTCCCTTACCCTTCATCCAGCATATACCCCCCCACCACACACAATCAAACAACATATCACTCAGCAAAACATCAAACTGTACATTGTAAAGCACTTTCTGTGTGTGTGCTAAATGCAGTTGGGCACACACGCACATTCCCTTACCCTTCATCCAGCATATACCCCCCACCACACACAATCAAACAACATATCACTCAGCAAAACATCAAACTGTACATTGTAAAGCACTTTCTGTGTGTGTGCTAAATGCAGTTGGGCATACACACATTCCCTTACCCTTCATCCAGCATATACCCCCCCCCACACACACAC
This sequence comes from Phymorhynchus buccinoides, assembly GCA_017654935.2. Lineage (NCBI taxonomy): Eukaryota > Metazoa > Mollusca > Gastropoda > Neogastropoda > Raphitomidae > Phymorhynchus > Phymorhynchus buccinoides. Next base: position 32,707,050 of record CM065698.1, read on the forward strand.
ACACACACACACACAAACAAACATGTGTCACTCAGCAAAACATCAAACTGTACATTGTAAAGCACTTTCTGTGTGTGTGCTAAATGCAGTTGGGCACACACACATCCCCTTACCCTTCATCCAGCATATACCCCCCACCACACACAATCAAACAACGTATCACTCAGCAAAACATCAAACTGTACATTGTAAAGCACTTTCTGTGTGTGTGCTAAATGCAGTTGGGCACACACACATTCCCTTACCCTTCATCCAGCATATACCCCCCAGCATATACGTATCACCCCCCCCCCCCCCCACCATCCCCACCACACACAATCAAATCAAACATGTATCACTCAGCAAAACATCAAACTGTACATTGTAAAGCACTTTCTGTGTGTGTGCTAAATGCAGTTGGGCACACACACATTCCCTTACCCTTCATCCAGCATATACCCCCCACCACACACAATCAAACAACATATCACTCAGCAAAACATCAAACTGTACATTGTAAAGCACTTTCTGTGTGTGTGCTAAATGCAGTTGGGCATACACACATTCCCTTACCCTTCATCCAGCATATACCTCCCCCCCCCCCCCCCACCACACACAATCAAACCATGTATCACTCAGCAAAACATCAAACTGTACATTGTAAAGCACTTTCTGTGTGTGTGCTAAATGCAGTTGGGCATACACACATTCCCTTACCCTTCATCCAGCCCCCCCCCCCCCCCCCCCCCCCCCCCCCCCCACCACACACAATCAAACCATGTATCACTCAGCAAAACATCAAACTGTACATTGTAAAGCACTTTCTGTGTGTGTGCTAAATGCAGTTGGGCACACACGCACATTCCCTTACCCTTCATCCAGCATATACCCCCCCACCACACACAATCAAACCATGTATCACTCAGCAAAACATCAAACTGTACATTGTAAATCACTTCTTTTTTTTTGTGCAGCTGGGCACGTACACATCCCCTTACCCTTCATCCAGCATATACCCCACCCACCCCACTCTCTACCTCTCATAGTTGATTAACTCTTGACTAGATAAGTGGCAAGCAGCAGATGGGTTAGCCATAAATTGATGAAAGCACCAACATTTTTGTTACATTTATCATCTTTATGTTTTGTCATTTACTACAATAATGTATTAACAGCAGCCAAGTGATAAATGACATCCGTATGAACATTTATCATCAACATGTAATCATATTATAATATTTATGACACCTTGCATAAATTCCTATCCAAGAAATTTTGGAGATATTTTCTATCTGATCTTAGTTATAGTGTCTCAAGTTCTTAACTGATGTTCAGTGTGCTACAGTAGAGTCAATGAGAGGGTTTCTGTAATCTTCGCATCTTAAGTCATAACTTAGTTTGACAGTAGATATATTGCAGGAGACAAACAATGTTTTCTCTTTATGTTGTTTACAGCTCAAGCTCTGTACACATATTTGTGTTTCTTTCAGCCACAGAACCTCAGTGTCTTCTGAAAGGGACAGATCAGCAGACAACAATGCGCAATTGCACATCCATGTCCAGTCATCGCTGACCACAATGGAGCTCATCATATTCTTCATCCATGTTGAACGATATAAAACAAAATCTGCTCTTAATAATGGTCTTATTTTAAAAAGGAAACATGTACTGATGTTGTGACTTCATTTCCTGTGTCCTCTCAACATTTATTAATTTTTTATCATGTTCTATTGGTAGTTACAGATTTAGAAGAACCACTGATAGTGATACATAGACACCGGCAATCCACTCACCCCAAAAGATATTTGTCCTGCTGGCTTTTTATATTAATTACATACATGTACAAAGCAATTACCATATTCATAAACTATATATGATAAAGGGACTTTGTCAAGGTGGTGTTCCATAACACATTCCACTGAATAAACCATTAATTTAATCAATGCGACTTTCTATGAAGTGCAGTGTCTTTTCAGAAGTTCAGATGGGTAATGCCCTGAAGACACACACACACACACAGTGAGCACACCGATGCATGCACACATACTACTATAGAGAACCAAATGTCAAAAGAACATGCCCAAAACCAAGGTCTATGTGCATGCATTACGTCTGTAACCCATGCAATTAAATATCTAATAGATTTCGAGAGGAGCTTTTATACACACACTGATGCAGACTCAAAGAAATGAAGAATGGTAGAGAATAGCCTAATAGGCTATCAATTTATTACATACGGGTAAAATAAAGACAGAGAGACAGAGAGAGAGTTATATTAACCAGGTGCTTAGCAGCATTTTCGGCTCCAGTGACCTTGACCTTTGACCAATGACCTTCGTTTTTTAAACTGGCGTAGATATATCCTAAGTACCTATGTGCATGCAAAATTTGAGAGTTGTACTTGTAGGTCCCTTCATTCAAACGTTAATGTGCCAGGTGCTTGTCAGCATTTTCGGCTCCAGTGACCTTGACCATTGACTTTCATTTTCAAACTTGACCTTTTTGTTCAGGCAGCAGTCACTGGAACGCACATACACATCTTACCCTGCCTACTTGCTTCTTACTTGAATGAGGAACCTAGAAAACCAGATACCCAGCATTTTTTTTATTCCAGTGACCTTGACCTCTGGCCAATGACCATTTTCGAACCAGGTCTAGATATCCTAAGTACCTATCTGCATGCAAAATGTGAGCATCCTAGGTCTCTCCGTTCAAACGTTATCGACCCGAGCACATTTTCGGCTCCTATTACCTTTATTTTCAAACTTGGCCTAGATATCCTTACTAATACCTATCCCAATTCAAAATTTGAGTCTCCTAGGTCCCTCCGTTCAAACGTTATCGTGTTCACATAGTCAGAAAGTCAGGAAAAAACAGAAATCTTTGAAAACATTACCAGCTTCGCACTCTTCGTTCGCGGCTGATAATTAAGAAAGACAAAATCAGATAAAAAAGATAGAGATCTAGCTAGATGGATAACTGTAATAATTTAGAAAAAAAATACAGAAAAACTAACCAAAAACTGAAAATATAACTTCAGTAACTCGGTGTACTGTAAGTAAAGAATAATTACGTAGTAAAGTGTGTCTAACAGATCTCAGAAAATTGATACTTTTGAACAAAAATCACTAAAGTAAACATTTAACTAAAAAAACACTGTCAAAATGTCATACACATCTCAAATTATTTGAGCAAAATCAAAATACAGTTAGAAACTGTAGGTAAATTTATTTTCCGAGGAGGCTTCCGCTTGATTTCAAAAGCCTTTAAAAAAAGTTTAAAACAGTGAATAACCTTATATTAACAGTGCTCAACTAGTTGGGATAAGCTAGCATGAGATTAAATATTTGCCCTCTTTTTCATAAGTACAAAGCCAGAACTTAAGACAGCACAAAACGCGCTGCTTTCATGATGTCCAATTCATTTAAATCAAACACTTTTACATAAGTACAAAGCCAGAACTTAAGACAGCACAAAACGCGCTGCTTTCATGATGTCCAATTCATTTAAATCAAACACTTTTACATAAGTACAAAGCCAGAACTTAAGACAGCACAAAACGCGCTGCTTTCATGATGTCCAATTCATTTAAATCAAACACTTTTACATAAGTACAAAGCCAGAACTTAAGACAGCACAAAACGCGCTGCTTTCATGATCTCTTTTTCTTTTGGTTTTAACATTACAAATTGCCTGCACAAACTACATTAACCCTTACGCTGGTTGTCGCGACTATTGTCGCGATAGATCTATTTTACCGTAGGGTGCTTGTCGCTGCTTCGCTCGAGTCAGTAACAATGGCAATGGTATAGATAGTTAGTATGTGCATGAAACGACCTTGTAACATGAAAATTATTAGTTTGGGCTCAATATTTTACACATGGGACAGGATGAAACAGAGAGCAAGTGGTTTCTTGTTGCTGTCTGCTAGGATCACAATGGCTGACCACCACGCTCCCGTTCACGATTTATTGTTATTGTTTTTTGTGAATAAAACTTTGGAGAAATAGATCCAGGGAATACAAGGAACAGTCATTGAGACTGATAACTCTTTGATCTGGATGGGGTGCTGTTCAAAGCAATAACAACCAAGATTTGCTGCTAATCTTGAAGAAGGTAGAATTAGCTAAAGTTGAGTTTTGCTATAGAATTTGACCTACCCATTTTCACTCACTTTTACCACTGTTTTATTTTTGTATCCCTCAATGCACACGAATCACGAAAGGTGTGGAACAACCTGCAGCCTTCCTTCTTCAAATACGTCAAAATCTAACTCATTCATGTCTAGTTTTGGAAGCAAAAAGAAGAAAACTTGTGAGGTCTACAACCCAGTGACGACATAATTGCAAGCCTCAGAGATATAAGGCAGGTTCTCACGTCATTGATAAGACTGGGCAAAGCGTGCGCGCCGCGTGCGTGCGTAGGTGCGTGCGTACGTATGCGCGTGCGCGCTTAGACCTATAATACAAACGCAGAACTAGATAGATGCAAGTGCTTTGCAACACATGCACATGTGCGCAACCGCATGCACTTTTGGCCTATGTCTATGCGTTTGTCACAATGTGTGTGTGTGTGTGTGCGTGTGCGCGTGCACATCGCTAATCTAGATCTCTGTCATTCCCAGTTTTGACTCAAGGTAGATCTACCCCTCTCCCCCCATTCCTCTCTCTCATTGTGTATCTATCTCTCTCTCTCTCTCCCACAGGGCTGGGTGTAAAAAAGTATGTATACTTATCTTATTACCCTGTATAAATAAAATTTCGTTCGTTCGTTCGTTCGTTCTCTCTCTCTACGTCGGTGTATGTTTATTTGTATGTGTGTGTGTGTGTGTGTGTGTGTGTGTGTGACTGTTTACAATATTGTGTGTGTGCGCGCGTATGTGTGTGTGCGCGCGTATGAGTGTGTGTGTGTGCGTGCGTGTGTGTGTGTGTGTGTGTGCGTGTGTGTGCGCGCGCACGTGCATGTGTACAGGTGTGCAGGTACATCATACACATGCAAAAGCTTGTTGGAGATGAACCTATTTTTGGTTTGTAATTGACTCTATCTGTGTGTGTCTGTCTGTCTCTCCGTGGCTGTCTCTGTTTGCATCTCTCCACCCACGCGAATACATTAGGCAACATTCACATGCGTGTAGGCCTACATGCAAACGCATTCACCCATGAGCACACATACAAACAAGAACACACACACACACATGCACACGCACACGTTTATATACAGACTGACCAAATTTAATACATGTGCACACACTCTTACACACTACACGTATCTCTCTCTCTCTCTCTCTCTCTCTCTGTGTGTATAAAACGAGTGTGTTATGTGCGTGTGCGTGTGCGATAACACGCGTGCTTGTGTGCATTTTAGGTGTGTGTGTGTGTGTGTGCGTGTGCGTGTGCGCGTGCGTGCGTGCGTGCGAGCGAGCGAGCGAGAGAGAGAGAGAGAGAGAGAGAGAGAGAGAGAGAGAGAGAGAGAGAGAGAGAGAGAGAGAGAGAGAGAGAGAGAGAGAGAGAGAGAGAGAGAGAGAGAGAGAGAGAGAGAGAGAGAGAGAGAGAGAGAGAGAGAGAGAGAGAGAGAGAGAGAGAGAGAGAGAGAGAGAGAGAGAGAGAGAGAGAGAGAGAGAGAGAGAGAGAGAGAGAGAGAGAGAGAGAGAGAGAGAGAGAGAGAGAGAGAGAGAGAGAGAGAGAGAGAGAGAGAGAGAGAGAGAGAGAGAGAGAGAGAGAGAGAGAGAGAGAGAGAGAGAGAGAGAGAGAGAGAGAGAGAGAGAGAGAGAGAGAGAGAGAGAGAGAGAAAGAGAGAGAGAGAGCACATGCGTGCATTATTACGGGTGCGCGTGCACACAGACAAATGCATACAGTCTTAGAAATTTCTAGACAACCTGTCCTTTTCAATGTCAATTTGTCATAATAAAATTATGTTTGTGAAACAGAAAAATATAAGACTCATGTTTCAGGGTCTTTCTTTCAATTGTTTCGTAATTCCAGAAGCTATTTTGCATTATAGAATACAATTCAAGCATCGTAACACAAGACTATATAGTTTCATAGTCTGTGATCGTAACAGAACGGAACTGGAGAGGGAGGGGGTGGAGAGGCGAGGGGTGGTGGTGGTGGTGCGAGAGTTGAAACAGATGGTCACATTACGAAGTAACAGGCCCATAGAGAGAAGAGAGAGGTTAAAAAAAAGTTAAATGGTAGGAACTGTGATTTGTTAACCTTAGCACTGCATTGCCATTTTGCAAACTAAAGGACGAAATGCAATAATTCATTTTAGCATAGTCAAACGCCCTTCAGCAGACGCCCTAAATGACTGGCATAACATGTCCACAACATTGCCAAAGCAGGGTGCCAAGCAACCTTTGTCTGAGACTTGCTGTGTGCAACGCCACTAGAAAGAGTCGTGAAGGACAGGTAGCCAAGCTACAGTTACAGTTAATGTCATGTGTGAGCCCCCTGTTTCATCATCAATCATAACAACATGGACTCTAAGAGCACCATAATTATGGTGGTGACTCCCAGCCAGATAATTGGGACAACTATAATCGACTCAAATTGAAACTGTTCAACGCAACATATCTGATCGCGACTGTTTACACCTATTCCACTTGGCCCTCCTTTTATTACCTGACACACCTGGTAATACCTGCTCATCTTGACATGCTTGTAAATACCTGACACACCTGTTCAGTCTAGCACACATTTCAATACCCGACACACCTACACATCATGAAACGCCTGTTACTATCTAACATAAGTGTACCTGACAATTGATGAGAACTGAAACACCTATTCAACCTAATATGACTGTTAAACCTGGCATACCTGTCAATACCTGACATGCATGTGATTGATAACGACACACCTGTTGATGCCTGAACCATCTATCCAACATGACACTCCTGTTAGTATTTGACACATCTATCCAGCCTGACACACCTGTTGATGCCTGAACCATCTACACAGCCTGACACACCTGTTGATACCTGACACATCTATCCAGACTGACAAGCCTGTTGATACTTGACACATCTATCCAGCCTGACACGCCTGTTAGTACCTGACACATCTATCCAGACTGACACGCCTGTTAGTACCTGACACATCTATCCAGACTGACAAGCCTGTTGATACTTGACACATCTATCCAGACTAAGCATGTACACATCTATCCAGCCTGACACGCCTGTTAGTACCTGACACATCTATACAACCTGAAGCACCTGTTAATACCTGCCATAAGCATGTTAACATTTCACACATCTACTTCACTTTTACACAATCTTTAGTTGATACATTTGTTATCAGGCTCACCTTTCAACCTGTTTACACCTGTCGTGCAAATGTTAACATTTGACATATCTGTTTAACCTGACGCATTCAAATCGATATGTATGTTCAAACTGAGGCATATGTTAACACATGACACATTCTTAAACTGATTCACCATTAGCACCTGTTCATTCTGGCACACAATTTAGCACCCAACATTTTGCTAAACCTAGCACAACTATTCCTTGACACATTGTAACGTTGTTTTTCATCTGGCGACTGTTCAACCTCAAACACATGTTTACACCGGAGACATCTGATTATTTTAATGTCATGACACACCTGTTGACACCTTATCTACCTGTTATTACCTGACATTCCTGTGAACACAATACATTTGTTTTCAAGTTGATACAGCCACCTTTTCATGCCTTTTCAACTGACACTTCATTTCACATACATTGTACTGAGACACGTGTTCCACCTGACACCCGTTAAAAAGTGACACACCTGTTCACACCTGTAACACTTGCTAACCGGCTCGTTTGACATACAATTTCACACACGTGAAGCCTGACTCACCTCTCCAACTGACACACCTTTTCACATGTATTCGACCTGAGACACCTGTTTAACTGACACACCTGTACAAATATCATACCATTTCACACCTGTTCAACTGACACACCTAATCAATGGACATACATGTTTGACTGTTCCACCATACAACATTACAGTAATGTCCCACTGACATATAGCATATACCACTGACACACCAGTTGGAATATTATCAACTATCACACCTGTTCAACCTGGCACACCTGAGTACCTGACACACCTGGCTAACTGGTAAATCAGTATACAACTCTTAAATTGGCATGCTACTTCGTTTTTACACCATTATACATTGGTTTATGTGGTTACTCTTGTTCACCTGGACATACCTGTTCTTACCTGTTCAACCTGGCACACCTGAGTACCTGACACACCTGTCTAACTGGCAAATCATTCTGCAAATCTTAAATTGGCATGCTACGTCGTTTTACACCATTATACATTGGTTTATGTGCTTACTCTTGTTCACCTGGACATACCTGTTCTTACCTGTTCAAACTGGCACACCTGAGTACCTGACACACCTGTCTAACTGGCAAATCATTCTACAACTCTTAAATTGGCATGCTACGTCGTTTTACACCATTATACATTGGTTTATGTGGCTACGCTTGTTCACCTGGACATACCTGTTCTTACCTGTCACACCTGTGTTTTACCTTTGTCAGGAATTTGGTTTATACTATTGTGTTGTTTCCATAACAATGATGAAACTTTGTAGGGGTGGTGGAGGTGCTGTTACTTTATCATTGTCCCCAAATAGTATCAACAGCAGAGTTACTATGGCGTGCTTACCACATGAATTACAGTTTGGGTTGCTACCTGGATTACACCTGAATTTCGACACGAATGCTTCATTATTGGGTTATCCCGAGTTATGTGTTCCTGGATGTCAGTTGAACACAAAAGACATTCCGTTCAAGAATTTTATTGCATCAGCACAGACACTAAACCATACACTACCTAATTTTTCACCTGATCAGCACCTGTATAGCAGGTTGGAGGGTTCGTTATTACACCTGAAGCACCAGCACACAGGTCACGTGGTTATTTGTTTATTTCTTTCAAACTTTCATTCAACATGTTATGTTCAAATGTCAACACAGACTTCAATAAACGTAAGGGCATCAGGCAACCCATTATTTTAGTTTATCCTCTCTGTTAATTCACCAGCCACACTATATTGCATGTGGCAGAATTGCACCAGGGTAAGTGTTAACAAAAACACACAACATACATTTAAAGCAAAACTATAAAACAAAAAATCAGAACCCAAATAATGAGAAAGATTAGTTTGGTTATGTGCAAAACAAGCAGCATGCGATTATGAATGTCAAGAAACTGAAAGCATGACATTCTGCTTAGATAAACGTACATGTATGTATTGATCTTAATCACATGCGCTTCAGTAAAGAACAGACAGCTGCAGCACACAGTACAGTGCACACGTGACACATACATGAGATACATGTGAGAATTTTAATGCTGTGAATGTGATCAATTAAACGGGTTATTTTCCTCAGCTGTGTGAACAAATGTGACACCAAGGAAACAAGAATAGATCACGTGCAAATTAAAAACTAAAATGCTACGCATTTCATTATTTTACAATCTCTCTCTATCTCTCTCTCTTCCTGAATAGATGTTGCTATGCATAATAAGTCAAGATGAGGCAAATGAGATCAGCGCGGCTGCCGTAATTTTTATAAATTAAATCGTAGTATTGGTACTGTATTTCGTATTGATATCGGGACAAATATGATACTAGAACAAGATAAGAACAGTACCACTACCAGTATTTATTTATTTTATTTTTGCATTGCTTATAGTCCCGTCAACAACAAAGGTTTTCTCAGGACTGTCACCACAGTAAACATCAAACATGTAAAAAACATCCCACATGTATTTATTTTACAAACAACCTGAAAAAATTACAAAAACACAAAACAATTTTTTACATGCACCTTCATCATTGTACCCTATAGCATATTAATTCCAAACAGTGCTGTACCAGTACAGTGCATTGTTATCTTGCATAGTTGCAAGCTTAGGACTTTCAAGTCACAGATGAGGTTTAAGCAAAAATGAAATCATATTTTGAAATTATGTGATCATGAAAGGGGGGGGGGGAGAAAAAAAATTCAAATTTTTATATATCAAATTTGACATCAAACTAACTAAAAAATACAGTTAACCTAAACCTTTTTTTTTTAAATTCAATAACCTCATTAAATTTTAACATACAGTTAAATCAAGTTTAATTGCATACAACCTGGTTTGCAAAGAATTTAAGAAATCACAAAATCTTGTATCAAAGTTTTCAAACTGACCACATGATGAACATAATTTATTATGGAACTGAAAAGAACAAAAAGTTTAACATCATTTCAAAATTTATTTGAATACAGAACATTACATTTTAAAGCCAACATGCAAATAATCAAACATATACCAGTTATCTCAATCTCATGCAAATTTTTCTCTTGCAGTAGCCAGATCTATGAACTAAAAAACAAAAAACCCAGTTCTATTACAAGCTTCATTCTATGGAACTTGAGAACAAGAGTTCAAGCAGACTGCAGTGCACATTCGGAAAGAAAAATTTGCCAGTCGTTTGAAGGGGAGCTTTATGAAGTCTGCAGACAAGAAGGAGGCCCACTCACCCTCCACCCCAGTCACTTACCCCTCGCCTTTCCCTCAAGCGAAACCTGCTTGCCTTTTAGAGAAGCAACAAGCTCTCGAGCCACTGCAACCAGTCA
>CM065698.1:32718167-32740667 GCA_017654935.2 Phymorhynchus buccinoides
AAACTGAAGTAAAAATCCATGAAAAACTGAAGTCCATCCATGAAAAACTGAAGTCCATCCATGAAACAGTGAAGTCAAAATCCATTAAAAAAACCCGGAACTCACACTACACTGATGTCCACCACACTACACTGATGTCCACCAAACTACACTGATGTCCACCACATCACACTGATGTCCACTTCACTACACTGATGTCCACTTCACTACAATGATGTCCACCTCAATACACTGATGTCCACCTCACTACACTGATGTCCACCTCACTACACTGATGTCCACTTCGCTACACTGATGTCCACTTCACTACACTGATGTTCACTTCACTACACTGATGTCAACCTCATTACACTGATGTCCCATCCATGAAACACTGAAGTCAAAATCCATGAAAAACTGAAGTCCATCCATGAAAACTGAAGTCCATCCATGAAACATTGAAGTCAAACTCCATAACAAAAATGAAGTCCATCCATGAAAAACTGAAGTCCATCCATGAAACACTGAAGTCAAAATTTATGAAAAACTGAAGTCACACTACACTGATGTACACCACACTACACTGATGTTCACCACAATGCACTGATGTCCATCACACTACACTGATGTCCACCACACTACACTGATGTCCACTTCACTACACTGATGTCCACTTCACTACACTGATTTCCACTTCAAAACACTGATTTCCACTTCACTACACTGATGTCCACTACACTACACTGATGTCCACCTCACTACACTGATGTCCCATCAATGAAAGACTGAAGTCAAAATCCATGAAAAACTGAAGTCCATCCATGAAAACTGAAGTCCATCCATGAAACATTGAAGTCAAACTCCATAAAACAAATGAAGTCCATCCATGAAAAACTGAAGTCCATCCATGAAACACTGAAGTCAAAATCTATGAAAAACTGAACTCACACTACACTGATGTACACCACACTACACTGATGTTCACCACACTACACTGATGTCCATCACACTACACTGATGTCCCGTCCATGAAACACTGAAGTCAAAGTCCATGAAAAACTGAAGTCCATCCATGAAAACTGAAGTCCATCCGTGAAACAGTGAAGTCAAACTCCATGAAAAACTGAAGTTCATCCATGAAACTGAAGTCAAAATCCATGAAAAACTGAAGTGAAACTACACTGATGTACACCACATTACACTGATGTTCACTACACTACATTCATGTCCACCGCACTACACTGATGTCCACTTCACTACACTGATGTCCACCACACTACACTGATGTCCACTTCACTACACTGATGGCCACCTCACTACACTGATGGCCACTTCACTACACTGATGTCTAACTCACTACACTGATGTCCCCATCACTACACTGATGTCCCCCTCACTACACTGATGTCCATCACATCACACTGATGTCCACTTCACTACACTGATGTCCACTTCACTACACTGATGTCGACCTCGAGAGAGAGAGAGACAGAGAGAGGCAGAGAGAGGCAGAGAGAGAGAGACAGAGAGAGGCAGAGAGATAGAGAGACAGAGACAGAGAGAGAGAGAGTGAAACAGAGAGGGGAGAGAGAGAGAGAGAGAGAGAGAGAGAGAGAGAGAGAGAGAGAGAGAGAGAGAGACAGAGAGAGAGACAGAGAGAAGGAGACAGATAGAGAGACACACACACAGAGACACAGTGGGAGAGATAGAGAGAGAGACAGCGAGAGAGGGAGAGAGAGAGAGAGACACACACACACAGAGCGGGAGAGAGAGAGACTGAGAGAGAGAGACAGTGAGAGAGAGAGGCAGACAGAAAAAACAGAGAGAGGGGGAGAGAGAGAGACATAGACAGGGAGAGAGAGAGACAAAGAGACAGACTGATAGAGAGACAGAGAAAGACAGAGAGAGGAGAGAGACAGAGACATATAGAGAGACAGAGAGAGACACACACACGCATAACCACAGAGAGAGAGAGAGAGAGAGAGAGAGAGAGAGAGAGAGAGAGAGAGAGAGAGAGAGAGAGAGAGAGAGAGAGAGAGAGAGAGAGAGAGAGAGAGAGAGAGAGAGAGAGAGAGAGAGAGAGAGAGAGAGAGAGAGAGAGAGAGAGAGAGAGAGAGAGAGAGAGAGAGAGAGAGAGAGAGAGAGAGAGAGAGAGAGAGAGAGAGAGAGAGAGAGAGAGAGAGAGAGAGAGAGAGAGAGTGTGTTTGAGGTAACCAAGAACACTTACTCCGTTTACTTTCTGATTCAACTTTTTAAAGAAATCAAGCAAAAGTGCGCGCGTGGAATTGGCGAGGAAAACGTGAAAACGCGTGCGCGTTTTTAAGAAATCGGCGCGCATTTTTACTTTTGCGGGCGAAATTCCGGCCGCATTTATAAACGGGCTTGAGGTATTTGGCTTTTCATAGAGGAAGCCCTGTTCTCCCTCCTCGCTCTGTTCGCGTAACAAATCGCTGTTGACGTCACACCGCGGGTAAAGTCGCCTTGTCAGTCGCCGTGGTTGCTGGTGTGGTAGAAAGCGCCAAGAACTATGACATCCCCCACCCACCCCCAACCCCCTATGACGAGAGACAGGGGAACCCCAGCCAGACGTGTTGTTGGCTGCCTGCACTCCATCTGGAAGACCGTTTAAAGATGGTACCTTAATCGATCAAATAGGATGCACTGCACTGCACACCATAGAGAGACATGTAATAAATAGCAGTATTTAGAGACGACTAATGAATAAAACTGAGCCTTAGAGTTTTTCATCACCCATGTCTTTTGCGCGTAGGGGAAGACGGGGTAAAAAGCGCATGGGCGGGTAAGAAGCCCACCCCAATTATCTCATGAAATGAAGCAAATTTCAGTCTCATTTTGCCCATGAGACGAGCGTTTTTTGGCGGGTAAGAAGTCCACCCCAATTATCTCATGAAATAAAGAAAATTTCAGTCAAATTTGCCCATGAGACGAATGCTAGACATTAACGCTCGTCTCATGGGCAAAATGAGACTGAAATTTGCTTCATTTCATGAGATAATTGGGGTGGGCTTCTTACCCGCCCATGCGCTTTTTACCCCGTCTTCCCCTACAAACCACCCAAACACAGCCCCTAAAAGCATGATTTGCCCTTTGGCCTATTAGAGGCCAACAATAACGACATGAGAATAGAAATTTAAACAGACACTGTTGTCATTATTATCGATTGCTTATAAAATATCAGGTGAATTGGTGGGGCAGTTCCTTAGTCAGAAGCAGCTAGGTCTTGTGTCACCAAAGTGAAGCTTTTAACCACCATGTTGGACAGTCACGTGATTTCTGACAGGCTTTGCTAAATACTATAAAATAAAAAATAAAAAACATATTCATATTCTGTTTCTGTATCTTTTAAAGGTGGACCCTGACGGATGAGTTTTGCAAGAAACACGTCGAGGTCTCCAGAAAGACAACCTTTTCAAGGATCGGAACACTCACTTTGCTCTGGTTTCCTTGAAATCAAACCGTCAAAATGGCGATTCCTCCTTGGTGGAGATGCCGGAGAGAGAAGCCATTTTGGATGGGGTGGGTGGAGGCCACTCATTGTGGTTGAAGCTTTTTCTTCTTTGTAGTGCAGTAAAAAACAAAATCGGAGCTATTTCCTTTCTTGTGAACGAAAGCCCTTTTGTTAAACTGTATAAAATTAAACGTAAAGAGGCTTGTATTTTCGTGCAATGATATGGTCTAACTCAGGCGGCCATTAGAAAAAGAGAAGGCACATGCCTTTTCATTCATTAAAATAAATTGAATCCAACACCTCTGCCAAGGACGAATTGCCGAGTTGACGGTTTGAGTTCTAGGAAACCGGAGCAAAGTGAGTGTTGCGATCGATGTCAAGGGTGTTTTCCTGGTGATATCGACGTGTTTCTTGCAAAAACTCATCCGTCAGAGTACCCCTTTAAATGAATGCTACCTGTATCTTCCGAAGCAAAACCTCAAGGTATGCAAACATTCCTTTATGTCTCGTTTTCTCCTGAATTAATTTCAACAGTTTCAACGGGTGATATTGATGACTGCAACAGGCTCAATTGACACAAACGCGATTGAGTATAGGGGTAATTAAACTATGAGCAACTGAGCTGCACCACATCCAAGACTAGGCGAAACGGACGTCACCCTACTTACACATCTTTTCACCCCCCTCCCCAACACACACTACAGCCCACTACTACACCCCCCTCCCCAACACTACAGCCCACTACTTCACCCCCCTCCCCAACACACACTACAGCCCACTACTTCACCCCCTCCCCAACACACACTACAGCCCACTACTACACCCCCCTCCCCAACACACACTACAGCCCACTACTACACCCCCTCCCCAACACACAGCCCACTACTACACCCCCCTCCCCAACACACAGCCCACTACTACACCCCCCTCCCCAACACACACTACAGCCCACTACTTCACCCCCCTCCCCAACACACACTACAGCCCACTACTTCACCCCCCTCCCCAACACACACTACAGCCCACTACTTCACCCCCCTCCCCAACACACACTACAGCCCACTACTTCACCCCCCTCCCCAACACACACTACAGCCCACTACTTCACCCCCCTCCCCAACACACACTACAGCCCACTACTTCACCCCCCTCCCCAACACACACTACAGCCCACTACTTCACCCCCCTCCCCAACACACACTACAGCCCACTACTTCACCCCCCTCCCCAACACACACTACAGCCCACTACTTCACCCCCCTCCCCAACACACACTACAGCCCACTACTTCACCCCCCTCCCCAACACACACTACAGCCCACTACTTCACCCCCCTCCCCAACACACACTACAGCCCACTACTACACCCCCCTCCCCAACACACACTACAGCCCACTACTTCACCCCCCTCCCCAACACACACTACAGCCCACTACTTCACCCCCCTCCCCAACACACACTACAGCCCACTACTACACCCCCCTCCCCAACACACACTACAGCCCACTACTTCACCCCCCTCCCCAACACACACTACAGCCCACTACTACACCCCCCTCCCCAACACACAGCCCACTACTTCACCCCCCTCCCCAACACACACTACAGCCCACTACTTCACCCCCCTCCCCAACACACACTACAGCCCACTACTTCACCCCCCTCCCCCAACACACAGCCCACTACTTCACCCCCCTCCCTTACACACACTACAGCCCACTACTTCACCCCCCTCCCCAACACACACTACATCCCACTACTTCACCCCCCTCCCCAACACACACTACAGCCCACTACTTCACCCCCCTCCCCAACACACACTACAGCCCACTACTTCACCCCCCTCCCCAACACACACTACAGCCCACTACTTCACCCCCCTCCCCAACACACACTACAGCCCACTACTTCACCCCCCTCCCCAACACACACTACAGCCCACTACTTCACCCCCCTCCCCAACACACACTACAGCCCACTACTTCACCCCCCTCCCCAACACACACTACAGCCCACTACTTCACCCCCCTCCCCAACACACACTACAGCCCACTACTACACCCCCCTCCCCAACACACACTACAGCCCACTACTTCACCCCCCTCCCCAACACACACTACAGCCCACTACTTCACCCCCTCCCCAACACACACTACAGCCCACTACTTCACCCCCCTCCCCAACACACACTACAGCCCACTACTTCACCCCCCTCCCCAACACACACTACAGCCCCTACTTCACCCCCCTTACAGCCCACTACCACCCCCCTCCCCAACACACACTACAGCCCACTACTTCACCCCCCTCCCCAACACACACTACAGCCCACTACTACACCCCCCTCCCCAACACACACTACAGCCCACTACTACACCCCCTCCCCCCACACACTACAGCCCACTACTACACCCCCCTCCCAACACACACTACAGCCCACTACTACACCCCCCTCCCCACACACACACACTACAGCCCACTACACACACACCCCCTACTTCACCAACACACACTACAGCCCACTACTTCACCCCCCTCCCCAACACACACTACAGCCCACTACTTCACCCCCCTCCCCAACACACAGCCCACTACTTCACCCCCCTCCCCAACACACACTACAGCCCACTACTACACCCCCCCTCCAACACACACTACAGCCCACTACTTCACCCCCCTCCCCAACACACACTACAGCCCACTACTTCACCCCCCTCCCCAACACACACTACAGCCCACTACTTCACCCCCCTCCCCAACACACACTACAGCCCACTACTTCACCCCCCTCCCCAACACACACTACAGCCCACTACTTCACCCCCCTCCCCAACACACACTACAGCCCACTACTTCACCCCCCTCCCCAACACACACTACAGCCCACTACTTCACCCCCCTCCCCAACACACACTACAGCCCACTACTTCACCCCCCTCCCCAACACACACTACAGCCCACTACTTCACCCCCTCCCCAACACACACTACAGCCCACTACTTCACCCCCCTCCCCAACACACACTACAGCCCACTACTACACCCCCCTCCCCAACACACACTACAGCCCACTACTTCACCCCCCTCCCCAACACACACTACAGCCCACTACTTCACCCCCTCCCCAACACACACTACAGCCCACTACTTCACCCCCCTCCCCAACACACACTACAGCCCACTACTTCACCCCCCTCCCCAACACACACTACAGCCCACTACTTCACCCCCCTCCCCAACACACACTACAGCCCACTACTTCACCCCCCTCCCCAACACACACTACAGCCCACTACTTCACCCCCCTCCCCAACACACACTACAGCCCACTACTTCACCCCCTCCCCAACACACACTACAGCCCACTACTACACCCCCCTCCCCAACACACACTACAGCCCACTACTACACCCCCCTCCCCAACACACACTACAGCCCACTACTTCACCCCCCTCCCCAACACACACTACAGCCCACTACTTCACCCCCCTCCCCAACACACACTACAGCCCACTACTTCACCCCCCTCCCCAACACACACTACAGCCCACTACTACACCCCCCTCCCCAACACACACTACAGCCCACTACTTCACCCCCCTCCCCAACACACACTACAGCCCACTACTTCACCCCCCTCCCCAACACACACTACAGCCCACTACTACACCCCCCTCCCCAACACACACTACAGCCCACTACTACACCCCCCTCCCCAACACACACTACAGCCCACTACTACACCCCCCTCCCCAACACACACTACAGCCCACTACTACACCCCCCTCCCCAACACACACTACAGCCCACTACTACACCCCCCTCCCCAACACACACTACAGCCCACTACTTCACCCCCCTCCCCAACACACACTACAGCCCACTACTACACCCCCCTCCCCAACACACACTACAGCCCACTACTACACCCCCCTCCCCAACACACACTACAGCCCACTACTACACCCCCCTCCCCAACACACACTACAGCCCACTACTTCACCCCCCTCCCCAACACACACTACAGCCCACTACTTCACCCCCCTCCCCAACACACACTACAGCCCACTACTACACCCCCCTCCCCAACACACACTACAGCCCACTACTTCACCCCCCTCCCCAACACACACTACAGCCCACTACTACACCCCCCTCCCCAACACACACTACAGCCCACTACTTCACCCCCCTCCCCAACACACACTACAGCCCACTACTTCACCCCCCTCCCCAACACACACTACAGCCCACTACTTCACCCCCCTCCCCAACACACACTACAGCCCACTACTTCACCCCCCTCCCCAACACACACTACAGCCCACTACTTCACCCCCCTCCCCAACACACACTACAGCCCACTACTTCACCCCCCTCCCCAACACACACTACAGCCCACTACTTCACCCCCCTCCCCAACACACACTACAGCCCACTACTTCACCCCCCTCCCCAACACACACTACAGCCCACTACTTCACCCCCCTCCCCAACACACACTACAGCCCACTACTTCACCCCCCTCCCCAACACACACTACAGCCCACTACTTCCCCCCTCCCCAACACACACTACATCCCACTACTTCACCCCCCTCCCCAACACACACTACATCCCACTACTTCACCCCCCTCCCCAACACACACTACAGCCCACTACTTCACCCCCCTCCCCAACACCACTACAGCCCACTACTACACCCCCCTCCCCAACACACACTACAGCCCACTACTACACCCCCTCCCCAACACACACTACAGCCCACTACTTCACCCCCCTCCCCAACACACACTACAGCCCACTACTTCACCCCCCTCCCCAACACACACTACAGCCCACTACTACACCCCCCTCCCCAACACACACTACAGCCCACTACTTCACCCCCCTCCCCAACACACACTACAGCCCACTACTTCACCCCCCTCCCCAACACACACTACAGCCCACTACTACACCCCCCTCCCCAACACACACTACAGCCCACTACTACACCCCCCTCCCCAACACACACTACAGCCCACTACACCCCCCTCCCCAACACACACTACAGCCCACTACTTCACCCCCCTCCCCAACACACACTACAGCCCACTACTACACCCCCCTCCCCAACACACACTACAGCCCACTACTTCACCCCCCTCCCCAACACACACTACAGCCCACTACTTCACCCCCCTCCCCAACACACACTACAGCCCACTACTACACCCCCCTCCCCAACACACACTACAGCCCACTACTTCACCCCCCTCCCCAACACACACTACAGCCCACTACTTCACCCCCCTCCCCAACACACACTACAGCCCACTACTACACCCCCCTCCCCAACACACACTACAGCCCACTACTACACCCCCCTCCCCAACACACACTACAGCCCACTACTACACCCCCCTCCCCAACACACACTACAGCCCACTACTACACCCCCCTCCCCAACACACACTACAGCCCACTACTTCACCCCCCTCCCCAACACACACTACAGCCCACTACTTCACCCCCCTCCCCAACACACACTACAGCCCACTACTTCACCCCCCTCCCCAACACACACTACAGCCCACTACTTCACCCCCCTCCCCAACACACACTACAGCCCACTACTTCACCCCCCTCCCCAACACACACTACAGCCCACTACTACACCCCCTCCCCAACACACACTACAGCCCACTACTACACCCCCCTCCCCAACACACACTACAGCCCACTACTACACCCCCCTCCCCAACACACACTACAGCCCACTACTTCACCCCCCTCCCAACACACACAGCCCACTACTACACCCCCTCACACACACACAGCCCACTACTACACCCCCTCCCCAACACACACTACAGCCCACTACTTCACCCCCCTCCCCAACACACACTACAGCCCACTACTTCACCCCCTCCCCAACACACACTACAGCCCACTACTTCACCCCCCTCCCCAACACACACTACAGCCCACTACTTCACCCCCCTCCCCAACACACACTACAGCCCACTACTACACCCCCCTCCCCAACACACACTACAGCCCACTACTTCACCCCCCTCCCCAACACACACTACAGCCCACTACTTCACCCCCCTCCCCAACACACACTACAGCCCACTACTTCACCCCCCTCCCCAACACACACTACAGCCCACTACTTCACCCCCCTCCCCAACACACACTACAGCCCACTACTTCACCCCCCTCCCCAACACACACTACAGCCCACTACTTCACCCCCCTCCCCAACACACACTACAGCCCACTACTTCACCCCCCTCCCCAACACACACTACAGCCCACTACTTCACCCCCCTCCCCAACACACACTACAGCCCACTACTTCACCCCCCTCCCCAACACACACTACAGCCCACTACTTCACCCCCCTCCCCAACACACACTACAGCCCACTACTTCACCCCCCTCCCCAACACACACTACAGCCCACTACTTCACCCCCCTCCCCAACACACACTACAGCCCACTACTACACCCCCCTCCCCAACACACACTACAGCCCACTACTTCACCCCCCTCCCCAACACACACTACAGCCCACTACTTCACCCCCCTCCCCAACACACACTACAGCCCACTACTTCACCCCCCTCCCCAACACACACTACAGCCCACTACTTCACCCCCCTCCCCAACACACACTACAGCCCACTACTTCACCCCCCTCCCCAACACACACTACAGCCCACTACTTCACCCCCCTCCCCAACACACACTACAGCCCACTACTTCACCCCCCTCCCCAACACACACTACAGCCCACTACTTCACCCCCCTCCCCAACACACACTACAGCCCACTACTTCACCCCCCTCCCCAACACACACTACAGCCCACTACTTCACCCCCCTCCCCAACACACACTACAGCCCACTACTTCACCCCCCTCCCCAACACACACTACAGCCCACTACTACACCCCCCTCCCCAACACACACTACAGCCCACTACTACACCCCCCTCCCCAACACACACTACAGCCCACTACTACACCCCCCTCCCCAACACACACTACAGCCCACTACTACACCCCCCTCCCCAACACACACTACAGCCCACTACTACACCCCCCTCCCCAACACACACTACAGCCCACTACTACACCCCCCTCCCCAACACACACTACAGCCCACTACTACACCCCCCTCCCCAACACACACTACAGCCCACTACTACACCCCCCTCCCCAACACACACTACAGCCCACTACTACACCCCCCTCCCCAACACACACTACAGCCCACTACTACACCCCCCTCCCCAACACACACTACAGCCCACTACTACACCCCCCTCCCCAACACACACTACAGCCCACTACTACACCCCCCTCCCCAACACACACTACAGCCCACTACTTCACCCCCCTCCCCAACACACACTACAGCCCACTACTACACCCCCCTCCCCAACACACACTACAGCCCACTACTACACCCCCCTCCCCAACACACACTACAGCCCACTACTTCACCCCCCTCCCCAACACACACTACAGCCCACTACTACACCCCCCTCCCCAACACACACTACAGCCCACTACTTCACCCCCCTCCCCAACACACACTACAGCCCACTACTTCACCCCCCTCCCCAACACACACTACAGCCCACTACTTCACCCCCCTCCCCAACACACACTACAGCCCACTACTTCACCCCCCTCCCCAACACACACTACAGCCCACTACTACACCCCCCTCCCCAACACACACTACAGCCCACTACTTCACCCCCCTCCCCAACACACACTACAGCCCACTACTTCACCCCCCTCCCCAACACACACTACAGCCCACTACTTCACCCCCCTCCCCAACACACACTACAGCCCACTACTTCACCCCCCTCCCCAACACACACTACCACCCACTACTTCATCCCCCTCCCCAACACACACTACAGCCCACTACTTCACCCCCCTCCCCAACACACACTACAGCCCACTACTTCACCCCCCTCCCCAACACACACTACAGCCCACTACTACACCCAACCTCCCCAACACACACTACAGCCCACTACTTCACCCCCCTCCCCAACACACACTACACCCACTACTACACCCCCCTCCCCAACACACACTACAGCCCACTACTACACCCCCCTCCCCAACACACACTACAGCCCACTACTTCACCCCCCTCCCCAACACACACTACAGCCCACTACTACACCCCCCTCCCCAACACACACTACAGCCCACTACTACACCCCCCTCCCCAACACACACTACAGCCCACTACTTCACCCCCCTCCCCAACACACACTACAGCCCACTACTACACCCCCCTCCCCAACACACACTACAGCCCACTACTACACCCCCCTCCCCAACACACACTACAGCCCACTACTACACCCCCCTCCCCAACACACACTACAGCCCACTACTTCACCCCCCTCCCCAACACACACTACAGCCCACTACTACACCCCCCTCCCCAACACACACTACAGCCCACTACTTCACCCCCCTCCCCAACACACACTACAGCCCACTACTACACCCCCCTCCCCAACACACACTACAGCCCACTACTTCACCCCCCTCCCCAACACACACTACAGCCCACTACTACCCCTCCCCAACACTACAGCCCACTACTACACCCCCTCCCCAACACACACTACAGCCCACTACTACACCCCCCTCCCCAACACACACTACAGCCCACTACTACACCCCCCTCCCCAACACACACTACAGCCCACTACTCACCCCCCTCCCCAACACACACTACAGCCCACTACTTCACCCCCCTCCCCAACACACACTACAGCCCACTACTTCACCCCCCTCCCCAACACACACTACAGCCCACTACTTCACCCCCCTCCCCAACACACACTACAGCCCACTACTTCACCCCCCTCCCCAACACACACTACAGCCCACTACTTCACCCCCCTCCCCAACACACACTACAGCCCACTACTTCACCCCCCTCCCCAACACACACTACAGCCCACTACTTCACCCCCCTCCCCAACACACACTACAGCCCACTACTTCACCCCCCTCCCCAACACACACTACAGCCCACTACTTCACCCCCCTCCCCAACACACACTACAGCCCACTACTTCACCCCCCTCCCCAACACACACTACAGCCCACTACTTCACCCCCCTCCCCAACACACACTACAGCCCACTACTTCACCCCCCTCCCCAACACACACTACAGCCCACTACTTCACCCCCCTCCCCAACACACACTACAGCCCACTACTTCACCCCCCTCCCCAACACACACTACAGCCCACTACTTCACCCCCCTCCCCAACACACACTACAGCCCACTACTTCACCCCCCTCCCCAACACACACTACAGCCCACTACTTCACCCCCCTCCCCAACACACACTACAGCCCACTACTTCACCCCCCTCCCCAACACACACTACAGCCCACTACTACACCCCCCTCCCCAACACACACTACAGCCCACTACTACACCCCCCTCCCCAACACACACTACAGCCCACTACTACACCCCCCTCCCCAACACACACTACAGCCCACTACTACACCCCCCTCCCACAACACACACTACACACCCCCTCCCCAACACACCCACTACTTCACCCCCCTCCCCAACACACACTACAGCCCACTACTTCACCCCCCTCCCCAACACACACTACAGCCCACTACTTCACCCCCCTCCCCAACACACACTACAGCCCACTACTACACCCCCCTCCCCAACACACACTACAGCCCACTACTACACCCCCCTCCCCAACACACACTACAGCCCACTACTACACCCCCCTCCCCAACACACACTACAGCCCACTACTACACCCCCCTCCCCAACACACACTACAGCCCACTACTTCACCCCCCTCCCCAACACACACTACAGCCCACTACTTCACCCCCCTCCCCAACACACACTACAGCCCACTACTTCACCCCCCTCCCCAACACACACTACAGCCCACTACTTCACCCCCCTCCCCAACACACACTACAGCCCACTACTACACCCCCCTCCCCAACACACACTACAGCCCACTACTTCACCCCCCTCCCCAACACACACTACAGCCCACTACTACACCCCCCTCCCCAACACACACTACAGCCCACTACTACACCCCCCTCCCCAACACACACTACAGCCCACTACTACACCCCCCTCCCCAACACACACTACAGCCCACTACTTCACCCCCCTCCCCAACACACACTACAGCCCACTACTTCACCCCCCTCCCCAACACACACTACAGCCCACTACTTCACCCCCCTCCCCAACACACACTACAGCCCACTACTACACCCCCCTCCCCAACACACACTACAGCCCACTACTTCACCCCCCTCCCCAACACACACTACAGCCCACTACTACACCCCCCTCCCCAACACACACTACAGCCCACTACTACACCCCCCTCCCCAACACACACTACAGCCCACTACTACACCCCCCTCCCCAACACACACTACAGCCCACTACTTCACCCCCCTCCCCAACACACACTACAGCCCACTACTTCACCCCCCTCCCCAACACACACTACAGCCCACTACTTCACCCCCCTCCCCAACACACACTACAGCCCACTACTACACCCCCCTCCCCAACACACACTACAGCCCACTACTACACCCCCCTCCCCAACACACACTACAGCCCACTACTTCACCCCCCTCCCCAACACACACTACAGCCCACTACTTCACCCCCCTCCCCAACACACACTACAGCCCACTACTACACCCCCCTCCCCAACACACACTACAGCCCACTACTTCACCCCCCTCCCCAACACACACTACAGCCCACTACTACACCCCCCTCCCCAACACACACTACAGCCCACTACTTCACCCCCCTCCCCAACACACACTACAGCCCACTACTTCACCCCCCTCCCCAACACACACTACAGCCCACTACTTCACCCCCCTCCCCAACACACACTACAGCCCACTACTACACCCCCCTCCCCAACACACACTACAGCCCACTACTACACCCCCCTCCCCAACACACACTACAGCCCACTACTTCACCCCCCTCCCCAACACACACTACAGCCCACTACTTCACCCCCCTCCCCAACACACACTACAGCCCACTACTTCACCCCCCTCCCCAACACACACTACAGCCCACTACTTCACCCCCCTCCCCAACACACACTACAGCCCACTACTTCACCCCCCTCCCCAACACACACTACAGCCCACTACTACACCCCTTCCCAACACACACTACCCACTACTTCACCCCCCTCCCCAACACACACTACAGCCCACTACTACACCCCCCTCCCCAACACACACTACAGCCCACTACTTCACCCCCCTCCCCAACACACACTACAGCCCACTACTTCACCCCCCTCCCCAACACACACTACAGCCCACTACTACACCCCCCTCCCCAACACACACTACAGCCCACTACTACACCCCCCTCCCCAACACACACTACAGCCCACTACTTCACCCCCCTCCCCAACACACACTACAGCCCACTACTACACCCCCCTCCCCAACACACACTACAGCCCACTACTTCACCCCCCTCCCCAACACACACTACAGCCCACTACTACACCCCCCTCCCCAACACACACTACAGCCCACTACTACACCCCCCTCCCCAACACACACTACAGCCCACTACTTCACCCCCCTCCCCAACACACACTACAGCCCACTACTTCACCCCCCTCCCCAACACACACTACAGCCCTACTACACCCCCCTCCCCAACACACACTACAGCCCACTACTACACCCCCCTCCCCAACACACACTACAGCCCACTACTTCACCCCCCTCCCCAACACACACTACAGCCCACTACTACACCCCCCTCCCCAACACACACTACAGCCCACTACTACACCCCCCTCCCCAACACACACTACAGCCCACTACTTCACCCCCCTCCCCAACACACACTACAACCCACTACTTCATTCCTTTTTTCCCCTGACCCCTGACTTTTTCTCTTAGTTTTTTTGTTTTAAAGCTCTAACAATGGAAATGGAGTTAATGTATTTCTTAATCTTATTGTTGATTAGCCCATTAAAATTTGATTTTGAATAGAATAATGTTATGTGTTTACTTGCTAAGTGTTTGATTCATGAATGAATTTTTAACAAAAGTATTTTAGCATAAAATTTTGATATTTGATTTTCCCTTGTTCTTTTTCCCCTTGTTAATACGTGGTAATATTTAACGTGGTGACAGCCCTGACATAGCCTTAGTTGTCGATGGGGCTATAACTTTAATCTGAAAGGTGGACCCTGCCGGATGAGTTTTTGCAGGAAACACGTCCAGATCACCAGAAAGACAGCCTTTTCAAGGATCAGAACTCACTTTGCTCTGGTTTCCTAGAAATTAAACCGTCAAAACGGCGGTTCCTCCTTGGCGGAGATGCCGGAGAGAGTAGCCAGTTTGGATGGGGTGGGTGGAGGTCACTCATTGTGGCTGAAGCTTGGCTTTTTTGTAGTGCAATAAAAAAAAAAATGGAGCTATTTCCTTTGTTGTGAGCGAAACTCCTTTAAATAAACTGTATAAAATAAAAAAATAAAAAGGCTTGTATTGTGAACATTTTGTGCAAACGATTTGGCGGCCATTAGAAAAAATACAGCACACGCCTTCTCTTCGGGTGAAATAATTTGACGTCCAGCACCTCCGCCAAGGAGGAATCACCGATTTGACGGTTTAATTTATAAGAAACCAGAGCAAAGTGAGCGTTGCAATCTCTGTACAGGGTGTTTTCCTGGTGATCTCGATGTGTTTCTTACAAAACCTCATCCATCAGGGTGCCCCTTACTACTACTACTACTACTACTGCTACTACTACTACTCTTTCTCCTCTTCCTTCTCCTCCTCCTCCTCCTACTACTACTAGGCTTACTACTACTACTACTACTACTACTACTACTACTACTACTACTACTACTACTACTACTACTACTACTACTACTACTACTACTACTACTACTACTACTACTACTTACCCAGAACAGACTTCTTTTCATCGAACGTTGTCAACACGACCAGTCCGTGTCTTGTGATGAACAATGTCCATTTCTCCAACTCCTGTCGGCTGCCGTAGAGTTTGGGCGACAAAGCCACCTCCACTGACAACACTAGTCTTCTTGTCTGACGGTTTCGTGGATAGGACATCTCTGCAGACGATGCTCCGTGGTCTGATCTTTCAGGTGATAGTCGTCCAGGGTTCAATGTGGGCCGATCCTTTCATCTCCGCGACTCCTCTTGTGTCGGTAGGGCAGGTGGGGCCGGTGCTTGTCTGGGTCCGTCCATCACCTAGGGAAAGCATCTCACAGGTCTCGGAAGTTGTCCCTGAGAAGACCTGAGACAGAAATTGAAAACATGTGAGGAACAAACACGCCAAGGTAACAGAATGGTATCATACTTTATTATTTGAAAAAAACCCACCACTATCTACCTACCTACGCAAAAACTTTTTTACTAACCGTGTTGTTCATATGTGGAATGATCTACCAATTAACATAAAGAATGCACCTAGCATTAATGAATTCAAAAATCTTTTGGACGAAAACCCAAATTTGATAACAAAATTTAAATGTTTTGATGAATTAAAAAAAAAATATATATATAATATATATAAAAAAGCCATTCTCTTAAAGATTAATCTTTTTATTAGTTTTTGATTTAAGAGACGCAAACCACTAAATAAATTCTGACAAGTCAAATTCATCGAGAAGGGGCGTAATAAGGGCCGAGAGGCCTATGCATAGCCCTACATCACCTACCTACCTACCTAACAAAAGAGTTGCAAATAAGGTTTGAGTAGTCGCCGACCATTGCTTGTCTTGCCGCACTGAAAGAGGAGGGTTTGAACGGAAAGGTAAGGGTTAAAATCTGAAAGAGAAGATAAAAACGGAAAGAGAAGGGCTAAGAACAGTAATAAAAGGGTTAAGAACAGAAATAAAATGGTTTCAAACGGAAAGAGAAGGGTTAAAAACGGAAAGAGAAGGGTTAAGAACAGAAATAAAATGGTTTGAAACGGAAAGAGAAGGGTTAAAAACTGGGCAAAATCCACATTTCCGCCCATACGAGATGATCGTCTGACGGAAAGAGCCACCTTGTCCACTCTTTTGTCATCAAATTATCTCCCCTAAGGGCCAGCCACATGTCCACTAATATCGTACGACTGTACCTTTCAATTCGATCACGTGGTCTCCAAGAACAAATGTGATTCGTGATTCGAGATTACGTGATCAACTCGTATCGTACAGTCGTGCGATTTTAGCTGACGTGTGGCCGGCCCTATACGAGCAAAAATGTGGATATAGCCACAAACGAAGCATTGTGGGCTATTGTCACGATCACTTCAATATTCATAGTGTTACATTCTTTTTAGCATAAAGCTTTGTCTGTGTGTGTGTGTGTGTGTGTGTGTGTGTGTGTGTGTGTGCGTGCGTGCGTGTGTGCGTGTGCGCGTGTGTGCGTGTGCGTGTGTGTGCGTGTGTGTGGGTGGGGGTGGAGTAGCTAAACCTCTGTGGAGACAATGAGGTGGGGAGTGGCTAGACCTCTGTGGAGACAATGAGGTGGGGAGTGTCTAGACCTCTGTGGAGACAATGAGGTTGGGAGTAGCTAAACCTCTGTGGAGACAATGAGGTGGGGAGTAGCTAAACCTGTGTGGAGACAATGAGGTGGGGAGTAGCTAAACCTGTGTGGAGACTGAGGTGGGGAGTAGCTAAACCTCTGTGGAGACAATGAGGTGGGGAGTAGCTAAACCTCTGTGGAGACAATGAGGTGGGGAGTGGCTAAACCTGTGTGGAGACAATGAGGTGGGGAGTGGCTAAACCTCTGTGGAGACAATGAGGTGGGGAGTGGCTAAACCTCTGTGGAGACAATGAGGTGGGGAGTAGCTAAACCTCTGTGGAGACAATGAGGTGGGGAGTAGCTAAACCTCTGTGGAGACAATGAGGTGGGGAGTAGCTAAACCTCTGTGGAGACAATGAGGTGGGGAGTGGCTAAACCTCTGTGGAGACAATGAGGTGGGGAGTGGCTAAACCTCTGTGGAGACAATGAGGTGGGGAGTGGCTAAACCTCTGTGGAGACAATGAGGTGGGGAGTAGCTAAACCTCTGTGGAGACAATGATGTGGGGAGTAGCTAAACCTCTGTGGAGACAATGAGGTGGGGAGTAGCTAAACCTCTGTGAAGACAATGAGGTGGGGAGTGGCTAAACCTCTGTGGAGACAATGAGGTGGGGAGTGGCTAAACCTCTGTGGAGACAATGAGGTGGGGAGTAGCTAAACCTCTGTGAAGACAATGAGGTGGGGAGTAGCTAAACCTCTGTGGAGACAATGAGGTGGGGAGTAGCTAAACCTCTGTGGAGACAATGAGGTGGGGAGTGGCTAAACCTCTGTGGAGACAATGAGGTTGGGAGTAGCTAAACCTCTGTGAAGACAATGAGGTGGGGAGTGGCTAAACCTCTGTGGAGACAATGAGGTGGGGAGTGGCTAAACCTGTGTGGAGACAATGAGGTGGGGAGTGGCTAAACCTCTGTGGAGACAATGAGGTGGGGAGTAGCTAAACCTCTGTGGAGACAATGAGGTGGGGAGTGGCTAAACCTCTGTGGAGACAATGAGGTGGGGAGTAGCTAAACCTCTGTGGAGACAATGAGGTTGGGAGTAGCTAAACCTCTGTGGAGACAATGAGGTGGGGAGTAGCTAAACCTCTGTGAAGACAATGACGTGGGGAGTGGCTAAACCTCTGTGGAGACAATGAGGTGGGGAGTAGCTAAACCTCTGTGAAGACAATGACGTGGGGAGTGGCTAAACCTCTGTGGAGACAATGAGGTTGGGAGTAGCTAAACCTCTGTGAAGACAATGAGGTTGGGAGTAGCTAAACCTCCGTGAACTGAAATGATGTTACCAGGCCAGTTCATATATATAATCACAGGTTATTCCTTTCTTTGAAACAAAAAGAAAGTTGTGTTCTCACCTGAAGGAAAATAGATCCCGAAATGACTTCTAAAACTGTGAAGGATGGCAACACAAAACTGTAAGGCCTAGCTCATCAGCCATTTTCCATGTAACGCTAGAGCTAAACTGACAATGTAAGACACGTGAACACAGTCTCACAAAGCAGGATTCCCGCTCTGTCGTGTGATTGGGGAATAAATAATCACGTTTTGCACGGAGTCTCGCTTTTAATACTAGCATCGGTTTCGGTTAAAAAAACCAATGCGACAGCTTCGGCTCATTTTAAAAGTAGCCTTTGGCTGATGGCACTGGTTGCCTTGGAGTGAACGGCTGAATGTACAGTTTTAACTCTTTTGGACAAAATAAAGTATTTTTTGTAAATAATTGTGCCCTCCTATTGGAGCAGACCTTAACTGATTTTTAAACTTTTTTGACTTCATTTTAAACGGTGGTCCTGGAAATTTTAATCAGAAGATGCCTAAACACAAAATTTTATTATAAATTTTATATACCAAAATAAATATTACAATAACTAGCTAGCTAGTTAACAACGGGTCAAGCAAATACGAGCCATGGCACCTATATTCAAACTTTATTAAAACAAAACTAAAAACTTTATTAAAAAATAATTAAATGAATGTTTTTTCTCTCCCCCCCCCCCCCCTCCCCACAACTTTATAGGGGAAGACGGGGTAAAAAGCGCATGGGCGGGTAAGAAGCCCACCCCAATTATCTCATGAAATAAAGAAAATGTCAGTCAAATTTGCCCATGAGACGAATGCTAGACATTAACGCTCGTCTCATGGGCAAAATGAGACATAAATTTGCTTCATTTCATGAGATAATTGGGGTGGGCTTCTTACCCGCCCATGCGCTTTTTACCCCGTCTTCCCCTAAATATGAAATGTCCCATATGGTCTTTTTAAGAGCGGGAGAACGTAAAGCTTTAACTTTCTTCGGAGTCTCGCTTGTGATATGCAGGGGTGGATAATGCCTTTGAGAACTAATCTCCGCAACTGTGTCTGTGTGTGCGCTTGAGTATTTGTGTGTATATGTGTGCGTGTGAGTGTGTGCGGAGTGCGTGCATAGGGGGAAGACGGGGTAAAACGCGCATGGGCGGGTAAGAAGCCCACCCCAATTATCTCATGAAATGAAGCAAATTTCAGTCTCATTTTGCCCATGAAACGAGCGTTAATGTTTAGCATTCGTCTCATGGGCAAAATTGACTGAAATTTTCTTTATTTCATGAGATAATTGGGGTGGGCGTCTTACCCGCCCATGCGCCCTATGTGTATGCGTCCGTGAGCACATGCGTGCGTGTGTGTCTGCGCATGAACGAGTGTGTGTTGTGTGTGTACGTATGCGTGAGTATGCGTGCGTGAGTGTGTGCACGCAAGTGTGCGCGTGTGTATGTGCTTGCGTGCATATGTGTGTGTGTGTGTGTCTCCCTCTCTTTCTCCAACTGTGTGTATGTATTTGTCCACAAAGCTCTTTCCTTGAGAAAAGAAGGTATGAATGCAGATTGAGTGTCCATAATATTATGCATGATGTAAATTGTTGTTTGTCTATTATCATTTTGCGTACTAGATTTTTATGGGCCAGAGGCCTAACAATTAAACTTTTTTATACTTTGACTTTGACTCACCGTGTGTATGTTTGTTTGTGTGTGTGTGTGTGTGCGCGTGTGTGTGCGCCCGTGTGTGTGTGTGTGTGTGTGCCCGTGCGTGTGTGGGGGGGCGTCTCTCTCACTCTGTGTGTGTGTGTGTGCCCGTGTGTGTGTGTGTGTGGGGGGGGGGCGTCTCTCTCTCTCACTATGTGTGTGTGTTTTTGTGTGTGTGTGTGTGTGTTTGTGTCCCACTACTTCACCCCCCTCCCCAACACACACTACAGCCCACTACTACACCCCCCTCCCCAACACACACTACAGCCCACTACTTCACCCCCCTCCCCAACACACACTACAGCCCACTACTTCACCCCCCTCCCCAACACACACTACAGCCCACTACTACACCCCCCTCCCCAACACACACTACAGCCCACTACTTCACCCCCCTCCCCAACACACACTACAGCCCACTACTACACCCCCCTCCCCAACACACACTACAGCCCACTACTTCACCCCCCTCCCCAACACACACTACAGCCCACTACTACACCCCCCTCCCCAACACACACTACAGCCCACTACTACACCCCCCTCCCCAACACACACTACAGCCCACTACTACACCCCCCTCCCCAACACACACTACAGCCCACTACTACACCCCCCTCCCCAACACACACTACAGCCCACTACTTCACCCCCCTCCCCAACACACACTACAGCCCACTACTTCACCCCCCTCCCCAACACACACTACAGCCCACTACTACACCCCCCTCCCCAACACACACTACAGCCCACTACTTCACCCCCCTCCCCAACACACACTACAGCCCACTACTACACCCCCCTCCCCAACACACACTACAGCCCACTACTACACCCCCCTCCCCAACACACACTACAGCCCACTACTACACCCCCCTCCCCAACACACACTACAGCCCACTACTTCACCCCCCTCCCCAACACACACTCAGCAGCATGCCCACTACTTCACCCCCCTCCCCAACACACACTACAGCCCACTACTTCACCCCCCTCCCCAACACACACTACAGCCCACTACTTCACCCCCCTCCCCAACACACACTACAGCCCACTACTTCACCCCCCTCCCCAACACACACTACAGCCCACTACTACACCCCCCTCCCCAACACACACAACAAACACCAAAGAATCCAACACACACTACAGCCCACTACTTCACCCCCCTCCCCAACACACACTACAGCCCACTACTTCACCCCCCTCCCCAACACACACTACAGCCCACTACTTCACCCCCCTCCCCAACACACACTACAGCCCACTACTTCACCCCCCTCCCCAACACACACTACAGCCCACTACTTCACCCCCCTCCCCAACACACACTACAGCCCACTACTTCATTCCCCCCCTCCCCAACACACACTACAGCCCACTACTCCCACTGTCTCTCAGACCCC
>CM065698.1:32748167-32770667 GCA_017654935.2 Phymorhynchus buccinoides
ATACACATTGTACAACTATTACTATAAGTTTCAAATGACAATTACTATATCCCAATTTATGGGAACATGTGCTCATTTTCAATACAGTGGATGAATTTTCAAGCAAGCCCATGTTTTAGTTGGGTAATTTCCACAGTACAGTGTTCACTGAAAGTGATCACACACAACAAGTGTGATTATCATATGTAAATAAACTGAATGTCCAAGCTTTAGTTGGGTAATTTCCACAGTACAGTGTTCACTGAAAGTGATCACACACAACAAGTGTGATTATCATATGTAAATAAACTGAATGTCCAAGCTTTAGTTGGGTAATTTCCACAGTACAGTGTTCACTGAAAGTGATCACACACAACAAGTGTGATTAACATATGTAAATAAACTGAATGTCCAAGCTTTAGTTGGGTAATTTCCACAGTACAGTGCTCACTGAAAGTGATCACACACAAAAACGTGTGATTATCATATGTAAATAAACTGAATGTCCAAGCTTAAAAATCAGTTCTAATTAACGCTAAAATAAATTGTCTCAAAACCTTAACTGTAAGTTTGTTCCTTGCATGATAGCCTAAGTCATTACACTGCAACAAACCTGAATCAAAATCTGCTTGGGTGTTTTCTTAACATTCCACAATAGGTGATCAAAATCTGCCCACCACTTTTGGAAAGATGTCAAAGACCAGAAAACAATTGCAGGTTACATTAGTAAGACCAAACATAATTGTGTTCAGATAAAAATCCAAAGTTTTCTTTGTTTGTGTAAATATGATGTCCGAAATTCAATGGGCAGTTCTTTGAGTTAGATTTTACTTTAGCCTTCTGCAAAATTTCATCCACACTAACCACATTCTGAGAGTAGTTTATCACAGACAGACAAACAGACAAAATTAAAAACATAACCTCCTTCGAGGGGTAATCAGATTGTCAAAAGACCTCAAAATAGTTTTTTACTTGTGGCAAAAAAAATAAATTGTGATCAGTAAGACAATTTATGTCCCCATTTCATACCCATGGGTTCTGGCCTTTTCTTTTGTTTGAATATGCATTTATCAACAACAACAAATGGGGGGGGGGGGGGGGGGGGGGGGGGGGGGGAAGCAAAGCAGGGTTCCCAGGGCTTTCAGCTATCCCCAAGTAAGGACCTTGTAAGGACCTGTAGGCATAAGGATAATGTCCATCTTTTAGCCGACGATCTTGAAAGGAACACTTTCCCAGCATTGTGAACAATGTCTAAGCTGATACAAAAACTATGGCTGACACAGATATACGCGTTTTCTCGCAAAACGACGCCAGGATAAAGAACGATATTTCAGTCCAATTTCTCTTGGTAACTCGCGGTGCATCGTTCGTCTGCTAAGCGGTCAGTTGAAACGGGAAGGCGGGGAAGGTGGAGTAGGTACTGAGCGATGTTTCTCAAGCGTAAAAGTGCTGCTTCTGCAATCTATTTTGAGTATGGTCTTGCTGCTCAGGGCAGTTTTGGGCAGCTGTCAGGACTTGTAAGGACCTTGAAGCGAATGTAAGCACTTGTAAGGCCTTACTTGGAGATTTCAGTTGGTCAAGACTTATAAGGACTGGTAAGGCCCCTATGAACCCTGCAAAGTGAGGAGCACAGGAGATCAAGATTTGTGTTTACATAATAAAAAAGAAAATTAGCAAGAGGTGCAGAATTAGATGATTACAAAAATCTCAGAGACAATTTTACAATTTTGTTTGTTTGAAGAACTGAAAATTTGTACAAAGGTATAAAACCTTTTCTCGTCCTCTTTGCTTTCCTTAGAAATAGATGTCATATAAATATTTCCTTTTTAAAAATCTGAGATACTAAAATCCAGATGTTATGCTAATACAGCAAAACAATGTCACAGAATTTGTGTAGCAAACAGATAAAACCTTTCATTTCAATTCCATGAGAAAATGGGCACAGAACCACTTTCCACAACACTATATAGACACAAACCACATGCATTGGGTCCTTTGACAGAATCTTCAGTGCAAGGAAAAGTCTTGCCGCAGTTCCTTACTCATAATTTGAAGTAAAACCCCTATCTTATGCCACATAGTAATATTAACCATCAAAGTGATGCCACAGAGTTTCAAAACGTAATCCGATTCTTAATACCGTAATTTCCGGCCTATAAGGCGACACAGCACATAAGGCGCACCCCCTCTTTTTGCGTTTTATAGGCCGGAAATTACGGTACTGATGAAAAAACCCAAACCCAACAAATGTAAACCCAGCAAAGGTATTTCAGTCAATAGATTACCTTTCATCAGCCCCACAAGCATGTGAGTGAAAGGTTAATCAGATTCTTTCCCCATCCCTCCAGAGCTGCCTACCCCTAACAATACTATTCAGTAGTTTTAAGTCTGAAATTCCCAATTTTCAGTAGTTTTGAGGGGTTTATCAGTAATGACTCAACTGAATTGTTGCCATCTGTTTCAAGCGAATGGTTTCACTCGGTGCCATTTTGCAGTTATTTTATGTCTGGCGACGCATGCGCAAGACCTACTTCTGGGAACTTCAGGTAAACCAATAGAGCGGCAAGCAGACCTCAAACAAACCGATACCGTTTCTCTAGAAAACGTAATTTGCGACTACAGAAAATCGTAGTTTGGGGGTGTCAACCGTAGTGTCGTAGCTTAGAGTCAAATTCCGTAGGAACTACTGAAAATCCGTAGTGGTAGGCAGCTCTGTCCCTCCCACCTAAGCCCTTTCCTTTTCATTTAATTTACCCCTCCTCCTTCTTAAATGTTGGGCAATATCGCCATCGAGCACCGCAAGCTCAGCCTGTTCCCAAACAGTTCAAAAGTATGCCATTCTTTCAGTAATGAGATTTGGACTGTTTGGGAACAAACCAAAGCCTACGGTGCTCGAAGAAGATAAGGCGAAATTTTGTTTCTTAATAAAAACCAAATTGGGTTTTAAAGAAAAGTAAAAGAATAACAAGAAAATGGGCCTTCATATTTAATAGCATGTGATAAAGGGTTTTTAACTCATTCAACACTGGCCGATTGCTTCCCTTTACAACCGTTCAACACGAATGTACGCTATAGCGTACATAGTGCTTAACCATTCACAATTCACAACTCCGCGAAGCCATGCAACCCAAACCGGTATAGAAGTGTTCCTCTACGGTCCCCTAATAGTTTTCAACCAATGAAATAACTTCTAGTTTATTTTTAGTACTGCCATGAATGCAAATGAGTCATTACCCCTGTCTTCGTCTTCTTTGTCATACTTTTTTTAAAATCTGCTAATAATAAAAAAATTTATTTTGGAATTATGTATGTATAACATATGCTAGCTTTTACTATTATAAACAATACCGCAAAGTTTAAAAACTGTGCGGTTAAGCATTATTTTTTAAATAATTTTTATGTAATGATGTAAACCTGCCTAGTGTGGAACGTTTGTGCGTGGCATGTCACTATAGCGTACATTAGTGTTGAGAGACCAAAAACAATTTTATACAATTACAGTTATTTATCAGGTGTCCATAGACATCACTAACGACATTTTATAAATTTTAACAGAATATTCCCTAAAACATTAAATCTTGCGCTTTTAGAATCCTCCTTCTATATGTTTCTATATCTTGTCCTTGTCTTGTATATGTCTCTTTTTAGTTTTGTATCGTCTTACATATTATTTTTACAATTAACAAATGTCCCATATCGAGAGGTCGAGAGGACGTAAAACCCAAATTCATTCATAGTGTTGAGAGAGTTAAAATTACAACAACAACACAATAATAATAACCAACATAACACAATCTTATCTTCGATAATCATGTCTTAACTATCAGTCCAGGTGGAGACAACTCATAAAAAAGCACCACTTCATCACATCTGAAATTAATGACATGCTTTCGCTCCAATAAACTGCCATTTCTGACAACAAATTCCTTCACTTGCACATCATATTAATTATCTGATCTTACTGAGCATTACAAAATGAACACAAGAACCTTTTTTGAGCATACACACTCACAGATAAACTGACAGAACCGACTACGAAAAATGTAACCCTTGTTAAGCCTACAAGTATAGTTAATATCAATTGTAAATTACTTAAATTTACCAATGTGGTCAAATTGTACACTTTTACACTAGAAAATTCTTGATCTTAGATATATCTTAATATTTCAAGACATAAAGAATCTTAAGAATCAATATAACAAAACATTAAGGATGAATCTAGTCTTTTATCATTTAGACTCTTAAAATTTTTGCTCTTGACAACGGTCATCAATAAGGTAATGTAATAGCATCTTTACCTTCCAATTATAAGTGTTTCTGATCCTGTCGATAGTTAAGCAAAGAAATATAAACACAATGACAGTGTTTATCTCATTTTTAAAAAAAGTAAAAAGATCAGTATAACATAACATGAAAACCAAGCGAAAATTAAAGAGGCCAGGTGTCTTTGATTCTACAAGTGGTCTTAGAGCAACAAACATACATTTATGCATAAAAACATTGATACAGAAAAGATATAACAGCATGCACAACATAGTTCATGCAATAGACACTGAACAAGATTCGGATTTGTTAAATTTTTTAAAAAAGTGCCCGTGTACATTGTACAAAAGGTGTTGTTTTTCTGGAACGGTTCCACTAAAGCTATTATGGTTCAGTTAAAACAAATTTAAATTTATGCAGCAGCGAAACAGTGAAAGATTAGAATACATAAGAAATGCTCTGCCCATCAGTGTGGCACTACTATGTATTAAGCGCAACAAAAACAGCAAAGTTCAATGGAATTTGCTATAAAAGAAAACCACCCTCTACATTTTTTCTCGTAAAATTAGTATTTTTTTAGTGGTGTTAGTGTCTGACGACGGTGGATGTATGCCTACGCATGGTTGTAGCTCACAGATTCATATAAAATTTCTGGTATGGGCTCTCTTGAGATCTCCCTTCGACCTGACTCCATAACCAAGGAGAAATATGCTATCGTCAGACACTAACATTCATCTACAAATACATGACTGTGTCCCAAAGGGGTTTGACAACTCAAGAATCAACCAGAATCGATAAGAGAGCAAGTTGATTTTAACAGCCGATTCCAAACATGCATCCACAACTGAATTGGTGTTGATTGCAAACATCTACAAGTACAACTGAACAGAACTGGTCTTTAAAACAAAAACATTCAAAGACTTTAAATCTGATTCTGAACTGCAGCAGTGGAAGCCAAATGACAATACATGTATATGAATTCACACTTGTGTCTGAAACCACAAATTAATCATTAAAATTGAGTAATATTAGATCAGATTAAATACATGTATACTATTTGAATAGTTTATAAAAAAAAACTGATTTATTATGAGATATGTGTGAATACTGTATCCCAAATCCTTTCATTCTTAGAATCTCATCTTTTAATCATCTGTTAAACTCAAGTGTTCAGTATCTTCAAATTAAATTAGGAAGACTGAATTGTTAAATCATAATTACCCATTTTTAATTTGAAACACCCACCTGGCTAAAAAATGGCTTATTTCTATTTTCGAACCTTGTTTCATAATTTTCAAACATTGTTGACAAAATTTCCTTTTATGCACTGTTTTGCACTGTTTTATAAGGACAATAAATGATTTGATTGATTGATCATAGAATCATCTTAGAGTCTTGTATTGTCTTATTTAAAGTTGTATTCATGTATTATATTGTCTGGATTGTATTGCATAAGCTTTATTGTTAGGTGGGTAGGTAGGTAGGTAGGTAGGTAGGTAGGTAGGTAGGTAGTTGAGGGACTGGTTCAATAGGCCTTGCGACTTTACAATGTCCTTTTCAATTCTTACAGTGAAAATTCTCTTTAAAATTTGGGCTGCCCTCACCAGGAAAGCATGCCGCATTTTAATGCATTGCTACTTTTGTTTTTAACCCTTTCGCCGCCAGCCATTTTCAACCCACAATATACCATTAAACTTAACTGGGTAGAGACACAAATATATCTGCAATACTGGGAATTCCTCTGCGACATGTATAACATTAGGCCTATCCCTACCTCCCAAAATTAAGAAAATAGAGTCTTCGGATAACAGGCCCTGATTTGATGCCTTTTAGTGACATGGGTGTTAAACCATTGTGGTGCATAAATGCGACATTGGCGATGAAAGGGTTAAAATAGAAGAAATGAATTTGGATCATGCATAAGGGAGAATCAGATGAGGGCACTGACAACTCAACAGTCTACACTGGGAAGAAAAGAAAAGAGGTGGCATGCATATAATATAAACATACTCCTTGTAGCCTAGATTTACAGGCTTTG
The DNA here is from genome assembly GCA_017654935.2 of Phymorhynchus buccinoides. Lineage (NCBI taxonomy): Eukaryota > Metazoa > Mollusca > Gastropoda > Neogastropoda > Raphitomidae > Phymorhynchus > Phymorhynchus buccinoides. The sequence continues at coordinate 32,754,448 of CM065698.1, forward strand.
AAGACGATAAAAAATGACGTTCAAGAAACAGGAAAAGTGTGACCGAATTCAACCTACTTTCAACAGTGACAAGGCTGGTCTGCTTACAACGCATCATTTGTTTTTCCATGTATGCTTAAAGGGCTTCGCACACTAGCGTCAAGATCTCGAGATCGCGGCGATTTTTTGCTGCAAGGCGCAGTTTGATGCGCCGCTTGTGTGTGAGAGATTCGCGGCGCAGCAGGATTTTTGATGCGTAGCTGCGCGATTTTGTGTTGCTCGAGAATAGATGCGGCTCTAATTTTGATGCTCAAGATCGCAGAGATCGTGAAACTAGCCAATCACAACGGACGGAAGAACCATAACTCAGATTGAAGAAAAAAAATACTGTTCTTTCTAAGAGGAGGTTTGACGCTAGAGTAATCTTTCCTTGCTTTCCAAATAAGGAAGTTCGAGCGACAAGAGGCGAAGCGACAAGAGTCGTGTGTGAGAACACCACTGCCTCGCTACAATGTGTGCTGTGATGCAGGCGTCAACGCGTCAAGGCGTTGCTCTGAGAAACAATTGACGCCTGATGCTAGTGTGCGAAGCCCTTAAACCAACAATAGTAAATTCAAAAAATATCAACAAATAAATGCAAGAGATCTTTATATTCATGAAACAGACATAAGAATAGTCTCATGGAAGTTAGTAACAAAATAGCTCACAAGTAAAAAGTACCTTTATGTAGGACTTTTTTGTTGTTGACAGATACAACAGTTTTAGTTGAAAAGTGAAATAACAAAAAATAAATAAAATTGTTCTATCCAATTGACAGCTTTGTAATTTTGAGTGTAATTGTATAGCACTGTTATGAAACCAAGTAAGAAGGTAAGGATGAGTGATGTCCCTTGTGTGGGCAATTTCCGGTTGGCAGTGGCTATTCAACCTCATGTGGCAAAATAGAATTGAGGCTATTTTGCCTCATGAGTTAAAATAAAACTCAGGCTATTTTCCCTCACACTCTGTCTCTCTTTGTCTTTTTTTTCTGTTTGTCTTTCTCTCTGTGTGTCTCTCTGCATTTCTTTTTCTGTGTGCCTGAATTCTATTTTGCTACATGAGGTCAAATAGCCACTGCCTTTTGCGGCTTCTCTCGAAAGTGAAGATGTATGTGACAACAGAGGCGGTGTTCGATGCGATGAAATGTGATGAGCTTAAAACTTACCTGAAAAAGCTTGGACAGCTAATAAGTGGGACGAAAAAGGAGCTAATCAGACATGCTGAAATTACCGTAGCGGACTCCAACATAACGAGAGCAGGGACAGATAACGCCCATTGACAGAGTTTTGGGAAACTGTTATATTGCTTAGATTATTAGGCAGTAAGATCAGCAAATATTGAAAATTCCAAAGCCATTACACTTACTGTAACAGTTAACTTTTGGGCCATCTGAAATGTTGGTATCACCTGATCTATGATCCATACTACATGAATAGTCATTCTGCCAAATGTTATGGTAATCAGATAACAGATTTGGGTTGTAGTAACTGGAAAACACTGATTTTTATTTGCACAGCCACGCATAACGATATCAAGACAGAAAAATCACACAGTTCTAGTTCTTTTTTTCTTCCTATCTTATGGAACTGGGAGTGGAAATGAAAATCAACTAAAATGGTTCCTGCTACATCTGCTGGACTTGGACTAACTAACACCAAAAAGCCTGAATATACAAAGAGTGATTACTTTGCAGCCTACAAACCTTGCAAAGAATGAAGCCAACTTTCTTACTTCCCACCTGGAAGGTGAAAAGGTGGAAGGTGGGAAAAAGTCAAGTGTGGTAACAGAGGCAGTGAGTTCACAATGATCCCTGCCTGTAGTGTAGGTGAAAGGGTGGGAGTAAACAAATGGTTTCACTCAGCTGCGGAGTGCAAACTCTTTGTATATTCAGGCTTTTTGCTAACACCACTGACGCACTGTAAACTAGGAGTGACATTTTTTTTCCAATGCTCTTGCTAGTGCTACATAATGACCTACCCCCAAAACACCACCCATACATTTGTTCATGAAAATTTTAATAATAATGATGCTGTTATTTTGATTTAAAAAATTCAGGTCCATGAAGAAGATTCAATACATGAAAGGTCTAAAGCAGAATTTTCCACAAACATTTTTGGCAGTTCGAGAAAGAAAACCCCCACCAAAAAAATCCACATGCATCTTATTTCACTTATCATGTTTTCCAGACCATATTATAAGGCGCACGCACAAAAGTTTACACAAAATTCAGATTTTGTCATTATATTTTCTTAGTATTTTAATAGTCACAATTTAAGTTCAGTCTTGGGGGGGAAAGTCGCCTTATAGTCCGAAAAATATGGCATCACATCATTGTAGTACAGACAGAAGGCTTCAAGATGCAAATCCTGTCCTTATCCAGAAAAAAAAGTGTGGGTTAAAAAAAAAAATTCAGGATGTCTGTGACAACCTCTGAGTAAAATGCTGCAAAAAAGACACTCATATTGGGGACACACAATTTGCACACAAGTGAACATTTCAGGAAAATTTGTTTTTCATTACAAATAATACTATGGAGGATTTTTCCCTATAGTTGGTAGCTATGGAAACCGATCTTTTTCTAAAACTTTCCAAGACATCCTGAAAATACATACTATTTGGTATTTTGGTACAGACAAACCTCTATTTTAAGACTTCCAAAATGTCCGGAAAAATCGGTCGTAAATTGGAGGGGTCGTATGACGGAGGTTTTCACTGGCACTGGCAGCCGTAGAAAGAAAAAGTTCAGCACAGTTCATACTCTCTTCTTCATGCACACATACAATGACATATTAAAACTGGATTTGGGTCTTTCCAACTCCATAGAATTGTGCAATCGATGTATTACAGTTTCACTTCGCCGACTTCTGTTAATCACCTTCACTCTCGTCCAACGTCAGTGGTTTTCTTTTTCAAAGTCAGTGTTTTTCATGCTTTTCCTATGCTTTCCGCCATCTTTTCTACAACAAGGGAAGCGACTCCGCTTTCAGGCCCTTGACCGTGGTTGTTTCCCTTTGCTCGAAGTCTATGCAGATGACAACAACGGTCGTAAAAACAAACAAAATGGCGGTCGTAAGTCGCGTTTTAGAGGAAGTTGTTTAAGAGAGGTCGTTTACATAGTAAAATGCATCCGTGCCAACAAATCCGGTCTCAAATGAGAGGTGGTCGCTTAACAGAGGGTCGTAAAATAGGGGTTTGTCTGTATTTTGTATATTCTAGTCCTTTCTACTAATTCTAGTGAAATTTGGGTTGCTCCCACCTGGAGAGTGCTTCACCATGAGCGCAGCTCCACCCATTTTTTGAGGGGGTGGACAGAATGAGGAGCGGGTGGGTGCGGACTTTGGGAAACCTAGCTTTCAATTCGGTCATACCAGGCAGTGTGACTTCTCCCTGATCTTACCGACTTTTAACCGCCGTGGGATTTTTACGTGCGTAAAGCGCACGGTAAGACTAGCTTAAGTCCCCATCCGAAGGACTTGATGCTCAGTTCGATTTTCCCGTTGAACTGGAAAGAAAGGGCAAGGCCCGAATTTGAACCTGAATTATTCATGCATAGAAATTGGCAGCCTCAACCACTCTGCCACCTTCCTTCCTGTACTTTTAATCTTTCATGTTGTAAATCTTCTTCACAAACCTGAAAAATCAAAATGATAGCAATGATTAATTTGTACATGGCATTTTGGACAAATTTACATTTACGGATGCGGACGAACACACTTTAAACCAGCTACCATATTTTACGGACAATGAATAAGGTGATATTTTTTTCTATTCCCGGCTGAGACTTTTGCATCTTAAAATATGACCAATAATCCAGCAGAAACTATTATACCAAAATCACAACGCAGACTCTACAGTGATACTTTTTTTTCCCAGACTGACCGCGTGTACCTTGTGCTATAATTATGACAAATAATAATATACTTAGGAGACATATAACGAAATCTTAATTTTGTTTAAAATTTTAAGAGTGCACTAGATAGGGTGCACCTAATGGTTCATAAAATACTGAAAGCTCTATGAATTAATTTGTGGGAGGCATTTGTTTGGGGTGGTGGATCACCTTCTACATTTGCGGGCTGGATGAACACACTAACAATAAAAAAAAACCCAAGGAACTAGCACTGGAGTTTTCTCATGCGGATGAGGCGGTGGTTGATGCCCAGGCGGATGGACCTCATGGCCATGGCCCTGTTGAAGTGGCGCTGGGTCTTGACCATCTCCCCGCCGCCCCCCTCCTCCAGGGAGGCCTCCATGGACGTGACCACCCCGAACAGCACCCCCAGCACCAGGAACAGGATGATGAACAGCGTGTACTGCGTCACCGACGGGCTCGGAGAACCCTCCATCTCCCTCAAATGAGCCACCGCCGGCTGGAACCCCGGGTTGAGCTCTAAAGCGTGCCGGAAGTGCAGCGTGGCCTCCTGGTAGTGTCCGTACGCTTTGAGGATCTCGCCCAGGGTGTAGTGCTGGAGCCACGAGTTCTGTTCGGCGGGCTGCATGAGCAGGGAGCGGCGCGTGAGGGCGATGGCGTCGTCCAGGTACTGCAGGTTGAAAAGCACGCGGGCCAGGTTCAGCAGCACGTCCGGCTGGTCGGGGCTCAGCGCCAGCGCCCGCCGGAAGCACTCGATGGACAGCTGCGTGTTGCCCTTGATGCGCCAGAAGTTGCCGATCTGGTTGTACACCTGGGCCGACTTTGGCTTCTGAAAGACCAGAGAGAATAACGTGATGTGATTTACTACTTTGGCTTCTGAAAGACCAGAGAGAATAATGTGATGTTTACTACTTTGGCTTCTGAAAGACCAGAGAGAATAATGTGATGTACAGGGCTCCCAATCGTCCCGCAAAACAAGGGGTCCCAAGGACTCCTTCACCTACAGAATAGAGGGTCCTAGAGGTGGGATAGAGGGTCCCAGTGGCATTGCGAATGTTAAAAATATTTTTTCTAGTGCATCCCTGGGATCCCCTGCACATTCTCTTAGAGAGTCCTTTAGAATTTTAGTACTTCATAGACCCCCAAATGGCGGTCACTGGATGCCCTGGATGTAGTTTACTACTTTGGCTTCTGAGAGACCAGAGAGAATAATGTGATGTAGTTTACTACTTTGGCTTCTGAAAGACCAGAGAGAGTAATGTGATGTAGTTTACTACTTTGGCTTCTGAAAGACCAGAGAGAGTAATGCGATGTGGTTTACTACTTTGGCTTCTGAAAGACCAGAGACAATAATGTGATGTGATTTATTACTTTGGCTTCTGAAAGACCAGAGATGTGATGTGATTTATTACTTTGGCTTCTAAAAGACCAGAGAGAATAATGCGATGTTGATTACTACTTTGGCTTCTGAAAGACCAGAGAGAGTAATGTGATGTTGATTACTACTTTGATTACCACATTCTCTTAGAGAGTCCTTTAGAATTTTAGTACTTCATAGACCCCCAAATGGCGGTCACTGGATGCCCTGGATGTAGTTTACTACTTTGGCTTCTGAGAGACCAGAGAGAGTAATGCGATGTGGTTTAGTACTTTGGCTTCTGAAAGACCAGAGACAATAATGTGATGTGATTTATTACTTTGGCTTCTGAAAGACCAGAGATGTGATGTGATTTATTACTTTGGCTTCTAAAAGACCAGAGAGAATAATGCGATGTTGATTACTACTTTGGCTTCTGAAAGACCAGAGAGAGTAATGTGATGTTGATTACTACTTTGGCTTCTGAAAGACCAGAGAGAATAACGTGATGTGATTTACTACTTTGGCTTCTGAAAGACCAGAGAGAGTAATGTAATGTGATGTTGATTACTACTTTGGCTTCTGAAAGACCAGAGACAATAATGTGATGTACAGGTCTCCCAATCGTCCCGCAAAACACGGGGGCCCAAGGACTCCTTCACCTACAGAATAGAGGGTCCTAGAGGTGGGATAGAGGGTCCCAGTGGCATTGCGAATGTTAAAAATAATTTTTCTAGTGCATACCTGGGACCCCCTGCACATTCTCTTAGAGAGTCCTTTAGAATTTTAGTACTTCATAGACCCCCAAATGGCGGTCACTGGATGCCCTGGATGTAGTTTACTACTTTGGCTTCTGAGAGACCAGAGACAATAATGTGATTAATTTACTACTTTGGCTTCTGAGAGACCAGAGAGAATAATGCGATGTGGTTTACTACTTTGGCTTCTGTGAGACCAGAGAGAATAATGTGATGTAATATACCAAATGAGGATAACCGTCAGTCTAAAGAAGTCATAGATTACATTTTACAAGCACAGACATATATATGAACAATACTGCATTATCATGATTATGTTTTTCCATGCTATTCCATACACATCCATTCCATATCATACTTTTATCATCCACTCCTATCCTTTTAAACCCATAGCATGTTTGTAATTGTTAGTGTCCTTCTGATTACAACCTTCCCTTTTACATAATCCCATACCCTAAGTTTTTCCCCTTACCCAGTCCTTCCTTTAATCTTTTACTCCCCCCCCCCTGTTTCTGTTTTGTCTCGTCAATAAAATAATGTCACCTTGCACTTCTTTGTGTTCTACCCCCTCACTTACATATATGTTCATTGCCTTGCATTCCCTCCTTCAGTGACAGACAATATATCCTTAGGCATGCGGTGATGCACACTCATTCTCAATCAGCCACTCATATCAGGACACAGTTTTTGTTGGGTGAAATCCAGAAGGTGCTATCACTCTGTATCAGCCTTCTTCGTCTCTTTTGTGATGACCAGTACCTTCTGGCTTTCACCAGACAAAATACATGTACATGTACATGTATGTACTTCTTCTTCTTCTTCAATCGCTCAGTTTCCTGTCAATTATGAGCGCAGATGCATCATGCTGCCGTTATGCGCCTAACTAAAAAACAGTTAGGCCCAGCAAGTCCTATTTCGGCTGGAGAAAATGTTTCTGAAAGTGTTTCATGAAAAAAGGCAGAATGGACTGGTAAGGCAGAAAGATAGTAGATGACAGTAAGCAAAGGGAAAAGGCAGAGTCAAAGAGAGTGACAGATTAGAGGAAGTTACAAGCACAGAACTTCCAGAAGGTGGGGGAACTATAAAGACCCCCCAGTATCCCCACGGGGGGAAATACATGTACAACTTCCAAGTTACAGCAGATGATTGTCAACTCTCCTGGGGGGATACTGGGGGGGCAGGGCATCTTCCATACAAATAATTCTCCCACCTTCTGGAAGTTCTGTGCTTTGTAACTTCTTCTAATCTGCTCTCTCTTTGACTCTGCCTTTTTCCTTGCTTTGTGTCATCTACTATCTTTTTTACTTTTTGGCCCATTCTCCTGCCTTAAAAAAAAAATCTTCCATATAGCTTTCTCCTTTGACCTCCTCAGAAATCGGAATGTGTCGGCTGAATGCAGCGAGGACACCAGTGCGTTTTTGTGCCTTTGTATATATTTTCTATATTCTACTCATGTAACATTTATACATGTACGTTCGTCATGTTCTAATTGTATAAGATAATGCACAGTCTATGTTGTATTTGTATTAAAATATATGTAAAGTGCTTAAAGCCCTAAATCAGAGAATAGGTGCTATATAATAATCATTATTATTATCATTAAAACGGGAAAACAGACACATACTATCACGGGGACATACGTACCCACTGTGACCTTATGGCCCGGGAACAAAGAAGACGAAGATCGTCAACTAGGTCAACACAATATTTGAACACACTTTAGCTTACGCAAAGACAGGGCACTTGGCCCCCAGCTTGAAGTCACATTTCACTGGCATCTGTTCCTACCATTCACACTTCAGCATGCCTGTCCAGGGGGGCAGTGGCATCCTCAGCAGGGCAATCAAACAGCTACTACCGCATTTTACGGACTATAAGGGGCTTCGTACACTAGCGTCAAGATCTCAAGATCGCGGCGATGTTTTGCTGCAAGGCGCAGTTTGATGCGCCGCTTGCGTGTGAGAGATTTGCGGCACGGCAGGATTTTTGATGCGTAGCTGCGCGATTTTTTGTTGCTCGAGAATAGAACCGGCTCTAATTTTGATGCTCAAGATCGCAGAGATCACGAAACTAGCCAATCACAACGGACGGAAGGACCATAACTCTGATTGAAGAAAAAAAATGGCAGACTTGCTCGAACCCGAAATGTGTGCTGTGATGGAGGCGTCAACGCGTCAAGGCGTTGCTCTGAGAAACAATTGACGCCTGATGCTAGTGTGCGAAGGCCTTAAGGCACACCTGATTATAACGCGCACACCCCAAATTTAACACGAAATTCTGAGTTTGCTATTCTATTTTTTTGTTACTATATTATCAGTCACATTATAAGGCGCAGGGATCTCAGTCTGGGGGAAAAAAGTATCGCCTTATAGTCTGCAAAATACGGTACTCCCTCTTTACCTGCCGAGGGGGAAGTGGCAGGTTTTAGTTTTAACATATGTGATGGTGCATGGGGAAAACCTACATAAGTCGCTCAGAATGTTTTCAGCAAAAGCCAAAAATGGTCAACCACCACCAAAATATCAATTTTCTATTAAGGGCATATTTATGTCTATGCTTATGAGTTCTACCAGTATCCAAAACATAAAAGACAATTTTGAATGCTTTTTTGGTTTATTTGATTGTTTTCTAAATCAAGTCAATAGAAACAAAGAGGCAAAGAGGCCCAATTTCTGCAAATGATCTATTTCGAATGCCAAACTTCAAATAATTATAAAAAAACTAGACAAGATAACTCAATTCGGTTTTCTGTGTATTAGCAAGCAATCGTTGCTCCACCATGAAAATTTTAAATATGAATTTATGCCAAAATTCCATTATGTCTGTTTTTCCCATGCACTGTCACATATGGTTTCACTCACATTACTCCTGTGAGAGTGAGTGGTGTCAGGGTCAGGCAATGATCAGTCTATACGTAAGCTAAACTTGTTTAAAGGTAAACTTGTTTTTGTTCAACGTCACAATTTTAACAAGGCAAAGCAACGGCCAATTCCCCCGACCTCTTTTTTCAGCCGTAAAAGTTTCTCCTCCAGCTCGTTTAAATCCACCTCGGAAGACCGGCTCCCCTTCTTGCGAAAAATCATGGCCACCTCTGGCTCTGGGATGTGGGGGTGGTCCTGCCTGTTGGTGATGCCCCTTAAATGGTCGTACTGTGTCGAGTTGACCGGTTTCCCGCATGTTAAACTTTTCTTTGGTTTCCCGCTGGACCCAGAGGAGGTTGTGTTTGAGGTAGGTGTGCTTTTTCTATCGGCGGACCTGCGAATAGTAAATAATGGACTGAATTAAATTGTTGTCTAATTAATCCATAACAAGTTTTTTAAAGGAAAAAGGTAAGCTTGTACTTTTTTTTCTTACTCCTCCGAAGTCACAGTGTGGCTGCCCATGTGGCGGGTTAATCAAATTACGGTCACAAACGTAATGTTCTCATCCCTAGCTGGTGCACTTGTACCATGTTCAAGTGATTCAGCTGTTGGGATGATCCCTGGAGTCTTTAAGCCAGGGTTCAAAAAACAACTTTTTTCTTATAAATTTTTAAATCAAGCAAAAACAATGTCAGCAAATACTGTGGCGATTTATATCTTAAGAAGTAACCAATGCTTACAAGTCTACAATTAATGTTTGCTTTATACTAAAGGAATTATGTTAGTCGCAGTATTTCATTAGGTCTCTTCTCTCTCTCTCTCCACTGTGTGCTGCGCGCATGCTCTCTCTCTCTCTCTTTTACTCTCTTGTCTTTAGGCTCTTATGAAAAGAATCAAACAAATGATGCAGTTGAAGTATGACGTCTTGGCAACAATGACACTGTAGTAAACAAGTTTGTTTGCAAGTTCAGAAGTTGTCTTAGCAATGAAAAGCTATGACATCTTTGGATATAATTGAATTAGGCTCTTGGGAGTGTTTAACCCTTTTGCCGCCAGCCATTTTTCAGCCAAAAAATACAACTAAACTTAACTAGGAAGAGAAAAAATAAATATCTGCAATACTGGAAACTCCTCTGTGATACATTAGGCCTATCCTTACCTCCCCAAATTAAGAAAATAGGGTCTTTGGATAATGGGCCCTAATTTGATGCCTTTTAGTGACATGGGTGTTAACCATTGTGGTGCATAAATGCGACATTGGCGGTGAAAGGGTTAATAAATACAATGCATGATTGAATATTTAATAAATTATCATTCGTTTATATTATTATTCATTGAGGAAGATAAAAAGGCAGTTGAAAAAAATAAGCTTCACACTCTTTGGCCTTTATGATCGGTATGTAAGTCATTGCATTCTAAATTCTTATTCCAAATTATTTGTGCCATATATTATATATACTGATATGAGTGATTGTATAACCATTATTCATTTTTGGCTCATGTCGTTTTTTAAAACAAAGTGAGTCTATAGTATCGTACATGTTCGGTTGTGTGTGTGTGTGTGTGTGTGTGTGTGTGTATGTGTGTGTGTGTTGCGTCCGTGGCCCCGACCTTTAACCTTAACTCAAACCTTAACGTTGTCATTTTCTCTAAACATATAAGGCGTTAGAGGGTTAAAGTTAGCAGGATACTTGATTTTGACGTGAGCCTTCAAGTCACGACGATCACAGCAGTCAGATACATTGATAAAGAACAAAATAAAGATAATCATTTGTTGCAGAGATTACTGTTGTGCAACCTTTAACCTTGACTCAGTCACACTCTTCAAACTAAAGAAGACTCACTCTCCACTGAAACTTTAACGTTGTCATTTTCTCAAAAAAACATAAGATGTTAGAGGGTTAAAGTTAGCAGGATACTTGATTTTGACGTGAGCCTTCAAGTCATGGCGATCAAAGCAGTCAGATACATCGGTAAGGAACAAAAGAAAGAAAATCATTTGTTGCAGAGATTACTGTAACTGTTGTGTTGATCTACCGAGTAGGAGATACATACTGGAAAGAACTCTCCATTAGATATACAAAAACGCTCTTTAAAAAGAAACGCAAGACTTCAGGTGTGTACAAATAGGTACATTTTAACGTCGTCAACTTATATTTTCTGTAACAAATAGATGTACCGAGTGTGTGCGTTGACGGCCCGGTTATTTAGCTTTATTTGCGCCTTTGAGTAACGGTTGTTCGTGTTCATTTGCACATCATCTCTGCGCACAACTTAGCCTACTGCACTTCCGGCAACAAGGCCTAGGCCTAGAGTCCATGCCTTACCTCATAATCAAGACGATGTACTTAACATTTAGCCCACATTCATTTCAGTCTTGAAAAAAATATATACGGAAAATCCAGGGTTCGTCGATTTCACTGCCTTCGACGTATGAATCCTTTGTTAGGCCTAGACGATTGATCACCATGAGCAAAGACTGTACAGGGGAAGATAAACATGGATGAGCTTGCTGGCTGTGACCTTGACCTTTGCTTTGTGGCAGAGGGGGGAGGGGGGAATTAACGAAACGAAAATAAAATATTAGGACTAATATAAAATATCTTACAGAAATGTAGATGATGTGGAACAAGTTTTCATCGCATGAACAATCAGTTTAAAACAGTAACAGATCACGCAACTTCTTAATTAATTTTCTAAGAGTAAGAGGCTTAGACCCACAGGCAAAGATTAGAGGCCTACTACAGGTGTCCGTAGACCCCACACACCCCCCGCTGTTTTTTCTGAAAGCTTGGTCAATATGCTTTTCAATTTTACTTGTTTGCCAAAAATAAAAATAGGGCTCCACTATGTTACATGCGCATACATATAATTAAATTTTAAAGAAAGGGGTAGGGGTGCATAGAAATAATTTTAATTTACACAGTAAAATAAAAATTAATTCTGTTTTCAGATGCACAAGTGTCTACATAACAGTATTCTCTCTATACAGGCATGGGAATTGTCATGGGAATTCCCATGCCTGCTATAGTAATAAAAATCAGACGTGAGCCTTGCAGGCTTTGCCTCTTGTTAATTATTGGAATGGACTCTGTACGTATGCCTCCATTATGGAGGCACCAGGGAAAGCTTCTCGGAACCCTTCTGGTTCTTGATTTGCTTCGCAACTGGGACCAGAAGATCAAGATGACCTACAACTCTCACTCGGATTCAAAATATTGCTCTTACGAAGCATAAGGTTATCTCCTCTTGAGAACACATGTGGGGGGTTCCTGGAAGCCTTCTGGTTCTTGACTTGCCTAGCACGACTGGAACCAGGGGCCCAAGGGGATGACTTAAGATTCCCTCTCAGATTAATTAAAGTACTGCTCTTACGAGGCAATAATATTCTAAAATTTTAGAAATATTGAAATGTCATAGTCTCATACACTGATACAGGTCTGCTAAAGACTGAGCCCCTGTCAGTGTCACTAGTAAAGAACATATATTCAGGTTAAAACTTAAACACAACAAAGGTATAATGTCCTCTTAATACAGACCATATCTGCCAAGAGTGCAGATCTTACATTAACACTTTGGCCAAAATATTCAAAACTCAAACTAGGACTAGGAGGCACTTGTAAAGTAGGTGATCCAGGTAGTCATGGTCAGACACGACTAGCAGTTTTCTGTGTGTGTGTGTGTGTGTGTGTGTGTGTGTGTGTGTGTGTGTGTGAGTGTGAGAGAGAGAGAGAGAGAGAGAGAGAGAGTATGTCACTCTGTCACTCTGTGAGTGTTTATGTGTGCGTGTATGTGCTTGCACATGCATGTCACTGTGTGAGTGTGTACGTATGCTTGTGTACATGTATGTATGTAGATTGCAAATCCGCAATGTCAAAATCTGTTTATCATCTTTATGATTGTTAATGTTAGAATTATTTCATTCATTGTTTGTTTAGGCCTACTGTTATTAGTGTTAAACATAAGTTATGTAACTGTGTCAGTGTATGTGTGTGTGTGCTATGTGTGTGTTACTGTGTTTGTGTGCGTCACTGTGTGTGTGTGTGTGTGTGCGTGTGCACGCGTGCGTGTGTGTGCGTGCATGCATGAACTTGGGTTTCACTGCCAATTTGGTGTCTGAATCCTTTTTGTGCTAAAGAAGTCATAGTGATAGTGACATATTAACTAATTAAGTAGCAGCTGAGCAAGTTCAAAGTTGTACTTCTAGGCAATTCAAGTCAAAATTTGACTCAGACCACTGAGTTAGTCTTCTTACCTTCCACTTCCAGAGTCTGCATCGGAATTATTTTTATCTACATGTTGTGAATGAAAAATTTTGTCAGTGCTTTTCACAGTCCATTCGCCGTCTTTGACAACTCTGCCGGATGTCAAAATCGACATAACTTTTTCTTCCTCGGTGTCCACTTGTTCTTTGGAGGGTTCCACTCGTCCGGCAGAAAGATTCAACTTCCAGTGGTTGGAACTCGATCGCGAATTACTGTTCACAATATGCATGGAAATGATGTAGAGAGCCATGTATGACATACATGGCAAATCACAAGCCATGATGCCTCCTTGTATGCCTGCCCACTTAAAAGAAACGACTATTGTCGAATCCAAACACACTTAGATTTTGTTAGGTACTGCTTGTCAATCGACCAGACCAAAACCAAAATGGCGGTCAACTTCCGGTGAGCCACGGCAACAAAAGGGAGACCACAAAGGGCTATTAAAATACTCAAGCTACTTTCAGTTTACACCCCATAATGTTGTAGAGTTGAGAACCGGTTCAAAAATCCGAACCGGTTTTTAATCGGTTTTCCCTCTCCGAACCGGTTTTAACGAACCGGTTTTTTTAACCAGTACTCGCATCACTAGTTTCACCTATGCAAACACATATTTATTTGTCAGAATATTCACACACACGCACGTGCACACATACACACACATACACAATCAAGAAATGTATGACTTAGACACACACACGTACACTCAACTCAAAGTCAAAGCCATACACCATCACAAACTAGAAACAGCTACTCTTGGTTTACAAATACCCAATCTGCGCTGAGAATCAGTGTTGTTTTTCGAAAACAATGCGTTATTCTAAGAAAACCTTACTTTTAGTTTGCAGTTAAAAAACCGGTTCACAGCAACTCGAACCGCGAAAGTTTAGCACCGGTTTTTCGGTTCAAACCGGTTTTTCCCCCCACCTCTATAATGTTGTGTTGATCCTTTATACACTGGTGCCCAAAGCTAATTATTGTAGGTTTTGCTTTGTTATCAATATGTTCTTTGGCATTTTCTTCTTCGTATAATATACAGTTTATTATCTAGAATAATCTCAACAAATTTACTAACTCTGTGTGAGGAGGATAGATCACGCGGACATAACTATAAACTACTAACACTAAATTGGCACAAACTTTCTTTGCTAACAGGATAATAAATGCATGGAATTATCTAACTAACGAGGCAGTAAATGCAAAATCATTAAATGCTTTTAAAAATTCAATAGATAAGCACTTTCAAAATATTATGTATATCTATGCAATGAATCTTAATTAGATCAGTAGTATAACACAACTGCTAGACCTAAGTAGCCATCGGTTTTTACGCCGATTATCAAAAGCAAAATGAAGTCAATATGTAGAGGGCAAAAGGCTATAAAAAGCCTACAGAGCCTTATTTCAAATCATATCATAAAATGATATGGGTGCATAATCTAAAATGACATGTTTTCCTTTATCATCTCCTTTACTGCATCCGGTGTGTGGCTAGCCTTTGGATATGGCTAACCAGTAACTTATGTAAGTTATGCATACATTTTGATTGATAGGTTATTTCACCTAACCTCTTTCTCTCTCTCCCCTTTCCCTCCCCCCCCCTCTCTCTCTCTTTCTCTATCCCTCCCTCTTCCCTCTGTCTCTATCCCTCTCCCCCTACCTCTCTCTCTCTCGTTCGCTCTCCCCTCCTCCCTCTCCCTCCCTCCCTCTCATTCTCTCTCCGGCTCTACGCCTCCCCCCCCCCCCCCCCCCCCCTCTCTCTCTCTCTCTCTCTCTCTCTCTCTCTCTCTCTCTCTCTCTCTCTCTCTTTTTGGTTCTCCCATGATAACGTGTACCCATTGTATACAGGCCGGTGGCCTTACGATTAAACTTTCCGACTTCCGACTTCCGACTTCTCTCTCTCTCTCTCTCTCTCTCTCTCTCTCTCTCTCTCTCTCTCTCTCTCTCTCTCTCTCTCTCTCTCTCTCTCTCTCTCTCTCTCCCTCCCTCCTCTCCCCCCCCCCTCTCTCTCTCTGTCTGTCCCACACTTTCTTTCTCCTCCTTTTCCTCCTCATCCTCTTCCTTCTTCTTTTTCTTCTTCTTCATCTTCATATGTGCAGTTACACACACTTATCTTCCCTTATCACTAACCTTCCTTACTCCTCCCTTCCTTCTTTCTCTCACATTACCTCTCCCCAGTACACCCTTCTTGACCAAGAGCTACAGAGAATGGCCTCCTCCAAATCTCAGTCACGTACTCTACAGGAAGACGGCAAGTCGGATATCCACATGCATCAAAGCCAATAAAACCCCTGGATTCATCAGGAGATCCCTCAAAACAACCATGCAGAGGGCCATCAAAGAACAGGCCTACCAAACACTTGTACGCCCCCACCTCGACTATGCCTCCATTGTATGGGATCCCATCGCACAGAAGATCGAATAATTATCTAAGACATTGAGGCAGTCCGACGGAGAGCAGCATGCACTCTTTGTCCTCAATCGACAACCATCTAACATCAAGAGTGACTGACATGCTCACCAAACTAGAGTGGCCCACGCTGCAGAAACGACGAGCCGCCACAACTGAGACTGACCACCCTGTACAAGATCCTCAAAGGGCAACTCCGTGCCAGGTGTGAAATTCTGCAGCCATTGACAGCAGGATCAAGAACTGTACTGCAGGATTCCCTGCCGCACGCAGCAACACAGCTCCTCTTTCTTTCCCCGCACCATCTGAGTATGGAATGCCCTCCACCCTGACATCATCCAGGCCCCTTCTGCCAAGGCCTTCTTCGGGAGGCTTCTGGCAGAGCACTAATCCACCACACCAAACACGGGGTAGACAGTGGTTGGGGCGGTGTCGTATAGAATATTGTCGCCGTGAAATACGGTCGCTGCGACAGCATTTCACCGTAGATCATATCGCTAGCGACACGATCTATGGTGAAATTCTGTCGCTGCCGTGAAATACGGTCGCCGCGACAGAATTTCACCGATGATCCTACCGCTAGCGACACGATTTATGGTGAAATACGGTTGCGACAGTATTTCACCATAAAAACAGTCGTTCTATTTCATAGCAAATACACTATTTCACAGCAAATACGA
>CM065698.1:32773167-32780667 GCA_017654935.2 Phymorhynchus buccinoides
GGAAGCGACCGCATTTACGGTGAAATATTGTCGCAGTAGCGACCGTATTTTTGGTGAAAAAGTGTCGCTCAGTGTAGCGACCGTTTTTATTATGAAATAGTGTCGCGGAAGCGACTGTATTTGCCGTGAAATATTGTCGATAGAGCGACTGCTTTTATGGTGAAATAGTGTCGCGTAGCGATCGTATTTGCTGTGAAATAGTGTATTTGTTATGAAATAGAAAGACTGTTTTTATGGTGAAATACTGTCGCGACCGTATTTCACCATAAATCGTGTCGCTAGCGGTAGGATCATCGGTGAAATTCTGTCGCGGCGACCGTATTTCACGGCAGCGACAGAATTTCACCATAGATCGTGTCGCTAGCGATAGGATCTACGGTGAAATGCTGTCGCAGCGACCGTATTTCACGGCGACAATATTCTATACGACACCGGCATCACATTTGACCATTTCACTCAAACGTCACGTAACGTCTTAATTAAACGGTCTCCCATCGGCGCATTTGTAATGCTGTGCGTGATATTTTCATATTGCATCAGCGATGCTACGATATTATTTCATCACAAAGTTTTTAAATAATAGGTTAAGCACTGAAAACAGCGTTTGAAATTTTCGCGTTTCAGTTGCGTTTCTTTTGCCCTTGAGTTTACATATCAGGCAGACTGTTTCCACCATCTGCTGCATCTAAAATTGCAACTATATACCTTTTCTTTACAGTTGTGAAAAGTTTGATCAATGTCGGTTCAATCAACAAACTGATCTCTCTCTCTCTCTCTCTCTCTCTCTCTCTCTCTCTCTCTCTCTCTCTCTCTCTCTCTCTCTCTCTCTCTCTCTCTCTCTCTCTCTCTCAGAACTGTTGGTCGCATGTGCTTTGACTTACTGCTTAAAATGAAATTAATTTTCATGTTTTGTTTGTCACCGAAAATCTTTTTTTTTTCCTACTTTGTGTACCCCCATGTCAAATAGCATTTACCTTCCTGATGACATTAAATCATTCAAATAAAATCTCTCTCTCTCTCTCTCTCTCTCTCTCTCTCTCTCTCAGATTGGAAGAATAGGCGTTGCCTAAAATCTATATCCTTGGAAAATAAGTTCAAGTTTTCAAGTTTTCTCTCTCTCTCTCTCTCTAAAGTTCTCTTCTCTCTCTCTCTCTCTCTCTCTCTCTCTCTCTCTCTCTCTCTCTCTCTTCGCGTTTCAGGTGCGTTTCTTTTGCCCTTGAGTTTTAGGTTACTGGGTGTACATTGCTGTATATTTACCCGCCGCGAACCGAAGCTGGTAATGTTTTCAGAGACTTTTGTTTGTTCCTGACTATCTATCTATGTGACTGAGTGTCTGACTATCTGACTATCTTACCACAATAACGTTTGAACGGAAGGACCTAGGACACTCAAATTGTGCACGCAGATAGGCCTAGATATTAAATATATCTAGGCCAAGTTTGAAAATGAAGGTCATAGGTCAAAGGTTAAGGTCACTGAAGCCGAAAATGCTGCCAAGCACCTGGCACAATAACATTCGAACGGAGGGACCTAGGACGCTCTAATTTTGCATGCGGCAATTAGGATATCTAGGCCAAGTTCAAAAATGAAGGTTATTGGTCAGAGGTCATTGGAGCCAATAATGCTGCTGAACATCCGGTTTTCTAGGATCCTCACTCCAGCAAGGAGGCAGAGCGATGTATGTGCTTTTTCCAGTTACTGCTGCCCAAACGAAATCGCGCTTAGAGAGAAATGCGCTTTGCTGGTTGTCTAGCAGGGAAAAAGTGTTGACTAAGCGAGCTTGACGAGGCACTATTCAGGCCTACTCTTTGCTGATTTTTCATTTTTGGAGTATGAGCATGCGCAGATATGCGCGTACGCCACACATGCATGCGTATGCACGCATACACACACTTACGCGCATGCGCACGCAAGCACGCACACATAACCCAACACAATAAGACTTTTTTTCTTCTAACTAAAAATTAATAGTAATGTCCCATAATTTTATTTTTATGGCTTAGGCCGGGAGGACGTAAAACAAACCTTTAGTTACTTTTTTTTTTTTAGTGTATGAGAACACAATAGCTAAACTATGACACGCACTCATGCCAGATACCAGCATATTTGGGGAGAGAAGTCTGAGGCTGGAAGGAAAAGGCGGAAGAGAGGCGGAGGAAGGCCATTTGTTCCAGGCATAATTTGGAGAACCGGAAGTGATTTTCTTCACTTTTTAGATTACCACTGACCGATTTAAATGACAAGTAGGCAATCACTGCTCATAAATATGTGTAAACCATTTTTCACAAACTGACAAACTCTGTTCATGATCAGCCCTTAGCTGTCGGCACAAGTAAAACCCTACTACTTCATGAAAACGCGGGTCTTCTCAAGGTCAAGGTCACTGTGACCTACCTTGTTAAGCAAGGCATCCAAGTTCTTCCCCACTGACTCTACGGACCTAACTTTAGCCCATGCTGTTTCTGGTTGTTTATGTTATTAAAGCAGAAGTTAGCAAGGCAAGAATATTTTCTCGTCCAAGGCTTGCAAAAAGTTGTGATTTCACAGTTCCACACCTTTTTGTCGGAGTACCAAACAATTACTTGAATCAAAGCCAAAACGCTTGAAAATGTGTATGATTATCAAGAAAGGGTAGTTTACATAAGTGTAAAAGTTTCGTGTAAATCCATTGCTTAGTTGCTGTTTTACAACTGTAAGGATATGATTTATTGTATCATAAATTATGAATTATCATTTTTATTTCGTCGTGATTTTTGCCTTTAACTGGGAGTACAGTTTATAGGTGAAGACGTGGTAAAAAGCCCATGGGCAGGTAAGAAGCCCATGCCAATTATCTCATGAAATAAAGAACATTTCAGTCAAATTTGCCCATGACACGAATGCTAAGCACTAACACTAACACTCGTCTCATGGGCAAAATGTGACTGAACTTTGCTTCATTTCATGAGATAATTGGCATGGGCTTCTTACCCGCCCATGGGCTTTTTACCCCGTCTTACCTATGTCTCTGACATCTTCTTGGTTTTTTAACATTCTATTTCATGAAAGAGAGACGAAGAAGAAAGAAGTAGCAGAAGACGAATTGGGAAAGGACGAAAATGCACAAGAAAGAAAGAAACAGGGTAGACTACGCTTAGTTCGTAACAGCAGTCGATCGTCGGTTGATTTGCATTGTTTGTGGTGCGCTTTCAACGACCAGAGGGTACGTATCTCAGATCTTTAGTTTGCCAATGCTTTAATCTGCTTCTTATATACATAATATAAATATTAAGTGAAAAAATCAAAACAACAACAAAACTTTGACGAGACCTTTCGCTGTATTGCTTTTTCAATCTACATTCTAAGTTACAAGAATGAATGAACTTGACGTACTGTGGAGAAATGTCATCATACTGATGACAAATTCACACAATGACGTCAAGCTCTAAATAACACATTCGCTTCCCTTAAATTAAAGACCTCACATATCAAAAAGTTATGAAAAAATAAACATGTGCATGTACATACACACGTGCTAACATACAATTTATTTCACTCTATGTTGCTCCCCCCCCCCCCCCCTCTCTCTCTCTCTCTCTCTCTCTCTCTCTCTCTCTCTCTCTCTCTCTCTCTCTCTCTCTCTCTCGCTATCTCTCTCTCTCTCACACACACACACGCACTATCTGTCTCACTCTCTGTCTCACATTCTCTCTCTCTTTATCTCACACACACACATAACACACACACACACACACACACACACACGCGCGCGCGCGCGCGCGCGCGCGCGCACGCACACATATACACACATGCACACACACACACACACACACACACACACACACACACACACACACACACACACACACACACACACACGCACACGCACATACACCCACATACACACCCACCCACACCCACACACACACATACACGCACTATCCGTCTGTATCTCTCTGTCTTCTCTCTCTCTCTCTCTCTTCTCTCTCTCTCTCTCTCTCTCTCTCTCTCTCTCTCTCTCTCTCTCTCTCTCTCTCTCTCTCTCTCTCTCTCTTTCTCTTTCTCTCTGACTTTCTAATGTGGAAACTGGCTCACTATCCGTTGTGCAAGATCTCCAGCATCAACCATCTGCCCCTTAATGTACGTCAACTGCACCATGGGGCTCAGTGCATGAGCCGCATGCATATTGTAGGTGAAATGTCTTTTGTGGAGACTGGATGGTGTCAAACATTGGCCCGTATAGTCAAAGGGTGTTGAGGCCCTGTGGTACAGTGTTTTGAGCTTGCTGATCCAAAATTGCTCTCTGTTGTGTCTGTGAGCATGGTTGTCTGTGAGGATCTGCTCAATGGGCATGCACTTCATGTCTTGCAGCGTGTGGTTTTGTGAGTTGAAGTGCTTGGTGACGTGAGTGCCCATGTTCTTTGCAATGTGGGACCTATGCATATATAAGATTACATTA
This sequence comes from Phymorhynchus buccinoides, assembly GCA_017654935.2. Classification (NCBI taxonomy): domain Eukaryota; kingdom Metazoa; phylum Mollusca; class Gastropoda; order Neogastropoda; family Raphitomidae; genus Phymorhynchus; species Phymorhynchus buccinoides. The sequence goes on from CM065698.1 coordinate 32,777,606, forward strand.
TAGGGTACATGCCCACTCTTTCGACCAAACGGACCTTTGGACAGCTGGTGTAGGAGAAGAACCAAATACATGCAATCCCTCTGTATATATATCTTTAGATCAGAGGCACGGTGCACAGCAGTATAGGCCTACTGAGATTTTATTTCAAATCTCTCTCTCTATATATATATATATATAAAACGTTCACACTGAAAGAAACCCACAACCAAGCAAGAAAATCCGAAATTTCGAGGTTTACTCCTCTTTATCAAGGACAATGATAAAATGATATATATGTGCCGTTCCCGACTATGGCTTCCAGATAGCAGTAGAGGCAAGACAATTGATTTTAATGAAGATACCTTACCCAGGGTACATGCCCACTCTTTCGACCAAACCGACCTTTGGACAGCTGGTGTAGGAGAAGAACCAAATACATGTAATCCCTCTGGTTGCATTATTAAGAGCCATTACAAATATGCTTCCTAGCTTGAGAGTCATAGTCTTTCACACTCACACACAAACATTAAGCTGTAGGCCTACCTTAATTTTCCATTACTGTAGAAGATCGTGTTGTCGTACAGCTCTGACTTTACTGTTGGCCCTGCGAGTACAAATTTAGGCTAATGTTAATTAACAAAATTCATTGTGAGTAAAGTGTCCAGGATGCAACTATAATATAGGCTACCTACCAGTGGCTGTGGGGCCATTAATTGATCACACTAACAGCCCTCATCTTGCTTTGATTCTTTCATGTGTCTTCAGGAACAATCTGTGGAACAATTACTGGAACTGAGCGAAAGTTAGCCTGCTTTGTTCTTCATTATGGAGTGGCATTTGACTCGAAAGCTGAAAGCTTTTTTCGTTGTTCTGGGCATAGCCACAATCTGCGGCATGATCTATTTCTCCAGTTTGATTACAGGTACGTGTGGGATGATCATTTTGCAGAATATATTCAATTAATTATGCTAGTGTGGAGTACAGACACATCATAAGATTTTCACACACAACACAAGTAGAGAAGAATGCGAGAACACTTGAGTACAGTACACCCCGCTTATAGTAAAGTGCAGGGGAGCAAGGCTTTTCCTTTACTATAACAGGTTTTTCTTATAAACGATGTTCGGATATAGTAAAGTTTTGATGGTATTTTTTATCTTATCCGATGACGTTTTTCAAAGTCAAAGCTAACGTAAAATACTAAATATAAACCCATCCTACCCCTTCCTCATATGGTTTGAGGTCCAGAAAGGTGATTGGGTTTATACATGGTATATTTCCCTGTGCACAAAACAAAACTGTCTGTAAAAGCATATAGTGTACAACCCCTAACTTCCAGAATCGCCTTTGAATCTATTCATGCATGCACACGCACGTGCGTGCGCGCACGCACACACACACACACAGTGACCGAACAGTTTGCCTGCGGACATTTCACCTACGGACACTTTGCCTACGGACATTATGCCTATGGTCACCATGCTCACCGGACATTTTGCCTACTGGACATTATGCCTACAGACATTATGCCTGATAATAGATTATCATGCCTGCAATAAAATATCGCATTTTCATGATGCTACAGCAAAACCCGGTTATAAGAAAATCGAAGGGAGATAATTTTTTTTTGTTTTCTTATATCCGTGTTTTCTTTTATCCAAAACTCGGATAAAAGAAAACCTTTTGATTTTTTTTTCTTATAACCAAGTTGAATGGGGGAAAAGGGAAAAAAGAAAAGAAAAAGATAAACAAAGAAAATAAAAGACAAACAGAAACATAAAACGAAGAAAAAAAATGCTTTTACATAATTTGGTGCATGAAAAAAAGGAAAAAATGCAAAACAAAAGGAGGAAAAAAAAGAAGGAACAGAACAGAAAATTAAAAACAAAAATGAAGGCAGATGTGGTGTGAGTTGCATGATGAGTGAGCAAGATAGCGGAGAGCAGATGAATGATTGGGTGAGGTGTGAGAGTAACATATTTGTTTAAATGTAAATTCCTGTTTCTTGTTTTTAATCAATATTCTAATTTGGATGTATAACTTACTTTACACAGTGGAAGACAATATTGTATTTGCGTTTGTACAATGCCAATGGACAATAAGGAAACTTGCGACCTATGACTCATGTTTTACATCATAAAATCAAAATACAGCAAAACTCGGTTATAAGAAAATCGAAAGGAGATGATGTTTTGCTTATTACCATATCCAAGTTTTCTTATATCCGAAACTCAGATATAAGAAAACATTTTGAAGTTTTTTCCCTCATAAACAAATTGAATGGGGGAAAAGAGAAAAGAAAAAAAAGAAAAGAAAGACAGAAAAGCAAAACGAAGAGAAAATCCTTTTTCCTAATTTGATGCATGTCTTGCATCATAAAATCAAAATAGTCTACATATTCACTTATTTGTATTCATCTTCTTAGAGAAATGAATTGCCTTTTCCTCTCTGCCATTGCTGCTGAAAATGTAAGGATGGACAGTCTCTCTACCACCAACACAAAAGTACTCATATTTTTTTCTTCTGCTCAACATTTATTTTGCACAGAATACTGAAGGAAAGTATGGAATAAAGGAACAAAAACAACTCAATTAGTCTTGCAATCAAGTGCCTGTACTGTTTAGAATGTCTGTGACACAACTGGTTTGAGGTAAACTTTCCCTTTTTGGAACGACTTCAATTTTCTCGGAACATCCTTTCAGTTCAGGTCCAACTCACTTTTAAAGACACACTGACCCAACACGATTAAATCCCTTGTTTTTTTCAGGGTAGCTGTGACCCATATGCAAATTCCCCCAGCTTCAAATTGAGGATGCTCTTTAAAATGTTTCGTTTTTAATTTGGGGGCATTTGTATGGGAGTCAAACCTGGTCAAAACAAGATTTTGTACCAGCTATAAGAAGGAAAACACATGGAACCCATGATTTTGACTCATGATCTGGGGGGTCTTTAAGAAAATGTTGTCAATGGTAATTCGCTTATAAGTAAATAGAACTCGCTTATAAGAAAATGAGCTGCAAACCAACTCTCTTGTATGACATAATTTTCTTATATCCAAGTTACCATTGTGGATGGGAGACAAA
>CM065698.1:32788167-32798167 GCA_017654935.2 Phymorhynchus buccinoides
GCCAGTGCAAATCTCCGCCAAGGAAGACTCACAAAACCGAAATTTCCTTCCTTCATGTCCGAGCTGTATCTCATGAACCAGTGGGTAGAATGGCTACACATTTTGTGTGGTAATGTAGCATGGCGAGTAATGAAATAAATACTTGTAATAAAAGAAAGCAGAAAAAGGGTCATTTTAGACTAGTGTAACACATGACAAAACGTGCGCGAGAGGACTTAACAAACGTCACTTGGCAATGAACGTCATTTGCTGATGAACATCATTTGCAGATGAACATCATTTGCAGATGAACATTATTGTCCCATTGCTGATGTGCAGGTGCGGGGCTTTCTGTCGGTGGGGCAGCAGTTCCCGTTGTCCCGGGAAGCGGCAGGCAGAACCAGCATGGAGCAGTTCATGGGGCTGGTACGCAGGGCCTACCAGAACTCCGGGGACAGAGCCCTGGTGCAGGCCCAGAGGCAGCAGGCCGAGCTGGAGGCCTACCGCTCCGTCTCCCTGCCTGTGCTGACCAGGCTGGAGAACCACGTCCTTCAGGACTGTCGCCTGTTCAACTACAACTGCTCTGTGCAGGCCCGCTTCCAGCTGAACTCTGCCCCGCCAACCCCTGTCTTCCGCATGCAGCAAGTGCTGATGGAACAGTGAGGGTGTTAGATCGTGCAATTTTGACCTGGAAAGTATGCTAGACATTGACAAAGTTAGGCCCTGAAGAACAGTGAGGGTGTTAGAATGTGCAAATTTGACATGAAAAGTACGCCATACATTGCCAAAGTTAGGCCCTGATGGAACAGTGAGGGTGTTAAAACGTGCAATTGTGACATGGAAAGTATACCATACATTGGCAAAGTTAGACCCTGAAGATCAGTGAGGGTGTTAGAATGTGCAAATTTGACATGAAAAGTATGCCATACATTGACAAAGTTAGGCCCTGAACAGTGAGGGTGTTAGAACGTGCAAATTTGACTTTGAAAGTATGCCATACATTGGCAAAGTTAGGCTCTGGTGGAAAAGTGAAGGTATTCGAACGTGCAATTTTGACATGCAAAGCTTCTGACATGAAATGTTTGCCATACACTGGGCTAAGTTAGACCTTGATGGAACCACAAAGCTCTCTGATGGAACGCTGAGGGCATTAGAATGTACACTTTTGACATGAATAATCAATGTAAAAATAGTCATCATCCAAGAAAGACAAGGGAAATATCACACACAATCACAGACACTGCAAAATTCTAAAATAACTCTTTATTCAAAATGACTGAAGTAACTCTACAACAATAACTAGTAAAGAAAACAACATACTTGTATTCTAAACGAAGATCAAGATCACAGATAATACGTAACACACAGCTTATACCTTTTAATGGCACAATTAAGCTATAAAAACTGTGGTTTTCCAGCATTTTTTACAGCTCATTGGAAACAATGGAATAAATAAATAGTGCATTTATAAGCGCATACACACGTGAATGAAGTGGAGAAAAGGGTAAGCAAATTTCTATTACACTATGCAAGTAACTGTAAAGCGAGTAATGATTCTAGCTCTTTATCACAATGACTAGGAATATTTCTAAACACACCAGGATGGAAGTTCAGTTTAACGTCGCGTATCGGCTTTCGCCATGTACGACGGGCTGAACAAACCAACCAGGATATAAACAAAAATTTATGTTCCTGAATCACTGTCTTAGCCAAAAGGCCGAGAAGCGATCAGAATTTATTAAACACACCAGGTACTTCTGTGTGTTGCATTGATGTGTGCATGAGTGCACAAATCTGGGTCCATATTATTTGCATGGACATGTCTTAATGTCTGTCAAGTGCTCACTATAAAATCGTGTGCAAAAATATACACAAACATTTGTGGCATTGGGTGGTATTTTGTACTAATTTCCCCCACCTTCTGGAAGTTCTGTGCTTGTAACTTCCTCTTTTCAATCACTCTCTTTGACACTGCCTTTTTCCCTTTGCTTTCTGTCATCTACTATCTTTCTGACTTATTGGCCCATTCTCCTGCCTTTTTTCACCAAATAATCTTCCAAATAACTTTTCTCCTTTGAGCTCCTCCGAAATCGAAATGTGTCTGCTGTATGCAGCGGCGAGATCAGTGAACACTGAAAAACAGACACATATGTACCTCACCCATTATGGCCTTATGGCCTGGAACGCAGAAGAAGATGAAATGCACAAACATGTACGGTGTATTTTAAGCCACAAGAGAGCATGCCATCAGGGACCCAATCCCAACTAATCCTTGAATCTGAGAAATCACTGATACCAGTCACCACAATTGTGATGCATTTCAAACAACATAAATCAATAAGCAACAAGCAACAGAGACTGAAAGCTTTCATCAACAGTGTCTCTAAATGGGGTATTGACTGCCTCAAAACCCACCTGTTCCCCCGTCATTAAAGCTCCTCTCTCTTTATCTTCTCTCTCTTGCCATTAGGTCTGTTTCTGCTATATTCCATTTATGTTATCTGTGTGTGTTCGCTTTGTATTGCGTTTTTGTTTGAATGCGCTTTGAATGCTAACGTGTGTGTGCGCTTTGATTTGATTTCTATCAAGATTCAGCGCCGTATAAATACTGTATGTTGTTGTTGTTGTTGTTGTTGTATACCAAAAACATGTTGCCATACTTTGAACACCACTGCCATTAGACCACTAAAACTATATACTTTCGTGATCAGCATTAACAGGGAAAGGAATGCAGTGGGAGACATTTTAAAGGGGCCAAAAAGAAAGTGAGAATGAGAGCCAAGCAAGGTCAAGGTCAAGGACAAAGACCTTGGAGGTGTCAAATTGGTGACATTTTTTCAGTTACCGGCTTCAAAGTTGGCAGGTAGGCAGACTGCCTGAAAGTCCTGTGTGGTGCAAAGTATTAATTATCCTAATGACCTTGATCTTGACCTTATCTTTTTTGTCTGTGACTGTAGTCCGGACACCATTGGGTTTACACCCACAAAACCATATATGTTTGATCAGCAAAACCTAAGGAATGCAGTTGGATACATTTAAAAGCCACTTGACCTTGACCTTTACATTTGACCTTGAAGCCGTTATGAAATCAGGCTATAACCCCCAAACAAATAGCCATAGCTTGAAAACAGTTGGCTGCAGACCACTTTAAACCATATATATTCATGATCAACATCACTGGGCTGACACAGTGGGAGACATTTTGAAGTGCTATTCTGGTGACTGCAATTATGAAGATCCAACAAACAATTGTATTATGAAAACTATTGGTTGTAAACCCCTTTAGCCATATATATTTGCAATCAGCATCACTGGAGGAATGCAGTAGGAGACTCTTTGAAGTGCTATGCTGGTGACTGCTATTCTGAAGACCCGGCCCATTTGCATAAAACAAACAACTGTAGTTTGAAAACCGTTGGTTAGAGATCCCTATAACCAAGTACATTCATTATCAACATCACCGGGGAATGCAGTGGGGGACATTTCGAAGTGCTATTCTGGTAACTGCTATTCTAAAGACCTGTGTCGGGGAAGAGCTGCCGTGAAGCGTAGCGAGCGTGGGGCGTAGCTGCTAGTATATGATATATGTGAATTGATAACGCCAAAAGCATGCACACAGCACCATTGTATCTAGTCTAGCACTAAGAAAACGTTATTTTCAACACCCAGCAATCTCTAACTATTTGTGCCATAGATAGTGTGTTCATAGTGGTTTTGAAATTGAAGTCAAAACGCGTTGAAAATTTAAAAATAATCAATTGAATTTTTTTCTCCCAAAAAATATATTTGTTAAGAGTCTGAACCACTCAATATGAGAGACAATGACAGAAACAGAGAGAGAGAACAATTTGAACATTTTTTAATTGCAAAGGCCACCGACCTATCTGCAAGGAGGTCAAAACAATTTACATATCTGTCTCCCTCACACACACACACACACACACACGCACGCACGCACGCACGCACACACGCACGCACGCACACGCACACGCGCACACACACACACGCACGCACGCACACACGCACGCACACACGCACACGCACACGCACACACACACACACACACACACACGTATTCTCATGTTTGCAATATACGCGCGAACATAGCATATTCATGAAAATAAGTTAAAAAAGAAACAAATTACAGCATGCATTTTTTTTTAAACAACTAAGACTTTTTTGACAGTTGGAATAATTCTCTTTCTTTCATTGCATAGAAAATGAACATCGCCACAGAGCGAGTTATTTCCCTTTTTTCGCTTTGGAGTAGCAATGATAGTGTTGGTCTATGATCAAATTTGAAATGACCAGAAAGGTATTTATCTCTTAAATCATGGTATAATGGACAATCAAAAAAGAAATGCGTTTCACTTTCAATTACTTTACAAAGGGAGCACATTTTGGAGCTTTGTTTATATCGCTGGTGAGCTTCAAGTTCGCTGATTCCAAGTCGGAATTTAATAAAGATATTTCTAAATCTAGGAATCGTAATATCAACTAGGTACTGCTCAGCCTGTAATGATGATTTAAACGAGCGGTACATACTATATCTATCACTACCAAATAATTTGCTATGCCATTCTTGTCTATAACAATCAATCATACGTTGTCTAAGTTCATACATAAACAACTTTTCATTACCTACACCACCATCCAACCAAACGAAAGAAAAACCAAACATATCCAGACAATGCTTTACAGAATGAGCCCAATTACTTTGCGGGGAATGACCGCCAGAGAGCTGTTGTAAGTTTATTTTTTGCATCTCATAGGCTTGCCTAGGTAACCTGGAAATGGGTAATTTTTGAAGCTTCAACCAATAGCGTATTGCTTTAATTGTACTGTATATATAGCGGATATCGTCCCAATTCCCCATACACCATTGTGTTTGGGGTTTGGGGGTAAACATTAAAAAACCGCTTGCAGGCAAACAAATGAGGCTGTTCGACTGCACGGAAAGGAGATAAACCCCAGATTTCAGCTGCATATAATAGCATAGGCTTAACTTGGGCATCGAACAATTTAACAAATACTGACACGTCTAAAGTCCCTAACCTCCACATTGTTTTCATAATTTCAACAATTTTACCTTTAGCTCGACCAGAAAATCCCTCAAGAGCAATGTCATAAGATAACTTAGTAGTTAGTTTGAATCCTAAGTATTTATAGCTATTAACAATTTCAATTTCTGTATTTTGAAAGAACAGATAAGTGCCCTCCTTTTCTAAAAATCATTATTTTAGTCTTACTTAAGTTAACTTTAAGTCTTAAAGAAGTTGATGCCTTTTCAAGATTATTAATCTGATTTTGAAGACCAGTGGGTGTTGATGAAATTAAACAAATATCGTCGGCAAACAGTAACAGAAAAATTTCCCGTAAACCGGGTAAAAACTGAAAGCCATGCTTTCCAAAATGAAACACAGAGAGAGAGAGAGAGAGAGAGAGAGAGAGAGAGAGAGAGAGAGAGAGAGAGAGAGAGAGAGAAGGAGAGAGAGAGAGAGAGAGAGAGAGAGAATGACAGAAAGAGAGAGAGAGAGAGAGAGAGAGAGAGAGAGAGAGAGAGAGAGAGAGAGAGAGAGAGACAGAGAGAGAGAGAGAGACAGACAGAGAGAGACAGACAGAGAGACAGAGAGAGAGCTTCAGTTTTAACCACATTCACTGCACAGATGAAAACAAAACCAGCATAAAAGACAGAAACAAAGAAAAGAGGATTGACAACAATTATTTTAACAATATTTTAACATTTTGAAGAAGAAAAACATCACCGGTTTTAACACTTAATCCATCAATTTCTTTCCTTTTTTTCTTAAACACATCTTTTTGCTGTATATAATCTTTCCACAGCATTAATCCATAAACTGTATGGACTGTTCTGATAACACTCAAACAAGCAAGCTTTTACATTGTCAATTAAAACAATTAACATGCACATAAGTCATCTTACATAGCTAATTCAAACAGACGAAACATTACTATAAGGAAGACTTTTTCCTTCTTGTGTTTTAATTGGGAAATGTTATTGGCTATAGCTCAAAAGTAATGCTAATGGAACCGTAGTATCAAATATGACACAAAGCATTTGAATGCGTAACCTAACAACAGTACTGTTCCCTTTTTGAATTCCCTATATGAACTTACTATCCAAACACCCTTCGTGCTCGCAACATTTTAACTGAAAACCAAACCAAACAGTCAACGCTTGACCTTTCTTCCAAGATTTCAAACATTTTAACCTATCAAATATGTTCAGTTTTTCTACGATTCCCATTCCTTGGTACAATTTTTCAGTCTGTAGACCAAATTGATTGCCTCCTTTCGGCCTAACATAGATTCGCTCCCCCTCGGATTCTGCGACCTGAACAAGCCAGGGTGTGGCTGCAAGTTGGGACTCGGAATGAGCGGTGTGGGAGCGACGCCACTGTATGGCCCAGAAGATGGGACAGCAAAAAAAAAAAAATATTGCTTTAAAGACAAAAAGCACATGCTACATTTTGCTTTCTGGTTGTTCCCTTTTCCCCCTGTCATTGAATGTCTAAAGTATTTATATTCTCAGTTCCCTGCAGGTCAAGGTAAAATAATTAGCTGAACGATGGTTTAACCCCTTCACTGCCGGAGGAAAACAGAGTAATTATCGATTTTCTAACTATATAAATTTAATAAAAGACCTGTCAGACTCAATCTGAGAAAACATGGTCTAGATATATATAAATCTTTCCTGACTTGTCTAAATCAAAAACCATCACTCCAGGGCTATGACAACAAAAGTTATGACATCATCACATCAATGACATCACACATCCCATCGTAGACACCGGACCGGGCAGGGAAGGGGTTACTGTATTTTTCGGACCATTAGGCGCATAGGTTGAAATTGGAGAACAAAATATTGCCTTATAGTCCGAAAATTACGGTAATCAAAACAGTTAAATTGCATTATAAAAACATAAAACAAATTGTGATAATATGAAAATGAAATTTAAAATGCATGTAACTGAAAAAAGATCAAACAGTAACGTGGAGAATGCTTGTCGTGATAGAAAAAACAACCCACAATACATTCTTACAGGAACTAAAAATTTAAATTAAACAAAATTAAACAAAAGCATCATAAACATGTGCAAACATGAGGAAAAAAAAGTGTAAACACACAAATAATACTGTAATAAAGAAATGAAACGTTTGACAACAACAAAAATGCTGTATAAAAAAAATCACACACACATACACATATGAAGCATACTATCTGGGTCTCTTTTCTTTTAACAGCAAGACCAGCTAAAACAAGAAATGCATTTCCAGCAAAATCGAAAACAAAAGGTTGTAAGTATAGGGGAAGACGGGGTAAAAAGCGCATGGGCGGGTAAGAAGCCCACCCCAATTATCTCATGAAATAAAGAAAATTTCAGTCTCATTTTGCCCATGAGACGAGCGTTAATGTCTAGCATTCGTCTCATGGGCAAATTTGACTGAAATTTTCTTTATTTCATGAGATAATTGGGGTGGGCTTCTTACCCGCCCATGCGCTTTTTACCCCGTCTTCCCCTAAGTGTGCTACTGGTGACAAAAATGGAGACGGCACCCCAAATTTAAAACGCTATGAACAAAACTGACATTGTATGTCAAGATACTTTAACAGTTCTAGGGCCATGTATTTTTGGACGTTCTCGGTTGTCCGTTGAATCTCAACCGACAAGAGGGAAGTATAGTAACTATTTTTTCGGGTCCACATGCATTGCTTTAAAGACCCACAGAGCCGGCTGGATTAAGTCGATGTTGTTTTTTTCTGGGTCTGATGTGGTCCGCATTTAGACTTACCTCGTATACGATCGAGGCTGCTCTTTAAAGTGATGCCTCGTTTTGTGACTGTCCTCGTATACGATCGAGGCTGCTCTTCGTGATGCCTCGTTTTCGTGACTGTCCTCGTATACGATCGAGGCTGCTCTTTAAACTGATGCCTCGTTTTCGTGACTGTCCTCGTATACGATCGAGGCTGCTCTTTAAACTGATGCCTCGTTTTCGTGACTGTCCTCGTATACGATCGAGGCTGCTCTTTAAACTGATGCCTCGTTTTCAATGCGTATGGGAGCAACACTTGGTCAAAATAAGATTTTTTTTACCAGCTATAAGAGGGAAAACACGTGAAATACGTGATTTTGACAGCCGGCTCTGTAGGTCTTTAACAGCACAGTCAGTGACAAAAGCTCTACCCCAAAAAACCCACATGGCAGGGTGCTTGGCTGTGAATGCCTTTGCATTTGGTGGGAGTGTAGAGTGATTTCTTGGGCGAATACTTTCGTGGTGCAGGAAGAATTAAGTATCTCGCCACTGCCTAGCAAGTAACTTACACCTTTCTTAAATACGATTTTCATTAACTGAATAACACCACACCAACGGATTCATTTGCTACCTTTTCCCCAACCGAAACAAACATTACACAGTGACACAGAACATACGAGAATGAATAGCTGTTGCAGTCTTTCAGGGGGAAAAAACGTGTCAAATTAATTCAGGATCATAGACTTTTGCTTAAAATTCTTCTTTCAGATGCAGTTTGAATAGGTGTGTGGGTTTTATTTATAGTCACAGAGGCGTCTCTGTGAAATTCAGGTTGCTCCCACCTGGAGAGTGCGCGTCGCAGCCAGAGGCGCGCCACCCAATTAAAAAAAAAAGTTTGCATGCAATTGTTTGTGTGACTGATGAGGAAGGAAAGGCGGGGGTGGGGGGGGTGGGGGGGGGGGTAAATTTTGACCAAATAACAACTTTTTCGTTGCCACTGGGTTTAACATGTGCTAAGTGCATGGGCACACGGGACCTCGGTTTATCGTTTCATCCGAAAGACTCCACGTTCAGACCGTAAGGCCTAGTGCAAAATGAGAGGAAAAATCCCCTGTACCCAGGTTCGAACTCGGGTTTACTTGACACAAGGCGAATGCGTTACCTCTGTGCCACTCTACACCAGCGTTATCTTGTGAATCAGAGGATTTAATCATGTTATGACATGGTATGTATGTAACAGCAGCAGACTATTTATTTTGCACTGACTGTGTAAAATATAACAGCTCAGACTTACTTGCTTTGTGCCAGAATGTAGCACTGGAAGTGCCTATCACCGAGTTCTTTGAAGATAAAAAAATAATGCACAAATTGCCACTGAAAAAATATATGATCACATTCAAAAGTGTGACGGCAAATCAGCATTGATGTTCATTTCAGATTCTAATTTTGTAACACAGCAATGCTAATCATGAGACTGATTCTGCAAAAGCAGATAATAGCATACGCGTATAAGTGGCATAAATGTCACAGAATTTTGCAGATACTAACTTATAGCAAAGTCATGGATTCCGTTTCATGGCACAGAGTAAAAGCTGCTTAATTTAACTCTTCTAGCGCCATGTATTTCTTCACGTTCTTCACGTTCTTCACGTTCTTGGTTGTCTGTTGAATCTCAACTGACAAGAGGTGTAACTATTTTTTTCAAGTGCATACATGCGTTGCTTTAATGGAAAAAATCACTGACATAAGATCTGAAAATAGACAAACACATGGCAGGCCACTTGGCAGTGAATGTCTTTGCATTTGGTGGGAGTGAAATGTGATGTACTGGGCGAATAAATTCGCCCATGGCGCTAGAAGTGTTAACAGTTTAAACCTTTATCACAAACTTAATTTGTGAAAGGCATACTTGTGATAGGAATAACTATTCTGTCATTGTCAATAGACATGAACAAAGTATTCTTTTTTTATTGTCATTTATCCCCCCCCCCTTTAAATAAACAGCATGAGTTAACAACTAACAATAACTCCATAAACAGCTTTTCTCACGATATAATAAAAGGTTAAGAGATTTTTCTCCTCAATATCTTGATAAGTTTCCTGCCCCCCCCAAAATCAAAACAAAAACACTCTCTGTCAAACAAGGATTGAAGCCACTGCCCCTCCCCCCTCCCCGCAAAAAGCACACAATAACAACAAAAGAAACACTGTAACAAAGATTGAAGAGCAAGAGCACTACCCCCCC
>CM065698.1:32808167-32814703 GCA_017654935.2 Phymorhynchus buccinoides
ACGCGGAATCAGCAATTTCCGCTATTACACATATTCGGCAAATTTGAATTTCAGTAACTCTATATCATTCAATTTCAATAAGTCAATATCATTTTCGCACTTGTGATTCGGCCAAATGTTTGTAGGATGAATAAAATTTCTAAGTTCATTTCAAACAGAGATCAACATTCAACATGAAATTTTTTTCGTCTTCTGTATGTGTGTGATTGAATCTTGTTTCTTTGTCATGCTGAGAACATGTGTGAGAATGTTTGGCCTGTCGGTGTTTGGCACAAACTATTCAATGCCATTTTTTGAAAGTGACGATTTGATTCCATCGTGTTTTGTTATATCACGTGAGGATAAAACATTGTACCTGATGGATACCATTTTTTTTATTGTTTTTGTGTTCATTATGCTTGTGGTAAGGGGAATAATGGATTTTGGTTTGCTTTGTTACGTCATAAGTCCACAATTGTAGCTTACACCTTGCTTATCTTTATTTGTCAAAATGGCTTGTAAAGCAATCAAAATAGCATCTTTAAACTGCCAAGGTCTTGGAAATGCCCAGAAACGTAGGGATGTATTTCATTATTTAAGAGAAAAAGATTATTCAATATATTTACTTCAAGACACACATTTCGATCCAAAGATAGAAAATTATATTAGGGCTGAATGGGGATATAAATGTTATTTTGCATCACACAGTTCTAACTCCCGTGGTGTTGCCATATTGTTTAATAATAATTTTGATTTTCACCTGAATAAGATATATAAAGACCCAACAGGTAACTCAATCTTTGCATCAATTAAAGCATTGGATACAGATTGGTTAATTGTGAACTTATATGGCCCTAATCGAGACAATCCTGACTTTTATATTGAGTTAGAACAAAGAATTTGCGAGGTGGGAACAGACAGAGTGATTATCGCGGGAGACTGGAACTGTGTGCGCAACTATAGCATTGACTGTTCTAACTATAAACATAATACTAATCCAAAGGCACAAGACCAAATTGATGACATGATAGATCATTTAGGTTTAGTGGATATTTGGAGGGAATTGAACCCTGAACTTAGGCGCTATACTTGGAGACGAAACAACCCAATACAGCAAAGCAGGCTAGATTATTTTCTAGTCTCTGATATATTTTGTAGCTATATAAGTGAAGTAGATATATGTCCAGGTTACAGAACTGACCACTCATTAATTTTATTAACTCTGCAATGTGGCAAGGAAGAAAAAAGAAATTTACTGTGGAAACTTAACAGCTCTCTTTTGAAAGACAAATAATATGTTGATGAAGTAAATGGGGTGATTAAAGAAGTAATTGAAGAATACGCCGCATTGCCCTATAATCGGGAAACATTAGCTAATGTCCCAAAACTTGACCTTCAATTAGTTATTTCAGACCAGCTATTTCTTGATACACTGCTCATGAAAATCAGAGGGAAAACAATAGCATATGCAACAATGAAAAAACGAGACACCTTTAAAAACGAAAAGGAACTTGAAGGTAGTATAGAACAGTTAGAAAGAAAAACATCACTTAATGATGAAGATAAAACGGAATTAGAAAATAAGAAGCAGGAGCTTGTTGATATAAGACAAAAAAGAATGGAAGGTGTTCTGTTGCGTTCAAGGGCAAGGTGGGTGGCTGATGGGGAAAAGGTTACCAAATACTTTTGTGGGCTAGAAAAGAGGAATTATGTTAGTAAATATATAATGAAGCTAAAGACTAAAGGTTTAACGTTAACTGAAAATGATGATATTGTTAAAGAAGTAAATTCATTTTATAAAATGTTATATTGTAAAAGAGATGTTGATCAATGCGAACTTGCTAGTCTTGTTAATCAATTACCTAAATTTAGTGAGGAAGAAAAAGACAGTCTCGAAGGGATCTTAACTCTAGAAGAAGCAGGGGATGCATTAAAAAATATGAGTAATAACAAAAGCCCTGGTAGCGACGGGTTCACAGCAGAGTTCTTCAAGTTCTTCTGGTTGCAGTTGGGTCCATTTGTGGTGCGATCATTAAATGATGGCTTCAGTAAATCAGAATTATCTACAACACAGAAAGAGGGCATTATTATTTGCATACCTAAAGGGGATAAACCCAGGGATCAGATTACAAACTGGAGACCTATATCTTTATTGAATGTGGTTTATAAAATTGGTTCTAGCTGTATTGCTAATAGATTGAAATGGGTTTTAAACTCCATAATTAGTGATGACCAAAGTGGTTTTATGCCGGGTCGTTTTCTGGGGGATAATGTTCGTCTAATTTATGATATTATGGACTATCTTATTAAAACAAAACAACCTGGCCTATTACTTTGTTTAGACTTTGAAAAGGCTTTTGATAGTGTTAACTTGGAATTCCTGTTTAGAGTTTTAACTGCCTTTGGGGTTGGCCCTGATCTTTGTCAATGGATAAAAACATTTTACCAAAATATAAAATCAACAGTTTCAATAAATGGAAGATTAAGTACCTGGTTCTCTATTGAGAGAGGTTGTAGGCAGGGAGATCCTATCTCACCGTATTTGTTTATTATGTGTGTTTTAGCGTTGATGATAAAAGAGAATAGAAATATACAGGGCATTAAGATTGGAGATACTGAAAATAAGATATCTCAATTTGCAGATGATGCTGAGTTATTGTTAAATGGGAAGAGAACATCATTTGAAGACTCAATCAGCACAATTGACAAGTTTAGTAGAGTATCTGGACTCACTTTGAACACTGAAAAAACAAAGGCAATCTGGCTAGGGAGTATGCAAAATTCACCTATAACATTCTTACCACATCTAAAGATGGAATGGAATCCGGAGCATTTTAAAATTTTGGGAATTTGGTTTACGAGTGACTTAAAAGAATGTGTGGATTTAAATTTTCATGAAACATTTTTAGAGATAAAATCCTTGTATAAAAGTTGGCTGAAAAGACAAATAACACCAATTGGTAGAGTAGCAGTCCTGAAATCCCTCATCCTGTCTAAAATTACACACCTGTGGATCTTATTACCAAACCCTCCAGACTATATAAGAAATGAATTCAAAAAATGGTGTTTACTTTTGTGTGGAATAAGAAGAAAGATAAAATAAATAGGAAAATATCTGTCAAAAACATCTCATTTGGAGGCATGGGCATACCTGACGTTAAAACACACCTGAATGCGTTGAAACTGACATGGATACGCAAACTATACTCAAGTAAACATAAGTGGAAAGAATTACTATGCCTTCAGTGTCCAAAAATTAATATTACTGAAAAGATAGGATGCGATTTGTTAAACGCACAACATGTAAATGCTTTTTGGAAAGATGTTTTTAAAGCATACAAAGAATTTGGAGAGTCATTGCAGGTTAAGACACTGGATGAATTTTGTTCTGAACCTTTGTTTTGTAACCCAAACATCAAAATAGGTGGTAAAAGTGTGTACTACCAAAACTGGATCCAAAAAGATGTGTTATTTGTGGGGGATTTACTCGAAGAGAATGGTAACTTTTTGTCTTTTGCGTCTTTCACTGAGAAATATGATTTGCTTTGTAATTTTGTTTCTTACCTTGGACTTAAAAGTGCTGTCAGAGTGCATGCTAGAAAGCTTAGAATTCTGTTTACACATAAAACTGAATACTGTTCAAACATGTTAAAAAAAAATGATTTGCTCAGCTCCCAAAGGAGCTCGGTTTTATTATGATATTCTGTTACAAGATGCAAATGAACCGAAATGTTGTGGTAAATGGAGGGAAAAACTTGGAACTGAGGTGCATTGGAAGAATGTATTCAAAAAGATAAGAACTGTAAAATATATCAAATTGAAGTGGTTTCAATTGCGTCTAACGCACATAATTTTAGGTACAAATATAATTTTGCAAAAGATGAACATTAATAATTCTGATAGATGCTCGTTTTGTGAAAATGAAAAAGAAACTATTCAACACATTTTCTGGAGTTGTACACATGTACAATTATTTTGGACAGGTTTTCAAGCAATGTTAAATGTTAAATGTAACCATGTAAATATTGTACTAACAGAAAACAATAATGTTATTTGGATGTGGAGAAAATTTCAGATCTGATAGTACTTTTGATCTAATTCTACTAATAGCAAAATTTTTCATTTATAAATGCAGATGTGAAGGAAAGCGCCCTCATTTTCAACATTTTATTCCATATATGAAAAAGAGATATGATATTGAAAAATGCATTTCTTGTTTTACTATGTCTCAGGATATCTTTTTTGCACGATGGCAATCATATTTAGCTCTGATTCAATAATTAAATTATCTGTTTGTATGTCATATTTCTAGTTTATATATTTACCATATTTGTCGACAGGCCACTGGTATGCATGGGAGTGGGGGGTGGGGGTGGATAGGGAGGGGGGAATTCTATGGATATCCATGCTATTGCTGGGTGATGTATGTATTTTCTTTCCCTCTATCGTCATGTGTGTGGTGTGAGAGAGAGAGAGAGAGAGAGAGAGAGAGAGAGAGAGACCTAGAGAGATCGAGAGAGAGAGAGAGAGAGAGAGAGAGAGAGAGGGGGGAGGGAGGGGGAGGTGAGGAGAGAGAGAGATACAGTCTTCGCTTAATTTGTGTTGTGAGTTGTTTTCAAATTATAAAATGCAAAAACATGAATACAAAACAAACAAAAATCCAAAAAAAAGAAGAAAAAAAAAAGAAATTTGAATGGTATGTAAAATACAAGTGTACGAATTGTACTAAAACTTGAAGCTAACAGTAATCACACTGAGCCATTTCAGCATTCATAGCCACAGTTCTACTTGAGTGAAGTTTGCCTTTACGTACTGTCTGTCCCACTGACCCTTTATCTCTCAGATAATGATAATACATGAGTTATTGTCTGATGGGATCTTCTGTTTTGTTTTATAACTTTTGATGGTTATATTCAATTACAGTGTATTTTGTGCTAGAAAAATTGAACGGGGTAAATGTTAGTGAAAAGAAAGAAAAGAAAAACAAATTCAATAATAGTCACATACACAAACGTTGAATCAAATAATTTCATTAAGGATGAAAACCTTTTTAAAAAGCACATCACAGTTGCTATCTATAGCACAAATGTTAATTTCCATATTAGGAAATGTTTGCTCTCTCTCTCTCCCTCTCTCTATCCCCTCGCCCCACCTCTTCCCTCGTTCCTTCTCGCATCCCCCTCCCCACCCTCTAGTCACCACTTCTTCCGCGCCTCTCTCCCCCGCTCCTCTCCCTCGCTCGCCCGCTTCGTTCTCACCCCCCCTCTCATTCCTTCTCCTGCGTCTCTCGCAATCACAACCTCATCCATGATTACCACTAGGTCAATAGCCTCAATTCTACTCTCCCTGATGCATGCCTTCTCTAAACGTACTGTCTGTCGTCAACTCCTCAACGGGCACTCTCTTAATCTCTCAGTAATAATCCTATCTACATGGATTGTCACTCTACTCTCTTTCTCCTCTTCTGTTCCTACTCTCACACCTCTCTTTCTTCTTCTCCCTCTCTCCCATTGTACTTCTTCATGCTAGAAAAAATCTCTAACGGGTACTGTTAGTAAAAGAAAGTAAACAGAAATGACAAGCAATTCAATAATAGTACACATACACAGATATCGATTTGAATCAAATAATCTCCCTAAGGATGAAAACCTCTCTAAAAAGCTCTTCTCTCTTGCTCTCTCTCAGCTCAAATGTTAATTCCATATTCTCGAAATGTTTGCTCGTCTCTCTCTCCTTTCTCGGCTCTTCCTCTCATCCTCACATCTCTCTCTAAGGTATTCATGATCATGACGAAAATCGATCTCGTTGGAAATTCTCTCTCTCTCTCGCCAAAAAAAAAGATTCTCTCTCTCATGCCCATACTCATTCTTCGTCTCTCCCCCTCTCCTCAGTCTATGTCGGATTTGTCTCTCTCTCTCTCTCTCCGTTTTCCAAACGTACAAGTGTCAAACAAAAGAAATAGTAGTGATTGAAAAAAAGTCTGAATATAAAATGCAATAAACGAAATGGCACCGTGTGGCCCAGACCGCAAACCGATCATGTGAAAATTCAGTGATGAACCTATTTGTTTTCACATTTGTTGTTCACTGGGTGGCAATGACTATTGCACTGGAGTCCGTTTTTTTCTGCATCTACAGCGTTTGGTTTTGCAAGTTGTTGCACATGTACACTTAACAAACCCTTGACCTCCGGTTTGTGAATGGGAAGAGACGATTGTCCGGAATGGAAGAATAATGTCATCCACATTAGTCAGGGTCAAAAGCTGGCTGTCTTGGCTGTTCCTTGTCTCTGCCTTAATCAAGTTGATAGGGTAGTCACGTTTTACAAAGAATCATCATGTCGGCACTTTCTCCGTTGAGGATTTTGACAATGTTTCTGTAATCGTCGGTAGCTGGTAGAGAGTTTTTCAGGAAATTTGCCTTTTCAATCTCAGATTCGAATCTTTCTTTATTTTGCTCCATCTCGTGTCACAGAGTAAATGAAAGATCAGGAGATCGCTAAAAAGCACAAAACAGTAGCTAGGTCCAGAAGCCGATACGTTACTGTTGGATTTTGCC
>CM065698.1:32815203-32825203 GCA_017654935.2 Phymorhynchus buccinoides
CTCTAGAATAGCCGTTGCCTACCCTGCTATCTGGAAGTCATAGTTGGACACGGTTGACTAGCGCACACACACACAGAGTTGATCTACAGTATGCTTTCTCTTCCATATCAAAGGAATGTCCTCAGTCACCCTTGGGTGAGTCCAAATTGTAAGCAAACACTATAACTGTTCAAAGAAAGAAACGCATAACTTGTAGGCCTACTAAAAAAAATTCTTAATGTCAAGAATTAACATAAAATTACAAATGTTAACATGTGACATGGAAACAGTTGAATGTATTGATGGTTCATCTGTACCATCAAATCATTCAACCAATTGATATGCTTGGGTGTGAAAGCAGCCAAATCAGTAGTGTGTGACTGCCTTGAACAGCTCTCTGTGTGGCCTGGGGATTGCCAGCACAATAGAGGAGTCCAATAGGAAGAGATCCTTGAGATAGCGGATCTGAAGGGGCGATTCTAACGAGCAGTAATAACACTTGGTCTGCCCGCTCGTAGCCAATCATCAACAGAGCCAATGTTTTAAAACCTGGTCCATATTCTACTTCTGGTGCTCTGAGACACGTGGAAGTGCCTCGCGACATCACTTTGACTTTGACTCCGGCCTGCTTGCGGACGTCTTGATTCATTGCGGGGGTTGTCTCTGTTCAGTCTTTTTGATCGCAGCATTTTCGTTTGATTTTCGGGTAAAATCAGTTTCCTTACACGGACGTATGAGAATATGTTCACGAAATGTCACGATATTCAACTCATGCATGGCACGTGGACATGCAAAAATCACGTTTTTTGACATTTTAGCCACTCTGCGTGCATGTGTCATGCGTAGAGAGAAACATTGGCAATGGTCGTTACAACACCGGGTGAACACTTCCAGAAGTTTGGTGAATATGCATGCTGCAATACAATGACCGAAACGATCTTTCAGAAAGTATGCGTTTCTTTTTTTTAAAACAGCTACGAGTCTCGAGAAGGAAAGTTTATTTCACTTATAATTTTCAGGAATTTGGTTGTCTCGCGGATACCATGGCCTAGAATAAACCTAGGGTCTCCCATAACCATATATATTCTTGATCAGCATGTCACAACCTATTCAGATCCTGAATTTTGAACCGCCAGTGCAAATCTCCGCCAAGGAAGACTCACAAAACCGAAATTTCCTTCCTTCATGTCCGAGCTGTATCTCATGAACCAGTGGGTAGAATGGCTACACATTTTGTGTGGTAATGTAGCATGGCGAGTAATGAAATAAATACTTGCAATAAATAAAAAAAAGCAGAAACAGGGTCATTTTAGACTAATGTGCACATAAGGACAAAACGTGCGCGAGAGGACTTAACAAACGTCACTTGGCAATGAACGTCATTTGCTGATGAACATCATTTGCAGATGAACATCATTTGCAGATGAACATTATTGTCCCATTGCTGATGTGCAGGTGCGGGGCTTTCTGTCGGTGGGGCAGCAGTTCCCGTTGTCCCGGGAAGCGGCAGGCAGAACCAGCATGGAGCAGTTCATGGGGCTGGTACGCAGGGCCTACCAGAACTCCGGGGACAGAGCCCTGGTGCAGGCCCAGAGGCAGCAGGCCGAGCTGGAGGCCTACCGCTCCGTCTCCCTGCCTGTGCTGACCAGGCTGGAGAACCACGTCCTTCAGGACTGTCGCCTGTTCAACTACAACTGCTCTGTGCAGGCCCGCTTCCAGCTGAACTCTGCCCTGCCAACCCCTGTCTTCCGCATGCAGCAAGTGCTGATGGAACAGTGAGGGTGTTAATTTTGACCTGGAAAGTATGCTAGACATTGACAAAGTTAGGCCCTGAAGAACAGTGAGGGTGTTAGAATGTGCAAATTTGACATGAAAAGTACGCCATACATTGCCAAAGTTAGGCCCTGATGGAACAGTGAGGGTGTTAAAACGTGCAATTGTGACATGGAAAGTATACCATACATTGGCAAAGTTAGACCCTGAAGATCAGTGAGGGTGTTAGAATGTGCAAATTTGACATGAAAAGTATGCCATACATTGACAAAGTTAGGCCCTGAACAGTGAGGGTGTTAGAACGTGCAAATTTGACCTTGAAAGTATGCCATACATTGGCAAAGTTAGGCTCTGGTGGAACAGTGAAGGTATTCGAACGTGCAATTTTGACATGGAAAGCTTCTGACATGAAATGTTTGCCATACACTGGGCTAAGTTAGACCTTGATGGAACCACAAAGCTCTCTGATGGAACGCTGAGGGTATTAGAATGTACACTTTTGACATGAATAATCAATGTAAAAATAGTCATCATCCAAGAAAGACAAGGGAAATATCACACACAATCACAGACACTGCAAAATTCTAAAATAACTCTTTATTCAAAATGACTGAAGTAACTCTACAACAATAACTAGTAAAGAAAACAACATACTTGTATTCTAAGCGAAGATCAAGATCACAGATAATACGTAACACACAGCTTATACCTTTTAATGGCACAATTAAGCTATAAAAACTGTGGTTTTCCAGCATTTTTTACAGCTCATTGGAAACAATGGAATAAATAAATAAATAATGCATTTATAATCGCATACACACGTGAATGAAGTGGAGAAAAGGGTAAGCAAATTTCTATTACACTATGCAAGTAACTGTAAAGCGAGTAATGATTCTAGCTCTTTATCACAATGACTAGGAATATTTCTAAACACACCAGGTACTTCTGTGTGTTGCATTGATTTGTGCATGAGTGCACAAATCTGGGTCCATATTATTTGCATGGACATGTCTTAATGTCTGTCAAGTGCTCACTATAAAATCGTGTGCAAAAATATACACAAACATTTGTGGCATTGGGTGGTATTTTGTACTAATTTCCCCCACCTTCTGGAAGTTCTGTGCTTGTAACTTCTTCTTTTCAATCACTCTCTTTGACACTGCCTTTTCCCTTTGCTTTCTGTCATCTACTATCTTTCTGACTTACTGGCCCATTCTGCCGCCTTTTCACCAAATAATGTTCCAAATAACTTTCTCCTTTGAGCTCCTCCGAAATCGAAATGTGTCTGCTGTATGCAGCGGCGAGATCAGTGAACACTGAAAAACAGACACATATGTACCTCATCCATTATGGCCTTATGGCCTGGAACGCAGAAGAAGATGAAATGCACAAACATGTACGGTGTATTTTAAGCCACAAGAGAGCATGCCATCAGGGACCCAATCCCAACTAATCCTTGAATCTGAGAAATCACTGATACCAGTCACCACAATTGTGATGCATTTCAAACAACATAAATCAATAAGCAACAAGCAACAGAGACTGAAAGCTTTCATCAACAGTGTCTCTAAATGGGGTATTGACTGCCTCAAAACCCACCTGTTCCCCCGTCATTAAAGCTCCTCTCTCTTTATCTTCTCTCTCTTGCCATTAGGTCTGTTTCTGCTATTTTCCATTTATGTTATCTGTGTGTGTTCGCGTTGTATTGCGTTTGTGTTTGAATGCGCTTTGAATGCTAACGTGTGTGTGCGCTTTGATTTGATTTCTATCAAGATTCAGCGCCGTATAAATACTGTATGTTGTTGTTGTTGTTGTTGTTGTATACCAAAAACATGTTGCCATACTTTGAACACCGCTGCCATTAGACCACTAAAACTATATACTTTCGTGATCAGCATTAACAGGGGAATGCAGTGGGAGACATTTTAAAGGGGCCAAAAAGAAAGTGAGAATGAGAGCCAAGCAAGGTCAAGGTCAAGGACAAAGACCTTGGAGGTGTCAAATTGGTGACATTTTTTCAGTTACCGGCTTCAAAGTTGGCAGGTAGGCAGACTGCCTGAAAGTCATGTGTGGTGCAAAGTATTAATTATCCTAATGACCTTGACCTTGACCTTGAACTTTCTTTTTGTCTGTGTGGCTGTAGTCCGGACACCATTGGGTTTACACCCACAAAACCATATATGTTTGATCAGCAAAACCTAAGGAATGCAGTTGGATACATTTAAAAGCCACTTGACCTTGACCTTTACATTTGACCTTGAAGCCGTTATGAAATCAGGCTGTAACCCCAAAACAAATAGCCATAGCTTGAAAACAGTTGGCTGCAGACCACTTTAAACCATATATATTCATGATCAGCATCACTGGGCTGACACAGTGGGAGACATTTTGAAGTGCTATTCTGGTGACTGCAATTATGAAGATCCAACAAACAATTGTATTATGAAAACTATTGGTTGTAAACCCCTTTAGCCATATATATTTGCAATCAGCATCACTGGAGGAATGCAGTAGGAGACTCTTTGAAGTGCTATGCTGGTGACTGCTATTCTGAAGACCCGGCCCATTTACATAAAACAAACAACTGTAGTTTGAAAACTGTTGGTTAGAGATCCCTATAACCAAGTACATTCATTATCAACATCACCGGGGAATGCAGTGGGGGACATTTCGAAGTGCTATTCTGGTAACTGCTATTCTAAAGACCTGTGTCGGGGAAGAGCTGCCGTGAAGCGTAGCGAGCGTGGGGCGTAGCTGCTAGTATATGATATATGTGAATTGATAACGCCAAAAGCATGCACACAGCACCATTGTATCTAGTCTAGCACTAAGAAAACGTTATTTTCAACACCCAGCAATCTCTAACTATTTGTGCCATAGATAGTGTGTTCATAGTGGTTTTGAAATTGAAGTCAAAACGCGTTGAAAATTTAAAAATAATCAATAGAATTTTTTTCTCCCAAAAAATATATTTGTTAATAGTCTGAACCACTCAATATGAGAGACAATGACAGAAACAGAGAGAGAGAACAATTTGAACAATTTGAACATTTTTTAATTGCAAAGGCCACCGACCTATCTGCAAGGAGGTCAAAACAATTTACATATCTGTCTCCCTCACCCCCCCCCCCCCCCCACACACACACACACGCACGCACGCACGCATGCACACGCGCACACGCACACACGCACGCACGCACACACACACACACACACACACACACACACACACACACACACACACACACACACACACACACACACACACACGTATTCTCATGTTTGCAATATACGCGCGAACATAGCATATTCATGAAAATAAGTTAAAAAGAAACAAATTACAGCATGCATTTTTTTTTAAACAACTAAGACATTTTTGACAGTTGGAATAATTCTCTTTCTTTCATTGCATAGAAAATGAACATCGCCACAGAGCGAGTTATTTCCCTTTTTTCGCTTTGGAGTAGCAATGATCTATGATCAAATTTGAAATGACGAGAAAGGTATTTATCTCTTAAATCATGGTATAATGGACAATCAAAAAAGAAATGCGTTTCACTTTCAATTACTTTACAAAGGGAGCACATTTTGGAGCTTTGTTTATATCGCTGGTGAGCTTCAAGTTCGCTGATTCCAAGTCGGAATTTAATAAAGATATTTCTAAATCTAGGAATCGTAATATCAACTAGGTACTGCTCAGCCTGTAATAATGATTTAAACGTGCGGTACATACTATATCTATCACTACCAAATAATTTGCTATGCCATTCTTGTCTATAACAATCAATCATACGTTGTCTAAGTTCATACATAAACAGCTTTTCATTACCTACACCACCATCCAACCAAACGAAAGAAAAACCAAACATATCCAGACAATGCTTTACAGAATGAGCCCAATTACTTTGCGGTGAATGACCGCCAGAGAGCTGTTGTAAGTTTATTTTTTGCATCTCATAGGCTTGCCTAGGTAACCTGGAAATGGGTAATTTTTGAAGCTTCAACCAATAGCGTATTGCTTTAATTGTACTGTATATATAGCGGATATCGTCCCAATTCCCCATACACCATTGTGTTTGGGGTTTGGGGGTAAACATTCAAAAAACCGCTTGCAGGCAAACAAATGTTCGACTGCACGGAAAGGAGAAAACCCCCAGATTTCAGCTGCATATAATAGCATAGGCTTAACTTGGGCATCGAACAATTTAACAAATACTGACACGTCTAAAGTCCCTAACCTCCACATTGTTTTCATAATTTCAACAATTTTACCTTTAGCTCGACCAGAAAATCCCTCAAGAGCAATGTCATAAGATAACTTAGTAGTTAGTTTGAATCCTAAGTATTTATAGCTATTAACAATTTCAATTTCTGTATTTTGAAAGAACAGATAAGTGCCCTCCTTTTCTAAAAATCATTATTTTAGTCTTACTTAAGTTAACTTTAAGTCTTAAAGAAGTTGATGCCTTTTCAAGATTATTAATCTGATTTTGAAGACCAGTGGGTGTTGATGAAATTAAACAAATATCGTCGGCAAACAGTAACAGAAAAATTTCCCGTAAACCGGGTAAAAACTGAAAGCCATGCTTTCCAAAATGAAACACAGAGAGAGAGAGAGAGAGAGAGAGAGAGAGAGAGAGAGAGAGAGAGAGAGAGAGAATGACAGAAACAGAGAGAGAGAGAGAGAGAGAGAGAGAGAGAGAGAGAGAGAGAGAGAGAGAGAGAGAGAGAGAGAGAGAGAGAGAGAGACAGACAGACAGAGAGAGACAGACAGAGAGAGACAGACAGAGAGAGAGCTTCAGTTTTAACCACATTCACTGCACAGATGAAAACAAAACCAGCATAAAAGACAGAAACAAAGAAAAGAGGATTGACAACAATTATTTTAACAATATTTTAACATTTTGAAGAAGAAAAACATCACCGGTTTTAACACTTAATCCATCAATTTCTTTCCTTTTTTTCTTAAACACATCTTTTTGCTGTATATAATCTTTCCACAGCATTAATCCATAAACTGTATGGACTGTTCTGATAACACTCAAACAAGCAAGCTTTTACATTGTCAATTAAAACAATTAACATGCACATAAGTCATCTTACATAGCTAATTCAAACAGACGAAACATTACTATAAGGAAGACTTTTTCCTTCTTGTGTTTTAATTGGGAAATGTTATTGGCTATAGCTCAAAAGTAATGCTAATGGAACCGTAGTATCAAATATGACACAAAGCATTTGAATGCGTAACCTAACAACAGTACTGTTCCCTTTTTGAATTCCCTATATGAACTTACTATCCAAACACCCTTCGTGCTCGCAACATTTTAACTGAAAACCAAACCAAACAGTCAACGCTTGACCTTTCTTCCAAGATTTCAAACATTTTAACCTATCAAATATGTTCAGTTTTTCTACGATTCCCATTCCTTGGTACAATTTTTCAGTCTGTAGACCAATTGATTGCCTCCTTTCGGCCTAACATAGATTCGCTCCCCTCGGATTCTGCGACCTGAACAAGCAAGGTGTGGATGCAAGTCGGGACTCGGAATGAGCGGTGTGGGAGCGACGCCACTGTATGGCCCAGAAGATGGGACAGCAAAAAAAAAAAAATATTGCTTTAAAGACAAAAAGCACATGCTACATTTTGCTTTCTGGTTGTTCCCTTTTCCCCCTGTCATTGAATGTCTAAAGTCTTTATATTCTCAGTTCCCTGCAGGTCAAGGTAAAATAATTAGCTGAACGATGGTTTAACCCCTTCACTGCCGGAGGAAAACAGAGTAATTATCGATTTTCTAACTATAAAATTTAATAAAAGACCTGTCAGACTCAATCTGAGAACATGGTCTAGATATATATAAATCTTTCCTGACTTGTCTAAATCAAAAACCATCACTCCAGGGCTATGACAACAAAAGTTATGACATCATCACATCAATGACATCACACATCCCATCGTAGACACCGGACCGGGCAGGGAAGGGGTTACTGTATTTTTCGGACCATTAGGCGCATAGGTTGAAATTGGAGAACAAAATATTGCCTTATAGTCCGAAAATTACGGTAATCAAAACAGTTAAATTGCATTATAAAAACATAAAACAAATTGTGATAATATGAAAATGAAATTTAAAATGCATGTAACTGAAAAAAGATCAAACAGTAACGTGGAGAATGCTTGTCGTGATAGAAAAAACAACCCACAATACATTCTTACAGGAACTAAAAATTTAAATTAAACAAAATTAAACAAAGGCATCATAAACATGTGCAAACATGAGGAAAAAAAAGTGTAAACACACAAATAATACTGTAATAAAGAAATGAAACGTTTGACAACAACAAAAATGCTGTATAAAAAAAATCACACACACATACACATATGAAGCATACTATCTGGGTCTCTTTTCATTTAACAGCAAGACCAGCTAAAACAAGAAATGCATTTCCAGCAAAATCGAAAACAAAAGGTTGTAAGTATAGGGGAAGACGGGGTAAAAAGCGCATGGGCGGGTAAGAAGCCCACCCCAATTATATCATGAAATAAAGAAAATTTCAGTCTCATTTTGCCCATGAGACGAGCGTTAATGTCTAGCATTCGTCTCATGGGCAAATTTGACTGAAATTTTCTTTATTTCATGAGATAATTGGGGTGGGCTTCTTACCCGCCCATGCGCTTTTTACCCCGTCTTCCCCTAAGTGTGCTACTGGTGACAAAAATGGAGACGGCACCCCAAATTTAAAACGCTATGAACAAAACTGACATTGTATGTCAAGATACTTTAACAGTTCTAGGGCCATGTATTTTTGGACGTTCTCGGTTGTCCGTTGAATCTCAACCGACAAGAGGGAAGTATAGTAACTATTTTTTCGGGTCCACATGCATTGCTTTAAAGACCCACAGAGCCGGCTGGATTAAGTCCCCTGTTTTTTTCTGGGTCGATGTGGTCCGCATTTAGACTTACCTCGTATACGATCGAGGCTGCATTTTAAACTGATGCCTCGTTTTCGTGACTGTCCTCGTATATGAAATAATGCTTAACGCCCTCTTTAGCCTTTCGGCCATGTGGGGCAGATGTCCTCGTATACGATCGAGGCTGCTCTTTAAACTGATGCCTCGTTTTCGTGACTGTCCTCGTATACGATCGAGGCTGCTCTTTAAACCGATGCCTCGTTTTCGTGACTGTCCTCGTATACGATCGAGGCTGCTCTTTAAACTGATGCCTCGTTTTCGTGACTGTCCTCGTATACGATCGAGGCTGCTCTTTAAACTGATGCCTCGTTTTCGTGACTGTCCTCGTATACGATCGAGGCTGCTCTTTAAACTGATGCCTCGTTTTCAATGCGTATGGGAGCAACACTTGGTCAAAATAAGATTTTTTTACCAGCTATAAGAGGGAAAACACGTGAAATACGTGATTTTGACAGCCGGCTCTGTAGGTCTTTAACAGCACAGTCAGTGACAAAAGCTCTACCCCAAAAAACCCACATGGCAGGGTGCTTGGCATTGAATGTCTTTGCATTTGGTGGGAGTGTAGAGTGATTTCTTGGGCGAATACTTTCGTGGTGCAGGAAGAATTAAGTATCTCGCCACTGCCTAGCAAGTAACTTACACCTTTCTTAAATACGATTTTCATTAACTGAATAACACCACACCAACAGATTCATTTGCTACCTTTTCCCAAAAAGAAACAAACATTACACAGTGACACAGAACATACGAGAATGAATAGCTGTTGCAGTCTTTCAGGGGGAAAAAACGTGTCAAATTAATTCAGGATCATAGACTTTTGCTTAAAATTCTTCTTTCAGATGCAGTTTGAATAGGTGTGTGGGTTTTATTTATAGTCACAGAGGCGTCTCTGTGAAATTCAGGTTGCTCCCACCTGGAGAGTGCGCGTCGCAGCCAGAGGCGCGCCACCCAATTAAAAAAAAAAGTTTGCATGCAATTGTTTGTGTGACTGATGAGGAAGGAAAGGCGGGGGTGGGGGGTGGGGGGGGGGGTAAATTTTGACCAAATAACAACTTTTTTCGTTGCCACTGGGTTTAACATGTGCTAAGTGCATGGGCACACGGGACCTCGGTTTATCGTTTCATCCGAAAGACTCCACGTTCAGACCGTAAGGCCTAGTGCAAAATGAGAGGAAAAATCCCCTGTACCCAGGTTTAAACTCGGGTTTACTTGACACAAGGCGAATGCGTTACCTCTGTGCCACTCTACACCAGCGTTATCTTGTGAATCAGAGGA
>CM065698.1:32835203-32839526 GCA_017654935.2 Phymorhynchus buccinoides
GCACGCACACACACATAACCCAACACAAGTAAAACCCTGCTACTTCATGAAAACAAGGTCAAGGTCACTGTACGTTGACCTACCTTGTTAAGCAAGGCATCCAAGTCCTTCCCCACTGACTCTACGGACTTAACTTTACCCCATGCTGGTTTTGGTTGTTTATGTTATTAAAGCATAAGTTAGCAAAGCAAGAATATTTTCTCGTCCAAGGCTTGCAAAAAAATCAGATTTCACAGCTTCCACACCTTTTTTTGTCGGAGTACCAAAAAGTTACTTTAATCAAAGCCAAAACGCTTGAAAATGTGTGTGGTTCTTATCAGACGGAAGGGTAGTTTACATAACTGTAAAAGTTTCGTGTAAATTCACTGCTGAATTGTTGTTTTACAACTGTAAGGATATGATTTATTGATGGTTCCATGTAGGCCCTATTATAGATTATGAATTATCGATTTTATTTTGTCGTGATTTTTGCCTTGAACTGGGAGTATACTTTATATGTCTCTGCCATCTTCTTGTTTTTTTAACATTCTAAATCATGAAAGAGAGACGAAGAAGAAAGAAGTATCAGAAAACGAATCGAGACAGGACGAAAATGCACAAGAAAAAGAAAAAAAGAAACAGGGTATGCTTAGTTCGTAACAGCAGTCGATCGTCGGTTGATTTTGCATTGTAAGTGGTGCGCTTTGAACGACCAGAGGGTACGTATCTCAGATCTTTAGTGTGCCAATGCTTTAATCTGCTTCTTATATATATATCTTTAGATCAGAGGCACGGTGCACAGCAGTATACTGAGATTTTATTTCAAATCTCTCTCTTATATATATATATGTTGTGCCGAATCTGTGAAATTGCCGATTCCGCAGAATCGGCAGTAACTTTGCTGATTCCACGTAATCAGCAAATCGTTGCCGTATTTCATCGTATTGAGCAACGATTTGCCGAATCTGTGTAAAGGGTGTTCTTTTCTTGCCTATTTCATAGGAATAGGCAGCCGATTACGTGGAATGGGCAGCCGATTACGCGGAATCAGCAATTTCCGCTATTACACATATTCGGCAAATTTGAATTTCAGTAACTCTATATCATTCAATTTCAATAAGTCAATATCATTTTCGCACTTGTGATTCGGCCAAATGTTTGTAGGATGAATAAAATTTCTAAGTTCATTTCGAACAGAGATCAACATTCAACATGAAATTTTTTTCGTCTTCTGTATGTGTGTGATTGAATCTTGTTTCTTTGTCATGCTGAGAACATGTGTGTGAGAATGTTTGGCCTGTCGGTGTTTGGCACAAACTATTCAATGCCATTTTTTGAAAGTGACGATTTGATTCCATCGTGTTTTGTTATATCACGTGAGGATAAAACATTGTACCTGATGGATACCATTTTTTTTATTGTTTTTGTGTTCATTATGCTTGTGGTAAGGGGAATAATGGATTTTGGTTTGCTTTGTTACGTCATAAGTCCACAATTGTAGCTTACACCTTGCTTATCTTTATTTGTCAAAATGGCTTGTAAAGCAATAAAAATAGCATCTTTAAACTGCCAAGGTCTTGGAAATGCCCAGAAACGTAGGGATGTATTTCATTATTTAAGAGAAAAAGATTATTCAATATATTTACTTCACGACACACATTTCGATCCTAAGATAGAAAATTATATCAAGGCTGAATGGGGATATGAATGTTATTTTGCATCACACAGTTCTAACTCCCTTGGTGTTGCCATATTGTTTAATAATAATTTTGATTTTCACCTGAATAAGATATATAAAGACCCGACAGGTAACTCAATCTTTGCATCAATTAAAGCATTGGATACAGATTGGTTAATTGTGAACTTATATGGCCCTAATCGAGACAATCCTGACTTTTATATTGAGTTAGAACAAAGAATTTGCGAGGTGGGAACAGACAGAGTGATTATCGCGGGAGACTGGAACTGTGTGCGCAACTATAGCATTGACTGTTCTAACTATAAACATAATACTAATCCAAAGGCACAAGACCAAATTGATGACATGATAGATCATTTAGGTTTAGTGGATATTTGGAGGGAATTGAACCCTGAACTTAGGCGTTATACTTGGAGACGAAACAACCCAATACAGCAAAGCAGGCTAGATTATTTTCTAGTCTCTGATATATTTTGTAGCTATATAAGTGAAGTAGATATATGTCCAGGTTACAGAACTGACCACTCATTAATTTTATTAACTCTGCAATGTGGCAAGGAGGAAAAAAGAAATTTACTGTGGAAACTTAACAGCTCTCTTTTGAAAGACAAATAATATGTTGATGAAGTAAATGGGGTGATTAAAGAAGTAATTGAAGAATACGCCGCATTGCCCTATATTCGGGAAACATTAGCTAATGTCCCAAAACTTGACCTTCAATTAGTTATTTCAGACCAGCTATTTCTTGATACACTGCTCATGAAAATCAGAGGGAAAACAATAGCATATGCAACAATGAAAAAAACGAGACACCTTTAAAAACGAAAAGGAACTTGAAGGTAGTATAGAACAGTTAGAAAGAAAAACATCACTTAATGATGAAGATAAAACGGAATTAGAAAATAAGAAGCAGGAGCTTGTTGATATTAGACAAAAAAGAATGGAAGGTGTTCTGTTGCGTTTAAGGGCAAGGTGGGTGGCTGATGGGGAAAAGGTTACCAAATACTTTTGTGGGCTAGAAAAGAGGAATTATGTTAGTAAATATATAATGAAGCTAAAGACTAAAAGGTTTAACGTTAACTCAAAATGATGATATTGTTAAAGAAGTAAATTCATTTCATAAAATGTTATGTTGTAAAAGAGATGTTGATCAATGCGAAACTCACTAACTATGCTAGTCCTTGTTAATAATATTCACTTAACCGTCTCATTTTCGTGTGAGGAAGAAAAGAGCAAAGACAGCTTCCGTCGAAAGAGCGGTATCTTACACCCCCCCAATCTCTCAACTCTAAGCAGCAGCAGGGATTTCATTAACAAATATGAGTAATTAAACGAAAAAGACGCCCTTGTAGCGAGCGAAACGGGTTCACAGCAGAGTTTCTTAGTTTTCAAGTTTTTCTGGGTTGCAGGAGGTTGGGTCCATTATTTTGGGTGGTGCGATAATTAAACGGATTGGTTTCAGTAAATCAGAATTATCCTTACAAAACGACACTAAAAGAAGGGCATTATTATTATTTTGCAAGAAACCTAAAGGGGATAAACCCAGGGATCAGATTACAACCCAGGGATCCAAAGATTTACAAAATGTGGTTTATACCCGTGGGGAACCCTATATTGCTAATATTTGGAAATGTGGGTTTTAAACTGCTCCTAAATTAGTGAATGTCCAAAAGTGGTTTTTATAATACTAAAATGTATAAAATTGAATATGTAAACTTAAAAAATTTATATGCCCCGGGTAAATATAATGGAAAAATAAATAATTAATTTGCCGGGCGGCCCGGGTCGTTTTCTGGGCTGGTTCTCCCCCCTCTCTCCCCCTTCTTTCCTCTGGTTCTTCTGGGGGATAATGTTTTTCGTCTACTTTAGGATATTATGGTTCTATCTTATTAAAACAAAACACTGTGGCCTATTAACTTTTTTTTAGTACTTTGAAAAGGCTTTTGGATAGTGTTTCACTTGGAAATTTTTCCTGTTTGAGAGAGTTTTACATTAACTAAAAACTGCCTTGTGTTGGGGTTGCCCTGATTGAATCTTTGTCAATTGGATAAAAACATTTAAAACAAAATAAAAAAAAACCAAATATAAAATCAACAGTTTTCAATAAATGGAAGATTAAAAGAATACCGCCCCCCCCCCCCCTGGTTCCTACTAAATTGAGATAGGTTGTAAGGCAGGGAGATCCTATATCTCACCACCGTATTTGTTTTATTATGTTGTTTTATATAAAAAAAATTAAATTAAAAAGCGTTGATGATAAAAGAGATAGACTTACACCGGGCATCTTAAGATTGGAGAATACTGAACCTAAATAAATCTCCAATTTGCAGAAGAATGATGTGCAGAGGATTATTGTTTAAATGGGAAAGAAACATCATTTTGAAAGAACGTCATCAACAAGCCCACAATTGAAAAGTTTTAGTAGTAGTATCTGGACTCAGACTTGGAACAGACGAGGATGACACAAAAAAAAAAACAAGGCAATCTGTCTTAGAGGGATATAATATCAAAATTTTCAACAGTCTATAAGCAATTCTTAACCGAGCACATCTAAAAGATTGGAATGGGAATCCGGTGGTCAATTTTAAACAAGAAAAAAAAAAAAAAAAAAAAAAAAAATTTTTTGTTTTTTGGGAAATTTGGTT
>CM065698.1:32840026-32876983 GCA_017654935.2 Phymorhynchus buccinoides
TCATTTTATAAACTGTGTCCGTTTAAACACAGAGATGACACTCGCCCTGGCCACAGTACGCAGGTGGGGACTCCAGATGATGATCTGGACGTGACAGTGACACTGTTGAGTTTGTGCAGTGTTGATTTGTTTTAATGTAACTGTGTACATTTATGAACTGTGGTCTTCTATAACTGTGTCTTTTAACACAGGATACGCCCTGGACACATTACGCAGTGTGACACACAGATGAAGATCTTGACGATGAAGGAACCATTTGTGCATTGTGTGATTTGTGAATGGTAAACTGTGTCATTTTATGAACTGTGTCATTCTATAACTGTGTCGTTTTAACACAGGATGATGCCCTGGCCACAGTACGCAGTGTGACGACACAGATGAAGGATCTGGACGATGAAAGGGAACGCATGTTGTGCAGTGTGTGTGTGATTTGTGAATGGTAAACTGTGTCATTTTATGAACTGTGTCATTCTATAACTGTGTCGTTTTAACACAGGATGACGCCCTGGCCACAGTACGCAGTGTGACGACACAGATGAAGGATCTGGACGATGAAAGGGAACGCACAGAGAACAGGCTGAAAGTGCTACAGAAATCACTGGGAGATGTGGAGGAAGGTCAGTCAACTGTACTCAGCAAATAGCTGTGAAAACACACAACAAACACAGATACACACAAGCATACACATGCACACACATCCACACATGTTCGTACACTTATAACGGTAATGATGGTTATTTCTGTAGTGTTCATTCTAGAAACTTCTACTCATTGCGCTTTATTAGAATATGTTAAACTTATTCAAAATTTTCTCTCTCCCTTCCATCCGATTGATCATTTTCCCTTCCTCCCCACAACACACCATGCAACACCACTCCCCACAATGACACATGCACACACACACACACAACGCGGTGCACACACAACACCTGCGCATACACATCCCACGCATATATACACGCACGGGCATGCATACACACATACCACACACACGCAACACATCACACCACACACACTACACTCGCACTCAGTGCAATAACACACATGCACTCAACACATCACAACACTCTAAAACATGCACGCGCACTAAAGACACATACTTGACAATTTAGCATTGAAAACTTGTTGTTTTTTGGAGGGAAGGAAAAAGAAGAAAAATAACCTCTGGGCAAGACTACAATAGACCTCATATAACTAAATTATCTTCCTCAGCTCAATTCGTTGTTTTCTTTGTAAGTTTAAAACCCTTTCAACCGCCAGTTAGTAGTTTATGCACCACGATGGTTGTAAACACCATGTCACTAGTAAAAGGCATCAAAACTGGTCCTGTTATATGAAGACCCTATTTTCTTTATTTTGGGAGGTAAGGATAGGCCTTATGTTATAAATGTCACAGAGGAATTCCCATATTGCAGATAATTGTTCTTTTTCCTACCTGGTAAAAGTTTTTTTAACGTCCATTTTTTGGTTGAAAATGGGTGCGGCGGAAAAGGTGTTAATTAAGCCTAAACAAATATAGTTGTTTTAGGTTTGTTTGTTTGTTTGTGGGGTTTTTTTGTGGTTGTTTATGTGTGCGTTTTTTCTTTCAATTTTATGTGTTTCTTGTTGTTGTTTGTTTCATTTATTTTTCCTTTAGTCCATCATGAGATTGGCTAAAGCCAGTGCTTCTTCCAATACGGAGGAACCTCACTTAAAAGACCCGCACACAATGCCCCTCTCTCTGTGTCTTTGTCCCCCAAGGGAAGAGGAGAAAAGAAGCAACCTCTCTGTTCTTTTTCTTTCTAACACACACTCAAACTAACCACACACACATACACACGCGCACACAGAGTAACTTTGGGACTTCCATTTGAAATGATCTATCAGCACAAAAGTAAATATTGGAAAAAAAACCTGACATAGCTGAAACACAGTACTTCTTCTGCGTTCCCTGGCCATAATGGGTAATGTATGTAATAATGGGTAATGTAATGTGTAATAATGGGTAATGTATGTAATAATGGGTGAATGTTATGTAATAATGGGTAATGTATGTAATAATGGGTAATGTATGTGTAATAATGGGTAATGTATGTGTAATAATGGGTAATGTATGTGTAATAATGGGTAATGTATGTGTCCGGTTTTCAGTGGTCTCCCTGAGGAGAAGCTCAAAGGAGGAAAAATATTTGGAAGATTTTTGGGGGGAAAAAAGGCAGGAGAATTGGCCAAATACCCCCAAAATCCAATAAGTCAGGCAAAAAGGAAAGATAGTAGACGGATAGTAGGATGACCCAGACAGAAAGCAAAGGGGAAATACAGAGTCAAAGAGAGTGACAGGTTAGGGGGAAGTTACAAGCACAGAAACTTCCAGAAGGTGGGGGGGAACTATTTTGTACAAAAGACACACCCCCCCCCCCCCCCCCCCCAGTATTCCCCACAGGGAGCACAACATTAATTGTATTGTTTTCAAAATGTAAAAGTTAATATTTTTAAAAAGAGCTTACACAGTGGTATAATAATAATAATTAAAAACGCTGAACTTATACTCTAATGGTATAATTTTCACATAGTAAGTCGCATTTTATGAAGAGAAACATACACATTGGTGTTAAAGATGGTTGCATGCATATATGGAAAAATCCCACCATGCTAGGGGTAAGTGTGGCATCGAAACAAGAACAACAACAATAAGATAAAACAAAGGAAAACTAAAACAGAATAAAAGGAAATCTCATGTGAACTAGAGCGGAATAATGTTTCACCTGAGTTTAGAGTGCCTTCTTCAAGCCATGGTTCAAAGAATGTTTTAATGGATTTTGAGGCTGCCAACTGTACTATCACCTACACATGCGACACCAAGCTTGGATCAGTGTTTAATGCCCAATTTTCAGCTGTCCTATCGTTAAGTGACCTGACCGAAACTCAGAACATTGTTGACTGCTTTAATTTCAGTAGTATTTTACTACTGCAGACTTCATTGTCCTGGTGTGTGTTTGTGTGGGGGTGTGGGGAGCCAATCATTACTATAAACAGTTCAAGGAATGCTATGTGGACTGTTTTCAGTATCGCAGTTTGAACTATAAGTATAAGCTTCCTAGTAAACTAGTGTCCACAATATTGTTTAGTTTGTAAGCTGAAGAAGACCAGACTGGGCTCCGAATGCAGGGAAGGAGTGATCTTCTGTGTTCATCTTTACAAACACACAAATTCCTATGTTGACAGCGTGAATACCTTTGTCTCCCAGATTTGTGTGCATTGTCAGAAGGCGGTCATTCCACGGTCATTTCTGTGGTCAGTGTGGACACTGATAATGGCCAGTTCCAACATGTCTTGACTTGTTCTGGACACATAACCAGTGCTGTCTGTAGTCACATTGCTGAAGTCTGTGGAAGGTGGAATTAAAAACTTAATCCAAAACTCTCTCCTCTCTCTCTCTCTCTCTCTCTCTCTCTCTCTCTCTCTCTCTTCTCCGAAGTCACTCTCATCTTCCTCTCTCTCTCTCTCTCTCTCTCCTCTCTATCTCTTCTCTATTTCTCTCTCCCTCTCCCTGCCTCCCTCATCTCTCTCTCTCTCTCTCTCTCTTCTCCCTCCCTCTCTTTCTCTTTCATTTTTTTCTTTTTCTCTCTGCTAAGTGGTTCAGAGCAGAGTACAAAAACCAACAACATATGAATTTCTATGGTTGAGTTGCTGGTATTTTTTCTTGTCCTTTTCTCATGCACTCCATTTGAGCCTTCCTGGCGTGTCAGCTGTTTCAGCATTACGTTGGTGTGATTAATGGTAGAACAGACAAGAACAGAGTGCTAGTGTAAGGCGGGCAATGTAGACAGTGAACTGGCGAGGCTTGTGAACACAATGCCTGCAACATTCAATCAACGGAGTTGAGCGTTTGTGATTGAAGGGTGTTGATGCGTTTGTGTATCAGTTTTATGGAGTTGAGTTGGTCATTGAGGGGTGTTGATGTGATAGCCTAATAGAGAAGTGACAATGATCCAGCAAGACGGTTTGTTATGAACTGAGGGGTTATGCGCATGCTGTTGCTGAAAATGTCTGACTTGTAGAGAGCGGTGTTTGTTTTTTATCAAAAGAGCAAAAGATTCAACAGGGATGTGGTAGTGTATCAGAGAAGTGACAATGTTCTGGCAATATTTATTATGAACTAAGGAGTCTTGTGCTTGTATTCACTGAAGATTTCTGCTTGTGCGGGTTTTTCTGTGTGTGTTTTTTAAGAGCAAAGTCTTTGGCAGGTTGTGAAAACATTTCAGTGAATTAGCAAGACTTCGTAAAAATAAAAAAGATGGTTATGTGCACAGGTTTTTATCTTTCTCTCAGATCATATTGCGTCATCATTTATCGCCAGAGGAAGCTTAGAACCTGTAGAAACCAGAGGACTTTGATTGCCAAGCCTTTCTTTGTAAAAAAGGAATTTAGGTGTTCTTGTGATTGACTATTGCTGCCATGCTTCGCATCATGAGTCTACAGTACACGTCCAAGCTGGACAAGAGTTTGCTCCCTTACAATGATGGTGGGTGGGTTCTTCTTAAACAGGTTTCATCTCTGTCTCTATCTCCGCTCTTATCTTCTTTCTTTCTAGTTGAAGTAGAACTGAACTTCTGAAGACAGTACACGTCCAAGCTGGACAAGAGTTTGCTCCCTTACAATGATGGTGGGTGGGTTCTTCTTATGCAGATTTCATCTCCCTTATTTCTGTCTCTATCTCCTCTCTTATCTTCCTTCTTTCTAGTTGAAGTAGAACTGAACTTCTGAAGAAGTGATTGAGGCAGATTGATGCCTTGATTGGTGTTGGCTCCTTTCTATCTAGGACTGTTTTCTTTTGGTCTCTATCTTTATTGCAATCAGTCTCTTCATCTGAGTTCTCTCTCTCTCTCTCTCTCTCTCGTCATCTCTCTCTCTCTCTCATCCTCCTCTCTCTCTCCTCTCTCTCTCTCTCATCTCTCTCTCTCTCATCTCTCTCAAGTTCAATTCCGTGCATCATTCTCTCTCAAGTTTCTCTCTCTCTCTCTCTCATCTCTCTTCTCTTTCATCTCTCTCTCTTCGTCTCTCTCTCTGTCTCTCTCTCTCTCTCCTCTCTCTCTCTCTGATCTCTCTCTCTCTCTCTCTCTCTCTCTCTCTCTCCCCCTGTTTCTTTCTCTCCCTCTCTCTCTCCCCTTTTCCTTTTCCCCACATTGTAAGGATTTCGCTTGATGCGTTCAAATGGTCAAGTGTTAACTCTGGGTACAGGGTATCAATAGTATTTAAAATAGAAAAGGGGGGTGTATTTGTCTGTATGTGTATCAGTGTTTGCTACAATTTACCAGTAATCATATTTAGAGATTCTTTCGGCAAGTGGTTTCGAAAAGAGTTTAAACTGTTAAATAAACTAGTCCCGTGTAAACTAAAAACACAGAATAAAAACAGTAGTCCTTAACCAAACAAACTGGATTCCCCCTAGGAAGAAAACAATGAATCTTGGGGTGTGTTGACATAATGGCTTGAGGCCAGCAGTATTTATGTTAAGCTAAGATTGAAGGGTTAGGTTGAGTCAACACTGTGTGACTTTCTTCACTAAGCCCTTGATATACAGTGGCTACCGACTGTGTGAAATTAAAACATGTTGCATACACATGGCACAGTATAGCCGACAGATTTTTTTTATTGAACATTTTTTTCATAATTTTACACATTTTCATGAAGAAACACACACGCACATGTAATAGAAGTTACAGTGAGGATAAGGGCGACGACAACTACAGCAGCAACTACAAGCAAAGGCAACATTATGATATCAACAATAACAAGAGAAGAATGGTAGTCGCAAAAGTAGTGGCCGACAGATATCTTGGTGTAGACTTTATATAGCAAAACTAGACTTTATATAGACAAAACCTCTACACTGCAAAGTTTGTTTCCCCACAACAAACCACTACAAAAATCCCAAAGTCACTGCCTGTTGCTAACAAACATACTAGCAGCATGTCGGCAATGGTAAACTCTCAGGGCGTTGCTAGTATTCTAGCGGCGAGTTGCGAACAAGACACAATACAACACCGTATAATGCAAATACAAGTACAATGCACATGCATCGGTGTTGATTCCAGACAAGCGCGGCATCGACGGCCGGCTGACCAGCGCACAGACGGCCCTCATGATGCAGGAGGAGACAATCCGGAGAAACGAGCGGGAGCGCAAGGTCCTCTCCGACAAGGTCAACTCCCTGGAGAGAGCCATGGCTGCCGCCGAGTCGGAGAAACGCCAGATGGAGGTGGGTGTTGTGGGGCTATGGCCTGGGATGGAGGTTGCAAAATTAGAAACGCCACACTGGAGGTGGTGTGTTGTGGGGCTATGGCCTGGGATTGTTGCAAAATTGGATGTTTCTGAAAGGAGTGTTGTGCCTTTGAAAAATTACAGTGGAACCTCTCTCAACATAAAACGGCGAAAATTGTGTTTTACTTTCCTCTTGGTCTGAATCGGGACACATATGGGACATTTGTAAATACAAATATGGTGGGAACAATACTGGAGGCAATGCCCGGAGGCAGTACGAAACACAGTAAAGTCCCGATTTTTTTAAAAAAATTAATACAG
This sequence comes from Phymorhynchus buccinoides, assembly GCA_017654935.2. Classification (NCBI taxonomy): domain Eukaryota; kingdom Metazoa; phylum Mollusca; class Gastropoda; order Neogastropoda; family Raphitomidae; genus Phymorhynchus; species Phymorhynchus buccinoides. The sequence goes on from CM065698.1 coordinate 32,846,591, forward strand.
ATAGCTGTAGCGGTGACCACGCGGCCTCGGTTAAAAACCTCATCGGCTATGGCACCGCCTACGGAATTCTCTCAAACAGTAATGTACGCTATAGCGTACATGTTTCGCGCAAACATTCAACACTAGGCAGGTTTGCATCATTACATAAAAATTATTTTTTAAAAAATAATACTTAACCGCACAGTTTTGAAAATTTGCGGTATTGTTTATAATAATAAAAGCTAGCATATGTTATAATTCCAAAGTAAAATTTTTATTATTAGCAGATTTAAAGAAAAAGCATGACAAAGAAGACAAAGAGAGGGGTAGTGACTCGTTTTCATTCATTGCCGTCCTAAAATAGACTAGAAGTGATTTCATTGGTTGAAAACTATTAAGGGACCGTAGAGGAACACTTTTATACCAGTTTGGGTTGCATGGCTTCGCTGAGTTGTGAAGTGTGAATGTTTAAACACTATGTTCGCTATAGCGTACTCTCTAGTGTTCGAACGGTTTGTGAAGGGAAGCAATCGGCCAGTGTTGAATGAGTTATCTGACGAGATAGCTATGTATGTGTGGTCCAGGAGAAGATGTCCAAGCTGCGCAGCTCTGAGGGCAGGCTGGAGGAGGACAAGAAGAACCTGCGACAGGCTCTGGACGACGCGGAAACACGATGCACCAAGCTGGAGCTGGCCAGACGCTCACTGGACGGAGAGCTGCAGAGGCTGAGGCTGGCCATGACCGACAAGGAAACTGAGAACCAGGTAGGTCACGGGTCACCTGGGTCAGTCAGGGGTCACTGGGGTCGGTCACGGGTCACTGGTGTCGGTCAGGGGTCACTGGGTCAGTCAGGGGTCATTGGGGTCAGTCAGGGATCACAGGGTCAGTCAAGGGTCACTGGGTCAGTCAGGGGTCATTGGGGTCAGTCAAGGGTCACTGGGGTCAGTCAGGGGTTACTGGGTCAGTTTGAATCACGGGAAGCAAGTTACAGGTGAGTTAAGGGTCAAATGTCAGTCAGGAGTTACTCAGGAGTGATGGAGTCAGTCACTGGTGAGTTAAGGGTCTCCTTCTGCCCCATTAAACTTAACTGGGTAGAGAAAAAAAAAGTGTCTGCAATATTGGGAATTCCTCTGTGACATGCATAACATTAGGCTTATCCATATACCTCCCAAAATTAAAAAAATAGGGTCTTTGGATAACAGACCCTGATTATGATGCCTTTTAGTGACATGGGTGTTAAACCTTTGTAGTGTAAAAATGCGACATTGGCAGTGAAAGGGTTACGGGTCAAATGTCAGCCAGGGATCATCATCAAGCACACAAAAATAGATAAGGTGGATGTAATGCAAGCAAAAGAGACATTGTACATTCAGAGTACAAAATACTGCAGGAAGTTTGGAGTTGTGCGTAGATGTTGATTTTTGGGGGAAAGTAGAGCAAATATATACAGGGGTGCATGTGGGTCTGCCTGAAGCCTGAATTCAGGCAATTTGATGCAGGTCTCAGGCAGTGGTCTGCCTGAAGATAGGGCTCTTCTCAGGCTCTTTTTGCTCTTAAATTGACCATTTTAGCAAGGGTTATGGTGGAAAGTTCAGGGCGAAATTGCTTTATCAGGCATGGTAGAACCTCCCCCCCCCCCCCCCGAAAAGAAAAGAAAAATGCCGGGGTAAAAATTTGCCCGGGTGCCTAAAAATTACGTGCGTTAAAAAACCTATGCAATCGCTTCGCGGAACCGGATGTGAATGACTGAACAAGCAACTTCCCGCCGAAGTTAGCAGTCGTGCGCGGCCTAGCTCACGCCACACCACACGTTTCCAGATTTGTGATCCTAGTGCTTCTTTTTCTTCTTCTTCTTCTTCATTTTGACACCCAACTTCATCATTTTAGTTTGAGTCGACATCTTTCAAATGAAATGCAGAATCGGTTGGATATCCTTCCGCGAAACTCACTTTGCCCCCACTACCATGCCTGTTTATTCGCTGCATGCACCCTTGTATATAGTTTTGAGTTTTAGATGTTGCTTGAAGAGACATAGAAGAGAAGATAAATTAAGGGCACTGTGTACTGAATTAGGATATAAAATACAGCAGGTAGTTTCTAGTAAAGCTTTTTATTCAGACTATACACCTGTATTGTTAAAAATTTGGGACTTTCCTGGTGTTGCACTGCCTCCGGGCATTGCCTCCAGGATCGTTCCCACCATCTTTATGTCTACTAATGTCCCATATGTGTCTGTTCCAGACCGGAGGACGTTAAACAGATTTCCATCGAGCAAAGCATATTGATTAAATACACCAAATTATCTGCTTTATTTCCTCTCCTAACCCAATGCCTAGCACTGCTACCTTTGTTTCCTACTAATGAATACTAGGGAGGTTTGAGTAGAGAGGGGTGGAAGTCTTAGCCTCCTGTTCATCAGACTATTGATTGGAGCTCTGCTACAGTAGTAACTGTGTTGCTGTCTCATTAATATTGCATTCTACTTTCTTTTGCCCTTCTTTTTACTCTCTGTGTGTCACTTCCTTTTTTCCCCTTCCATTTCTTCTGTTAGTCTTAGGCCGTGTACACACATAAGCGGATATTCCGTGCGGAAACCCGTGCGCAATCCATACATAAGTGAAACAAAGAAGGGAAAAGATGTGCGCACGTGTCCAAATTTCCCCTGTATGCGTAAACTTCTATCCTTCTTTCTTCCACTTATTTAGGGTTTCCATACGGAACTTACGCGTCTAATGTGAACCCGGCCTTAGGTGAAAAGAAAAAGCGGTACTGAAAAAAAGAAAACACAAGAAATGTTATCTTCTCATGCTGTAAAAAGAAAAAAATGGTGTTAAAACTTTTCTCTGCTTTTCTGTTTTTTTATCTGTTGAAAATGTGTCCCCGTGGGAATACCGGGGGGTCTTTCATAAAATAGTTCTCTCACCTTCTGGAAGTTCTGTGCTTGTAACTTCCTCTAATCTGCCACTTTTCTTTGACTCTCTGCCTTTTCCCTTTGCTTTCTATCATCTATCTTTCTGACTTATTGGCCCATTCTCCTGCCTTTTTTTATAAAAAAAATCTTCCAAATAATGTTTCTCCTTTGAGCTCCTCCAAAAATCGGAATGTGTCGGCTGTACGCAGCGGGGGAGACCAGTGGAAAACTGAAAAACCGGACACGTACGTACCTTACCCATTATGGCTAACATATGGCCTGGGAACGCAGAAGTCGAAAACGTGCAACAAGAAAGAAGAGGATGGGGCTGGAAAGAGAAGAAAAAGAAGATGGCAGCTTCTCTGCTTGTTATTTTTATTTGTACTGGTATAATCGATAGACTAGATAATCATCTGGTTTTTATAAACATGTAGGGGCATGTCACAACTATGTACGCAAAAAAATCAATGACAAGATGAGAGTCTGTGCTCAAGGCAAGGCTTCACATGACCCCTGGATAATGAATAATGCAGAGCGAGTCGTGTGCATAGAACAAGTAAGATCAAGGACCTCATCACTCAGTCTATCTCCAGTCACAGTGTGTGTAGGGATGTGACTGATGTGTTATGAAGAACCACGCTATGTTTTCTGCCTGCTGTGTTCAAAGTAGTCTCTGGCTTGTGGAGCTTCTTCTTCTTCTTTGTTCGCTCGGACAGTTTCCTGTCACATGAGCGTAGAGATGCGTCAACTAAGAAACTTATCTTCTCTACTATGTCTCTTCAAGCAACATCTAAAACTCAAAACTATATTAACAAGGGTGCATGCAGCGAATAAAGCATTTGCCTGAACTTTCCATCCTAACCCTTGCCTAACTAAGAAATGGCTAGGCCCAGCATGTCCGACTTCGGCTGAAGAAATCTTTGTAAGAATTTATAGAAAAAAAGGCAGGAGAATGGACCAGTAGATAGAAAGATAGCAGATGACAGTAAGCAAAAGGAAAAGGCAGAGTGAAAGAGAGTGACAAATTAGAGGAAGTTACAAGCACAGAACTTCCAGAAGGTGGGGGAACTATTTGTACAAAAAGACCCCCCCCCCACCCCCCCCCCCCCCCCCCCCCGTTATCCCTACAGGGAGGGTGTGGAGCAATAACAGACAACTGGTGATTTTCTTCTCTCTAAAACTTATTGGCTAAGATACTGATTTAACACCCCTTCAACGTCTTGGTTCATTGCGGGGGTTTTCAAATCGCGCCTTTATATTCTACTATTAGCAAATGCGTATTTTTAGTTGTTTAAGCGAATGAAGATTAAATTTAAATATAGAAAACGAAGGAGGTTTATGTGTTCAATATGCAGTAATGACGAAATTCTGCTTAATGATTATTAAACACATCCGTGTGCTCTGGCTTAACCCCTTCACTGCCAGAGGGAAACTGAGAAATTATCGATTTTCTTAATATAAAATTTAAAAGAGACCTGTTAGAGTCAATCTGAGAAAATGGGTCTAGAAATATCTTTCCTGACTTGCCTGGGCCAGAGACCATCACTCCAGGGCTATGACATCGGAGGTTGTGACATCATCAGTGACATCATCCATCCCTTGGTAAACACAGGACCAGGCAGGGAAGGGGTTAACCCTCTATTCTGGCTGCAGACTATATTCTAAAAAATACGAAAAGCAAAAGAAATTCTGGCTGATGTAGAACACTGGAATCATGAACCCGTCTGACTTAGCGATGGAGCATGCGATGGCCGATCACTTCTGCCCGATGCAAGGACAGGTCAGTGCACACTGCAGATTGTAAAATCCATTTACAAGAATTCGCCTTGGCTTAAAGACACACTGACGCACCACGACTAAGTCCCTTGGGGGTTTTTTTCTAGTGGGTAGTTGTGACCCACATACAAATGTCCCCATTTTCAAATTGAGGCTGCTCTTTAAAAAATGTTTCGTTTTCAATTTGGGGGCATTTGTATGGGAGTCAAAGCCTGGTCAAAACAAGATTTCTTACCAGCTATAAGAGGGAAAACATGTGAAACCCGTGATTTTGACACGTGATCTAGGGGGTCTTTAAGGTCGGTGTCAGACCAATTGACATAGGCCTAGAACACCAAGGCTACATCAAAATGTTGTTATGCTCTGCATAGTTATGCGGGGATTGTTTTTAGCCATGGCAAGCTCTTAGCATAGCATCATCAGTATCCAAAACCTTCCGAAGTCGGTCACACACGTAATGTTCTCAATCCTAGCTGGTGCATTTGCGCCATAGTGTTCAAGTGTTTAGGCTGTTGGGATGATCCCTTGGAGTCTTTTAGCCAGGGTATGACAACAACAACAACAACAACATATACAGAATAAGAGCCAGTGGCTCTACTTTGAAACCATTGACTGCACACCCCTGCATCTTATCATATGACTGATAATATAGCATGAAAATATAAGAAACAAAATCTGAGTTTTGTGCCAAATTTGGGGTGGGTGTGGGGGGGTGCGCGCCTTATAGTCTTAAAAATATGGTACAGTCAAACCTCTATTTTAAGGCTTCCAGAACATAAAAGAAAATGGGTCTTAAATTGGTAGGGTCTTATAACAGAGGTCAGTTTTATACATAAGATAAATATAGTAAACTACATTAATCCGTTTCAATAAAAAAAACTCAATCTAAAATGAGAGGAGGTCTTTTAACGGAGAGTCTTATAATAGAGGTTTGACTGTACTATTATTCTTATTTGATCGTTTTTCAGGTCCTGCAAGACCGGGTGGAGACTCTGACCAAGCAGATCCAGGATTTGGAATCCAAGGCACAATCCTTGCAGGTCACCATCGAAAGGCTGCACAGCACTCTGGCCAAGACTGAGGAGGAGGGGCACATGTCTAAGGACAAGGTAGGGCATCATCATCATTGTCATCATCATTATCATCAGTATCAATCATCATTATCTTCCATTACCATTATCAGTATCATCGTCATCATCATTATTATCACAGCTCTCTGGCCAAGACTGAGGAGGAAGGGCCACATGTTTAAGGACAGAATAGCATCATTGTCATCTTCATTATTATCATCAGTATCATTCCCATCATCATCGTCATTATCATCATCGTCATCATCATTACCATCATCCGTATCATCGTCATCTTCAGTATCATCGTCATCTTCAGTATCATCGTCATCATCATTATATCACAGCTCTCTGGCCAAGACTGAGGAGGGAAGGGGCACATGTCTAGACATGTTGCCCTTCCTCCTCAGTCTTGGCCAGAGAGCTGTGATAATAATGATGATGACGATGATACTGAAGATGACGATGATACTGAAGATGACGATGATACTGAAGATGACGATGAACTGATGATGACGATGATACTGATGATAATGACGATGATGATGGGAATGATACTGATGATAATAATGAAGATGACAATGATGCTATTCTGTCCTTAAACATGTGGCCCTTCCTCCTCAGTCTTGGCCAGAGAGCTGTGATAATAATGATGATGACGATGATACTGATAATGGTAATGGAAGATAATGATGATGGTATGATGATAATGATGATGACAATGATGATGATGCCCTACCTTGTCCTTAGACATGTGCCCCTCCTCCTCAGTCTTGGCCAGAGTGCTGTGCAGCCTATCGATGGTGACCTGCAAGGATTGTGCCTTGGATTCCAAATCCTGGATCTGCTTGGTCAGAGTCTCCACCCGGTCTTGCAGGACCTGAAAAACGATCAAATAAGAATAATAGTACAGTCAAACCTCTATTATAAGACCGTCCATTAAAAGACCTCCTCTCATTTAAGATTGAGTTTTTGGAAACGGATTAATGTAGTTTACTATATTTATCTTATGTATAAAACTGACCTCTGTTATAAGACCCTACCAATTTAAGACCCATTTTCTTTTATGTTCTGGAAGCCTTAAAATAGAGGTTTGACTGTACCATATTTTTAAGGACTATAAGGCGCGCAACCGTGGGGGTTACCCCCCCACCCACCCCAATTGGCACAAAACTCAGATTTTGTTCTTATATTTTCATGCTATATCTATCAGTCATATGATAAGATGCAGGGGTGTGCAGTCAATGGTTTCAAAGTAGAGCCACTGGCTCTTATTCTGTATTTGTTTGTTTTGTTGTTGTCTTACCCTGGCTTAAAGACTCCAAGGATCATCCCAACAGCCGAAACACTTGAACACTATGGCGGCAAATGCACCAGCTAGGATTGAGAACATTACGTGTGTGACCGACTTCGGAAGGTTTTGGATACTGATGATGCTATGCTAGGAGCTTGTCATGGCTAAAGACAATCCCCGCACAACTATGCAGAGCATAACGACATTTTGATGTAGCCTTGGTGTTCTGGCCTATGTCAATTGGTCTGACACGACCTTAAAGACCCCCTAGGTCACGTGTCAAAATCACGGGTTTCACATGTTTTCCATCTTATAGCTGGTAAGAAATCTTGTTTTGACTAGGTTTGACTCCCATACAAATGTCCCCAAATTGAAAACGAAACATTTTTAAAGAGCAGCCTCAATTTGAAAATTGGGGACATTTGTATGTGGGTCACAGCTACCTAGAAAAAACCCCCAAGGGACTTAATCGTGGTGCGTCAGTGTGTCCTTAAGCCAAGGCGAATTCTGTAAATGGATTTTACAATCTGCAGTGTGCACTGACCTGTCCTTGCATCGGGCAGAAGTGATCGGCCATCGCATGCTCCATCGCTAAGTCAGACGGGTTCATGATTCCAGTGTTCTACATCAGCCAGAATTTCTTTTGCTTTTCGTATTTTTTAGAATATAGTCTGCAGCCAGAATAGAGGGTTAACCCCTTCCCTGCCTGGTCCTGTGTTTACCAAGGGATGGATGATGTCACTGATGATGTCACAACCTCCGATGTCATAGCCCTGGAGTGATGGTCTCTGGCCCAGGCAAGTCAGGAAAGAGTATTTCTAGACCATTTTTCTCAGATTGACTCTAACAGGTCTCTTTTTAATTTTATATTAAGAAAATCGATAATTTCTCAGTTTTCCACTGGCAGTGATGGGGTTAAGCCAGCACACGGATGTGTTTAATAATCGTTAAGCAGAATTTCGTCATTACTGCATATTGAACACATAAACCTCCTTCGTTTTCTATATTTTAAATTTAATCTTCATTCGCTTAAACAACTAAAAATACGCATTTTGCTAATAGTAGAATATAAAGGCGCGATTGAAAAACCCCCGCCAAATGAACCAAGACGTTGAAGGGGTGTTAAATCTGTATCTTAGCCAAATAAGTTTTAGAGAGAAGAAAATCACCAGTTGTCTGTTATTGCTCCACCCCCCCTGTAGGGATACCGGGGGGGGGGGGGGGGGGGGGGGGGGGGGGGGTCTTTTGTACAAATAGTTCCCCCACCTTCTGGAAGTTCTGTGCTTGTAACTTCCTCTAATCTGTCACTCTCTTTCACTTTGCCTTTTCCTTTTGCTTTCTGTCATCTGCTATCATTCTATCTTACTGGTCCATTCTCCTGCCTTTTTTTCTATAAATTCTTACAAAGATTTCTTCAGCCGAAAGTCGGACATGCTGGGCCTAGCCATTTCTTAGTTAGGCAAGGGTTAGGATGGAAAGTTCAGGCAAATGCTTTATTCGCTGCATGCACCCTTGTTAATATAGTTTTGAGTTTTAGATGTTGCTTGAAGAGACATAGTAGAGAAGATAATTTCTTAGTTGACGCATCTACGCTCATGTGACAGGAAACTGTCCGAGCGAACAAAGAAGAAGAAGAAGCTCCACAAGCCAGAGACTACTTTGAACACAGCAGGCAGAAAACATAGCGTGGTTCTTCATAACACATCAGTCACATCCCTACACACACTGTGACTGGAGATAGACTGAGTGATGAGGTCCTTGATCTTACTTGTTCTATGCACACGACTCGCTCTGCATTATTCATTATCCAGGGGTCATGTGAAGCCTTGCCTTGAGCACAGACTCTCATCTTGTCATTGATTTTTTTGCGTACATAGTTGTGACATGCCCCTACATGTTTATAAAAACCAGATGATTATCTAGTCTATCGATTATACCAGTACAAATAAAAATAACAAGCAGAGAAGCTGCCATCTTCTTTTTCTTCTCTTTCCAGCCCCATCCTCTTCTTTCTTGTTGCACGTTTTCGACTTCTGCGTTCCCAGGCCATATGGCCATAATGGGTAAGGTACGTACGTGTCCGGTTTTCAGTTTCCACTGGTCTCCCCGCTGCGTACAGCCGACACATTCCGATTTTGGAGGAGCTCAAAGGAGAAACATTATTTGGAAGACTGTTTTTTGAAAAAAAAGGCAGGAGAATGGGCAAAGAAGTCAGAAAGATAGATGATAGAAAGCAAAGGGAAAAGGCAGAGTCAAAGGAGAGTGGCAGATTAGAGGAAGTTACAAGCACAGAACTTCCAGAAGGTGAGGGAACTATTTTTATGAAAGACCCCCCGGTATTCCCACGGGGACACATTTTCAACAGATAAAAAAACAGAAAAGCAGAGAAAAGTTTTAACACCATTTTTTTCTTTTTACAGCATGAGAAGATAACATTTCTTGTGTTTTCTTTTTTTCAGTACCGCTTTTTCTTTTTCACCTAAAGGCTGGGTTCACATTAGACGTGTAAGTTCCGTATGGAAAACCCTAAATAAGTGGAAGAAAGAAGGATAAAAGTTTACGCATACAGGGGAAATTCGAACGGGTAGAGGGAACATGCGCAAATCTTTTCCCTTCTATGTTTCACTTATTTATGGATTGCGCACGGGTTTCCGCACGGAATATCCGCTTATGTGTGTACACGGCCTAAGACTAACAGAAGAAATGGAAGGGGAAAAAAGGAAGTGACACACAGAGAGTAAAAAGAAGGGCAAAAGAAAGTAGAATGCAATATTAATGAGACAGCAACACAGTTACTACTGTAGCAGAGCTCCAATCAATAGTCTGATGAACAGGAGGCTAAGACTTCCACCCCTCTCTACTCAAACCTCCCTAGTATTCATTAGTAGGAAACAAAGGTAGCAGTGCTAGGCATTGGGTTAGGAGAGGAAATAAAGCAGATAATTTGGTGTATTTAATCAATATGCTTTGCTCGATGGAAATCTGTTTAACGTCCTCCGGTCTGGAACAGACACATATGGGACATTTTTTAGTAGATATAAAGATGGTGGGAACGATACTGGAAGCAATGTCCGGAGGCAGTGCAACACCAGGAAAGTCCCAAATTTTTAACAATACAGGTGTATAGTCTGAATAAAAAGCTTTACTAGAAACTACCTGCTGTATTTTATATCCTAATTCAGTACACAGTGCCCTTAATTTATCTTCTCTTCTATGTCTCTTCAAGCAACATCTAAAACTCAAAACTATATACAAGGGTGCATGCAGCGAATAAACAGGCATGGTAGTGGGGGCAAAATGAGTTTCGCGGAAGGATATCCAACCGATTCTGCATTTCATTTGAAAGATGTCGACTCAAACTAAAATGATGAAGTTGGGTGTCAAAATGAAGAAGAAGAAGAAAAATAAGCACTAGGATCACAAATCTGGAAACGTGTGGCGTGAGCTAGGCCGCGCACGACTGCCAACTTCGGCGGGAAGTTGCTTGTTCAGTCATTCACATCCGGTTCCGCGAAGCGATTTTTTTGCATAGGTTTTAACGCACGTAATTTTTAGGCACCCGGGCAAATTTTTACCCCGGCATTTTTTCTTTTCTTTTCGGGGGGGGGGGGGGAGGGGAGTCTACCATGCCTGATAAAGCATTCGCCTGAACTTTCCACCATAACCCTTGCTAAAATGGTCAATTTAAGAGCAAAAAGAGCCTGAGAAGAGCCCTATCTTCAGGCAGACCACTGCCTGAGCCTGCATCAAATTGCCTGAATTCAGGCTTCAGGCAGACCCACATGCACCCCTGTATATATTTGCTCTACTTTCCCCCAAAAATCAACATCTACGCACAACTCCAAACTTCCTGCAGTATTTTGTACTCTGAATGTACAATGTCTCTTTTGCTTGCATTACATCCACCTTATCTATTTTTGTGTGCTTGATGATGATCCCTGGCTGACATTTGACCCGTAACCCTTTCACTGCCAATGTCGCATTTTTGCACCACAATGGTTTAACACCCATGTCACTAAAAGGCATCGGATCATGGTCTGTTATCCAAAGATCCTATTTTTTTAAATTTTGGGAGGTATGGATAAGCCTAATGTTATGCATGTCACAGAGGAATTCCCAATATTGCAGATACTTTTTTATCTCTACCCAGTTAAGTTTAATGGGGCAGAAGGAGACCCTTAACTCACCAGTGACTGACTCCATCACTCCTGAGTAACTCCTGACTGACATTTGACCCTTAACTCACCTGTAACTTGCTTCCCGTGATTCAAACTGACCCAGTAACCCCTGACTGACCCCAGTGACCCTTGACTGACCCCAATGACCCCTGACTGACCCAGTGACCCTTGACTGACCCTGTGATCCCTGACTGACCCCAATGACCCCTGACTGACCCAGTGACCCCTGACCGACACCAGTGACCCGTGACCGACCCCAGTGACCCCTGACTGACCCAGGTGACCCGTGACCTACCTGGTTCTCAGTTTCCTTGTCGGTCATGGCCAGCCTCAGCCTCTGCAGCTCTCCGTCCAGTGAGCGTCTGGCCAGCTCCAGCTTGGTGCATCGTGTTTCCGCGTCGTCCAGAGCCTGTCGCAGGTTCTTCTTGTCCTCCTCCAGCCTGCCCTCAGAGCTGCGCAGCTTGGACATCTTCTCCTGGACCACACATACATAGCTATCTCGTCAGATAACTCATTCAACACTGGCCGATTGCTTCCCTTCACAACCGTTCGACACGAGAGTACGCTATAGCGAACATAGTGTTCAAACATTCACACTTCACAACTCAGCGAAGCCATGCAACCCAAACTGGCATAAAAGTGTTACTCTACAGTCCTTTAATAGTTTTCAAACAATGAAATAACTTCTAGTCTATTTTTAGGACGGCAATGAATGAAAACGAGTCACTACCCCTCTCTTCGTCTTCTTTGTCATGCATTTTTTTTTAAAAATCTGCTAATAATAAAATTTTTACTTTGGAATTATAACATATGCTAGCTTTTATTATTATAAACAATACCGCCAATTTTCAAAACTGTGTGGTTAAGTATTATTTTTTAAATAATTTTTATGTAATGATGCAAACCTGCCTAGTGTTGAATGTTTGCGCGAAACATGTACGCTATAGCGTACATTACTGTTGAGAGAATTCGTGGCGGTGCCATAGCCGATGAGGTTTAACCGAGGCGTGGTCACCGCTACAGCTATCTGTATTAATTTTTTTTAAATCGGGACTTTACTGGTTTCGTACTGCCTCCGGGCATTGCCTCCAGTATTGTTCCCACCATATTTGTATTTACAAATGTCCCATATGTGTCCGATTCAGACCAAGAGGACGTAAAACACCATTTTCGCGTTACTGTTGAGAGAGGTTCCACTGTATTTTCAAAGGCACAACACTCCTTTCAGAAACATCCAATTTTGCAACAATCCCAGGCCATAGCCCCACAACACCCACCTCCATGTGGCGTTTCTAATTTTGCAACAATCCCAGGCCATAGCCCCACAACACCCACCTCCATCTGGCGTTTCTCCGACTCGGCGGCAGCCATGGCTCTCTCCAGGGAGTTGACCTTGTCGGAGAGGACCTTGCGCTCCCGCTCGTTTCTCCGGATTGTCTCCTCCTGCATCATGAGGGCCGTCTGTGCGCTGGTCAGCCGGCCGTCGATGCCGCGCTTGTCTGGAATCAACACCGATGCATGTGCATTGTACTTGTATTTGCATTATACGGTGTTGTATTGTGTCTTGTTCGCAACTCGCCGCTAGAATACTAGCAACGCCTGAGTTTACCATTGCCGACATGCTGCTAGTATGTTTGTTAGCAACAGGCACTGACTTTGCTTTTGTAGTGGTTTGTTGTGGGGAAACCAATTGGTGTGGAGTTTTTCTATATAAAGTCTACACCAAGATATCTGTCGGCCACTACTTTTGCGACTACCATTCTTCTCTTGTTATTGTTGATATCATAATGTTGCCTTTGCTTGTAGTTGCTGCTGTAGTTGTCGTCGCCCTTATCCTCACTGTAACTTCTATTACATGTGCGTGTGTGTTTCTTCAAGAAAATGTGTAAAATTATGAAAAAAATGTTCAATAAAAAAAAATCTGTCGGCTATACTGTGCCATGTGTATGCAACATGTTTTAATTTCACACAGTCGGTAGCCACTGTATATCAAGGGCTTAGTGAAGAAAGTCACACAGTGTTGACTCAACCTAACCCTTCAATCTTAGCTTAACATAAATACTGCTGGCCTCAAGCCATTATGTCAACACACCCCAAGATTCATTGTTTTCTTCCTAGGGGGAATCCAGTTTGTTTGGTTAAGGACTACTGTTTTTATTCTGTGTTTTTAGTTTACACGGGACTAGTTTATTTAACAGTTTAAACTCTTTTCGAAACCACTTGCCGAAAGAATCTCTAAATATGATTACTGGTAAATTGTAGCAAACACTGATACACATACAGACAAATACACCCCCCTTTTCTATTTTAAATACTATTGATACCCTGTACCCAGAGTTAACACTTGACCATTTGAACGCATCAAGCGAAATCCTTACAATGTGGGGAAAAGGAAAAGGGAGAGAGAGAGAGGAGAGAAGAAGGGGGGAGAGAGAGAGAGAGAGAGAGAGAGAGAGAGAGAGAGAGAGAGAGAGAGAGAGAGAGAGAGAGAGAGAGAGAGAGAGAGAGAGAGAGAGAGAGAGAGAGAGAGAGAGAGAGAGAACTTGAAATGTGAACTTGAACTTGAGAGAGAGAGAGAGAGAGAGAGAGAGAGAGAGAGAGAGAGAGAGAGAGAGAGAGAGAGAGAGAGAGAGAGAGAGAGAGAGAGAGAACTCAGATGAAGAGACTGATTGCAATAAAGATAGAGACCAAAAGAAAACAGTCCTAGATAGAAAGGAGCCAACACCAATCAAGGCATCAATCTGCCTCAATCACTTCTTCAGAAGTTCAGTTCTACTTCAACTAGAAAGAAGGAAGATAAGAGAGGAGATAGAGACAGAAATAAGGGAGATGAAATCTGCATAAGAAGAACCCACCCACCATCATTGTAAGGGAGCAAACTCTTGTCCAGCTTGGACGTGTACTGTCTTCAGAAGTTCAGTTCTACTTCAACTAGAAAGAAGGAAGATAAGAGCGGAGATAGAGACAGAGATGAAACCTGTTTAAGAAGAACCCACCCACCATCATTGTAAGGGAGCAAACTCTTGTCCAGCTTGGACGTGTACTGTAGACTCATGATGCGAAGCATGGCAGCAATAGTCAATCACAAGAACACCTAAATTCCTTTTTTACAAAGAAAGGCTTGGCAATCAAAGTCCTCTGGTTTCTACAGGTTCTAAGCTTCCTCTGGCGATAAATGATGACGCAATATGATCTGAGAGAAAGATAAAAACCTGTGCACATAACCATCTTTTTTATTTTTACGAAGTCTTGCTAATTCACTGAAATGTTTTCACAACCTGCCAAAGACTTTGCTCTTAAAAAACACACACAGAAAAACCCGCACAAGCAGAAATCTTCAGTGAATACAAGCACAAGACTCCTTAGTTCATAATAAATATTGCCAGAACATTGTCACTTCTCTGATACACTACCACATCCCTGTTGAATCTTTTGCTCTTTTGATAAAAAACAAACACCGCTCTCTACAAGTCAGACATTTTCAGCAACAGCATGCGCATAACCCCTCAGTTCATAACAAACCGTCTTGCTGGATCATTGTCACTTCTCTATTAGGCTATCACATCAACACCCCTCAATGACCAACTCAACTCCATAAAACTGATACACAAACGCATCAACACCCTTCAATCACAAACGCTCAACTCCGTTGATTGAATGTTGCAGGCATTGTGTTCACAAGCCTCGCCAGTTCACTGTCTACATTGCCCGCCTTACACTAGCACTCTGTTCTTGTCTGTTCTACCATTAATCACACCAACGTAATGCTGAAACAGCTGACACGCCAGGAAGGCTCAAATGGAGTGCATGAGAAAAGGACAAGAAAAAATACCAGCAACTCAACCATAGAAATTCATATGTTGTTGGTTTTTGTACTCTGCTCTGAACCACTTAGCAGAGAGAAAAAGAAAAAAATGAAAGAGAGAGAGAGGGAGGGGAGAGAGAGAGAGAGAGAGAGAGAGAGAGGGAGGGAGGGAGAGGGAGAGAGAAAGAGAGAGAGAGAGAGAGAGAGAGAGAGAGAGAGAGAGAGAGAGAGAGAGAGAGAGAGAGAGAGAGAGAGAGAGAGAGAGAGAGAGAGAGAGAGAGAGAGAGAGAGAGTTGGATTAGGTTTAATTCCACCTTCCACAGACTTCAGCAATGTGACTACAGACAGCACTGGTTATGTGTCCAGAACAAGTCAAGACATGTTGGAACTGGCCATTATCAGTGTCCACACTGACCACAGAAATGACCGTGGAATGACCGCCTTCTGACAATGCACACAAATCAGGGAGACACAGGCATTCACGCTGTCAACATAGGAATTTGTGTGTTTGTAAAGAGAACGCAGAAGATCACTCCTTCCCTGCATTTGGAGCCAGTCTGTCTTCTCAGCTTACAAACTAAACAATATTGTGGACACTAGTTTACTAGGAAGCTTATACTTATAGTTCAAACTGCGATACTGAAACAGTCCACATAGCATTCCTTGAACTGTTTATAGTATGATTGGCTCCCACACCCACACACAAACACACACCAGGACAATGAAGTTGCAGTAGTAAAATACTACTGAAATTAAAGCAGTCAACAATGTTCTGAGTTTCGGTCAGGTCACTTAACGATAGGACAGCTGAAAATTGGGCATTAAACACTGATCCAAGCTTGGTGTCGCATGTGTAGGTGATAGTACAGTTGGCAGCCTCAAAATCCATTAAAACATTCTTTGAACCATGGCTTGAAGAAGGCACTCTAAACTCAGGTGAAACATTATTCCGCTCTAGTTCACATGAGATTTCCTTTTATTCTGTTTTAGTTTTCCTTTGTTTTATCTTATTGTTGTTGTTCTTGTTTCGATGCCACACTTACCCCTAGCATGGTGGGATTTTTCCATATATGCATGCAACCATCTTTAACACCAATGTGTATGTTTCTCTTCATAAAATGCGACTTACTATGTGAAAATTATACCATTAGAGTATAAGTTCAGCGTTTTTAATTATTATTATTATACCACTGTGTAAGCTCTTTTTAAAAATATTAACTTTTACATTTTGAAAACAATACAATTAATGTTGTGCTCCCTGTGGGGATACTGGGGGGGGGGGGGGGGGTCTTTCATACAAATAGTTCCCCCACCTTCTGGAAGTTTCTGTGCTTGTAACTTCCTCCAATACATCACTCTCTTGGACTCTGTCTTTTCCCTTTGCTTTCTGTCATCTACTATCTTTCTGACTTATTGGCCAATTCTTCTGCCTTTTTAAAAAAAAATCTTCCAAATATTTTCTCCTTTGAGTTCATCCTCAGGGAGACCACTGAAAACCGGACACATACATTACCCATTATTACACATACATTACCCATTATTACACATACATTACCCATTATTACACATACATTACCCATTATTACATACATTACCCATTATTACATACATTACCCATTATTACATACATTACCCATTATTACACATACATTACCCATTATTACATACATTACCCATTATGGCCAGGGAACGCAGAAGAAGTAATGTGTTTCAGCTATGTCAGGTTTTTTTCCAATATTACTTATTTGCTGATAGGTCATTTCAAATGGAAGTCCAAAGTTACTCTGTGTGCGCGTGTGTATGTGTGTGTGGTTAGTTTGAGTGTGTGTTAGAAAGAAAAAGAAAGAGAGAGACAAAGACACAGAGAGAGGGGCATTGTGTGCGGGTCTTTTAAGTGAGGTTCCTCTGTAATGGAAAAGCACTGGCTTTAGCCAATCACATGATCGACTAAAGGAAAAATAAATGAAACAAACAACAAGAAACACATAAAATTGAAAGAAAAAACGCACACATAAACAACCACAAAAAAACCCCACAAACAAACAACGAAACCTAAACAACTATATTGTTTAGGCTTTAACCCTTTCGCCGCCAGCCATTTTCAACCAAAAAATGCCATTAAACTTTACTTGGTAGAGAAAAACAATTATCTGCAATATTGGGAATTCCTCTGTAACATGCACAACATTAGGCCTGTCCTTACCTCCCAAAATTAAGAAAAATAGGGTCTTCATATAACAGGTCCGGGTTGGATGCCTTTTAGTCACATGGGTGTTAAACCATCGTGGTGCATAAACTTGGCGGTGAAAGGGTTAAACTTAAAAAGAAAACACGGAATTGAGCTGAGGGAAATAATTTAGTTATATGAGGCTATTTAGTCTTGCCAGAGTTATTTTCTCCAAACAACAAGTTTTCATGCTAAATTGTCAAGTATGTGTGTGCGCGTGCATGTTTTGAGTGTTGTGATGTGTTGAGTGCATGTGTGTTATTGCACTGAGTGCGAGTGTATGTGTGTGGTGTGATGTGTTGCGTGTGTGTGGTATGTGTGTATGCATGCGTGCGTGTATATATGCGTGTATGTGTATGCGCATGTGTGTGTGCATGCGTGTGTGTGTGTGTGCATGTGTCATTGTGGAGTGGTGTTGCATGGTGTGTGGTGGGGAGGAAGGGAAAATGATCAATCGGATGGAAGGGAGAGAGAAAATTTTGAATAAGTTTAACATATTCTAATAAAGCGCAATGAGTAGAAGTTTCTAGAATGAACACTACAGAAATAACCATCATTACCGTTATAAGTGTACGAACATGTGTGGATGTGTGTGTGTGTGTGCATGTGTATGCTTGTGTGTGTGTTTTCACAGCTATTTGCTGAGTACAGTTGACTGACCTTCCTCCACATCTCCCAGTGATTTCTGTAGCACTTTCAGCCTGTTCTCTGTGCGTTCCCTTTCATCGTCCAGATCCTTCATCTGTGTCGTCACACTGCGTACTGTGGCCAGGGCGTCATCCTGTGTTAAAACGACACAGTTATAGAATGACACAGTTCATAAAATGACACAGTTTACCATTCACAAATCACACACTGCACAACATGCGTTCCCTTTCATCGTCCAGATCCTTCATCTGTGTCGTCACACTGCGTACTGTGGCCAGGGCGTCATCCTGTGTTAAAACGACACAGTTATAGAATGACACAGTTCATAAAATGACACAGTTTACCATTCACAAATCACACACTGCACAACATGTGTTCCCTTTCATCGTCCAGATCCTTCATCTGTGTCGTCACACTGCGTACTGTGGCCAGGGCGTCATCCTGTGTTAAAACGACACAGCTTATAGAATGACACAGTTCATAAAATGACACAGTTTACCATTAACAAATCACACACTGCACAACATGTGTTCCCTTTCATCGTCCAGATCCTTCATCTGTGTCGTCACACTGCGTACTGTGGCCAGGGCGTCATCCTGTGTTAAAACGACACAGTTTATAAAATGACACAGTTCATAAAATAACACAGTTTACCATTAATAAATCACACACTGCACAACATGTGTTCCCTTTCATCGTCCAGATCCTTCATCTGTGTCGTCACACTGCGTACTGTGGCCAGGGCATCATCCTGTGTTAAAACGACACAGTTTATAGAATGACACAGTTCATAAAATGACACAGTTTACCATTAACAAATCACACACTGCACAACATGTGTTTCCTTTCATCATCTAGATCCTTCATCTGTGTCGTCACAATGTGTACTCTGGCCAGGGCGTCATCCTGTGTTAAAACGACACAGTTCATAAATTGACACAGTTTACAATTAACACATTATACATTGCACAATGCTCGTTCCCTTTCATCGTCCAGATCCTTCATCTGTGTCGTCACACTGCGTACTGTGGCCAGGGCATCATCCTGTGTTAAAACGACACAGTTTATAGAATGACACAGTTCATAAAGTGACACAGTTTACCATTAACAAATCACACACTGCACAACATGTGTTCCCTTTCATCGTCCAGATCCTTCATCTGTGTCGTCACACTGCGTACTGTGGCCAGGGCGTCATCCTGTGTTAAAACGACACAGTTCATAAAATGACACAGTCTACCATTAACAAATCACACACTGCACAATGTGTTTCCTTTCATCATCTAGATCCTTCATCTGTGTCGTCACAATGTGTACTCTGGCCAGGGCGTCATCCTGTGTTAAAACGACACAGTTCATAAATTGACACAGTTTGCAATTAACACATTACACAATGCTCGTTCCCTTTCAACGTCTAGATCCTTCATCTGTGTCGTCACAATGTGTACTGTGGCCAGGATGTCATCCTGTGCTAAAACGACACAGATTACCATTAACAAATCACACACTGCACAATGTTTCCTTTCATCATCTAGATCCTTCATCTGTGTCGTCACATTGTGTACTGTGGCCAGGGTGGCATCCTGTGTTAATGTGCTAAAATGACACAGTCAGACCTGTTTACCCTTATAATGAACAACCTGGAATTTGCCACAGAAAAACCCTGAATTTAAGGAAAAAACCCAGAATTCACATCGTAATGTCGCTTATGCCACCATGCGAAATTTTGAAGTCACACGGTTGCAGTACTTGCAGTGTGCATGCTCGTCTCCCAAACACGAACTTGTTATTCCTGGCACTTTCAAATACTTTTGAGAAAACTTCTGCTTCACTTTTGGCCATTTCACCCTATCACTGCTGTCGTTTGTCGAAGATTTCTGGCGCTTGCCGCCTGCGGTTGACTTGCCCTGACGACATGTTTGGCGCAAAACTACAACCCTTGCGTCTTTTCATACAAACGGAAACAAATAATAGATAGGTTTTTCGAAATCCCGGGGATTTTCAGCGTTCAACTGGGGGGAGGTAGAATCTGACCGGAATTTTTTATTTTACCCAGAATTTTTTGCAAATTCCCAGGATAATTCTGGCAAAACCGGGAGGGTAAACAGGTCTGCACAGTCTATAAATGCTGTCAATGTCGTCATGTAAGGGGTGTGTCTCGGGTCGGTCATGATCGTCCTCAATTTGTCAGTCAGTTTTCTAGTTGTACATGTCCATGTACAACAGAAAACCTGACTGACAAACTGAGGACGATCATGACCGACGAGACACACCCCTTACATGACGACATTGACAGCACTTATAGACTGTGCAGACCTGTTTACCATTCCGGTTTTGCCGGAATTATTCCGGAAATTTGCTAAAAATTTTGGGTAAAATAGTAAATTCCGGGTGAACGCTGAAAATTCCGGGATTTCGAAAAAACGTCTATTATTTGTTTCCGTTTGTATGAAAAGACGCATGGGTTGTAGTTTTGCGCCAAACATGTCGTCAGGCAAGTCAACCGCAGGCGGCAAGCGCCAGAAATCTTCGACAAACGACAGCAGTGATAGGGTGAAACGGCCAAAAGTGAAGCAGAAGTTTTCTCAAAAGTATTTGAAAGTGCCAGGAATAACAAGTTCGCGTTTGGGAGACGAGCATGCACACTGCAAGTACTGCAACGTGGACTTCAAAATTTCGCATGGTGGCATAAGCGACATTGCGATGTGAATTCTGGTGGTTTTTTCCCTCAAATTCCGGGTTTTTCTGGTGGCAAATTCCAGGTTTGTTCATTATAAGGGTAAACAGGTCTGACTGTGTCATTTTAGCACATTAACACAGGATGCCACCCTGGCCACAGTACACAATGTGACGACACAGATGAAGGATCTAGATGATGAAAGGAAACATTGTGCAGTGTGTGATTTGTTAATGGTAATCTGTGTCGTTTTAGCACAGGATGACATCCTGGCCACAGTACACATTGTGACGACACAGATGAAGGATCTAGACGTTGAAAGGGAACGAGCATTGTGTAATGTGTTAATTGCAAACTGTGTCAATTTATGAACTGTGTCGTTTTAACACAGGATGACGCCCTGGCCAGAGTACACATTGTGACGACACAGATGAAGGATCTGGACGATGAAAGGGAACACATGTTGTGCAGTGTGTGATTTGTTAATGGTAGACTGTGTCATTTTATGAACTGTGTCGTTTTAACACAGGATGAAGCCCTGGCCACAGTACGCAGTGTGACGACACAGATGAAGGATCTGGACGATGAAAGGGAACACATGTTGTGCAGTGTGTGATTTGTTAATGGTAAACTGTGTCACTTTATGAACTGTGTCATTCTATAAACTGTGTCGTTTTAACACAGGATGATGCCCTGGCCAGAGTACACATTGTGACGACACAGATGAAGGATCTAGACGTTGAAAGGGAACGAGCATTGTGTAATGTGTTAATTGCAAACTGTGTCAATTTATGAACTGTGTCGTTTTAACACAGGATGACGCCCTGGCCAGAGTACACATTGTGACGACACAGATGAAGGATCTAGATGATGAAAGGGAACACATGTTTTGTGCAGTGTGTGATTTGTTAATGGTAAGCTGTGTCATTTTATGAACTGTCATTCTATAAACTGTGTCGTTTTAACACAGGATGATGCCCTGGCCACAGTACGCAGTGTGACGACACAGATGAAGGATCTGGACGATGAAAGGGAACACATGTTGTGCAGTGTGTGATTTATTAATGGTAAACTGTGTTATTTTATGAACTGTGTCATTTTATAAACTGTGTCGTTTTAACACAGGATGACGCCCTGGCCACAGTACGCAGTGTGACGACACAGATGAAGGATCTGGACGATGAAAGGGAACACATGTTGTGCAGTGTGTGATTTGTTAATGGTAAACTGTGTCATTTTATGAACTGTGTCGTTTTAACACAGGATGACGCCCTGGCCACAGTACGCAGTGTGACGACACAGATGAAGGATCTGGACGATGAAAGGGAACACATGTTGTGCAGTGTGTGATTTGTGAATGGTAAACTGTGTCATTTTATGAACTGTGTCATTCTATAACTGTGTCGTTTTAACACAGGATGACGCCCTGGCCACAGTACGCAGTGTGACGACACAGATGAAGGATCTGGACGATGAAAGGGAACACATGTTGTGCAGTGTGTGATTTGTGAATGGTAAACTGTGTCATTTTATGAACTGTGTCATTCTATAACTGTGTCGTTTTAACACAGGATGACGCCCTGGCCACAGTACGCAGTGTGACGACACAGATGAAGGATCTGGACGATGAAAGGGAACGCACAGAGAACAGGCTGAAAGTGCTACAGAAATCATTGGGAGATGTGGAGGAAGGTCAGTCAACTGTACTCAGCAAATAGCTGTGAAAACACACACACTCACACACAAGCATACACATGCACACACATCCACACATGTTCGTACACTTATAACGGTAATGATGGTTATTTCTGTAGTGTTCATTCTAGAAACTTCTACTCATTGCGCTTTATTAGAATATGTTAAACTTATTCAAAATTTTCTCTCTCCCTTCCATCCGATTGATCATTTTCCCTTCCTCCCCACCACACACCATGCAACACCACTCCACAATGACACATGCACACACACACACACGCATGCACACACACATGCGCATACACATACCCGCATATATACACGCACACGCATGCATACACACATACCACACACACGCAACACATCACACCACACACATACACTCGCACTCAGTGCAATAACACACATGCACTCAACACATCACAACACTCAAAACATGCACGCGCACACACATACTTGACAATTTAGCATGAAAACTTGTTGTTTGGAGAAAATAACTCTGGCAAGACTAAATAGCCTCATATAACTAAATTATTTCCCTCAGCTCAATTCCGTGTTTTCTTTTTAAGTTTAACCCTTTCACCGCCAAGTTTATGCACCACGATGGTTTAACACCCATGTCACTAAAAAAGGCATCAATTCAGGACCTGTTATCTGAAGACCCTATTTTCTCAATTTTGGGAGGTAAGGACAGGCCTAATGTTGTGCATGTTACAGAGGAATTCCCAATATTGCAGATAATCGTATTTTTTTTTTTTTTTTTTTCCCCCCCTTTTTTTCTACCTGGTAAAGTTTAATCGCATTTTTTGGTTGAAAATGGCTGGCGGCGAAAGGGTTAAGCCTAAACAATAGTAGTTGTTTAGGTTTCGTTGTTTGTTTGTGGGGTTTTTTTGTGGTTGTTTATGTGTGCGTTTTTTCTTTCAATTTTATGTGTTTCTTGTTGTTTGTTTCATTTATTTTTCCTTTAGTCGATCATGTGATTGGCTAAAGCCAGTGCTTTTCCATTACAGAGGAACCTCACTTAAAAGACCCGCACACAATGCCCCTCTCTCTGTGTCTTTGTCTCTCTCTTTCTTTTTCTTTCTAACACACACTCAAACTAACCACACACACATACACACGCGCACACAGAGTAACTTTGGACTTCCATTTGAAATGACCTATCAGCAAATAAGTAATATTGGAAAAAAACCTGACATAGCTGAAACACATTACTTCTTCTGCGTTCCCTGGCCATAATGGGTAATGTATGTAATAATGGGTAATGTATGTGTAATAATGGGTAATGTATGTGTAATAATGGGTAATGTATGTGTAATAATGGGTAATGTATGTGTAATAATGGGTAATGTATGTGTAATAATGGGTAATGTATGTGTAATAATGGGTAATGTATGTGTAATAATGGGTAATGTATGTGTCCGGTTTTCAGTGGTCTCCCTGAGGATGAACTCAAAGGAGAAAATATTTGGAAGATTTTGGGGGAAAAAGGCAGGAGAATGGGCCAATAAGTCAGAAAGATAGTAGATGACAGAAAGCAAAGGGAAAAGGCAGAGTCCAAAGAGAGTGATGTATTGGAGGAAGTTACAAGCACAGAACTTCCAGAAGGTGGGGGAACTATTTGTATGAAGGACCCCCCCCCCCCCCCAGTATCCCCACAGGGAGCACAACATTAATTGTATTGTTTTCAAAATGTAAAAGTTAATATTTTTAAAAAGAGCTTACACAGTGGTATGATAATAATAATTAAAAACGCTGAACTTATACTCTAATTGTATAATGTTCACATAGTAAGTCGCATTTTATGAAGAGAAACATACACATTGGTGTTAAAGATGGTTGCATGCATATATGGAAAAATCCCACCATGCTAGGGGTAAGTGTGGCATCGAAACAAGAACAACAACAATAAGATAAAACAAAGGAAAACTAAAACAGAATAAAAGGAAATCTCATGTGAACTAGAGCGGAATAATGTTTCACCTGAGTTTAGAGTGCCTTCTTCAAGCCATGGTTCAAAGAATGTTTTAATGGATTTTGAGGCTGCCAACTGTACTATCACCTACACATGCGACACCAAGCTTGGATCAGTGTTTAATGCCCAATTTTCAGCTGTCCTATCGTTAAGTGACCTGACCGAAACTCAGAACATTGTTGACTGCTTTAATTTCAGTAGTATTTTACTACTGCAACTTCATTGTCCTGGTGTGTGTTTGTGTGGGGGTGTGGGAGCCAATCATACTATAAACAGTTCAAGGAATGCTATGTGGACTGTTTCAGTATCGCAGTTTGAACTATAAGTATAAGCTTCCTAGTAAACTAGTGTCCACAATATTGTTTAGTTTGTAAGCTGAGAAGACAGACTGGCTCCGAATGCAGGGAAGGAGTGATCTTCTGTGTTCTCTTTACAAACACACAAATTCCTATGTTGACAGCGTGAATACCTTTGTCTCCCAGATTTGTGTGCATTGTCAGAAGGCGGTCATTCCACGGTCATTTCTGTGGTCAGTGTGGACACTGATAATGGCCAGTTCCAACATGTCTTGACTTGTTCTGGACACATAACCAGTGCTGTCTGTAGTCACATTGCTGAAGTCTGTGGAAGGTGGAATTAAACCTAATCCAACTCTCTCTCTCTCTCTCTCTCTCTCTCTCTCTCTCTCTCTCTCTCTCTCTCTCTCTCTCTCTCTCTCTCTCTCTCTCTCTCTCTCTCTCTCTCTCTCTCTCTCTCTCTCCAACTCTCACATCTCCCTCTTTCCTCTCTCTCTCCTCTCCTCTCTCTCTCTCTCTCTCTCTCAACGTATCCTCCTCCTCTCCCTACCCCTCTCTCTCTCTTTCATTTTTTTCTTTTTCTCTCTGCTAAGTGGTTCAGAGCAGAGTACAAAAACCAACAACATATGAATTTCTATGGTTGAGTTGCTGGTATTTTTTCTTGTCCTTTTCTCATGCACTCCATTTGAGCCTTCCTGGCGTGTCAGCTGTTTCAGCATTACGTTGGTGTGATTAATGGTAGAACAGACAAGAACAGAGTGCTAGTGTAAGGCGGGCAATGTAGACAGTGAACTGGCGAGGCTTGTGAACACAATGCCTGCAACATTCAATCAACGGAGTTGAGCGTTTGTGATTGAAGGGTGTTGATGCGTTTGTGTATCAGTTTTATGGAGTTGAGTTGGTCATTGAGGGGTGTTGATGTGATAGCCTAATAGAGAAGTGACAATGATCCAGCAAGACGGTTTGTTATGAACTGAGGGGTTATGCGCATGCTGTTGCTGAAAATGTCTGACTTGTAGAGAGCGGTGTTTGTTTTTTATCAAAAGAGCAAAAGATTCAACAGGGATGTGGTAGTGTATCAGAGAAGTGACAATGTTCTGGCAATATTTATTATGAACTAAGGAGTCTTGTGCTTGTATTCACTGAAGATTTCTGCTTGTGCGGGTTTTTCTGTGTGTGTTTTTTAAGAGCAAAGTCTTTGGCAGGTTGTGAAAACATTTCAGTGAATTAGCAAGACTTCGTAAAAATAAAAAAGATGGTTATGTGCACAGGTTTTTATCTTTCTCTCAGATCATATTGCGTCATCATTTATCGCCAGAGGAAGCTTAGAACCTGTAGAAACCAGAGGACTTTGATTGCCAAGCCTTTCTTTGTAAAAAAGGAATTTAGGTGTTCTTGTGATTGACTATTGCTGCCATGCTTCGCATCATGAGTCTACAGTACACGTCCAAGCTGGACAAGAGTTTGCTCCCTTACAATGATGGTGGGTGGGTTCTTCTTAAACAGGTTTCATCTCTGTCTCTATCTCCGCTCTTATCTTCCTTCTTTCTAGTTGAAGTAGAACTGAACTTCTGAAGACAGTACACGTCCAAGCTGGACAAGAGTTTGCTCCCTTACAATGATGGTGGGTGGGTTCTTCTTATGCAGATTTCATCTCCCTTATTTCTGTCTCTATCTCCTCTCTTATCTTCCTTCTTTCTAGTTGAAGTAGAACTGAACTTCTGAAGAAGTGATTGAGGCAGATTGATGCCTTGATTGGTGTTGGCTCCTTTCTATCTAGGACTGTTTTCTTTTGGTCTCTATCTTTATTGCAATCAGTCTCTTCATCTGAGTTCTCTCTCTCTCTCTCTCTCTCTCTCTCTCTCTCTCGTCTCCTCTCTCGCTCTCGTCTCTCTTCTCTCCTTCCAGTCTCCTCGTCTCTCTCTCTCAAGTTCAGTGTCACATTCAAGTTCTCGTTCTCTCACGCTTCTCATCTCCTCGTCTCTCTTTCTCTCTTCCCATACTTCCTCGCCGTCGTCCTCTCGTTCTCTCTCCCTTCGTCGTCACTCTCTCTCCCTCAAACTCCCTCTCTCTCTCTCTATCAGTCTCTCCATCTCTCTCTCTCTCATCTCTGTCAGTCAATCCTTCCGCTTTTCATGTACAGTGCTCCATATTCCTTTTCCCCACAGTTCAGCTCGCACTTCCCTCTCTCATCTTTCCCTACTCTTCCCTCTTCGTCTCTCGTCTCCTCGCGTCTCTCTCTCCCATTCTTTCTCTCCCTCTCTCTCTCCCTTTTCCTTTTCCCCACATTTGTAAGGATTTCTCTTGATGCGTTCAAATGGTCAAGTGTTAACTCTGGGTACAGGGTATCAATAGTATTTAAAATAGAAAAGGGGGGTGTATTTGTCTGTATGTGTATCAGTGTTTGCTACAATTTACCAGTAATCATATTTAGAGATTCTTTCGGCAAGTGGTTTCGAAAAGAGTTTAAACTGTTAAATAAACTAGTCCCGTGTAAACTAAAAACACAGAATAAAAACAGTAGTCCTTAACCAAACAAACTGGATTCCCCCTAGGAAGAAAACAATGAATCTTGGGGTGTGTTGACATAATGGCTTGAGGCCAGCAGTATTTATGTTAAGCTAAGATTGAAGGGTTAGGTTGAGTCAACACTGTGTGACTTTCTTCACTAAGCCCTTGATATACAGTGGCTACCGACTGTGTGAAATTAAAACATGTTGCATACACATGGCACAGTATAGCCGACAGATTTTTTTTTTATTGAACATTTTTTTCATAATTTTACACATTTTCTTGAAGAAACACACACGCACATGTAATAGAAGTTACAGTGAGTGATAAGGGCGACGACAACTGCAGCAGCAACTACAAGCAAAAGGCAACATTATGATATCAACAATAACAAGAGAAGAATGGTAAGTCGCAAAAGTAGTGGCCGACAGATATCTTGGTGTAGACTTTATATTAAAAAACCTCCACACCAACTCATGGTTTCCCCACAACAAACCAATACAAAAGCAAAGTCAGTGCCTGTTGCTAAACACCACATACTAGCAGCGTGTCGGCAATGGTAAACTTGGGCGTTGCTAGTATTCTAGCGGCGAGTTGCGAACAAGTTAAAGACACAATACAACACCGTATAATGCAAATACAAGTACAATGCACATGCATCGGTGTTGATTCCAGACAAGCGCGGCATCGACGGTCGGCTGACCAGCGCACAGACGGCCCTCATGATGCAGGAGGAGACAATCCGGAGAAACGAGCGGGAGCGCAAGGTCCTCTCCGACAAGGTCAACTCCCTGGAGAGAGCCATGGCTGCCGCCGAGTCGGAGAAACGCCAGATGGAGGTGGGTGTTGTGGGGCTATGGCCTGGGATTGTTGCAAAATTAGAAACGCCAAATGGAGGTGGTTGTTGTGGGGCTATGGCCTGGGATTGTTGCAAAATTGGATGTTTCTGAAAGGAGTGTTGTGCCTTTGAAAATACAGTGGAAACCTCTCTCAACAGTAACGCGAAAATGGTGTTTTACGTCCTCTCTGTCTTAATCAGACACATATGGGACATTTGTTAAATACAAAGATGGTGGGTACAATACTGGAGTCTAAGCCCCGGAGGCTGTATGAAACCAGTAAAATCACGATTTTTTAAAAATTAATACAGATAGCTGTAGCGGTGAACCCGCCTCGGTTAAACCTCATCGGCTATGGCACCGCCACGCATTCTCTCAACAGTAATGTACGCTATAGCGTACATGTTTCGCGCAAACATTCAACACTAGGCAGGTTCTGCATCATTACATAAAAATTATTTAAAATATAATACTTAACCGTACAGTTTTGAAAATATGTGGTATTGTTTATAATATAAAAAAAAGATAGCATATGTTATAATTCCAAAGTAACATTTTTACTATTAGCAGATTTAAAAAAAAGCTTAACAAAGAAGACAAAGAGGGGGGGTAGTGACTCGCTTTCATTCATTGACGTTCTTAAAATAGACTAGAAGTGATTTCATTGTTTGAAATCTATTAAGGGACTGTAGAGGAATACTTTTTTACCTGTTTGGGTTGCATGGCTTCGCTGAGTTGTGAAGTGTGAATGTTTGAACACTATGTTCGCTATAGCGTACTCTCGTGTCGAACGGTTGTGAAGGGAAGCAATCGGCCAGTGTTGAATGAGTTATCTGACGAGATAGCTATGTATGTGTGGTCCAGGAGAAGATGTCCAAGCTGCGCAGCTCTGAGGGCAGGCTGGAGGAGGACAAGAAGAACCTGCGACAGGCTCTGGACGACGCGGAAACACGATGCACCAAGCTGGAGCTGGCCAGACGCTCACTGGACGGAGAGCTGCAGAGGCTGAGGCTGGCCATGACCGACAAGGAAACTGAGAACCAGGTAGGTCACGGGTCACCTGGGTCAGTCAGGGGTCACTGGGGTCGGTCACGGGTCACTGGTGTCGGTCAGGGGTCACTGGGTCAGTCAGGGGTCATTGGGGTCAGTCAGGGATCACAGGGTCAGTCAAGGGTCACTGGGTCAGTCAGGGGTCATTGGGGTCAGTCAAGGGTCACTGGGGTCAGTCAGGGGTTACTGGGTCAGTTTGAATCACGGGAAGCAAGTTACAGGTGAGTTAAGGGTCAAATGTCAGTCAGGAGTTACTTCAGGAGTGATGGAGTCAGTCACTGGTGAGTTCAGGGTCTCCTTCTGCCCCATTAAACTTAAACTGGGTAGAGATAAAAAAGTATCTACAATATTGGACATTCCTCTGTGACATGCATGACTTTTAGGCTTATCCATACCTCCCAAAATTTAAGAAAGTAGGATCTTTGGATAACAGACCATGATCCGATGCCATTTAGTGACATGGCTGTGAAACCTTTGTAGTTGCCAAAATTGCGACATTGGTAGTGAAAGGGTTACGGGTCAAATGTCAGCCAGGGATCATCATCAAGCACACAAAAATAGATAAGGTGGATGTAATGCAAGCAAAAGAGACATTGTACATTCAGAGTACAAAATACTGCAGGAAGTTTGGAGTTGTGCGTAGATGTTGATTTTTGGGGGAACGTAGAGCAAACATAGTGCAGGGGTGCATGTGGGTGTGCCTGAAGCCTGAATTAAGGCAATTTGGTGCAGGCTCAGGCAGTGGTCTGCCTGAAGATAGGGCTCTTCTCAGGCTCTTTTTGCTCTTAAATTGACCATTTTAGCAAGGGTTATGGTGGAAAGTTCAGGCGAATGCTTTATTTCAGGAATGGTAGATCCTCCCCCCCCCCCCCCCCGAAAAGAAAAGAACAATGCCGGGGTAAAAATTTGCCCGGGTGCCTAAAAATTACGTGCAAAATAAAATTAAAACCTATATACAAATCGCTTCGCGGAACCGGATGTGAATGACTGAACAAGCAACTTCCCGCCGAAATTGGCAGTCGTGCACGGCCTAGCTCACACCACACGTTTTCCAGATTTGTGATCCTAGTGCTTATCTTTCTTCTTCTTCTTCATTTTGACACACAACTTCATCGTTTTAGTTTGAGTCGACATCTTTCAAATATTTTAATGAAATGCAGAATCCGTTGGATATTCTTCCGCGAAATTCACTTTGCCCCCACTACCATGCCTGTTTATTCGCTGCATGCACCCTTGTATATAGTTTTGAGTTTTAGATGTTGCTTGAAGAGACATAGAAGAGAAGATAAATTAAGGGCACTGTGTACTGAATTAGGATATAAAATACAGCAGGTAGTTTCTAGTAAAGCTTTTTATTCAGACTATACACCTGTAATTGTTAAAATGTTGGGACTTTACTGGTTTTGCACTGCCTCCGGACATCGCCTCCAGGTCGGTCCCCGACCGATCTTTTATGTCTACTAAT